>CM050412.1:34557235-35157235 GCA_027564155.1 Gymnocypris eckloni scoliostomus | reverse complement strand
CCCTGTGGCTATGTCGTGTATGTGCTTTTGTGTTGCTGAGGTGTTTTTCCTGTTCTCACACTGTACTCCCCAAGGAACATAGTCTGGGGATAATTTTTTTCTCCTCCCTTTCCTCATGTAAATGCTGTATTTTTCTTCAATTCTACTTGCATTTCACTACTGATTATACTTGTATGATTGTGTATGTGACGAATAATAAAGAACCTTGAACCTTGAACGCCTCCGCCGACCTGCCAGAGTCACCTCACGCCTCCGCCGACCTGCCAGAGTCACCTCACGCCTCCGCCGACCTGCCAGAGTCACCTCACGCCTCCGCTGACCTGCCAGAGTCACCTCACGCCTCCGCCGACCTGCCAGAGTCACCTCACGCCCGCCGACCTGCCAGAGTCACCTCACGCCCGCCGACCTGCCAGAGTCACCTCACGCCCGCCCGACCTGCCAGAGTCACCTCACGCCTCCGCCGACCTGCCAGAGTCACCTCACGCCGACCTGCCAGAGTCACCTCACGCCGCCGCCGACCTGCCAGAGTCACCTCACGCCCGCCCGACCTGCCAGAGTCACCTCACGCCTCCGCTGACCTGCCAGAGTCACCTCACCTCACAGCGGTCACCCAGTATCCCTTCACGTCCCTGCTGTCTCGTCCGCCCTGCCCTGGTGGGCTCCTGTCTCATTGGCCCCACATGGACCTGGCCTCCATTCCCTCCCCGGTTCCACCTCCGCTCCACCGCCCTCCTGGATTGTGTGTGAGTGTGAAGCGCCTGGAAGCCGCTCTTTGGGGGCTCTGTCATGAATCTGTTTACCACTCACTACAACTGCACATCACCCATGGACTACATCTCCCATCATGCACTGCACACACATTCATCGTCCACCATTACACCAATCACACAGCTGTCACCATTCACTCATTAGTCTTGATTGCCTCCCACACCTGCACCTCATTCTCACACTCACATTTAAGCAGCACTCTCACTTGCACTCACTGCGAAGCCTTGTTTCCCCCTGGCTACATTTCTGAGTGTTTTTCCCAGTTTGTCTTTCCGTGCACTACCTGGACTGTTGACCTCCTCTCCTGATTGTTTGCTGCCTGCCTCTCTGACCTCGCCTGTTTTATGGTAATCCTCTCTGTCTGCCGCCTGCCCTGACCCATTGCTCTGCCTCTGATTTCGACTCTGCCTTTTCTACGTTGCCCTCGATACCTCTGCTTGATATTTGCCTGTTTGACCTTGTACTAATAAAGCTGCTAGTGGATCTACTCTCGCCTCTGACCTGTCATTTGTTACACTTATAATGATTCAATGGTTGTGATGTCCTTATTCCAATGGTCATTTTAGACCGAGGAGGGATCTTCTAGTTCTGGAAGTTCTAGAATATGTTTACATTTTATATCACACTCATTTAAAAAAAACATTTTTAATGAGTAACATATTTAGTTTTTAGTTGATCTCTATTTCAGAAGAGAAGTGAAGTTATCCCCCTATTTTAATCTCCTGAGTTCATATTGTGTTTTTAGCTATGGTAACAGTGACAGGTGTAGGGAGGGTTACCTCAAATCTGAGGGTATATATGTACAAATCTGAGCTGGTCTGAGTCTTTGAGAGAGAATTTGGATAGTGGTTTTTAACCAAACTATAATCTGTAAAATTGTTTTGTTTTTACTTTGGATTATAATTGCCTGCCGTCATACAATTATAAATAAAATCAACTCAGCATCTGGAGCAGATGTGATGACGTCTAATGAAACTCAAACTGAGAACGTCCTTCTCTGCTATCCACTCCGGCCGGACTCCTGTCCCAGAGCTCATCGCCTCCCTGCACTTAAAGTGGCGATGTATGTTTTAATGGTCCTGATGATCCTCACGACGGTTTTTGGGAACCTGCTGATTATCATCTCCATATCTCACTTCAAACAGCTTCAGTCTCCAACTCATCTAATCGTTCGCTCTCTGGCTGCCAGTGACTGTCTGCTGGGCTCTTTGGTGATGCCGTACAGCATGGTGCGATCTGTTGAAGGCTGCTGGTATCTGGGAGATGTTGTGTGTAAAGTTCATTCTAGTTTAGACATGAGCTTCTGTATCTCCTCCTTACAGCATCTCAGTTTGATATCTGTTGACAGATACTGGGCCATTTGTGACCCTCTAAAATATAGAATGAGGGTCACAAACAACACTGTGACTGTATTTATTACCTTCATATGGCAATTTTCATTTCTCTACAGTTTTTATGTTGTCTTTTCAGGTATAAACACAGTTGGTTTGGAGTCATTCATCATGCAGGTTTACTGTGTGGGAAGTTGTGTTTTGTTTTTTAACAAGCAATGGGGTCTTATATGTCCAATTCTCACATTTTTCCTTCCTGGGACGATCATGAGCTCTCTGTATATAAAAATATTCCATGTTGCACAAAAACACGCAAAGGTTATGTCTGAAAGAATGACTGGAGAGTTGAAGAGTCAAAGCTCTGCTCACAGAGAGAGAAAAGCAGCTAAAACTCTGGCTATTGTCATGGGTGTTTTTTTGTTCTGCTGGCTGCCTTTTTTTACTGTTACTGCTCTCGACCCTTTTTTCAATTTCTTCACTCCAGCGGTTGTTTTTGATGCTGTAATTTGGTTTGCATATTTGAACTCTACTTGTAACCCCTTGATCTATGGTTTTTTCTACCCTTGTTTTCAGAATACATTTAAGATTCTCATATCCACTTATATCTGTGGCAACAAGGATTCAAACGGGACAACATTTAAATGAATAAGGCACCCCAAAATTATCACAGTTAAGTTTTTGTGTGTTTACACTCTTAAAAATAAAGGTGCGTCACGATGCCATAGAAGAACCCTTTTGTCTAAATGGTTCCATAAAGAACCTTAACATCTGAAGAAACTTTGTTTCACAAGAGGTTATTTGTGGTGAAAAAAGGTTCTTCAGATTATAAAGAGGTAATGTAGAGATGGGTGTTTAAAGAACCTTTGACTGAATGGTTCTTTGTGGAACCAAAAATGGTTCTTCAATGGCATTGCTTGAATAACCTTTTTAAGCACCTTTATTTTTAAGAGTGTGATTATTTTATATGCTAATGCATTATTTATTAATTTATTTATTTATGTATTTATTGTGATTATTATTATGTATTTTGGTTACAAAAGCACTAAAGACATACCTTAACCCTATGAGGCCAAACATATGAAATCAGTCTTTTTTTATGTTAATCAAGTTGCTTTGAAATGATTCTTTTGACATTTTAAAGATAAAAAAGTAGGAATAAGGAACCTTTAACTCAAGGGCTGTAAGAAATTATAATTTTGACGATTGATTACTTTTTGCTTAATTTATCTTTATTTTTATTAACATCTATTTTTTGTATTTAACATCTATTTGTTATTTTCTGATTAGTCAATTAAACCTTGCCAATCACCTTAGTTAACCTACCCAAAAAATAATAACCATAACTTCTGCCATTCTGCCATCTTTCAACATTTTTATTTAATAATTTTCTCATAATATACGTACTATACAAATAAATATACAAATACAAAAAAATACAAATGTGTTCTATTGTCAGCCCTGCATTTCACATTGGCCTACCAGGGGTCTCCAACCCTGCTCCTGGAGAGCTACCGTCCTACAGATTTCAGCTCCAACCCCAATCAAACACACCTGAACCAGCTAATCACAGTCTTCAAGGCTACTTGTTAATTTCAGACAGGTATGTTGGAGCAGGGTTGTAACTGAAATCTGCAGGATGGTAGCTCTCCAGGAGCAGGGTTGGAGATCCCTGATATAAACTCGTAAAAAGAGAAGACTTGCAAAGAGTATTGTCACCTGTCATTTATTTCAAATATCTATATCTGCAACAAAATATGTGTGCATGTATGTCCGTATATGAGTGTGTCTGTGTTGTTTATCTGTGTAAGCAAGCTTAATGATTATTAATATGATAGTTTAACCATTTCATTTCTATTTGTGTGTGTGTGTGTTTCTGTGAGCCTATTGTCCATTTTCGATGAGTTTCACTGTCAGCTATGCATCCAGCTATGTTGGCCTAGACCCTAAAAGCATACCACCTTAGGCCTTAAAATTCTTGAACCCTGGTTATCGCTGCTTGCAGCTATATTTTTGTTGTCGTTGTTGTTTTCCATTTTCCGAAGCTTTCTCGCTCAAGAGGGTCACCGACAATCACATACAGTATAACCTACAACAGCTCTTTAACTGCGCTCTAGTCAAACGCGCTCACTGTAGCCTAATCATTAACTACACACATCATAAACCCCTTTTAGGCAAGTACAATTTATGTCACATATTTTAATAAGACTAAACTCCTATTTCACCTGATGATCACAGGTTTAATAAAAATACATTTTAGGTTTCTAATTATAACACCGCATTTCCAGGTTATTCAAACAACGAACACATTATACAGTGAACAAAGCACATTTACTTTATCAAAGAATAATCATTGACTTCAGTGACTTGGCTATGTAAAAATATATTATGTAAAAACAGCTGTAGCTGCTGTACAAAAAAAAAAAATGCTTTTAAATAATCCCTCCTTTTATTAAATCATTAAAATTTTGCACATCCTGCAATGGTGACTTAAACTGTAGCCTACATGGGCCTACATATAATGTTCCTTTTAAATTACATTTGGTGCAATAAACAATCTTGAATAGATGTCTTGCAAGACACATTAGAGAAAGCAGTAAAATATTTTTTATACATTACATTCAGGATCGCCAACAACATAGCACAGTACATTTAATGGTGCCTGTTAGCTGCTCAAAGGGCGAAACGGCGTGGTCTGGCCTTGAATGCCTCAATTATGTTATTATTATTATTATTTTTTGAAAATTATTTAAAATTGTAGTTGAATTTTAAATTAACAATATTGTAAGTACTGCTTAATCTGTAAATTGTGAGGTCCCGGAACAAAGCGGGGTAATGAATCCGTCCGGCAAGTTTTTTTAATATTATTATTGAACTTTCAAAAATACAAAATTCAACAGCAAGTTCATATATATATATATATATATATGCTTTTATTTATGTAGGATACACAGAGAAACAATACATAGAGAAACAAGATGCGCTTTCTGCCGTCTCATGCAGTCTCCGTGAAATGGAGCGTCACAGCAATGAACCGGCTACTTTATAAACGAACGAACAAACCAAAAAATAAACATCTTTAATTACGTAGTCGGAATGAAAAGGTGCATTTCTTTATTAAAGTCAGCGTCGCATTCTGCAACTTTATCTTTTCAGCCGACACTGACTGAGAAGAAATCACTATTAACGAATAATTAAAATGTTTTATTTTGCCTTTCCCCCAACATTCATAATTATTAGCCTACTTTTGCCGTTGCAAGCTTTAGACGTGCGCTTGTGCGCGGAATAGGCTATACGCCTGTATATTAAAGGATGGTTAGTAGCCTAAGTTATTATATTAATCAATTTATGTGTGACTAGTGAAATCTTTAGTCGGGGACAGGCCTTCTTGCCACAAGGAACCGATCCATTTTTTAAATAAAATGCTGTCAATTCGAAAAGTGCGCCTGCTAATCACGTCACGTTATATTGCAATGCAGAGTTATGAATGCGTAATAATAAGTAAAATGTTTTTAATGTATTTCCTTTCTTATGGGTGCAATGGCGGTGCTTCGGTCTTTCTTGGGGGTGCTGAAGCATCTGCTAGCCCCTCCTTTGCGCTGCCCATGTTTATTACGATTAAAAAAATTATAATTCTGTATCTGTTTTTAGGTGTGGGTGGCACCGGCACACCCTGGCACACCCATGGCTACGCCCCTGTTTCAAACTAAAGTAAAAGACCACTACTTAAACCAGAGAAGATGAACATGTTGGTATTCTTGTAGACAAAACCACGCAAGTCCCGTCAGACAGTTTAGTTTTACTTTTCTTTTTGTTTTCGTTTTGAAAAGCTTGTTATCTTTGCGATTTACCTCACGTTACGCCACGCTATAGAGGCGTTCCTTAATTTAAAAAAAAATAGTATTATTTATTTGATTCCTCAGTGTTTGCTAAACATTCTGTAATTTAATTGTCGGTATATAATACAGCATGTGATGTGTCCTGTGCCTTGTCTTATTAATTTTTGTTAATAAATGTTATGCAAGTCATTGCAGCCTACTGTTTCCTTGTAGTTGTGCTTTTTAATTAAGAATAACAATGAATTCATTTTTTGTTTTAGTCTTAAAACGTGAAAGGTGTATAGATATAAGCAATACAGACAATTATCTTTTCTTGTAAAACTTGACACCAAGATGCGAGTTTGAAAGTGAAAGCTCAAGAAAAGGGAATTCCTGTTCACAAAATTTAAATAACAAATAATACTGATGAAAAGGAACTGGTTGCATGTTGAACACATTCATTACCATATAAACTATGATAAAAGTTAATCAGCATGCATTGATCGGTGTATCAAAAAAAAAATGCATTATGTGCTCCTGCGACCAACTGAGATAGTTAGTCGCAATGAAAGCAATATATATGTGCTGCATTTTATTTATTATCAGCTAATTTCAATATCCGAGACCACACTGTAAACCCGGATAAGTAGAATTTACTTAAAAAAACCCAGGTAACCGATTGCCTTAAAATTTTTAAGTAATGAAGCATTAGTTGAATAAGTGAGGTGAACTACGTTCAATGTACTTAAGCCCATAATGGAATGAAATAGAACATTTAAGTTGAATGTACTTATAACCGAGTTACAGTAACTGAAGATACTTAGTTTAAACAATCTTTCCCCACCCATTTATTTAACTCAGCTTGTTAAGTAAGCATTACTCCATAACTAATTTAACTAAGTTGTATATTCTAACTGACCCAACTTAACTTTTGTTCCTGAAACTCAAAATATCTTTCAATTAATAGAGCCATGTAAAATACATACATACAACTGCAACATTACACAACATCCAATTGTATTTTTATTGAACATGTCCTTTTTTAGCAACAAAAGAAACAAAGCCATGGCCTAATAGGGTTCTAGTGTGTAGTTTCCTCAGTGATGGTAAGAAAAGAAAAAAAATATCTTCCTCTTTACTGCCAATCATTACAATATTGTACTGCACCTCTTCAAATTTGGTTGACAAACTGCAAAACTCAGCCCTGTTGCTCAGACAAACTGCAAAACTCAGCCCGGTTGCATGGGTGACGTCAATGCCGTGTCATGCCATCCCGCCTTGTGCCGTCCACGAGCTTCTACGTTTCAAAATAAAAGCTTCACAGAGCTTCTACTTTTCAAAGTAAAAGCTCAGGTCTGGAATAAAATACTATACTGGAAAAAAATGCAGATTATCATGCTAATGAATAAAATACTTAAAGCTAATGCTTTAAATATTTGGTGTTTTTTAACTAAAAAGTAAGATACATGCAGACTATCATGCTGATGAATAAAATATATGTCCGTCTATAAAATAAATGCAGACTAAATTTTAAATGAGGTTTGATCAAATGTATGTTAACATCAGGGACACAACAATAACGTCCAGAAATCACGAACTTACCAGTGACTCCATCTGGAAAATAATTTGCGATTTCGTATTTTGTTTTTGACCCTCTGAACTTACCGTTGGACAGGCAAAACTTGATGATATTAAGTTGTTTTAGCTCAAACACATAATTACAATAAGATAGGCCATTAAAAAGTACAGTTTACTCAGAATTCATAATTAATGTAAAGAAATGACACATGTTTAAGTAATACAAACTCAGTTTGTTTGAGTAGACACTACTGATTGGACTTAAAAACTCAATTACAATAAGAAAGGACAAGAAAAAGTTCAGCTTAATCAGAATTAACAAGTAATGTCAATAAATTAGACACATTTAAGTAATATGTACTCAATCTCTTTGAGTTGAATCAAAATCTGGGTTTACAGTGCACAACAGGAGAGAGTGCGGCATCAGCATTGGAAAGATAGGCTAGTCTCACTACTTTTAATGTAGATGATTGTGTGTTGAGCGTCTGCGACTTACTTTCAGTTTCATTCACGACAGTTTGTACGTCGGCTTGCTGAAGAGATACTCAGTTACTCATCCGCGGTGATGTTTGTTGCATTAGAGCTGTCATATCTGACCATAACATGCTATATAGCCTATAAAACATCTATTGTTTTAATATTTTGGGAGGAGTAAAATTAACATATGTGGTTTCAACAAACAGATGCATTTACACTTGTCCAGTTTCGTCTGGAATGCGGCCCAGACCACCTCCTGAAGTGGTTTGAGTGAACGGATTTATATCCGTCTCGAATGCGTTTCGGAGGGCTTTCACACCTGGTCTTTTCAGGATCGGATAGCTATCCAATCAGAAAAAATGCAAGTGACCAGGTGTAAATAGCCGCCCTATACACAACCACCACCAAAACTCTTTTGCTATGTTCATGTTGTGTTAGTAGCTATGGGTAACAGTGACATGTGTAGGGAGGGTTAGCTTAAATCTGAGAGTATATATGAAAAAATTTGAGCTGCTCTCAGTCTATTTAGGAAATTCAACTATGGGCATGTACTATGTATGAATGAATGAATGAATGATGCATATATATAGCGCTTTATTCTGTATTGTTGTACACCCAAAGTGCTTTAAAATAATGTGGGGGGTCTCTCCTCAACCACCACCAGTGTGCAGCATCCACTTGGATGATGCGACGGCTGCCACAGGATAACGGCGCCAGTGCGCTCACCACACACCAGCTACAGGTGGAAAGGAGAAAGAATGATAGAGCCAATTCAGTGGATAGGGATTATTAGGAGGCCATGATTGACAAGAGCCAGTGGAGGGAATTTGGCCAGGACACCGGGTTTACACCCCTACTCTTTACGAGAAGTGCCATGGGATTTTTAATGACCACAGAGAGTCAGGAATTGGTTTAACGTCTCATCCAAAAGATGTATGTTTGCTTTTCTTTGGATATTGCTCTTTATCAAACTATAATCTACAAAATAGGGCTGTAGTACTCGAGTCCGGACTCGAGACGTTTTTCAATCGTCTCGGACTTGTCTTGGACTCGTTGGTACTTGGACTCGGACTTGTCTCGGACTTGGTCATCGGACTCGCCAAATGTTCAAGTTGGTCTCTACCGAGTCCAGCAATATATGCTTTTTTTCTCTTTCAAAACAAAACCATTAATCTGGCTCGCTTGTTCCGCAAACGGGTAACGTAACTGGTTTAACTCCATCTAGAACGGGCATTGTCATTGGTCGCCTGTTAAATGCACAGCTGCTCATATGAGTGTGCGCTTGGCTCTGAGTGTGCGCGCTGCGTGGAGGCATAAATAATCTTTATTTTGGCCACAGACACGCTGTCGGCAAGTTGCATAATTCAGTTTGGTTTTACAAAGTTCGTTGGAGTTTTCCCTCTCACTTTCCTTCGCTTTTAAATACCTTATTAATGCCCGTGCGCATTTTGCTTTCACTTTCATTTCAGGTCAATTGCGATTTTGAATAGAAATATTACCAAACTCTAGAATTAGACACTTTGATAATAACAGTAAAGAGAAAAGAACAATCCAACCGCATGATGCACATGATTAATCGCTCACGTGTGATGCTCTCTATAGGTGCCCTTCACACGGAGTGTGTTTTTGTGTTGACGCGGGCAGTGAAATAGGAAAAATACAAGTTAAACATCTTTTAATAACTTGAGTGCCGCGTTTTTAGAAAGCCGTTTCATGCACGAGACGCTGCAAGAGACGCGAGCGCAACCGTCAAACGCGTCCATGCTTACATAGAAAAAACAATGGAAAAGCAGCGTAATTGAATACAAAACCCGTGAAGAAACTTACTGTACATGTACTGTATATCTGATATTTCAGGTTTACATCAGGGTGACAGGCTGAGAACTGCTGTTCATTGTTTTACAGAGCCTTTATAGTTAATAATAGCACTCTAGGTGTTAAACCTTCAGTCATTTTGAATTTGAATTACTTGAGTTTTTTGGAGCATTTGTCTTGTATTATTTCAGAACATATAGCCTAATATGCATAATATAAGTGTGTACAATATGTAGTTGTAGTTCATCTTTTCTGCAAAGATATTTAGTGATTTGTTTAACATTTACATCACGAAGACAACGCCATGTGTGGTGCACTTAGAATATACTTCTCTTTAACTAGAGGGTTCATAAAGAAAAAGTTGCATCTACAGTGTATCTATTCACTGTATCTAATTTGCATATTAATGTGTTGCTGTTGGGACAGAATGTTGAAAAATAATTTTCATAATGGGAGTCATGGCCAGATTTTCATAATAATAGATAATATTTCATAAGCAAACTGATATATAATTTATTTCCCTATTCAATTGTTGTCTCCCAAAATGCATAATAAACATGCTTTTAGTCCTGGTGTCCTCTACATTGAGCATGTATGAAATGATGTCCTGTTTCATAACAGGAAGTCATATTTGAATTTGAAAACCCATAACATTTTCCTGAGATGTTGCTTTATGACAAACAATCTGAAAATGATTCAGATTTAAAAGACATTACAGAATATAATCATATTTCCATAAGGATGTACACTTTTTCACTAAATTAAATATTGCCATCTTTAAAGGCATAGGAGAGGGTTTAAAAAACCTTTAGTATCTCTATAAAGCCCTGAATGTGCTCTGTACAGGACATCCAGGCTTATAACTGTGACATGTGAGGTCTCAGAGAAATACACTAAAATAGAATGTCCACTACAGAGACAAAAACTCCATAGCTGGGTCTCAGGAGGAGAAATAAAATAGCCTAATTTGATCCTACAGTGTTGCTGCACATGCTTTTAGATCATTACAAACAATAATGCAAAGTTATTATATTAGAATAGAAGATATGCCGTCTCTCGTATCACATAAATGATCAATAATTAAATATGTGGTTTTGAAGAAGATTATTTTTTACTTTCTCTGTTTTGACCGTCTCATTTGGACTTGGACTTGGACTTGGACTCGAACCTCTTTGGACTCGGTCTTGACTCGGACTCGAACCTCTTTGGACTCGGTCTTGACTCGGACTCGAACCTCTTTGGACTTGGACTTGTCTTGGACTCGACAAAGGTGGACTTGACTACAGCCCTACTACAAAATTATTCTGTTTATACTTTGGTGTATAGTTAACTGCCTTTTTACAGTTACAAAGGAATTTATTTCCGCATCTGAAGCAGACGTGATGACTTCTAATGAAACTGACTCTGTGAATGTGTTTCTCTGCTATCCATTCCTGTCCTAAAGTACAACATCTTGCTGTTGTTAAAGTGGGAATGTATGTTTTGATGGTGCTGATGATCTTCACAACAGTTTTTGGGAACCTGCTGATCATCATCTCCATATCTCACTTCAAACAGCTTTAGTCTCCAACTCATCTGATCGTTCGCTCTCTGGCTGCCAGTGACTGTCTGCTGGGCTCTTTGGTCATGCCGTACAGCATGGTGCGATCTGGTGAAGGCTGCTGGTATCTGGGAGATGTTGTGTGTAATGTTCATTCTAGTTTAGACATGAGCTTTTGTATTGCCTCCTTACTGAAACTCAGTTTCATGAGTTCACACATATATTTAGCAAGATAAGCGTAATGTGTATTTGGCGAGTATGGTAAAACGTTGTTGGCGTGCTGTTCTGGGAAAGAGCTGCGAGCTCGGGAATGGCCCGAACCCAGAGTACCCCCCATAGTGTGATGAGAATTCTAGTCATATTGGTGGAGAAATGGTGGTGGAGGTATGTTGCTTAACCGTCAAATTAATAGAGGTTTGTCAGCTGTATTTATATCAGAGTGTTGATTGCCTTGATAGCATACCACTTGTGTTTGATTAGGCTAAGTATCTGACGTGCTCCTCCCGAACTTTGTTAATATAAACATAATTTCACGAGTTCACACTTACATATATTTAGCATGATAAATGTAATGCGTATTTGGCGTGCTGTCCTGGGGAAGGGCTCTGAGCTCGGGAATGGCCCGAACCCAGAGTACCCCCCAAAAGCAATTGCGTGTAGGACAGCCGCCAGACTAAGATCCCCACAAAATACGCACTTGAGATCTGGCGGGACTAGTTCTGAGGAGTAGCCTGTATGGCAGGCCGGGGGAACATACGTGCTCTGAGGGAGCGGTTAAGCATGCATAGTAGGCCCCGCCGGCCGCTGGTATGAACTTCGTGGTTTGGGGCGACCAGTCGGGGAGGGCTCAAACTGAAACTCAACGGTGTACTCATCGCGTTGGGACAGGTGAGCCCTGCCTGCCGATGGAGAAGCATCGTGGTTGCCTTGACCGGGAGGACCCGAGTTGCCTGCCGTGGGATAGTTCACGGAGTCAGCGTACAGGCACTACTGGCTGTCAGCCCCTGCTAGTCAGAGGACAGAGGGCGGTTATATGGCCGAGAGGGCCCATGAAGCCTCCAACTAGAGCTCAATACTCCGTCGTCGGACGAGTGGGTCCTGTCGACTTGGCAGGTAACAATAGTTTGGGACGTCTGACAAGGAGGCTCTTGCTACATCCGACGGGAGCACAATACTCGTGAGTCGGATGGTTAAGCCTCGCCGGTAGGTGGACTGAAAGCTAAGATTGCTTGACCGAATGGGTATGTAACGTTCGGCAGGGGTTCGATATTGTGGCGTGAGCGGATGGAAAATGTAAGTTTGTCTGGCTGGGAGGCTCTCACCGACGTCCGACGGGATCTCAATACTCACTGTTTGGACGGGTAAGCCTCGCCGAGCAAGGGACTTGAAAAGGTAAAGTTGTCTGGCCGGGAGTGCTCTCGCCGGCATCTGTCGGGAGATCAATACTCACTGTGTCGGACAGGTAAAGACAGAAAAGGTAAGTTTGTCTGGCTGAGAGGCTTTCGCCGGCATCCGTCGGAAGATCGGAACTCACTGTGTCAGACAATTAAAGATAGAAAGGTAAAGTTAATTGGCCGGGAGGCACTCGCCGTCATCTGACTGGAGATGGATACTCGCAGCCTGGATGGATAAGACTCTACGGCCGCAGGATGGAAAAGGTAAGTTGTCTGGCTGGGAGGCTCTAGTCGATGTCCGGCAGGATATGAAAGACTCATGGTGAGCCTCGCCAAGCCTGGGACTTGAAAAGGTAAGTTTATCTAGCTGGAAGGTTTGCACCAATTTAATTTTTTTTTATGGTTTCGCTATCGATAACTGTTAGGTCTAAGATGGTGGGGTTGATGTCCAGATCAAATTTAGAGGAGATGATGAGCTCGGAGCATCTCAGAACCCCCCCAAAAAAGCTAGAATGAACATGGCGTCCGACGGGAGATCAATATTCATGGCATTGGACAGGCAAACCTCGCCAAACGTAGGTTTGAAAAGGTAAGGGATGGGAAGACCATAGGACAAAAAAGGTAAGATTGCTAAGCTGGAAGGCTTTGCGGCATCTGACAGGAGTTCGATAATTACGGCATCAGACAGGTAAGCCTCGCCGGTAGTTGAAACAAAACATATTCACTCAACCGGGAAGGCTCACGCAGCATCCGACGGGGGTTCCGCACTTGCGGCATCTGACGTGTAAGTTTCACCAAGTCGGATGGAAAAGCAAGGTTTGCTCGACCGGGAAGCTCTCGCGCATCCGATGTGAGTTCACTACCCACAGCGTCGGATGAGTGAGCTTCGCCAGTAGTCGACAGGGAAACATATTTGCTCCATCGGGAGCGCTCTTGCAGCATCTGACAGGGAGTTCAATACTCAGAATAATTGAGTCGACTAATAGGGTAGATGCTATGAGGATTGCTTGTGTGATTGTAAGACAAATCCAATAGCGGTTTCTGATAATGCGTCCGAAAATCTAGGTGCTGCTTGCATCCAAATTAGGCGTATAACGAAATGGAATTTCCTGTGCTAGCGTATCCCAAATAAGTGCCATGAATCTGGATGGATAGGCATGGCTTGGAAGCTGAGGTGATGTCGAATTTGCCAGCCAGGTGCTAAGACCCATGATTTTATCATGGATTGCATGATCAATGTCCTACTATTGGGAGAGAATTTGTCGAGGGCAATCGATGTGTTTATGCTTGAAACGGAGAGTTATTCAGAGCTGACAATCAATTAGAGAGTGTTTCTTACCCCAGAATTTCCTAGCAGTCACTCTGATGGGCTGATGCCGAGACAGCGGTCAACGAAAGATCTGATCATGATCCCTTGTTTAGTTTGCGCCGCCGCCTATAGGGGAAAGCTGAACAGATTAATTCAGTGAAACGGCTGAACGTGATGAGGAATTTGGAAAAAAGGGAACTTTTGACATCCATATCCAATAATTTACGATTGTTGCAGCATTTCTGTCATAAAGAAATGGACAAATGTTAAAGATTAAGTGGACATTTGAATTAGGGCGATGCATCGCTATTCTCTCTCCAATGATTATGAGAATTTCAGAATCGATTCTGAGCTTAGTTTTTAACCAGATGTGCGATGACGCAGAGTTTGCTTTAGAAACACCCAAATGCTGCTTGCTTCCAATTCCTCACACATATGCACCACTCGACCCTTCTGTAAAATAATCTTTCATAAAGTTTGGAAAGATTGAAGCGAATTACAAGGACATTCACGGCCTTCATTGCACAGGATGAGCTTTGAGTCTGAGAGACGTGCGCTTGTTTGATGTGTGCGGTCTCTCCAGTCTGTGTTTTCCTTACAAATGCTCTACGAAGTCATCATTTGTGTGATTTGGAAAGCAGTGGATTTAAATATTTAAAATATGAACCTCACTAATGGAAGGCTGCTTCGATTTCAAACGCTAATACATGCTTTGTTTGTGTAGACTGCTCGCATATGCGGCTATGCGCTCCTCTGTGTAAGTGGTTCAATATCCTTGAGTCTCAAAATGGTTTTATGACACAACATTTATGTAAACACAGACAGTTATGTCTTAAGAGATTAAATGGATGGGACAAACCAAATTACTTATATTTCAAAAGAAAGCCGTGCGTGACTGCAGCTTAATAGATCTCCCGCTGTCTATGATGTCATAGTAAAAAACTACAGTAAAGATGAAAATCACTCACAGTTCTTGGATGGAAAACGTTCAGATAATCGTAAATACTATTCTTAAGTCAGTACACTAATTAATTAATAAGGGAAACAAGTAGATCAAGAATCGTTCTGGAATCGGATCGTGACTCCCAGAATCGGAATTGGATCGTGGGGTGACTAAAGATTCCCACCCATAATTTGAATTGGATGTTTAGCCGAACGAGGGTTAGATCGCACGGTGACATATAGCCAATTGTCGGCCATTGGAGCCTTCTGTAGGCTTTGATGTAATGCGTACGTACATGATATGTATAATACATCGTATTAAGTTTTCTACAGAACCATGTGTTACTTTTGATCCTTTATTCAAAACAATTATTATGGCCTATGTGGCCTGCAATTCATCCATTATCCAATTAGTCGTTGGTGACGGCCTTGGATAAAGGGTCTATGTCTGTACCTGCCAGATCCGTGCTCGGATGTTGTAAGCCACTAGCGGTGGCACCGAGGCAACAGCATTTGATGGGACGAGCAGTGTTGATGCTGTAAAAGAGGATATTGTGACTTTAAATTAAGTAGAGAACTGTGAGGGAGAGGAGCAGGGGTCACAATTTCCAGCGGAAGCAGCCTCACGCTGAATATCGTCCTCTGGGGCTTGAGGTGGGAAACTGATAGAAGCGTAAGAGAAAAAGTAGTAAAAGAAAGAGATGTGTGGGCCATTTGTGACCCTCTAAGATACAGAATAAGGGTCACAAACAACACTGTGACTGTATGTATTAGGGCTGAAACAATTCCTCAAGTTACTCGAGTAACTCGAATACAAAAAATCATTGAGGCAAATCATGTGCCACGATGAATATGTGCCCATATTAGAATGGATATAGTGACATAAAAATGGTCTCTCCCTGCAGTAGCTAGAGAATCGTTCATAATCTACATGCACATTGGCCACACAACACTGACAGACAATAGAAGTCATGTGCAAGTTTTCCTACAACGAACTCTTGGTAAATATCACCTCATTCAGTGCTCTTTTTGTTTTCTGTCTTATAAAATTTGCCATGAGAAAGTGCTGCAAGCGATTCAGTGCAGGAGTGAACTGTCTGAAAGAATCAAACTGAACCGTAAACAAATTCTAATATTTTTTGAATCCGTTTGGTAGATTAGAGTGATTCATTTGGAATCACTCTAGTTCCGATTTAAACAGCTGATAGCAAACATACTGCTGAAATATTATCAAGGAAACGACTCTCAGATCAATATACGATAATATCCATCATCAGACAAGGATTTATCAGTGATATTTTACTGGGCCAGAGCAGCATTTTAATATTCTCCTTCCCCAGTAAAAGGGGTATAGCAACGACCCTGATATCAATCTTATAAATAATTGGAAATAACTACAACAGAACGAATGAATAAAAAAAGAAAAAGTTTTTCATTTGGTAACCACCTGAGGGCACTCTTTGTACCAAAGTTATGCCACCATTTTTGCATATTCAAAAATGTTTATGCTAGTAAGGGTGTTACCTGTTTTGACCTGAGTATATATAAAACCCACACTAGGCTGCTGACTCCATATATCTAGTTTCTTATGTGCATGTACTGTATGTACAACATTTTCTTTGTATTTTGGTCTCTATCTGACTGTGGTTCCTATCTGATTGAGGCTTTCAACAATATCTGTATGATTTTATTTTTTACGTTTACAGAGGAAATATTGTTTTGATCCTGCATATCAGTTTATACCTTCGTAATGACCTCTACTAATGAGACTGACGTTTACCCTGAGAATGTGTTACTTTGCTATCCACTCCGGCCGGACTCCTGTCCCAGAGCTCATCGCCTCCCTGCACTTAAAGTGGCGATGTATGTTTTAATGGTCCTGATGATCCTCACGACGGTTTTTGGGAACCTGCTGATCATCATCTCCATATCTCACTTCAAACAGCTTCAGTCTCCAACTCATCTAATCGTTCGCTCTCTGGCTGCCAGTGACTGTTTGCTGGGCTCTTTGGTCATGCCGTACAGCATGGTGCGATCGGTTGAAGGCTGCTGGTATCTGGGAGATGTTGTGTGTAAAGTTCATTCTAGTTTGGACATGACTTTCAGCATCTCTTCTTTAATACATCTCAGTTTAATATCTGCTGACAGGTACTGGGCCATTTGTGACCCTCTAAGGTACAAAATGAGGGTTACAAACAACACTGTGTCTGTATTTACAAGCCTAACATGGCTGTTTTCATTTCTCTACAGCTTTTCTATTGTGTTTTCTGGGATAAACAAAATTGGCTTGGAGTCATTCATAATGCAGGTTTACTGTATGGGAAGTTGTGTTTTGTTTTTTAACAAACAATGGGGTCTTATTTGTTCACTTTTCACATTCTTTCTTCCCGGGACAATCATGAGCTTTTTGTATATGAAAATCTTCCATGTTGCACGAAATCATGCAAAGGTTATGTCAGAAAGAGTGACTGTGGCGACAGCAGGAGGGTTGAAGAGTCAAAGCTCTGCTCAAAGAGAAGGAAAAGCAGCTAAAACTCTGGCCATTGTCATGGGTGTTTTTTATCTCTGCTGGTTGCCCTTTTTTTCTGCCACTGCTGTTGATCCTTTCCTAAACTTTGTGACTCCTGGTAACGTTTTTGATGCTTTGGTTTGGTTCGGATACTTTAACTCCACTTGTAACCCATTGATCTATGGTTTCTTCTATCCTCGCTTTCAGAAAGCCTTTAAGATTCTCATATCCACTTATATCTGTGGCTGCAATGACTCCAACACCTTGGTACTGGAATGAGTTTAACTTTGCTTCTTGCATATAGGCATGTTAATGCTATTATAATAAATCATTTGTCCTGGTATGCATTTCCTCTGAAGGTCAAACTAACCATCCTGAATACTGAAATATTGACAAAATGGAAATATTGATATTTGGGTGTAAAAATACAATACATTTTCCTGCATATACTTGTGTTGTTGATGTGACATGTAAAAGTTAATTCAGCTTTTAGTTAAAATAGGTAATTGCTTTTAAACGATTTAACATTGAAGTTATTTAAATGCGTAATATTGAGTTTGCATAACTAAGTATAATACATGTTTTTCATGCTATTAAAACAGTTTTAAAACCTTTGTCTCCTTAAAGTATTAATCCCTTCTCTTATTCAAACTGTATTATTTAGAATAAAGGGGACATTTGAGCTGTCTTATCTAAAAGCAACTTGGAGTAACATATTTTAAAATACATTAGTACCACTGATTTGTTTCAAAATGTACACCAGAAATATTGTTCTGCCTTAAAATCAACTTTGAGAATAAAGTTACTTATGGCATATTTAGGAAACTATTTAAATGTCCTAATGCAACTAAGGCCTACTCCTGGTTTAATCTGAGCCATGTCTGTGAAACCCCACTGCAAGCTTTTATTTTGTATAGTGTGCATTTGTCTCCGTCTTGTGGACAATATTTGGTCAGCAGACGTTTTTGGCTAAGAAAGTGAAGCAAATCTGGTTGTCCTATTGCTTATATAATAATATAATTCAGAGCTCTTTAATCCTGCTCCTTGGGACCCACTGTCCTGCAGACTTTAGCTCTATTCTTTAATCAAACACACTTGAAACAGAAGCAGGCTGGAAATAACATTTGCTCTGATATAATTCATATAATATGATTTAGTTTAATTCAAGGTTTTCTGCTTCAATCCTGCATGAATCAGATGTGTAAATAAATGTGCAGAGCAATGGGTTCCTCTGAAATCACTCATTGCTATTGTTTAAATTCACAATTTACAATACGTTGTGTAAACCGATATTGTCTCCATTTTTGGGGGGGGCTAAGAGCACCAACAAAAATATTGTACATTTTACAAATGTGAAAAAAGATTTTTGTCCTATAGCCAGTTGACCAAGATCCAATCCTGTTCTTTTTCGATATTGTGGTTTAGCATGGAATTGGAGTTGGATGATGGAGTTGGAGAATGGAGTTTTTTTTAAACCTGATTTATGAAGAAACAGAGGAGAGTTGCACATGTTTTGTTCCAATTTATGTACCTCATTTTAAGTTTTATGTTTCATATTTGATGTATCATATTGGCCCATTTATATGCCATTAAATAGATTTTTAAATGTAGAATTAATCCCTGAACTGTGTAAGTGTCAAGTAAAAATGCCATTACAAAAATTTTCTCTTTTAAAAGGCTAGTAGTGAAAAATGATCACAGACTCATTACGATGCTCATCATTTATTATTTCATGTATGAGTTTATGCTAAGGATGCACCGATACCACTTTTTCCAGAACAATGCAGATACCGAACTCTAGCGATACCGAGAAACAATACCTGTATTTTCATTGCATTTAAATATATTTTTTTTTAAATACAGGAACCAAAAGAATGTGTATACTATTAGTTGGCTTAGTTCATTTATCACAGAGTTTTACTTCAGTTATTTTCACACTCTCTTATGCCAATAATAATATATTTTACAAGCGTATGTCTCTTTCAAGGTTCAGTTGAAATTTTTCTATTTTTTATCTATAGTATTTAATATGTAATTAATTAGCACATGAGAGATGTAACATTGCAGCAGTTATCGAATGCAGAGCCGATCCTCCCTATACGCAGAATAAGCAAGCTGCGTAGGGCCACCGAAACACCAGGGGCCCCCTTGCTCTCAAAGATGATTTCATTTTAGTTTCGTTTTAGAATTTGGCCAGCGGCTATGAAAACATGAATTATCATTTATTGTAATGCGGTGCTGTCGCCCTTTCTACTTAATCAGTCAAATCATGTAACGTGAATGCCATAAAGTCTCTTGCTCGAGACAAAAAAAACAGGTTAAAAGCATAGCGAGTCATGGAAGGAGACACTGTTTCTTGAGTGTGATTCGAGATGGAGTGAAACACGGACAAATGCGTTTCATTCATAACCACTCGAACAACTCCCCCGGTCGACACAGTTTTGCATAGGGCCCCCAGAAGTCTAGGATCAGCTCTGATCGAATGTTTAACATTATATTAGTTACATACATCATAGACATCCTAAATCTCAGTTGTCGGTGATTCTTTATCTTCATACAGGACTGTTCACATGATGTCGGTCAGGTATCGGTTTTGGGTATCGGGTCATTTTTAAGAGTATGAGTACAGGAGAGCAGTATCGGGTCCCCTAGTTGATGCAAATACTCTTCATCGTTTATAATAGTTTTTTTCTAGGGTGTACACATTGGCATGCCAGGCATTTCTTTTGATTTAACGAGTCTTGGCAGCACACATACACCCTCACACACAGCACACATGATCGATGGCAAGCAATGGGTTTCACAGTTCTGGAGAGAGAGAGAGAGAGAGAGAGAGAGATTAATATAATTATACTATTTCCATTTGATATCAATCAAAATATAATTAAAAATTTACTTAGAAAGCCTTTGCAACATTTTGTTTCTTTTCTGTCTGGGGGTCATTCCATTGGTCCGTTCCCTCGACACCAGTGGGTCAGTTGCAGTGAACTATTTCAGTTACTTGCACAGCTTGTGTTCCACCGGGTCTGCTCTGGCCCTCGAACCGCTGGAGGTTTAACGAAGAGAGATGTGTCTGTTGACCTTACAGTGATCTATGCAGTCTGGAGGTGGTTCTGTTTGTTGTCTGCATGAAAAAGAGATAGAAGTAAAGATATTTACACAATTTTTTTTGTCATTATAAGTGAAAAAAATAGCTCTTTGTCAGAGATTCTATTTGGATTTGATGCCTTTTGACAAGATTCATTGTTAGTCCAGTAGTAACCTTTTCACAGATTGTTTTGATGTTTCCAAAGTTATTAACATTGTAAATAGCATTTTTTTATTTTAGTTTTGAAGACATTTGTTTATATTTATTGGCTACATCTGTTATATGTTTAGTTTCATTGTATTTTGTTTTCGTTTTCATCGTCTCTTATTACCACACTCAATGTGCAGAAAAGTTTCTTTGTCGTGGAAAAATATTTTCTAGATTTAAAAAAAAATTCTCCACACCAAGAAAATAACTTTTTTTTACTCACACTGAAAGATTTTTGGAAAACAAACCATGCTAACATACACAGTGAGCTGTAATACAACTGATAAATCATGATCCTTACTTTTAGTTCCATCCAAAAGGTTTTCTGCACCACCTTTGTGAAGCTTCCTCCTGCTCCAGACCAACATATAACACCTGAAAATGATATATGGATTGTGACATTTTTATTCAACAAAACACTTATGCAGGTTGTTTTAACAATATCTTATTAAATGACTTACGCAGTTCTGTGGCCGAGACATAACAAGATCTCTCCTCGGGAAGATACGAACTATGGCCAGTATTATTACTTCTGAGAGCTTTTGCTTTTCAAGTTTTATCAGAATGAGGGATTTTAAAATGGTTTCTCAATCCTGCCCCTGGTGGCCCTGCTCTATGGCTTCCCAACCCAACCCCGCCACCTCCACTCTCACCCCAAACACTTTTCATTCAAGGTCTCATCCATTATGTACCACATCAGATCGAACTCAACTCATTAGGGGTGCAAGGAGCAAGATTGTGAAACTAGTTCAAGAATAGGAATCTAAAATCTTAAATCTAAAAAAAATATTTTTTTTCACTAGATTATATATTACATTTACATTTAGTCATTTAGCAGACGCTTTTATCCAAAGCAAC
The DNA here is from genome assembly GCA_027564155.1 of Gymnocypris eckloni scoliostomus. Classification (NCBI taxonomy): domain Eukaryota; kingdom Metazoa; phylum Chordata; class Actinopteri; order Cypriniformes; family Cyprinidae; genus Gymnocypris; species Gymnocypris eckloni. Next base: position 35,135,604 of record CM050412.1, on the reverse strand, counting down.
TTACAAATGTGGAATACATAAAGTGATTAATCTAGAAGAGGCAAACAGACAGAGGAAGTGCCCATAACACCAAGTCTCATATTATTCGATTGTGGTAGGTTTATTACCATTTGAAAATTATTGTACACAATGTTTTTTGTAGGATATATATTGCAATTATTGAAATAATTTACAGTATGATTTTCAATTTTATTGTCTCTATGATATTGATCCCATTTATCTTTTATCCAATTAAAAAAATCTTTACATTTTACAGTATTAGCTAAACATGAGCAAAATGTTCTTAACATTTCAAAAACAATAATAGTGGCCATAGTTCAACCTAAGAAAACAAAAGTTCATGTATGTTATTAGACAATATTAAAGTGCTTTTAAAACTGACACTTAAACCAATAGACTTAATTGTGGAATGTAACATGTCAAAATAATATTTGTCATCTGGGCGCTAATTTTGTGTGTGTGTGTGTGTGTGTGTGTGTGTGTACTTGAAAAGTTTTTGAACAATAAGATTTTTGATGTATTTTAAAGTGTTCTCTTCTACTCACCAAGCCTGAATTTATTTGATCCAAAATACAGCAAAATCAATCATATTGTAAATTAGTTTAGCTATTTAAAATAATTGGTTTCTATTTGAATATTTTTTTAAATGTAATTTATTTCTGTGATCAAAGCTACATTTTCAGTATCATTACTCCAGTCTTCAGTGTCACATGATCTTTCAGAAATTATTCTGATCCACTGCTCAAGAAACATTTTGTTTTATTATTATTATTATTATTATTATTATTATCATAAATATTTAAAACAGTAATAGAAAAATCCAAAGATCAGATTTTATCTGAAATAAAATATTGTGTAACTATACACTATTCAAAAGCTTGGAGTCAGTATGATTTTTTTATCATAAATTATAGAAATTTACAGTTTTTTGAGGGGGTGGGGGTTAAATTATAGAAATGTATTATTTTATTTAGCAAGGATGCATTAAATGTTTTAAAAGTGATGATAAAAACATTTACAATGTTACAAAATATTTTTATTTCAGATAAATGCTGTTCTACTGAACTGTCTATTCATCAAAGAAACCTGAACAAATTCTACTTAGCTGTTTTCCACATAATAATAATAATATTAATAATAAATGTTTTTTGAGCAGCAAATCGGAATATTAGAACGATTTCTGAAGGATCACATGACTGGAGTAATGATGGAAAAAATTCAGTTTTGAAATAAGAATAAATTACATTTTAAAATACATTCAAATAGAACGCAGTTATTTTACTTTAATTTACTTTTACTTTTAGTCATTTAGCAGATGCTTTTATCCAAAGCAACTCACAAATAACAAAAAGTTACTAAAATGATAAGTTAAAACTCTATAAAAACTATATATACACATTTAAGAAAATAAAGAAATTAAATAAAAATGACAAATGCATACAACAACATTTCAAAACTAAACATTTACATGAAAACAAAAAATAAATATTTGTATTTATACTATTTTAAATAGTAAATATATTTGACAGTATTACTGCTTTTGCTGTATTTTGGATCAAATAAATGTATGCTTGGTGAGCAGAAGATACTTCTTTAAAAAAAACATAAAAAATCTTATTGTTCAAAAGCTTAACACACACACACACACACACACACACACACACACACACACACACACACACACACACACACACACACACACACACACACACACACACACACACACACACATGTTGGTTTTTATGGTTTATGGGGACTCTCCATAGGCGTAATGGTTTTTATACTGTACAAACTGTATGTGCTATTGCCCTACACCTACCCTACACCTAAACTTAGTCCTCACAGGAGACGGTGCATTTCTATTTTCCCCCCAAAAAACGCACACTGTATGATTTATAAGCATTTTGAATTATGGGGACACTGAAAATGTCCTCATAAATCACATTCTCCTTGTAATACCTATGTCATACCCATGTAATTAAACAAATTTGTGTCCTCATAAACCACATAAACATGCACACACACACACACACACACACACACACACAATATATATATATAAGATCTGTGTTTGATATAGATACCACTCCTTGTAATAGATCATCTGTTATATTCTGTCTTTGTAAATATAACAATAGATTAGATATGTTTGATAAGTTAATATTTGCTGAAAGTTGTGTAGCCTGTATACTTAGAGAAGAAGTGGTACTTACAAAAAATGATGAAGTATCTTCGTAGATCATCTGGGCAGCTCGGTGATTTACAGAGGATCTGAACCAATCATTCTTTGTGGGCTGTACATGGGAGTTTCTTTGGGAGTGGAAATGAATTAAGTTACACTTAAACTTTTGCTAAGATGAGGCCATAAGGAAATATACAGTAGTAAAAATAAAAAGTAAAAACATGACATTTAAAAATGTACTTTGGTATAATCTTATGTCATCATTTTGATTGTCTTATTAAATATTATTTTTGAGCTGATTAGGCTGAAATGGGTTATTATGCGAAGCACTGATTACTAGACAAAACATTCTAATGTAACAATTTTTTTTAAATCTGTAAATGGTTGTTTAAAATTGTAGGTTTAAGCTGGTTTGTGTCATAATTCCTGTCACCGTTCATCAGTGAAACCAACACTTCAAGAAGCATTCGCACGCCGATAGAATTACTTTAAGTTTCTCAATCACTCACATTATCTTGCTGTTCATGCAAAAAGTTATGTAAAACATTTATGTAAAACTGTTTTATTTAAACGTTGTTCTACGTATATTTCTTTAAGTTTTCATGGATACTGAAATGTACGACAGCACAATTCTAATTCACAAAATATTTACAAATTGACAACTTTACAGACTTATAAATTAATCATTGTGAATATTGAAATCGCAGCATTACTATTTTGATTATATTGTAATCAGTTGCATTATCAATTACTTGTTTTCAGTCACATTTATTAAATGTAGTTTATTGAAATATGCTTAGGAGATGATAGTGACTCAAAATATAATTTTAATGCTATTAAATGCTATGCCATTTTTTAAAAATGTAAATAGTTTGTCATTGCATTAGTACAAATATGTCTGTGATATAAAAGATTCATAAATTATTCACATTTTAAGCTGTAAATACCTAATTATGTTTTAAATGTTTCAGTCCATTCAAGTTATACATTTCAGCATCAATAAAAACATGCAAAAATGTACATTTTGTACTATTAAACGTTACACACTAATTATGTATAAAAAAATCCAACTAGACTGGTTCAGAGGAATCTTTGCATTCTTTCTATAACAAAAAAAGAGATGCAAAGCATATATTGTAAATACTTCATAGATCAGTGTGCTGTCAGCATGTTACCTGAAATGTCTGACATTAAATTCGTATGTAAAAACAAAGTTGATTGTTCAGTACAAGCCATTCTGTCATTAGAGAAAGATGCATTTTGCAGGCAGATGTATAGACTAAGACCCCTTGATTAGCACAATGAACTGTGGTGTTACGTGGTAGCTGTGAGTTTGAATCTGGAAAACATGCACATAAGTGTGTAAAGATTATATGTTGTCAAGTTGACTGTTGTTAGCCTGAAGCTCCGAAACAACATACCATTGAGCCCTTCCCTACAAGTGACACGTAGGTTGAAATGTGACTTTTTAAATCTGTCACTTCACTTTGAATTGTTCAGTTGTTGTACATTTTGTGCTTTGTCAGTTTGAGTTAGGGCTGTACGATTATGACAAAAATAGACATAATTGTCTATAGTCAAGTCAAGTCACCTTTATTTATATAGCGCTTTTAACAATACAGATTGTAACAAAGCACTGCACAATATCAAAATAGGAAAATTGTGTCAATAATGTAAAATGACAGGATTAACACTAAATTTTCAGCTGAATGCATTTCATTTTTTAATTTAGTGATGGCATTGTCCAGCTCAGTTCAGTTTAAATAATATCTGTGCAATGAAGTCAATGATTTTGCTGGAAATGAAGTGTCCCCAACTAAGCAAGCCAGAGGCGACAGCGTCAAGGAAACAAAACTCCATCGGTGACAGAATGGAGAAAAAACCTTTGGAGAAACCAGGCTCAGTCGGGGGGCCAGTTCCCCTCCGGCCAGACGAATCAGTAGTTTGTTCCAACTGCAGCAAAGTCAAATTTTAAGTGGTCCACTGGTCCCAGTGGTCTCTCCCCGATGGATGTCTAGGTGACGAGTTCCTCACTGGAGATCTGTCTCTGGGGCTCATCTATGTGTCCGCTGACATTCAGGGCTGTAGAGGTTGTCTCTAGGTGCTGATCCAAAATTTGGTTAATTCAGTATAATCGCTGATGGTTGGCTTCCTCTGAGGTCCTCCGAGGGGTTGTCATCGTCTCTTCTCAGGTGTTCGGTCATCTCAGATCGTTTAAGGTTTGGATCCAGACTGAAGCTTGTGTAATTCCTAGCTACCACAGGATGTTAATCCAGAAACAGAGATACAATAAAGACAATTAGCGTAGCAGTTGTTCCATCCAGGAATAATCCTGGATGAAATTATCAGTATAACCCAAGCTAAAGCATAATAATGTGCATTTGTTCAGATAGACTGGCAGTACAAGATTGTGAGATGCATTATATGAATGTTTGGCTAAAGAGATGCGTCTTTAATCTAGATTTAAACAGAGAGAGTGTGTCTGAACCCCGAACATTATCAGGAAGACTATTCCAGAGTTTAGGAGCCAGATATGAAAAAGTTCTACCTCCTTTAGTGGACTTTGCTATCCTAGGTACTACCAAGAATCCAGAGTTTTGCGACCTAAGGGAGCGGGTTGGATTGTAGCGTGATAGAAGATTAGTTAGGTACGCAAGAGCTAAATAATTTAGGGCCTTATAGGCAAGTAATAATATTTTTTAACTGATACGAAACTTAATAGGTAGCCAGTGCAGAGACTGTAAAATTGGAGTAATATGATCATATTTTCTTGACCTGGTAAGGACTCTTGCCGCAGTATGTTGTACTATCTGTAGCTTGTTTATTGAAGATGCAGGACAACCACCTAGCACCTATAGTCTATTATTCCCTTGAAATTGTAATTTTGATGATTAATTACGATTATAAAATAAAGCAATAAGGCCCAAGAAACTGTGGTTTGCAGCTAAGTTAGTTATTAGGCACGACACAGAGAGGAGTGCCTAACCCCCTTAGCTGTTATAAATTCACTGTAAACCACGGCTTCACGGGGCTTATGGATTTAATAAAATGCTTATTCCATATATGTAGCAAGGTTTCACAAAATACAACAAAGCAAATAAAATGTAATGATAGTAATAAAACATTATTCTTCTGCCAAACAATGTAGTTCCTCGGAAACCGTTCGTTGCAACAGAGTGGTTGCCGAGCTACACACAGAAGCAGAAACAAAGGTACATGTTTGTAGAGTAATTTACAACAGCTTGGAACGTAGCTCAACCAATCAGAATCAAGCACCGGAACTATCTGTTTTATACATTTACATTGAATGGTGCTTTAAATAGCTTTATACCATTGTTTGAAGCAACTGCTTGCAGCCATGTTTTTGTATGAATATAGAACAGATTTTCCTAAAAAAAGAAATTTATTTTCTATAGCATTACGATTCAAATGTCTACTATAAATTTGGTTTCTTCTTTAAATAAATCAAAAGAAAGAGTATGAATGGTATTATGATGTTTTACAATTTCTTTTATTAAAACAATGGAAAAAGACACCTAAAAACATGCACATACCTTAAGCATGTAGAACAAAGTATATATATATATATATATTGCACCTTTGAATGATTATACAATTGTGGTGTGGACAAATGTTAGTTTTGGTCTTTCATTTTATTGTGGAGTAGCAGTGGTTCCCAACCTGGGAGGCGCAGGGGGATTCCAGAGTTCACAACGGGGTGCGGGAGCAGATATACTGTACTTTGAGGTAGGGCTGGGCAATACAACGATAACTATAATTATAGTGATTTCATTTTCCTCGATAAAACAAGTTAATAAATATTCAATTGAATGTTTACATGGCAAAAGCGGAACAAAACAGCGCTACTCATTTGAACTGTGCCACACAGATTATATCTGCTCTGCTCAAACAGCGGCGCAGCGCAGAGTGAGCTGACTACAGCAGATGTGTTTACTCACTAAACAGCACTGTGAGATCCAGTGAGAAGTGCTTGAATTCAGCGAAGAACACAAATGACTGATAAAAACTAGTATCAGTCGATATCAGTCAAATATAAACTAGTTTAAATCCAGATAAAACAGCGCTGACAAACAGCAGAAAAACACTGTGCAACGATACAGTCAGATGGCTTTTCAATCTACAAATCGCCATCGTTTACCATGGATTTATACTTTAGTAACACTAACCGCACCATGGTATTGTGGCAGAAATGTGTGGTATCTCTATCAAATGTTTTATATTAATGTATATGTGTATTAAAGGAGTAATGGGATGTAATTACAGTATATTTGTGATTAAGCTATAGGCTAGCGAAAGAAGTTTGGGAACCACTGGGTTAGAGAGTCGGACTTGTAACCCAAAGGTCGTGGGTTTGAGTCTCAGGTCCGGCAGGAATTGTGGGGGGGGGGGGAGAGTGAATGTACAGCGCTCTCTTCCACCCTCAATACCACGACTGAGGTGAGATAAAAAGTAAAAACATGACATTTAAAAATGTACTTTGGTATAATCTTATGTAATCATTTTGATAGTCTTATTAAATATTATTTTTGAGCTGATTAGGCTGAAATGGGCTATTATGCGCAGCACTGATTACTAGACAAAACATTCTAATGTAAAAAAAAAAAAAACTGTAATTGGTTGTTTAAAATTGTAGGTTTAAGCTGGTTTGTGTCATAATTCCTGTCACCGTTCATCAGTGAAACCAACACTTCAAGAAGCATTCGCACGCCGATAGAATTACTTTAAGTTTCTCAATCACTCACATTATCTTGCTGTTCATGCAAAAAGTTATGTAAAACATTTATGTAAAACTGTTTTATTTAAACGTTGTTCTACGTATATTTCCTTACGTTTTCATGGACACTGAAATGTACAATATTGACGGCACAATTCTAATTCACAAAATATTTACAAATTGACAACTTTACAGACTTAGAAATGAATCATTGTGAATATTGAAATCGCAGCATTACTATTTTGATTCTATTGTAATCAGTTGTATCATCAATTACTTGTTTTCAGTCACATTTATTAAATGTAGTTTACTGAAATATGCTTAGGAGATGATAGTGACTCAAAATATAATTTTAATGCTATGCTACTAAAATGCTATGCCATTTTTAAAAATTTAAATAGTTTGTCATTGCATTAGTACAAATATGTCTGTGATATAAAAGATTCATAAATAATTCACATTTTAAGCTGTAAATACCTAATTATGTTTTAAATGTTTCAGTCCATTCAAGTTATACATTTCAGCATCAATAAAAACATGCAAAAATGTACATTTTGTACTATTAAATGTTACGCACTAATTATGTATAAAAAATCCAACTAGACTGGTTCAGAGGAATCTTTGCATTCTGCATTCTTTCTATAACAAAAAAAGAGATGCAAAGCATATATTGTAAATACTTCACAGATCAGTGTGCTGTCAGCATGTTACCTGAAATGTCTGACATTAAATTCGTATGTAAAAACAAAGTTGATTGTTCAGTACAAGCCATTCTGTCATTGGAGAAAGATGCATTTTGCAGGCAGATTTATAGACTAAGACCCCTTGATTAGCACATTGAACTGTGGTGTTACGTGGTAGCTGGGAGTTTGAATCTGACAAACATGCTCATACGTGTGTAAAGATTATATGTTGTCAAGTTGTCTGTTGTTAGCCTGAAGCTCCGAAACAACATACCATTGAGCCCTTCCCTACAAGTGACACGTAGGTTGAAATGTGACTTTTTAAATCTGTCACTTCACTTTGAATTGTTCAGTTGTTGTACATTTTGTGCTTTGTCAGTTTGAGTTAGGGCTGTACGATTATGACAAAAATAGACATAATTGTCTATAGTCAAGTCAAGTCACCTTTATTTATATAGCGCTTTTAACAATACAGATTGTAACAAAGCACTGCACAATATCAAAATAGGAAAATTGTCAATAATGTAAAATTACAGGATTTAATACTACATTTTCAGCTGAATGCATTGCATTTTTTAATTTAGTGATGGCATTGTCCAGCTTAGTTCAGTTTAAATAATATCTGTGCAATGAAGTCAATGATTTTGCTGGAAATGAAGTGTCCCCAACTAAGCAAGCCAGAGGCGACAGCGGCAAGGAACCAAAACTCCATCGGTGACAGAACGGAGAAAACACCTTTGGAGAAACCAGGCTCAAGTTCCCCTCCGGCCAGACGAACCAGTAGTTTGTTCCAACTGTATCAAAGTCAAATTTTAAGTGGTCCACTGGTCCCAGTGGTCTTTCCCCGATGGATGTCTAGGTGACGAGTTCCTCACTGGAGATCTGTCTCTGGGGCTCATCTATGTGTCCGCTGACATTCAGGGCTGTAGAGGTTGTCTCTAGGTGCTGATCCAAAATTTGCTTAATTCAGTATAATCGCTGATGGTTGGCTTCCTCTGAGGTCCTCCGAGGGGTTGTCATCGTCTCTTCTCAGGTGTTCGGTCATCTCAGATCGTTTAAGGTTTGGATCCAGACTGAAGCTTGTGTAATTCCTAGCTACCACGGGATGTTAATCCAGAAACAGAGATACAATAAAGACAATTAGCGTAGCAGTTGTTCCATCCAGGAATAATCCTGGATGAAATTATCAGTTTAACCAAAGCTAAAGCATAATAATGTGCATTTGTTCAGATAGACTGGCAGTACAAGATTGTGAGATGCATTATATGAATGCTTGGCTAAAGAGATGTGTCTTTAATCTAGATTTAAACAGAGAGAGTGTGTCTGAACCCCGAACGTTATCAGGAAGACTATTCCAGAGTTTAGGAGCCAGATATGAAAAAGTTCTACATCCTTTAGTGGACTTTGCTATCCTAGGTACTACCAAGAGTCCAGAGTTTTGAGACCTTAGGGAGCGGGTTGGATTGTAGCGTGATAGTAGATTAGTTAGGTACGCAGGAGCTAAATCATTTAGGGCCTTATAGGCAAGTAATAATATTTTTTAACTGATACGAAACTTAATAGGTAGCCAGTGCAGAGACTGTAAAATTGGAGTAATATGATCATATTTTCTTGACCTGGTAAGGACTCTTGCCGCAGTATGTTGTACTATCTGTAGCTTGTTTATTGAAGATGCAGGACAACCACCTAGCACCTATAGTCTATTATTCCCTTGAAATTGTAATTTTGATGATTAATTACGATTATAAAATAAAGCAATAAGGCCCAAGAAACTGTGATTTTCAGCTAAGTTAGTTATTAGGCACGACACAGAGAGGAGTGCCTAACCCCCTTAGCTGTTATAAATTCACTGTAAACCACGACTTCACGGGGCTTATGGATTTAATAAAATGCTTATTCCATATATGTAGCAAGGTTTCACAAAATACAACAAAGCAAATAAAATGTAATGATAGTAATAAAACATTATTCTTCTGCCAAACAATGTAGTTCCTCAGAAACCGTTGTGGTTGCAACAGAGTGGTTGCCGAGCTACACACAGAAGCAGAAACAAAGGTACATGTTTGTAGAGTAATTTACAACAGCTTGGAACGTAGCTCAACCAATCAGAATCAAGCACCGGAACTATCTGTTTTATACATTTACATTGAATGGTGCTTTAAATAGCTTTATACCATTGTTTGAAACAACTGCTTGCAGCATGCATATTTTTGTATGAATATAGAACAGATTTTCCTAAAAAAAGAAATTTATTTTCTATAGCATTACGATTCAAATGTCTACTATAAATTTGGTTTCTTCTTTAAATAAATCAAAAGAAAGAGTATGAATGGTATTATGATGTTTTACAATTTTTTTTTATTAAAACAATTGAAAAAGACACCTAAAAAAACATGCACATACCTTAATCATGTAGAACAAAGTATATATATATATATATATATATATATATATATATATATATATATATTGCACCTTTGAATGATTATACAGTTGTGGTGTGGACAAATGTTAGTTTTGGTCTTTCATTTTATTGTGGCGTAGCAGTGGTTCCCAACCTGGGAGGCGCAGGGGGATTCCAGAGTTCACAAAGCGGGCACGGGAGCAGATATACTGTACTTTGAGGTAGGGCTGGGCAATAAAACGATAACTATAATTATAGTGATTTAATTTTCCTCGATAAAACAAGTTAATACATATTCAATTGAATGTTTACATGGCAAAAGCGGAACAAAACAGCGCTACTCTTTTGAACTGTGCCACACAGATTATATCTGCTCTGCTCAAACAGCGGCGCAGCGCAGAGTGAGCTGACTACAGCAGATGTGTTTACTCACTAAACAGCACTGTGAGATCCAGTGAGAAGTGCTTGAATTCAGCGAAGAACACAAATGACTGATAAAAACTAGTATCAGTCGATATCAGTCAAATATAAACTAGTTTAAATCCAGATAAAACAGCGCTGACAAACAGCAGAAAAACACTGTGCAACGATACAGTCAGATGGCTTTTCAATCTACAAATCGCCATCGTTTACCATGGATTTATACTTTAGTAACACTAACCGCACCATGGTATTGTGGCAGAAATGTGGGGTATTTCTATCAAATGTTTTATATCAATATATATGTGTATTAAATGTATTAAAGGAGTAATGGAATGTAATTACAGTATATTTGTGATTAAGCTATAGGCTAGCGAAAAAAGTTTGGGAACCACTGGGTTAGAGAGTCGGACTTGTAACCCAAAGATCGTGGGTTTGAGTCTCAGGTCCGGCAGGGATTGTAGGTGGGGGGGGAGTGAATGTACAGCGCTCTCTTCCACCCTCAATACCACACTGAGGTGAGATAAAAAGTAAAAACATGACATTTCAAAATGAACTTTGGTATAATCTTATGTAATCATTTCGATAGTCTTATTAAATATTATTGTTGAGCTGATTAGGCTGAAATGGGTTATTATGCGCAGCACTGATTACCAGACAAAACATTCTAATGTAACAAAAAAAAAAAAAACTGTAATTGGTTGTTTAAAATTGTAGGTTTAAGCTGGTTTGTGTCATAATTCCTGTCACCGTTCATCAGTGAAACCAACACTTCAAGAAGCATTCGCACGCCGATAGAATTACTTTAAGTTTCTCAATCACTCACATTATCTTGCTGTTCATGCAAAAAGTTATGTAAAACATTTATGTAAAACAGTTTTATTTAAACGTTGTTCTACGTATATTTCCTTACGTTTTCATGGACACTGAAATGTACAATATTGACGGCACAATTCTAATTCACAAAATATTTACAAATTGACAACTTTACAGACTTATAAATTAATCATTGTGAATATTGAAATCGCAGCATTACTATTTTGATTATATTGTAATCAGTTGCATTATCAATTACTTGTTTTCAGTCACATTTATTAAATGTAGTTTACTGAAATGTGCTTAGGAGATGATAGTGACTCAAAATATAATTTTAATGCTATTAAATGCTATGCCATTTTTTAAAAATGTAAATAGTTTGTCATTGCATTAGTACAAATATGTCTGTTATATAAATGATTCATAAATAATTCACATTTTAAGCTGTAAATACCTAATTATGTTTATGTTTTAAATGTTTCAGTCCATTCAAGTTATACATTTCAGCATCAATAAAAACATGCAAAAATGTACATTTTGTACTATTAAATGTTACGCACTAATTATGTATAAAAAATCCAACTAGACTGGTTCAGAGGAATCTTTGCATTCTTTCTATAACAAAAAAAGAGATGCAAAGCATATATTGTAAATACTTCATAGATCAGTGTGCTGTCAGCATGTTACCTGAAATGTCTGACATTAAATTCGTATGTAAAAACAAAGATGATTGTTAAGTACAAGCCATTCTGTCATTGGAGAAAGATGCATTTTGCAGGTAGATTTATAGACTAAGACCCCTTGATTAGCACATTGAACTGTGGTGTTACGTGGTAGCTGTGAGTTTGAATCTGGAAAACATGCTCATACGTGTGTAAAGGTTATATGTTCTCAAGTTGACTGTTGTTAGCCTGAAGCTCCGAAACAACATACCATTGAGCCCTTCCCTACAAGTGACACGTAGGCTGAAATGTGACTTTTTAATCTGTCACTTCACTTTGAATTGTTCAGTTGTTGTACATTTTGTGCTTTGTCAGTTTGAGTTAGGGCTGTACGATTATGACAAAAATAGACATAATTGTGTATAGTCTATTATTCCCTTGAAATTGTAATTTTGATGATTAATTACGATTATAAAATAAAGCAATAAGGCCCAAGAAACTGTGATTTTCAGCTAAGTTAGTTATTAAGCACGACACAGAGAGGAGTGCCTAACCCCCTTAGCTGTTATAAATTCACTGTAAACCACGGCTTCACGGGGCTTATGGATTTAATAAAATGCTTATTCTATATACGTAGCAAGGTTTCACAAAATACTACAAAGCAAATACAATTGAATGATAGTAATAAAACATTATTCTTCTGCCAAACAATGTAGTTCCTCGGAAACCGTTGCACAGGTAGTAATAGTAGTGTCACCATACTTCAGATAAGTATTGTATTGTAAGGATTCGGGGAAATAGATACTGTAGTTATTATATTAACAACTGATAGTTGTTTAAAATGTCTGTGGTGATGTCAGCACCAAAGTTTTGGGAATTTCCACAACAATCAATAGAGAGAGATAGATATAGATATAGACACACACACATATACTTGTATACACACAGTGGTAAGCCTTTGCTAAGCCTTGTCAAGCAGAAGCTAAATAAAACAGTAAAGATGAGTTGTCCTTTTGCATCCTTCAAACCTTAAAAGCCATTTATAAAGTTTGGGCAGAGCTGAATGGGAAAACTTTACAAAAAACTTGACAGTTGATAACCAACGTGGCAGTGAAGACAGGATTAAAGGCCTAAAAGTCTCAGGAAGCTGTTGACACCGAAGGAGAATCATCCGAAATCTTTTTGCAATGGCGCAGGAAGCTCTTGGGAAAACAGTAAAGCAGCTGAAGCAAGAACGTTGCCTTAGCTAGGTTCAAGGTTCAAGGTTCTCAAGGTTCAAGGTTCTTTATTATTCGTCACATACACAATCATACAAGTATAATCAGTAGTGAAATGCAAGTAGAATTGAAGAAAAATACAGCATTTACATGAGGAAAGTGAGGAGAAAAAAAAAATAACTCCCAGACTATGCTCCTTGGGGAGTACAGTGTGAGAACAGGAAAAACACCTCAGCAACACAAAAGCACATACACGACATAGCCACAGGGGAAGTAAATCCCTAAAAGTGCATTCACCAAGCAAGCAAACTTACATTTACATTTTACATTTATGCATTTAGCAGACGCTTTTATCCAAAGCGACTTACATTGCATTCATTGCATTCACTTCTTAATTAGGGGAGCAAAATATGACAAAGAGTAAACTACAAGAGGAGTTCAAGAAGCTCACTTCTAAGGCAAGAAAGGTTGGTGAGACAAACAATAAATACAGAGCTGATCTGCTAGTAGACATTGAAACTGACATGGCAAATGATGAATAGTGTCCTGTCCTGTTATGGTCAAGATATGGAAAGGATGAGATGGAAGCAGCAATCCAAGAAGCACAAATAGCTTGTGATTAAGCTGCTGAAATACATACTATTGCTGTAAACAGATATGGCTATGAGTTCCAGCTGGATGGTGCAAAGGGAATACTCCAAGGTGTAATCACAAGCCAATGCTGTTATGGCCTTTTGTTTTTGCCACCGGAAGCATAGCAGGCTATGTCTTAAATGCACCTCATTCCATGGAACATTTATTCATTCTTGTTTATTTTGGTAGATAATTGACCAATAATTGACCATGTGTGGTTGGGATGAAAGAATGGATGAAACACATTTGTCCGTGTTTCACTCCATCTTGAATCGCGATGTCATGAACGGGGTTTGTTCTCTCTTTCCCTCTCTCTCTTTTTCTCTCTCTCTCGCCCGGGCCCTGCCTGACTATTCTTCCCCACCTGTTCATCGTTGCAATTAGCGCTTGCGCTGCTTCTCTGTCACACCTGTTCTCACTTTTGTCTCATTACTTTCTCTCTACTTCTAGCGTCTGTTTCCCCTTGTTCTTTGTCGGATTATTTTGTGTGTACGTGAGTCATGCCTGTGTGTTATGCTATCTACATGAACATTTACCTTGTCTTGTCTTGCTTAATCAAGTCTAGAAGAGTTGTGCTCGTCTTGTGTGCTTTCGTGTCTCAGTCATCCTGCTGCGTGTGACCTCGTACAAGGACTGTGTTTCTGCCCTACGAGAAGTTCCAGCTCTGCTATCTATCCTCAAGACAGAGGAGTCTTCCTTTACTGAAGAGTTTTTTCTACTTTGTGTTTGTTCCAGTTCTGTGTCATTGCTCGACAGACTGCCTGTGTTTATCCTTCAATAAAAGCCATAACAAGAACTTACCTTTGCACCTGGATCCTCTGTTTCACCTGACAGAATAATCCGACCAAGATGGATCCAGCGAAGGAAGGTCCTTTCCGCTCGGCGTTCGAGTTGCAGGGGGCCATGCTCGGTAAGCATGAAGAGGAGTTGTCTGCCTCCAGACACGCTGTGGAGAGTTTGACGGCTCAAGTGTCTGACCTATCTGCCCAACTTCTTCATCTTCGTCATGAGTCCTCATCACAGAATTGTCTTCATTCCTCCGAACCGAGAATAAATAATCCTCCTTGCTATGCGGGTGAGCCCACTGAATGTAGAGCATTTTTAACCCAATGCGAGGTGGTTTTTTCCCTTCAACCGCAGACTTATGCGGCGGATCGTGCTCGGATCGCCTATGTGGTCTCTTTGCTGACTGGGCGTGCTCGCGGTTGGGCAAAGGCTGCCTGGGAGGCGCAGGCTTCCTGCTGTGGTCACTACGAGTTGTTCAAGGGGGAGATGATCAAGGTCTTCATTATCACTATCATTAATCGTCTCTGTCTTTATTGTGGTGCGGCTGGCCACTTTGCCTCTTCGTGTCAGTTAAAAGCCAGAACTCGTCAGTAGACAGGGGAGTACTGGCGAGCGCAACTGTTCTTTCCTCACCGCCAAAGACTCGTACCACCTATCCTGCTGTTCTACGATGGGCCGGTTTCTCCGTTTCCTGTTCGGCGCTCATCGACTCTGGAGCGGAGGGGAATTTCATTGACGAGAGATGGGCTCGTGAACATGACATCACCCTAGTGGATTTAGAAGACACTACTACTGACTTTGCCCTGGATGGCAGGGTGCTCTCTACTGTTCACCGTGTCACCATCCCCGGTGAGTCTCACAGTCTCAGGGAATCATCAAGAGACAATTTATTTTTATATTTTTCAGTCCCCTTTTACCCCTATTGTTTTAGGCCATCCATGGCTTACCCAACATAACCCGCTGATTAACTGGGATAAGGGCATAATTCTTTCTTGGAAACTTGCTTCTCATATTAATTGTTTAGTATCTGCTGTTCCTGCTGTCTCTTCTGTCTCTGTGTTTCAGGATGAACCTGATGATTTGTCTGGAGTCCCGGAGGAATACCTCGATCTGCGAGCGGTTTTCAGCCGTTCCCGGGCCACATCTTTGCCTCCTCATCGACCGTACGATTGCAGTATCGATCTCCTTCCGGGCACCATGCCACCTCGCGGAAGGCTATATTCCCTTTCTGCGCCCGAACGAGAGGCTTTGGAGAAGTATCTCACTGAGTCTCTCGCCGCTGAGATCATTGTCCCATCCTCCTCTCCCGCCGGGGCGGGGTTCTTCTTCGTGAAGAAGAAAGACGGCTCTTTGCGTCCCTGCATAGATTATCAGGGGCTGAACGACATAATGGTCAAGAATCGGTACCCGTTGCCCCTTATGTCGTCAGCCTTCGAGATCTTGCACGGCGCAAAGATCTTCACGAAGTTGGACTTGCGCAACGCGTACCATCTCGTGCGTATTAAGGAGGGAGACGAGTGGAAGACTGCGTTCAATACGCCGGTTGGGCACTTTCAATACAGCCAGTGAGCCAGTGGCGCCACTCCCCCAGAGCTAAACGGATCGCCAAAAGTTCCCGGTTACCGACATCATAATTACGCTCCGCGGATGTGAGGCGATGCGAAAAAAAAGCACATGGATGAACCTTGTCATCCCGCGAGGAACGTTGGGAAAGTATTGCCCCCACCCCTACATCGGAAGCATCGACCTCGACGATGAACTGTCTCGTGGGATCCGGAGTGATCAAAATGGGAGCGGAGGTGAACAACCTCTTGAGGTGATCAAATGCATTCTGAGCCACCTCGGACCAGGTAAAATGAGACCTGATAGAGGTGAGCGCTGTCAGCGGGGTGGCAACCTGGCTAAAATTATGGATAAACCGGCGGTAGAAATTAGCAAACCTCAAAAAATGTTGGAGTGCAATGCGAGAGTCCGGAACGGGCCATTCTATGATTGCACGAACCTTGTCGGGGTCCATGCTGATCCCCTCTGCCGACACAACAGATCCGAGGAACGTTACCGATCGAGAGTGGAACATACACTTCTCAGAGTTTAGCTCCAACCCTAATTAAACACACCTGATCCAGCTAATCAGGTCAGTCAGGCTTATTTGAAAACTACACGGTATGTGTGTCGGGGCAGGGTTGGAACATAACTCTGCAGGGCGGCGGCCCTCCAGTAACTGAGTTTGACACCCCTGCCCTAATCCCTTCAAAGAATTTACCCTCCGGAGTGAGAGCTTCGAATGGTTGAAGGGTGTAGGGCAGGTTTCCTCAAATATTTCCCTGTAGGGCCAATCTGCTGCAGAATTTAGCTCCAACCCTGATCAAACTCAACTACCTGTGATTTTCTAATTATCTTGAAGACTCTGTTTAGCATGCTCAGGTGTGTTTGATTAGGGTTAGAGCTAAACTCTGCAGGAGTGGGCCAGATTTGAGGATGCTTGGTGTAGGGCAAGGGTGCCCAACTCAGTTCCTGCTGAGTTCAGTTCCAACCCTGAACAAACACACCTGTCTGTAATTATCAAGTGCTCTTTCAGATCCTAATTAGTTGGTTCAGTTGTGTTTGAACAGGAACAGGATGGCCCTGGTGTAGGCGATCAAACAAACGTTTCTTGAAGTGCCCTTCTGCGTTATCATCCCATGCCCATATGGTGGCACCGTCATCATGTAAAGAATCTGCACAAAGAATCGTGAGGGCCGAAGTGTCCATCAGTTGAACCCTACGGAATCCTTCATTGCGAAGGGCCCTTTGAAGTGGACAGTTTTTAGCCCTTCGGTTTGGAAAGACCCTTTTTTTATTTGGCGTCCATAATTTGTTTTCATTCTGAAGTTCCCTTTGGAGGGTGATGTATCCAATTTGGAATGCACTGATGGTTTGACACCCCTGACCACCTGCCTGAAAAACAAAAACAAAACAAAAAACTGTGATTGATTTTATTTTAGTTATTTTCAAAGCTTTTAATGCACTCTCATTATTAAAATAATTTTAATAATGTTTTTTTTTGTTCTAACAAGTGAGTTGTTGTTTTTTACTCAAAAATTTAAAATTAAATTTGTATAACATCTGCACAGAAAAGACTTGGTCTTGTTTCAAAACAAAAGGAATATATATTGGTATCAGAATCAGCTATTGGCCAAAATTAGTTAATACAAATATTTGTATATCAAATGTTGGCAAAAATCCAATATTGTGCTTCCCTAATACAATTTCCATAACACTCTATTACAGAGGAAGTATTCATGTTGTTTCTGTAACTATGGGTAACACTGATAGATGTAGGAGGGTTAACTTGAATCTGAGAGTATATATGGACAAACCTGAGCAAGCTCTGAGTCCATTTATATTATACTGAGTGGGCATGTACTGTATTTATATTAATCTTTCTTTGAATATTTGTCTTTACCATGTCATATTTTATAAAATAAATCTAGGCACAATTCGGTCAATATTTAAGTGGCTTTTTTCATTTACAAAACAAATATTGTGTTTCAGTCTTGCATATCAGTCACTATTTGGAGCAGACGTGATGATTTCAAATGAAACTGATATTGAGAATGTGCTTCTCTGCTATCCACTCCAGCCGGACTCCTGTCCCAGAGCTCATCGACTTACCATCCTTAGAGTTGCAATATATATTTTGATGGTGCTGATGATCCTCACGACAGTTTTTGGGAACCTGCTGATCATCATCTCCATCTCTCACTTCAAACAGCTTCAGTCTCCAACTCACATGATTGTTCAGTCGCTGGCAGCTTGCGATTGTCTGCTGGGCTCTTTGGTGATGCCGTACAGCATGGTGCGATCTGTTGAAGGCTGCTGGTATCTGGGAGATTTCATGTGTAAAGTTCATTCTAGTTTAGACATGACTTTCAGCATCTCTTCCATATTGCATCTCAGTTTAATTGCTATTGACAGGTACTGGGCCATTTGTGACCCTCTGAGGTACAAAATGAGGGTCACAAACAACACTGTGGCTGTATTTATTACCTTCACATGGCTGTTTTCATTTGTGTATAGCTTTTCTGTTGTGTTTACAGGGGTAAACAATGTTGGTTTGGAAGAACTTTTATTACAGATTTCTTGTTTTGGTGGCTGTGTTTTGTTTTTTAACAAGGAATGGGGCCTAATTTGTGCACTTTTTGTGTTCCTGATTCCAGGAACTATCATGAGCTCTCTGTACATGAGCATCTTCAATGTAGTGAAAAAACATGCAAAAGTCCTGTCAGAGAAAGTGTCTGTTGCCCCCGCTGTAGGCAGTAATTGCCAAACCTCGTCACAGAGAGAGAGAAAAGCAGCTAAAACTCTGGCCATTGTCATGGGTGTTTTTTATCTCTGCTGGCTGCCTTTTTTTACTGCCACAGCTATTGACCCTTTTCTTAATTTTGTTACTCCTGGTAATGTTTTTGATGTTTTGGTTTGGTTCGGATACTTTAACTCCACTTGTAACCCATTGATCTATGGTTTCTTCTATCCTCGCTTTCAGAAAGTCTTTAAGATTCTCATATCCACTTATATCTGTGGCCTTGGTGAGTCACACACCTTGACATTTGAATGAATATGAAATTATACCAGCTTTACCACACACTGTTATCTTTTAATGAAATACCTGGTCTCTGCATGAATAAATATTTTGCACATGTCAAGGTTTAATGAAAAAACTACATTTTCATCCAGAATGAATAATTAATCTTAATTTTATTACAAAAACAGGTATACATAAATAAATACTGTGCCCATTTTAAGATTTAATAAGGAAGGACATTTTATTGTAATGCATTTTGACACCCGTTTGTTGAAACGTGATTAAATGTTTTGCTTATGTAATATTTTTCTTGAACACCATAATAAAATATATGTTTGGCCCATCATAAGCATGTTGATGGGGCCTCCAGTCTTTTTAATGTATTAGATGTAAGCTAATTTCAATATTTTATACCAATACCTCAACAAAATACATCTAAAATATATGTTAAATGTACATGCATCCCAGATATGGAAATAGTATGTTCCTTTTTCACATGAAAAGCATCGGGTTTTGTGTGATTTACAACCAAATACATTTTAATGAAAATGTTTTCATATAAAAAAAAAACATTGTTCTATAAAATGAATGACTACTAAGTCCTTGTTCAAGTAAAGTAGGTTGATTTGATGTCAGATGTGACAGTAAACCACTCTGGGGCCTTTGAACATTGAGAGCTGCTCTTCTTTGAGAGTCACACTCATTAAAAGTGAGAAATGATAATAAATCTCCTGGGTACTGTTGTGGGCAAAACACAAACATTAAATTGTAACTGGTGTGTGTAGACCTATGTATAGAGTACAAATGATTGACATTTATGGAAGATCAAACATTGTGATCAATTGCTGCAAAATATTATTTACAATCAGATATCTAATAATGATCTTAACTTACACAATTATATGTATATATTGTACTCTATGGATACGGGCAATTGATAGGTCTCAACAATGACATGAGACAACTTAAAACTGTTAAACAGCATTTTAAAATCCCTTTTCTAATTATTATAATTGTAGTTTTCCTGACAAATGTTGTTGAGAATTTACATTGAATATTTGTACTTTTCCTGACTGATTTGCATTAATAAATTATAACCTAAATCCAAAGTTCATCCCAATATTATTTGTCATTTACCCATAAGTGTACATTTATTATCGTGCATATGTAAGCAACATGCACACAATGCCTTATTTTGAAACGCTGTTATGAATATCAGTATTTATAGTGAATCATTAATTCAATTCAATTAAATTAGAAAAGGAGAAAAATATTACAATCATACCAGCTTACACCATATTAAAATTAAGAAAGGATTACAATGTGTTTCTATTGGTTAATATGCTAATTCACAGTCCAGTTCATAAATCTTACTGAACTCATACAAGCCGTAATCAGGCCAATTTGTTTTTGTGTGCACAAACAGTAGGCTATTCACAAGATGTGTAGGCTTTCATCAGTACTGGAGCACAGGCCCGCCATATTTTAATAGTATGGATATCAGGACATAAACATGGTCTCTCTCTGCAGTAGCTAGAGAATCGTTCACAATCTACACGTACATCAGCCACATCGCTGACAAATGATAAGTCATGTGCAAGTTTTCCTACAACGGACTGTTGGCAAATATCACCTCATCCGGCGCTCTTTAAAATTACCCGTGAAAAATTGCTGCAAATGATTCAGTGCGTGAATGAATTGTCTGTCGATTTTAAACAGCTGATAGCAAACATAATATAATCTGACTGCTGAAATATTATCAAGGAAACGACTCTCAGATCAATATATGATAATATCCATCATCAGACAAGGATTTATCAGTAATATTTTACTGAACCACAGCAGTATTTTGCTGTACTCATTCCCCAATAAAAGGGGATAGCAACGACCCTGATATCAACTTTATAAATAATTGTAAAGAGCTAAAACTAAATGAATGAATGAAGTTTTTTATTTTGTCACTACCTGAGGGCACTCTTTGTATCACAGTTACTACACCATGTTTGCATATTCAGATATGTTTATGCTAGTAAGAGTGTTACCTGTTTTGACCTCTGAGTATATTTACATTTAAGTATTTAACGGACGCTTTTATCCAAAGCGACTTACAATTAAATTCAGGTTATACATTTTCATTAGTAAGTGTGTTCCCTGGGAATCGAACCCACAACCTTTTGCGCTGCTGACGCAATGCTCTACCACTGAGCCACACAGGAACATTGTATATAACTTTTTATTAAAATCACTAGACTATAAAAAGTTATAGCCCCTTATAGTCCCCCCCCCAATTAATGTTTTATCTTTGTCATGCAATAGTGGAAAATGACCACAAAGACATTGTAAAATAATTATTATAATTTATTTATAATCTCATCATTTTATAATTTCACGAGGGGGAGATCTAAGTGCGGTTTGACCCAAAGATGGCGGTGTGATCTGGAGATGGTTCAACATGAGACTGAATGGTTGTAGGTACGGAGAGTTTCGTGCCTTAAGAGAAAGAGAAAGATCATTTAAAAATATATTTCAAAAACATATTTAGTCATTTTGTGATGCTTGATACATAATTACATGATTCTAATAGTAATACAATATTTCCTTACAGCATATCCCATTTAAACTCAAACATATTGTAACGTCCCTTTGATAAAGACAGCAGAATGTGTTTAAAAAAATACACACCTTGTACATACATACACATTGTCAATTGTTAAATAAGAGTTTTGTTTGTGTACAAATATTTTTGTGATAAAATATGTGACTTATTTAGAGAAACTGCTAATTTTAAATAATATAATAAAAAAAACTCTTACATGGTTTCTTGCAGTTAGCGAATAAAGAAAAGAAAAGAAAAGAAAATAAAGAAAGTGATGTGACGTGGCCAAGTATGGTTACCCATACTCGAAAATTGTGCTCTGAATTTATCCCATCCAAAGTGCACACACACACACACACACACAGCAGTGAACACACACCCGGACCAGTGTGTGTGTTCATCTAACTCACTAGATGAATAAATACATTTTATTCAAACTACAAACTTTTTTTGTAAAATTCAGTTCTGTATTATCTGCAACATGGTATTGAAAGACTTACTTACTCTTGTAAGGCAAGACACAAACTCTTGACCCAAAAGTGACGTATGTAGTCCGGAGGCATTTCTAGTTGTTTTCAGCATAGAACATAAAATAGATGTAGTTTTTGAAGTTTATCATTCCAAACATTTGAAAACTCTCAGGTTCACGTTTGTATTGGGTACATTTTGACAAGGTTCAAGTTTAGTTTTTTAGGTATTTTTTTGTGTTTATTTTGTAAATATTATCCACATTTTCTTAGTCTGTTTTCACATCACTAACCGAACATGTGTGAACTAAAATTATATTTTGATAATCAGTATTCAACAGTAATCATTTAAAAATATATATATATATTGTTAGGATTACATTGAAACAGATGCTTTCACTTTACCAAATCTTTCAGACGTGTTGCCGCATAACTTGTAGCAATATTCCTGCTCCGGACTGACACAAGACACCTGTAAATTTCATTTGAAATGTGACTTACTTTTCTACAGTAACAGGATAAGTAAAATTGAAATGGGTTACACTTTATTTTAAGGTGTCCTTGTTACAGTGTAATAATACATTTAAGTACTGAGTAATATTAAGAAACTACATGTACTTACTATATGGTTAGGGTTAAAATTAGGGGTTATCTTATGGTTACTTGCATGTAATTATGCATAATTTATTTTTATTACAATAGTAAGTACATGTAACGTCTAACAAGGACACCTTAAAATAAAGTGTTACCTTGAAACGTAAAGTAGCCTATTTTGCTACAATCTTGTCTCATATGTATTTAAAAAACTAAAACACTTACTTTTTGAGTAAGACCCTGTCCACACAGCCGTCAGTGTTCCTCTCCTTAAACAGCCTTCTAGGGTCATGGTTTTTGAGATGGCCCGATTCTGAAATTCATTTAACCTGCATGTTTTTGGGCATAGTGACACGGGGAGAACATGCCAACTCCACACAGAAAGGCCACCTGGCTCAGCTGGCACTAAAACCAGGGACCTTCTTGCTGTGAGGCAACAGTGCTAACCACTGAGCCACCATGCCACGGTCAGCAAACACTGGGGACATTTTGGTTGTTGCGTTGTGAGATTTGAGACTATAATAACTATTTGAGACTATAATAAAATAATAATAGAATTTAAAAAAATAATTAATCAAGACATAAAGCTATTCCATATAAAGGTTTATTATTAAGTTTTCTCTTGGATGCAACTAACATATATTCCAACACATTTACCAGAACTAGTAAAAATAGGAGTCCCGCTATCGCCGTAGTTTCCTGTTTTATCAAAAGCAAATTCATTTGGCTTAAGTTTACAAGTCTCTGATTTTTTTCTGTCGGGATTTATTTTTCTACATTTAATTTGTTTAAAATTCCCTGCATTTAGTTTGTAAAAATAAAAAGATTCTTCATTCTCATATAATGTAATTATTTCTATAGGTTTTATGTTTGGAAATTGACCATAGGTCAATTGAATTCTGGCAATATCAACTTTTTCAAAAAATATTTTTTTATAGTTAGTTTTGTAGATTAAACAATTTATTATAGTTGGGAACAAGACAAAAATATTATATTTCTTAAAAATATAATTTTTGTTATAATTCTTAAAAATATGTTTAGCTGTAATGATTTCAGATCCATTATAGAACCCAAGACCTTGACAGATTGTATATTTAATGGAATGACAAAATATAATATAGCATGGTAATTGACCGTATTGTATTTTGTTTCTATCATATGAAATAATCTCACCACCTTCGATTAGTGATCCACCATATTTTAATTTTTCTAAAATATCAATAAAATTCTTAGTGGAATTAAAATTTAGATCAAAGTTCGGTATTCTTGAGCTATACGTATGAAACATTTCATTTTCATTCGAGAATATATTTTTAAGAAAAGAACATACATTCTTAAATTTAGTTTGATTTGACATCTGAAAAAAAAAACATGAACACTTTGTTATTAGACAATATGTCATAACATAATATGCAATAACATGTAATATGAAATGTACATTTAAATTACTAACACCATATTTTTAATTTATAAATGGTCATATAGATATTGTCTGATGAAATACAACAAAATAGCTTATATTATTGCTTAATTCCATAGAAATAAAGTTCTTAAAGGTGTGTACAACGTTTGAA
The DNA here is from genome assembly GCA_027564155.1 of Gymnocypris eckloni scoliostomus. Lineage (NCBI taxonomy): Eukaryota > Metazoa > Chordata > Actinopteri > Cypriniformes > Cyprinidae > Gymnocypris > Gymnocypris eckloni. The sequence continues at coordinate 35,111,271 of CM050412.1, read as the reverse complement.
ATAGTAATAGATTTTAAAACATACCTTTAAATTACTGACTGCTAATCACCTGAAAGTTGTGGTCTTTTATAGAAGATCTGAACCAATCACTGTTTATGGGTTGTATGTGGGCAGGGCAGAATTACCAGTAAGGCAATGTAAGGAGCTAGTTTATCTAGAAATATCAGTTATTTGACAGCATTTCCACATCAGTACACAAGCTCATCTGTTTATACATTCTTTTTTTTTCATTGAGGACCCAACATAACAATCTTTGCTGTGCTGAGATGTCATAGGGCCATATATGATATAACAAGTAAACTTAAAGTTCACTTCCTCTTCTAATTTCTGCAGAAAAACTGCTTTACTAACTGTTTTCTTGGGATTTGGAACAGCAGCCAAATTCCACTTTACATTGCTGGTGTATGAGTAACTAAAAAAGTTCTCAAGTTTTAATAAAATAAAGGCAATCATAAGCTATATTTTTCAAGGGTTGTGCAGGGAAGACACATTAGGCGGACGACAGCGTAAAGTGGAGCTTACTGTATCAGAGTATGTGGGAGTGGGATGGAAACCTCAGTCAGATAGAATGTGAAAAGAATTCATATCATTACAATCTTGTCTCAATCACTTTGCTCTACATACTTGACATAGATCAGTGTGCTGTCAGTGCCTTCCCTGAAATCACATTATTATTTAGAAGTGTAATCAGTCACACACTTGATCAGGAAGCAAAACCAACTAATTGTCATATTTGACTGTCATATTTAATGAAACTCTTTTTGCCTTGGGAGTGATTTTCAAGAAAACAAAGCTGCAGAACAGGTGTGTAACACTTGGAGAAGGCTGTCTGTTTGCACTCATTTTCAGTATTTAATTGGCAATGCTGTGGCAGATGTTCTTTATAATGTAGCCTTGTTATCCATTACAAAGTATGGAGGAGAAAGAGAGAGAGAGATTAAAAAAATGTAATGTCTAACAAGGCTATATGTTCCCCTGTAATGCCTTTTTTGGTTTCTCCCAATGTCACAGTTTAATTATACCTACACATGTCATTCATTTGATATCTGACACACTCTGATGAAGGCTGAAATGCATCAGTGTGCAGAGTTTTAGTCATTTTTAATGTTTCTATTGAGATGACCATAATGTGAATAAAGACTTTTTAACTTTTTTGGACTGGAAGTACCTTGGATTTTGTTTCTTGTAATAGCTGTTTCAAACCCAACCAAAGAGCTCCTTCTGGGATTACTTCACAAGGTCCTTTCAGCAAGTAGTGCTCCATGATGTCTCCTACGACCTGTTAATGTGGAGACATTTTTGAACATAACACAAAACAACATCCCATATATAGTCAAATTCTCCGTTAGCCTGAACACTTGAAGTCTGTAAAAACAGGGCGGCCCAATGTACAACAGGTGTGTTGTCAGGTACCTATTGGTGTGTCTGAAATCAGTGTCTGAGAGTGCACTAACTCGTGCAACCCCAGTGCTAGGACACACTCATACATAGGAGAACATGCAAACTCCACACAGAAAGGCATCCTGGCTCAGCCGGGACTCGAACCAGGGACCTTCTTGTTGTGAGACAACAGTGCTACCCACCGACCCACCATGCCACCCTCAATTTGAACTTACTTCATGATCGTTAAAAAAGTTTGTTCTGTATATGGATGAATATGGATAAAATTGAATATGGATATATTACATGTGCCATGTTGTTACTATCACGTGACCTATCAGCATCAGTCCTGTCGCTTCACTGCCATTCACAAATGCATAAACTCCCATGGCCTCATGGAATAGGCTAGTAAAGTGTCCATCAACTGGACACATCAACGTTTACAAATGGTAACACTCTCTGCCAAACTCTTCGCCGACTAGATTTTTATTTTTCTCCATCAACTTTTTATTAAACTCTAATACATTTCATAAGACTGACATTATCAAATCATGTTATGGATATGTTATACAAAATTATAGTCATTAATAGGCTACATGTGTTTCAAGCATGCAATGTGTCAAGGAATATTAGGAACACTAAAAAGCCAAATTTGGTAACAAACAGGCACGCATGTGCAGCGAATCATCCGCACTTATACACAGCAGCAATATTTAAGTAAAAAGGTATTTATTTATTTATTTGGAAATACTTTTTTTGTTACCACATACATTAGATATGTGCTAGTGGCATCAAGGTTCAATACTGTGCGTTAAAACCGAACGTGCCAGGTATGACAGGTAAATACAGCAGCTAGCTTAGCTTAGGTAACGTAACAGAATACTACAATGGTAACACTTTAGAATACTGTTCCGTCATTAATGAATAACTACACAAAAACAAATGACCAATGCACTATTAACATTCTTGTAACTACTATTAACTAACAAGAAACTCTGATTAATGGTTTAGTAAGTAAAAGCGCTCAGGTGAAACTGGTAGTTCACTATTAGCTAATCAATAACTACAATTTGTTTCATATATCCTGGAGAACCACTAAGAATTACTACATACAGGTTCATAAATAATGTGAATTATGCATATGGGGGGGGGGGTACCCCACTGACTATATTTGAGACAAAAAATATGTAATTCTGAGAATATAATTATACTTTTCTTAAATGACATGCACTCATATCTAAAGGCCCGATTGTTCTCATATCATAACTGTGAAGTTTTACAAAACAAGCTTTAAAAATATTTTTTCTTTTAGCTGGATGTGTGCAGTTCATAAAGTAACCACAAGATGGCAGTGCAAACCTGTGGGTGAGTCAGATTCTTATTCACAGCTGTATCATGCACGCTCTCATGACTGTAGCATCTCTGTATTTACTCCCCATGTGCGTGCGTGCGTGCGTGCAACTGACGCTCAAGAAAGCACCTGTTTTTTATTAGAGGTAATCCAACTCCAGTCCCTCTTAAGGAAGCAGAGGAGAGATAGAGGTGAAAGGCTGAGTGATTCTAGAACACTGTGGGCCAGGCGAATATTTAATGAAATTGTGTTTTTGCTTCAAGCCCAGGTCGCAATCTAATTGTTTGTTATTCAAGGCAAACAAACATACACATTGATGGTGGTGCAGGTTGAGGCTTGAGAAATGCTCAATTTAGAAAAAAGGACATCATCTGGATGGAGGAATGTGTGCAGAATACAGTCAAGTCCTTGTCGTTTCACATAAGTATCATTCCTGACACGTGGTGCGCAAACCACAAATGATTCCATTGCGAAAGTCACTGTCCTCCAACCAGATTTACAGCTACTTCTGACCGATGCGAGACGGTAAATCACTGCAACCGTCCAAATAGTCGCTCGTGGCTGTTAGCTCTTTTCGCCATCCACAGAGGGGACAGTGTGCGTTTGTGGAAAGAGAAACCTTAAGCTGACCTGTGGAACACGCTTCACCAATTAGCAGCCTTACTACAGGATCAAATGGAATTGAAAACATTCACTGACGATACTGCTGTGCATCACAATGGTCCATTCATGAAAGCCCCGGCTGCTGCCTTTTTTCTCCTCAGTCTTTCTTTCATTCTTTCCTTTTATATGAATGCATCTAGAACCTGACCTTTCTCTCGCACGCAGCTTAGGCTGGCTTTATGAGTCAGGCTCGAGGTTTGGAGAGGTTTAACGCTTGGTGCTGGTACAGTCCACCCTGGTTTTGCACCTGAGATGCTGCACTCTGCCAGTTGGTCAGCGACGATGTACTCTGGCCGCAAAAAACACAACGTGCCTGGTGGGTTTGAGCATATCTTTAAATAATAGGCCTACACTGTAAACGTCAGCCACTTGACATTTAAAGACCCCATGAAATCAGAATGAGAGTTTTGTGGATGTTATTCCATGTCTGTTAGCTTTTAGGCCATCAACTTGAGCTTTTTACAGTCTTTGTCTTCTAGAAAAACAAACCCCAAATATTAAAGACTCTCACTGCACTAAACAAATTGTGTCATTCCTGTTAATACCACCAGTGCAAAATTCAAAAAATGTTGGAGGTTGTGACACGGCTTAAGCCTAACAATGGCATGTTTAGTCCATCTCAAATTTCCAAATGTGTTTTGGAAATATGAGGGTTTTAGAGGTGTTGAGGTTGATTTCAGTTGTTATGATAACTTCTACCATCTTGCTAATTTAAAATGCAATTTTATTCAGACACGTAGTGAACCCTGATGTCAGCTTATGTGTTTATGACTTTTATCTGCTATTTAAACCAATTTGGGCAAGAAAATCTGATGTTTGTGGTAAGTATACGTGATATATCGGTACCATATTGGTTATCGAAATTAGTGTTTTTTATTTATTGTGTCACCAATATCGGATAGACATTATACTGTTCAAAAGTTTGGGGTGAGTAAAAACAATTGAAGAAATTAAAACTTTTATTCAGGAAGGGCACATTAAATTGATAAAAAATGACAGTAAAGACATTTATGATGTTACAAAAGATTTCGATTTCAAATAAATTCTGTAATAAACTGTAAACTGAAACTGTTACTGAGGACAGGTGTATCTTAAAAAAACAGAAAGTCCTACTCACATACACGCATTCATGCACGTCACCATCTCCCTCCCCTACATGCACTTACACACACAACATAAACACACACACACGCACAGATTCAGGAAAAAATAAGAAATCCAAAGGCCGCATGCATTTTCAATTAACTCCGTCCGCTCGCAGATCTTAACTTTCCATCAAAATCAGCCAAGTCCCATAGCCTCCGCTCGCATGGAACCATCTGATATAAATATAACTTTGCAGCTTGTCAGGTTAGAAAGCCATAAAAATGACTTGTCGTATGTAAAGACCTTTCTCGTCTGCCCTTAAAGGTAAAGAGCGTCTCTGGGAAGGGATATCATGTTGAATTATCACAGCTGCTGTTTAGCAGTTTACAACATAGAAGGAAGCCACTAGTGTTTTATATCTCTGTGGCCCAGAAACGTGAACGATATGGATGAACAGGCCCATATGTTTTGATGGAGGTAATCTGCCAGATAGATTGCGGTAGACATCTCCCCCCTGTGAGCTACACACGTTTCGAGTTTGCTGGAGATAAATAAAAGTAAATGTATTTTGCGATCTGACAGTATAGGGTCTGGACGCTCGTGAGGCATAAAAGCCAAGCTCGTAGTTTATCAATAGATGTGTTGCATCGGATGTCGTCTAAACACAAAAACAGTACGGGGTGTTAACGAGGAGTGATATTATTTCAGCGGATGCAGTACATCTGTCAGATTTGTCATCAAGGGTTGTGAGATTAATTCAGACTTGGTCTCAGCCCACATCTGATTCTAATTGCACACAAAAATATCAAGAGCTGGTTGAATTTGTCAGTTCAATCTGATAGTTTGTGTTTTCAAGGTACCAGGTAAATTGCTGTTGCTTTTTTGCACTGTCTGTCCATATGTAAATTGCTGTTGTTGTTTTTTTGCACTGTCTGTCCATATGTAAATTGTCTGTTGTTTTTTTGCACTGTCTGTACATATGTAAATTGTTTGTTGTTTTTTTGCACTGTCTGTCCATATGTAAATTGTCTGTTGTTTTTTTGCACTGTCTGTACATAGGTAAATTGTCTGTTGTTTTTCTGCACTGTCTGGAGCACGCTCATAAGAATTTCACTCACCAAGGCACTTGTGCTGTGGTGATGTGACAATAAAAGTGATTTGATTTGATTTGATTTGATACACCAAGCAAATTTGAGGATGATTTAGTTGCTGGATTTGTCAAAGTTTTCCAGGTTGGTGGCATCAAATTATTGTTTTGAAGTTTTCAAGGCACATGGTGAGTAAATTACATATTGATAATGATTCCTGGAAGATCATGTGACACTGAAGACTGGAGACTGGTGAAGTAATTTACTTCACAAAAATAAATTACATTTTAAAATATATTAAAATAGAAAACAGTTATTTTATATTATAAAAATATTTCAAATTGTATTATTTGTATTGTATTTTTAATCAAAGAATTCAGCCTTGGTGAGCATAAGAGGCTTTTTTTCAAAAACATTGTTTAAAATCTTACTGACCTTTAACTGCAGTGTAGCTCTCTTTTGCAGTCATCAAACACTCACTTGAAAAACTCTCAGAATCCCTTTTATCCAGCAAATTACATGTACATGAGCATAAATATATATTCTACTTGGTTTTGAAGCGATTTCTATGAAATAATCAGTACTTTTGGTCAAATAGAAATACACAGATTTTTGCTTATTTCTCTTATGTTTTTAACCTGGTTTAATAAGATGACACTATGTTGTACGAGATGGTGAAATCATATGTTAATTTATACAAAAATCTATGGTCCAAATGTTAACCTAAAGACCAAATCCAGCTTTGATTATTGTAGGGGGAAAAAAACTATAAAAAAACAGTACATTTTTGTTCAATCCAAGTCGTACTATATAATATGCTTTTGCCTTGAATGTAATATTGAGTTTTTTATGTTTAATATTTCAGTTCTTTGTGTTAGTATTGTGGAATCAACTATTTCACATCAACTCAGTCCTTAAAAACATGTAAAAGCAACACAAAAGTGTGGTTTGTTTTTTTACATGTCAGCTAGACAGTCTCATCATAAGTAGTCAGTTCTTGGCCAGACCAGTCTTCATCCAGATAGTCTCATTACATGCACAAACAGCGAAAATAAACACTAAGTTGGAGTCCCCATGTAAAATAGCCACCATCTATTAACCAAACAGCCCTGCCATTTACGTTTAGTGGCACCTGTAATAAGGCCCAGTGCATTTTGGTCCACTAAAAGGCTGCTTGGTTCGGTTTCAGGCCCCGTGCCCTGCAAGGAGCCCTGGCAGCACTGCAAGCTTAGGTAGTAGGCTGTAAGAGCACCAGGTGAGTAATAGGGCAGAAAAGGCTAGACGTTTATGCCAGTGACTCGTGAAAGGATGTCATTTTGCCTCATGCAAATGTACAAGCCTTTCGCTAGTATCAGCAAAGGCATATTAGTGTTATCGTTGGCACGCATGCAGGAGGAGAGACATATTGAAAATTTCGAAAAGGTCTCGCAGAACTCTTACGGGATTACCTTACAGACACTTTCCATGGTTGAGAGCCACTGAATGGGAGCATTGTACGGTGGGACTCAACCCAGGAAAGTAAACTTTGTCAGAACCCAGTTCATTAGCACCTTGTTTTATGTTTGAAGCGTGTCGTTTAGACGGGGCTTACGGGGGAAACCCCGCTTGAGCATATACACATATATGTTCAGGATGGCCCAGACCCTACAGGGGATTTCCAGAGACAAAACTCTCAATGGACATTTAGAAAGTTATCAGCGAGTGTTAAGCTCTTCCTATGACATCGAGCTTTTATGTCTTTTTCTTTCCTTCCCCCATTTTTCCTTATGTAAACACGCATAGTTTCCTCTCTGTGTTTTATACAACAGTAAATCAGAAGCATCCCGAACAAGGGATACCCCTCTGTTACCCACGACTGGAAAAAAGAACGTTCTGTTTGGGACGATGGAGTGAATGAGAGATGGTCAGATTAAAGGGAAACTTGTTTGCACCTGTTTTTCCGACTTCAGAAGAGCAAATGTTTAGAGTTTCCACTTTGACTTTTCCATTCGCTTATTCATTTACATTGCCCGTTTCTAACTTTACTCAATGCCAGATTGGACAGATGTCACAGGCAACCTTGTATTTACGCATCAATCCTATAATCTGCTTTTAAAACAAGCATAATTATGTGTATGAGAGCTCGTTCACTGGTTGTAAGTTTCCAAAACCAATAATTCTTAGACATCAACTGTCATGTGGGCAGGTATCACAATGCATTGGTCTCCTGAACGCTTACAAATGGCGCTGTGGAGGCCAATACTTAATTTAAGCTTAATTTGGAGGTTTTAAAGCTGCTTAGAAATAGCAAATTTGAGAAATATTGTTTGAAATAGGAATTATGGAACAGGGTGGTTGTGATGATTTACATTAAGAGTAGCATATAGGCCAAGATTAGATGATTGATTATTACATTATTATAACATTATTATTAATTATTTGATTCTTGAGAAGTGGGACAAAACAGGGTGCAAAATAAAAATAAAATAACCTTGTACTCAGACTACATTTAAGTATCTTATATAGACTAAGCTACTGAGCTATGCTTTGATACAACCTCCCAACTTTTCTCTTTTCTTTTCAAAATGTGCTTTTTACCTTGAACTGTGTATTATAATTTCAATCTTTAACAGCAATAAAGATGTTTTTTTAAATTTCAAAGCGCATTCTCATGTTAGCAGACAGATTACACTTTCACATGTGACCAACAATTTTACAACAAATATAAAATATCATAATGAAATGTTATCAAAATATTCAACTGACGGAGGTGACAGAACTGATGGAGTTGACACATCTGACGGTGGTTACAAAAACCTGAATTTGTGGTCATTTTAACTATCAAATACATTGAGTCAATTAATTAATGTATTAAAACAAACGCATAAAACAGTGAGTATGTTATTGTTCGTGAAGCTTTTACAATCCGAATTCCGGAAATGTTGGGATGTTTGTTAAATTTGTCTAAAATTAAAGCTTGACTAAAATGAAAGATTTTCAAATCACATGAGCCAATATTTTATTCACAATAGAACATAGATAACATAACAAATGTTTAAACTGAGAAATGTAAAAATTTTATGCACAAAATGAGCTCATTTCAAATTTGATGCCTGCTACAGGTCTCAAAATAGTTGGGACGGGGGTATGTTTACCATGGTGTAGCATCTCTTCTTTTCAAAACAGTTTGAAGACGTCTGGGCATTGAGGTTATACATTTCTGGAGTTTTGGTGTTGGAATTTGGTCCCATTCTTGCCTGATATATAGGTTTCCAGCTGCTGAAGAGTTTGTGGTTATCTTTGACGTATTTTTTGTTCAATGATGCACTAAATGTTCTATATAGGTGAAAGATCTGGACTACAGGCAGGCCAATTCAGCACACGAGACTCTTCTTCCACAAAGCCATACTGTTGTAATAGCTCCAGTATGTGGTTTTGCATTGTCCTGCTGAAATACACAAGGCCTTCCGTAAAATACACGTCATCTGGAGGGGAGCATATGTTGCTCTAAAACCTTTATATACCTTTCAGCATTCATAGTGCCTTTCAAAACATGCAAGTTGCCCATACCGTATGCACTTATGCACCCCCATACCATCAGAGATGCTGGCTTTTGAACTTAATGCTGATAACACGCTAGAAGGTCTTCCTCCTCTTTAGCGGCATCTGTGATTTCCAACAAGAATGTCAAATTTGAACTCATCTGACCAGAGAACACTTTTACACTTTGAAACAGTCCATTTTAAATGAGCCTTGGCCCACAGGACATGATGGCGCTTCTGGACCATGTTCACAAATGGCTTCATTTTTGAATGATAGAGCTTTAGTTGGCATCTGCAGATGGCACGGCGGATTGTATTTACCGACAGTGGTTTATTTGTTTTATGGAAGTATTTCTGGGATCATTTATTAATAATGCCAATGACAGAATCATACCGATGAGTGAAGCAGTGTCGTCTGAGGGCCTGAAGATCACAGGCATCCAACAAAGGTCTTCGGCCTTGTCCCTTACGCACAGAGATTCCTCCAGTTTCTCTGAATCTTTTGATGATGTTATGCACTGTAGAGGATTATATTAGCAAAGCCTTTGCAATTTGACATCGAGGAACGTTGTTAGTAAAGTATCCCACAATCTTTTTACACACTCTTTCACAGATTGGAGAGCCTCTGCCCATCTCTGACTCTCTAAGACATCTCTTTTATAGCTAATCTTGTTACTGACCTGATGTCAATTGACTTAATTATTTGCTAGATATTCTCCCAGCGGAATATTTTCAAAATGTCTTGCTTTTTCAGCCCTTTGTTGCCCCCGTGCCAACTTAGCAGGCATCAAATTTGAAATGAGCTCATTTAGTGGATAAAAGTGTAAAATGTCTCCATTTAAACATTTATGTTCTCTATGTTCTATAGTGAATAAAATATTGGCTTATGTGATTTGAAAGTCTTTTGGTTTTCATTTTATAAAAAATAAAAAACGTCCCAACATTTCCGGAATTCAGGTTGTCAAGAGTCACATTTAAGTATTTTGATATATCATTAGAGCACAAAATCTTATGGTGGTAATGTAATTTATTTAATATAAAAAACAATCTGGTTCTATGTTTGTTTGTTTTTTTGGTCAATTTAAAAAGTAGAAAAAAGAATTTTATTATCATTGAGATGCTTTTTTAGTATTGATAAATAATCTTAGTAAAAAAAAAATCTATATATATATATATATATATATATAGATATATATAGATTTTCATATCCCTATATTATATATTCATTTTTCTTTAGATTTTAGGTATTTTACATCAATTTACTTTAAATGTTCTTTGGCAATTAGCTGCCATAAAATATATATTTTTTAAATATATATTTATTTTTTATTTTAGTTAAAGTATTTTATTTCAAGTAGTTTTTTGAATGGTTTTAGTTTAGTTAACTAGAGAAACCCGGTTACAGGGTAATATGCTGCTAACCATAATGTTTCATAGCCACAGCTCATAGCTAGGGCCAAATCAGATTTGTCCTCTAATCCTTCCCAGTATAAAAAACATAGAAAGGCTTTGTTATAAATATATTTTCCATGACTTGAATCATTCAACAGGACCTCTGTGTTCCTTCCAAAGATCTGCTGAAATCGAGACGATCCTTTTTGTATGCCTCAAAACATGCAACGTCTCCCAAATGCGGCTATTATATTTATTTTTTAACGCTGACGAATTTTGATTGCACGACTCGATCTGGATCGAGTTCTAAGCTGCAAGATTTTTATATACGACCAATCCGATGGGAACCTGCTATAAAATCACTCAAAATGACCAGTCCGTCTGTATCGCTGTTCATTTTGTTTTCTCTTCTGGTCAGACAAAAATGCCATGTTGAGCAAAACCTCTCACTTTTTTCTTTGGATTGTGTGGGACGGCCTATTTGTACATGCTTAAACAAATTAGAGGAGCAGCTGTGCAACTCTGGCCTATCCATGCTGGCGTTGTGCGATTAAAAATATGCTCTAGTAAAAGCTGGCCTCTCTTCTCCCAAAATATACGGCTGTTTCTCTGACTCCGAGGTCCTCGCCGTATTTACAATCAGCCTTCCCTTCACTCGGACCCTAGAGAGAAGAAGAAAAAGCAGGAGTTTGGAGAGAGAGAGAGAGAGAGAGAGAGAGGCGAGAGAGAGAGAGAGAGAGAGAGAGACCACCTATGCAGATGTTTTCCAGACATGGAAAATGCAGGATGCCAAGAGGCACCTGTTGAATTGCAGATGTGCTTTTTCATTTACTCAAATATAAATGGGCAACACACATTGGCTTTTACAAAACAGGGTGTATAAACATCACATGCGTAAAGGAAATAACCTCAGACACGGTTTACAAAAATTTCGAAGACGATATGCGTTGATGTGATTTCAGCCAAGCTGTTTTTACTGCAACAAAATGGCATGCACATGTCGAGAGGTGACACAAAGTGGCGTGACGCTTTTCATGCCCTGTTTATGACACAGCTGTGTGAATCAAATTCGCAGGGCGTCGACTGAGGTGTTTCCCAAACTTTCCTCAACATTTCCAGATTTACAGTGCTCTCTCACTCTACGAGACCCGAAAAGTCTCTCAACACAGGAAGCTCTGAGTCCCGTTTTGGGTCGTGGTGAAGATACAGCAGGTCCACATCAACACGGAGACACAGGCAGTCCTCTGTGATGGCCAGCTGCGTGTCTGGAATAGAAGTCATCTAATTACATGGAAAAGATGGCCACTGACCGCCAGCAAACAAACAGAGTCCCTCTCACCTGTCGCATGACCTACTTTATGATGGAAAATACCGCTGGGTTGCTATAAAGCCCCTTATTTTATGGATCAAAGATGGTTTATTTTGGTTATACAATTAGGAACTTAAAGGACACTGTATCATAAATCAGCTTTTATCCTGGAAAACTGTCATTGGTACAGGCCTTTGAGGCCCATCTTCTTTTGGCCTAACATACTATTTAAAGGCATCTGCTTTCAGGTTGTCTTCAAGGAAAGAACGTTAAAGGAACTATTCAAACACCTGTGAAGGCCATCTAAGAATTTTAGCTCTGAATGAAATCAGTTATTTCAGAAAATACAAAAAAAAAAAAATCTGTAGTGTACATAGTATCTATAGTTGCTATCTATACACACACACACACACACACACACACACACACATATGCATATGTAAGTGTGTGTGTGTGTGTATTGAATAAAGAAATTTGCTTTTTAATTAAACTTTTTTTCATTATCACAGTGTGTCTGGTTGTTTATTTTTATGTATTTAAAATTACATTTTTGGATTATTATTATTCTCATTAAAATCCTCTAATAAAACTGGTAACTGTCACACTCTCCGGGAACGAAGGAGACGAGAAGTTCTTCAAATTAATATATTTGACTGAAATCCAACAGTAAAGGAACACAGTACGTGGAGACATCAAGTGACGATTGACAACCGACAGCAAACATGAGGCAGAACACACTATAAATAGACAGGACTAACTAGACACACCTGGAACATAATCAAGACACACGGCTGGGACTAACTGAACTAATAATGAACAGGAAAGACCATATATGAGCACAAGAGGAAGGGAGACACAAGATATGGGGACACAGGTCTGACAGTAAAACTTAAAGCCTTTATATAAAATATTACGAAAGTAGTTTTAATGCATTGATTATGCTTTGTAATGCACATTATAATGCATTGTATGATCACATGAATTATTGTAACTTCAGTTATAGTACATTATAATAATTTCTATTGTTACACCTTTAGAAAGTATAATGCATTAAAATACTTGGCAAATAAACCTTCAAATATTATTATAGAGACAGAGCGACACACGTCATAATCTGAAAATCACGCCCATCGTGGGGGGGCACACAATCCAACGATCTCCATGGACTTTGTAGCTGCTATGTGACAAGGTGTACAGAAAACAAGCTAAAAACCCCAGAAATACATTTTTATGAACTGTCGATATATATTAATCTTATACATACACAATTAAACTATTTTTCTTCTTTCTCTAAGTTTCATTGTTATACCAGTAAGTGGTGAGAAGTGAGATTTTATGAGTTATTGAACAACACTGGTTCATTTATTATTTTACGAGTGAGTCACTGAGTAATTCACTTAACCAATTTGTTAAAAAAGCGACTGTTATTATGAAAGAATAACTTCCACAACTAATTTGTTACCTCAAACAGTATACAGAATTAACCAAATTTTGCCATAAGTTAAATATATTATCTTTATACAATATATAAATCTACTGTAGAAACTTAATTTCCTGGAAAGCTGCTTTGCAACGATTGTATCGTAAAATGCGCTAAACAAATAATCTTGAATTGAATTGAATAGAATTGAATTGTTCAAAAACATGTCAAATTTAAAGAGTGAAACACAAGTCACTCGTGAAAGACAAGAGCAAAGACTTACAAGAAGGTTACAACAGCACGGTATCATGGCAAGGTTTATGGCAAAGCTCAGCTGTCAGTCATCTCTTCGGCCCATAACTCAGTGTGTCAGAGGAATGCATAAGTGCCCATGCATGCAGCTCAGTGTGGAAATGTAGGCCACACTGCAAATATTTGGCTTGGATTGAGAAATTGAATTATACTGGCACAGAAAGCCAAGAAATAAAAAATAGCAACCTTGGGAACCATTATGCAAAATGAATGGAGGCTGCAAACCGAGTGCTACTGGTTTTCATTTGGACAGGAAAAAATCCCTCAGTAGCTAAACCAATCTGCCTAAATAAACGCTTCCCCATATCTATCTTTGTCTTGGGAGTAAGCTGTTGGTTCCGGAGTGCCTCGGGTAGTTCATTCGGGTTCTTTACTCCAGACGTCTATAGATTTCATCTACATTTTGCTCAGTTTTTTGCCAGTGGCCCATGTACAGTTACGGTAAGAACTGCAGACTGAACCAGCATGTAGTTATGCTTTTGTGATGGTCTGATACAGGTGACAAAACATAAAAGCTCTTAGAAAAGAAAAGCAACTAAGTTACAGTAGACCAGCTCTCAAAACTAGGAGCAAATTGGGAGTAAAGCAAGGAATAAAGTCTTGTGCTGGACGCTTTAGCATCTCCTTTGGGTTGTTTGGCTCTTGAAATTTTTCCTGCAATGAACATAACAGATAACTTTTCTGCAGAGTTGCTGTAACATATCGCACACCGGATGTGCAAATGCACGTGTGTGGTACCCAGTTTCTGTGATATATTTTGCCGTGAATTTTTATAGGCCAACCCAGAAGTTTTCTTCACCCTGAAGGGTTCCCTCAACAAAACCCAGTAGAATTTTTTCATTAGCTTTTGGATTATTGCAGAGAAAATAGGTTTTGTGACCATCAAAGGCTTATGATACTTAAACTCTCTGTTCATCATTATATTCTTCGCCAATAAAGCCTAAATACAGTCAGCAGACGTAAAAAGCCATGGTTGCATGACTTAAACATTACGCTTCCGACAACTCTTCCAGTCTTTATTTAAAACACATTTTCCCTGAAAGTTTGAGTTAAAATAGCATGCAAGAGTGTGATTATGAACACAATGAGACAGTCAAAGCGACTAGTAGCAGATGAGTTTACCTGATCGGCGTGATGTTGTTTAATGCCTCTGACAACCTTTGTAGTCCCATTTAGCCACTTTTTAACAGCTGCCTTTTTCAAGATCATTAAAAGCTTTTAAAAAAATCCTCAAGGGTGTATTACTGATGTATTTTATGTCACAGAATAAAACGTAAAAATATCCTAAAGTTACATGTCTTATTTCAGGCATTTAACTATAAGCCATTGCATTCTGAATGAACGATTGAATCAATCAATCAATATTTATTTATATAGCACATTTAAAACAACAACAGTTGAACAAAGTGCTTTACATGTCTAAAAATGACTCAAACAGACACAATACACAACAATATCCATCACTGATCAATGTCCCAAAAGCTAGGGGCAACTGTATGCCACAGAGTAAAGGTGTGTTTTCAACATGGATTTAAAACAGTCTAATGAGTCACATGATCTAATGTGCAAAGGGAGAACTTTTTTCACCCTTTTTGCAATTCTACAGCTTGAGTAAAGCCTATCCTTTTGCTTTGTGCAATTTTATATATTTTTTCTAAAACACCAACTTTCAAACTTCAAATTCTTTGTGAAGAAATGCAAAAACTGTTTTGTTCTATACTTTATGAAGTGCAAACTCTTGTATTTAGACATAGAGCATAAGTTCAAATCCCAGGGAATGAATGCTCCAAAATGTGTATTGCTGATGAATTTGATGTTGTACACTAAAACATGAAAATATATCAACCTTATGTTCACCACAGACCTTATTTCAGACATTTTACCAATTCAAAACCATGCATTGGCTTCGGGATTATGTCAAAACTGCTAAAATGCTAACTCGTTTCTGGGTCTTGGTCTACAAAAATACGTCATTCCTGCAGCGCTCTATTCGGCCACAAATTAACGACCTCGTTGGAATCCGTAGCAGTGCTTACATTCTCCCTGTCCAAAGCGAAATAAAACTACATTGAGACAAAAATGCCAACACTTCTAGTAATTGACAGGCATTCCAACAAGGCCGGCTGTGGAGAAGCACATGGCCTTGGAGCTTGCTTTGTTTGCTCACAGCTGAGGCACAGAAGAAAGGGAGGACCATCAGGAAAGGGCCAGCGCAGCTTTGACAATTCCACACAAAGGCAGCACTGTTGTCTAACAGTGTCCAGTCTGTTTCAGTGAAGTTTACACTGTTCCACAGGCACATTTCATGGAACAGTAAGCAAGCAAGGCCAGAAACAGGCCTATTGAGTAGGGTGATACCACTCCTAACAGGGCCAAACCAGGGCCTGGTTCTCCTCCCTTTGAAAAGGTCAGAGGCCTCTAATTGCCCAACAATCTGACTGTGTTGTGGAGGTGTTCATCCACAAAGTCACATGAGGATTGGGCTGGGAGAGGTTACTGGACTGTGGGAAGAGTGCGATCTTGGCTGCTTTTGAAGGACAACACTGAGTGTAACCAGGGGTGTGAAGTAACGAATTACAAATACTCACGTTACAGTAATTAAGTTGTTTTTATCAGTAATAGTACTTTTTTGAGTAGTTTAAACATTTTGTAATTTTACTTGAGTACATTTTAAGTGATGTATCGGTACTTTTACTCTGCTATTTTCCTCCGTTTGTGGTCGTTACATGCTTATTTTAATAATTTGTATCCATCAACGTGATTGGATAGAGAGAGTAATCGGTCTCGTGACTTTCATCAAATCAAATTGTGCATAGAAAACTTTAACCGCCAACTGCTTTTTATCATGGCTGCTGGAAGTGCTTTCTTCAGGCATCAAT
This sequence comes from Gymnocypris eckloni scoliostomus, assembly GCA_027564155.1. Lineage (NCBI taxonomy): Eukaryota > Metazoa > Chordata > Actinopteri > Cypriniformes > Cyprinidae > Gymnocypris > Gymnocypris eckloni. The sequence continues at coordinate 35,094,870 of CM050412.1, read as the reverse complement.
TCAGTCGAGTTATCAGCATCTTCCTCTAATATGTTAAGGTAAATTTCGGATTTCTGCTTACTAAATGATTTGTATATATGCTTGCCTATCTACAAGGCCTTGAATTTGGTGTGATGTTGTGGGTATTGCGTACAGTCCCGCAAGTGACATGTTCAGTATAATTCCCGCTCACTTACAGACGCGCGATGTGCGCTGCCTCGTCTTGTGTGTTCTGCAGCAGTCACTTGGATAACTCGTTGTTGCTTGTTGAACTTATTGACTTTTGATGAGTTTGAGCGCGTGATGCACGCTGTGAAAAAAATGTTTTGGGAACACTAAAACGCTTGGAAATAGTGTACTCAAACCAGTGCCGATCCTAGACTTCTGGGGGCCCTACGCAAAACTGGGTCGACTGGGGGTTGAGTGGTTATGAATGAAATGCATTTGTCCGTGTTTCACTCCGTCTCGAATCGCGCTAGCCGAAAGCGCTGGAGAAACAGTGTCTCCGTGGCTCGCTATGCTTTCAACTCGTTGTTTTAGGCTCTAGCAAGAGATTTTACGACATTCAGTTACATGATTTGACTGATTTTTACGTAGAAAGGGCGACAGCACCGCATTACAATAAATTATCATTTATGTTTTCATAGCCGCTGGCCAAATTCTGATGATATTCTGATTCAATTAAATTAGCATTTTAGAGAATAAGGGGGCCCCTGGTGTTTCGGGGGCCCTTTGCAGCTTGAGTATTCTGCATATAGGGAGGATCGGCTCTGACTCAAACTGAGGACCAATATGTACCTTATTGATGACCCGCGGCATTTATATACTGCATCTGTGTCAGCGCGTGATGTAATAAAACTGCAGCTCATTAATATTATACTTTTTTAAAATTCATTTTATACAACCCACCTTTATTTAGCAAGTGCACTCGCGTATAAACAATTTCAAGTTCAACACTTTTTGTTTCATTCAGTTGTGGATGCTGCTGATTCACCGAGACCGCCGCGGCTCAGCAACGAGACGTGCGTTTGCTTTCTTTTGAAAAGTTTCCCCAGAAATACTTCGCTATTTAATGCATTTTTCCTTACAAATTGTTTTATCAGCATAACAATTTGAGTAAATGTGTAAAAGGTATGGCATGATGTCATCCTTATAGAACAATGTGCATTTATGTTAAAATTGTAACAAATTATCCAAGTTTATTTATTTCATTCATTATTGCAAAACGCTAAAACTGCCACTGTTTTGGAGAGAAATGGGCTCTCGTTTTAACCCATATCATGGTGTGTGATAGTGAACTATGAATTTATAATGGTGTTTGTATTTGCACTGTTCTTAACATTAATATTTTATGTGCAACACCAGCATGCTGTCTCAGCGGCCTTACACATGCTTTTAAATTATTTTTCCAAACTTTATGATTTAAATGAGGATGATTGTATTGAGAATAGCTTTCATTTTTTCTTCAACTGAATACTGTTTTGATGTATTAAGAGTTGAGATTCAAAATTAAAACTACTGGATGATCGATATTCTTTATGACAAACAAGATAATGTGAATTACAGAATGTACAATGTTTTTAAATAAAATGATGGCATTGTACAGCATTTATTATGACGGGGTAGAATCCACAGCTCAGTACTCATTTCTCAATACTCATGAGTACTTTTAAATAGGCTACTCGTTTACTCTTACTCAAGTACTTTTACTCTACTCACACTACATTTTTTGGAAGGTAATTGTACTTTTACTTGAGTATGTTTTTTCAGTACTCTTTCCACCACTGAGTGTTACAAAAGATCACAGCTGTTCATGGTGTCTTTTATTGCTCAGGGGTTGATCTTTAATAGCTCAGGAGATGTAATAAAGTTCTCATTTATGTTCAGTTTCAACTGTCTCAGATATTTCCTCTTTAGATTCCTCTGGGGTAAAAAGGACAATGCACGGTGGAAATATGATTTTTGAAGTTGAAAAGATTATAGGAGTATGTTTCACGTTTATTTCAATGTGTTAATTGCCATTTCTTTGTAATTATTTATTAAATTTACTAGCAGTTTCTAAAGGATAATTGTTTCAAAGCAAATCCGACAACATTTATTTCAGTAGAAATACAGAAAGATACAATAAGAGCACAGAACAATAATTGAAGGGTGCATTAATTTAATTTAACATTGTTCTTTGAATTGTCACAGGGGAAATCCGTGATTTCTATATGAATCTGGAATTTTGCATGAGGGCAAAGGTTTCCTCAAGCAGATTTTGCAACAGATTCAAGTTCATCACACAAATATGCACAGAACAGCTTGCTTTGAAAGAGACTCCTGTGTGAGCTGTGCTTTATTCATTGCTAAACTAATAGACAATTAATAGAATATTTTTGACCACAAAATAAAGGTGGCTGCACTTTTAGGCTAATAAAAATAGTTTTTGAACGCTGGCTGAGATGTTCTTTTGTGATAGTCAACTAAGCAACTATGCTGTCTCTTTAATTTCATTGCTGTCTCTGCGACTTAGTTAACATCTCATTTGTTTTTTGTTTTTGCCCGCCTGTATAGGCATACTGCCCCACGAAGGCAAAATGCAGTAACTACCCAATCAGTCAAAACTGAGCAGAATCTGGGCTAAGAGAATAGCACACTGAATACGGCAGGCAGACAACATACACCATCCTAAAATTCAAAACCACAGTTTTCTGCGAATGCACACACACTGATGTTCAGCTACGACTTAAGCAGCTGCTTGCATTTCTTTCATGCAAATGATCACCACTTGCATGTTTTTTTTATTTACACATCTGACAGTTTTTTTAATGCAGTAAAGCATGGCACGAGCAGTGCCAATGTAATGGGTTCGATTCCCAAGGAATGCATGCACTGAAAAAAACAATATCTAGAATGCAATATAAGTCTCTTTGGATAAAAGTGTCTGTCTATGCATACATGTAAATATATAGTGATTAGAGTCACTGATTCAGACTGCTACTTAGTGGGCGTTAAAAGTAGTACCTCGCACCTCTGTATTGATAACGTGATGAAACATTGATCAATGAATTATCTACCACACACCCCATATTCATCAGTGTCTGTCAGCTGGTGGAGCAAGATTACTGAGGTTTGTCATACTTCAGGTAAGCTTCACAATTCATGATATAGTAACTTTAATTTAAGAAAACACTGTGCTAGCCTGCAAAAAAATGCATGAATTTGTTATTTACACAAATGCTTTTTAAATGTACACCATTTCCATCTATGATAGGTCTAAAAAGTGTGATGACATCATCACTGGCCACCCATCGCTATAGCTGTGTGTAGTTTTGAAAATGACTGGCAAAAGGAAACAAGCGGACAGGACCAGAGTTCCCCACATCAGTCACTCTGCCTCTGATAGATGGTTTCCAGTTTCATAATGACAGACTGAGAGACTTGTATTAAAAGTCTCTCATGCCCCTTCGACTCTTTGACTTACGTCAGACTTTAAAATACATGTATGACAGCATTTCATTGGGAGACTCCGTCCTCATAATGTACATTTCCAATGAGTGGCTAAACTGAGGAGTAAGGGCTGCCCAGCGGAAAATTATTGGTGAGATTTTCATTGCTCAGGAAACTTAATAGAGTTCTCAGTTATGTCTCAGTTGTCTCAGATGTTTCCTCTTAGAAAAAAAAAAATAGAAAACGATGAGTAACATACTATGTAGGCCTATTTCTGCCACATAAAGAAAAGAATGATCATAATATCACATAAATAATACAAAATTATGACATAAAATGTAAAAATCATGAGACTATTGAAATTTCATAATCTCAATTACGATATTGTCATAATGTTAACTTTTTATTTCATAATTATGATTGTCATAATATTGACTATGACATAAGATAAACATTATGACATAAAAAGTAGAAAGACATTAGGGAAAAATCTAAATGAAGTTTAGAAACGAAGTTTATAAACTAAGTTCGGGAGGAGCACGTCAGATACTCAGGCTAATTAGCACAGGTGGTACACAATCTAGGTAATCAACCCTTGGACATAAATACAGCTGTCTTACCTCCATCTAGTTGACGGTTAAGCAGCATCCCTCCACCACCCCTTCTCCACCAATATCACTAGAATTCTAATCGGGGGGGGACATTCCCGGCTAGGAGCCCTCCCCATGTCATTCTAATGTCATTAGGACTATCTAATAATTAGGACTTGGTATGTCATAATTTAACTTTGATTTACAAAAGAAAGTGTGCAGAAATGGGCTTCCATAATATAAGTTGTAAAATGAATGCAGATAGCATTGGATCTGATCATTTGGTCTTGGTAATATTCAATGAGAAATACTTGAGTTCATATTAAGATAAAGCTGAGCATAGCTTGAAACTTTATTGAAGTCTCTTCTGAAACTCTAGTAGGTTCAATATTTTTAAATGATTTAATCTCCATGTGATGCATCAGAGCCATAATTGAGATACTTAAGAAATCCCATTTGTGTTTTTTCTTTTTCTTAAGGCCATGGTCTTATTCTCAGTTTATCATTTACCTATGTGCACAGATTAGAAAAGTATTCTCACAAGTAACACAACGAATTCTGTGAGATGAGAATGTTTTTAAACAAAAATAAGCCTAGAAAGAAGTTTTTAACTGAATACATCCTGTATCTCATAACTTTGGAGCCTCAGGAAACAGATCTCTACCTCAGAATTTAATTTAGCCCAAGCCGCAAAACAAAACCAACACAGGCGATTATATACACATGTATATATTTAGCTCTGTTTGAATAGATCTGCTCCATTCCCACCGGTTTCTCAAGAAGTGTCCTAGAGGAAAGTAACACAAAATGAATTTGGCTCGACACGCCATCATAACAAACACAACCTTGTTTCTGGAAGTTTGCAAATGGTCTGGGCCCTCGGTTTTCTCCTCACTTCTCAGCCGAGTCACAATGACCTCATGGCAGCACCTGTTGCACAGTGCACTGCCTTAAAGGAAATGCCATGACCTTTAATGGCCCATGACCTTTTGTAGCTAACGTAAACGCATTATGTACCCCGAGCCTGAGGGAGGTCTCTTCGGAGGCTCAGAGAAAGGGAACGCATCACCTAATCAGCACTCACCGCTCTCGATTTGGAGCATGTAATCGGGTGCCGTCCTCCAACAAAAACCACCCCTCATTATCTCACACTTTCAAACGGATCCTGCCACGAGGTGGGCGTGGAGACGGGCCCGTCGGGGGTCTCGCATCCCATCGAAGGAAATCTCAACCCACACAAAGGCAGCCTTTGTCTACTGTCACTTAGCAGCAATTACAGCCCGTCAAAATATTTTTTTCTGGGCCGCATCAACGTGTTAATGGGCCCAGGGTTGGGTGTGAGAAGCAACTGGGTCTCTACACAGGGAACGGGGGTCAGAGGTTGATAGAGGCCCTATGATGAGCTTTCCTTGCAGAAGGATGCAGAGAACAATGACGAGATAATTTGATACATTACAATTAGGCGGACAGCTACTCGCTACGATTTGATCCCGAATCAAAGCCGTCACCGAGTCGGGACATGCCTGTCCGATCGAGTGTGGCAAACATCTAACAGCAGGGAGTCGTTTGAATGGACCGTAAAGTTCCGTCAATTGAATGTCAAGCATTTTGACTATTTCATTTGGAGACTTTGTCCTCATAATATACGTATCCATCCAGTGGCTGAACTGAGGAGAAAGGGGTGTCCAGGGGGAAATATTGTTGGAAATGTTTTCTTTGTTAACTTGATTTCAGGTCTTTTAATGAAATTGTCAGTTGTGACTTTTTTAACTTAGAATTCTGACTTAATGTGGCATAATAATGCAACATAATTGTATTACTTTTTGTTTCATAATAGTCTTTATCTCAGAATTGTGAGATAGTCTCTCATAATTTCTATTTCTATTTGTTATTTATTTTGTCATAATCGTCTTTTATCTCATAATTTTGGCTTTTTATGTCAGAATTATGACTTTGTATGTAATAATTTCAACATATCTTATTAAACTTAGTTTGTAATAATTGTGACATTTTGTCTCGTAACTGTCTTTCTGTCGTTATTATCTTTTTATCTCATAATTTTGACTTTTATTTCATGATTGTGACATGACTAGGCGTGATATTCTTTTTTTTCATTTAACAGCAGGGAGTCATTTAAAGAGACATCAAGGCAATACACGCTCAGGCACAGTTGTGTGAGTTCACATGTGGAGGAAGCGAATTAGGCCAAAGTGAAATAAAAAACATTCATCGAAAGTCTAGAAAATGTGTTTAAGCTGCCCGATTTAGGATGCACCTGAAACACAGCTCACAACAATGTTCCCTTCATGGTTGTGGCTCGTATTTCAAAGCTGTGAAACTCACAGCGTGAAGATTAATGTGGGACTGTATCCTCTATTGATATAAGCTCCACCACATTAAGGAAAAACCTGGAACCTCTCAGAGATGAAAAGATTTCTGGCTGATGTTTATAGCCCGACTGGATGCGGTTTTCACATGCAAAATGAACGCTTTATCAGATTTATGAATAACGCAGCCCACTAATCATGCTGAGATTAAATCACTTCTGGTCCAAGTGTGGAGGTAAGTCACGGTTCATAGGAAACAACCGTTTTGTTGTTGTTTCTGTTGCACGGGTGGGCGTACTAATCTTTGTGATTCATCATCGAGGCAATGTGTATGTCCTACTCAAGCCCTGAGCAAATAGGAAAACATGGGTCATACGGACCATAAATACAGGCTTGGAAGGTGTAATGACTTTCTCTATAGCTACATTTACATGCACCCAAATGATCAGAATGATGGCTCAATGGAACTAAAAAGCCTTAAATACCGCAATTGATCCGATTGAGCTGATCTCACTGGATTTACAATCAGATCGAAAGTGACCTGAAAAATTAGGAATGAATCAGATTTAGAAATACTGTGCTCACATGTGCAGCGCCATGATGTGTGCTTGCATATGTTTTATGTCATGCAAACATGCGTATGTTTATTGAAGTTTTGTGTCTTATGAACTGGTAGTAATGGGAGAAACCAAGATTTTTTTTTTTTGAGTCAAACTAATTGCTTCACAAAATCATTCACTGATTTGAAGCTCTCGAAATGCCACACTTTGGATACACCTGCTGGCCAGAATGGTGTAAATGCAATGAAAGCATGCATACAAACAGCTTTACAAACAAATTGCAAATGTAAAGTGTAATCTATTGAATGCATTTAACACATCATCTAATAATATTAAATATGAAGTGTCTGTATAATAGGTCCTACAAAGACTAAATTGTAGAGCTTGTTTTATTTGTTTATGGAAATCATGGTTAATCAGGCAATACCAAACCATTAACTATAACTCTTCCACTTCGTTATACAAAATCATTGACCTGATATCAGGTAAAATCATGGGTTCACAGAGATCCTAGCACTAGCAGCTAACCATTGAAATTTCACAAGGCTTTTTACAATGTATAACGACTCGTTTACAAAAATATTTGGGCGTTTTGTATGTGCTCTAAATTAGTTTCATGAAACAGTGCTTTAAAAGCACCTATCACTGTGAATTGATCGGTGGATGAGACTGAAAATACACTAAATATTTGCTCAAAAAACATATGTCTGCTTTCTTTTTGAATATGTCATCAAGGCAAAAACTGCAATTATGTGACTTTGGTGACATTATCGCAATGGCTTTCACCAGTTCTGAACACGGTGCGTTTTGTTTGGAATGCATGTAAAGAAATATTCAAATACTGTATATTTACCAATATATAAGAGAACTTTCAGAACCTGAAATTATATTGGATTCATTCCGATTGATGAAATGTAACACGTTAACATAATTTCTGGTTACATCCTCAGGATAAATTCATGCCTCAACAGCCATATCAGATTTGTTTAATCTGCGCCGACTGCGAGCGGAGATCAAGGGAAGTGACGATTCCCCTTAAAAGCAAACCTTCATTAGGCCCAAAACGAGGAGCTGCGGAAGTTACAGGCGGGGTCGCCGAGGTTAAAGCCGATCCGAGCATCCTGACAGCACGTCTCCTGTGATTTGAACAAGGTCATGCGTTTGCTTTCACTGGACCTAATGAGCTCGAACAGATTTTGACTTTCTCTTCCCCTCTCTGCCAATCACAGGTCTCCCCTTTTCCCCGGAGATGACATTCCCGCTTGTTTTTCGTGGTGCATCACAGTGGGTGGGTTTAACTCTCCAGCTCTGAAGTCATGCAAGGAAGAGGTGGAGGAGATGGGCGTAGATGCGACATGGGGATGCTTTTTTGACATCTTGCATCTGCGTGCTTGTTTCCCTATTTAGTTTTATACTAAACAATGTTGTTACAGGATGTTCTATCTTTGAAAGGAAGACAAATGCAGTGCAGACGGAGAAAAAGAAGGAGTTTGTTCACCTCGAACCGTGCCAACACACCTGCTACTCTTCACTTCAGAGGAAATGGACACTCGGTGGATGAGAGGCTGCTGGCCAGGGGACAAAAACCACCGCAGCTCCAAATTAGAAACAGGAAGAAATGTGGGTAACGCTCCGATTAAAACCGTCTTCCCCACATGGACTCAATATACTCGAGCCCAGCTCCCTCTCTGGAAACCCAAAACCCCACAGCACTATTTTATATCACAGTCAACAAACACGCTGTGTTCGAACGCCGATGGCATTGGCTTTCGCTTAGACGGTCGGCGATGTTTACAAACTCTGCAAATACTCTGCACTCTTATAGAGCGCTTCAGTCGAGCTATATGATTAATGCTCTCCTGTGCCATGCGCAGCCTTATTGCTCCGGTCTAAATATTTGAGGAAGTGTTAGTAAAACCGTCTCGGAGAATGTTGCACAACTGTTTTATTTTGGACGAGTAATGGGACGTCCTGGTACGTTGTGTTACGCTCGGCTAGGAAGGGTACTGACATGTCCTGCCTAGATATAATGACTAAAATGAGGCATTTTCAGCTTTTTGTTTTGTCAATCCTTATCTCATGCCACCTAGAGGAGGCCCTTAAGCTGTGGGTATGCTAAGATGTTCCCTGCCTTTAATTTTGAAAAGTTGAAAACGAGCCAGATCTCATCTTGGATCATTTATCAAATTATTATGCTGTCATTAATCTTGGATTTTCACCTGAAGATCAAATATTGTGACATTTTATCTGAATATATATGTTTGCGTATGTAACTAACTAACTATTTATTTATTCACGAATTTATTTATTTATCCATCCATCCATTCTCCAAAGTCTATTCCACTCAAACAATATTCATTTATTGTTTGTTTGTTTGTGAAATTTTTAGTTTGTTCTCTAATTGTTTATTAATTTTAAATAATATAAAAATCTATATTTAAAATAAAATATTTACAACAAAAAACACTACAACTATAACTAAAATTACAATGAAAATGAAAAAATCTGATTCAAAACATTCAAAAAGGAAAGAAAAACAATATATACTATATACTGGTTAACAGTGTTGGGGTAACACAATACAAGCAATGCGAGTTACATAATAATATTACTTTTTTCAAGTAACCAGTAAAGTAACGCATTACTTTTTAATTTACAAGAAAATGTCTGATTAACTTTTTCCCATTTATTGACGACAGTGCTCTGTGTGAACATGATCTTACTGTAGTTCTAGACTAAATGGGAAAGTGTATTAATTCAACCCACTCGCAAAAAACAGATTCAGTATTCATCAAAATGAATTAAAACATTGAAATGCAAACTCAGAATATGATGCAAGCCTGCAATAATTAAATATGTTAAACAACACAAATATATCTAATCTCATTTTATTAACCGATGTGTTTGCTGCTGAGCTTTGATGATCCAGTTCAACATAAGCAAAAATGACTTTACATTAACAATTGTGCTTGATTGCTTTTTAATTGCTGAAGAGTGTTGAACCTTCTTTTTCAGGGTTCGACTGTACAGACGTGAATTTACTTTTCCTTTAGCCTGAGGTTTATTCATTACACTTTTTGGTGTGAAAGAGCTTTTATATTTGCTATAAATATAACTTCTTATATTAAAAACAAACAATCAAGCCCTGCTCATATTTAAAAAGTAACGTGAAAGTAACGCAAAAGTAACGTAACGCATTACTTTCCATAAAAAGTAACTAAGTAATGTAATTAGTAACTTTTTTAGAGAGTAACGCAGTATTGTAATGCATTACATTTAAAAGTAACTTTCCCCAACACTGCTGGTTAATGGAATTGTCTAATGCAATTCATTATACAATTTTGTCAGTTTGTGTCATTATTTAATCATTCAATGATTTGTCAAAACGCGTACATTTTCTTAATTGCTTTAGTAAAAAGATATAAATGTTAGATCTGTTCCATATATTACACAAAAATGAGTTAAAAGCTGGTATATGTTTATTCTGGGGAGCTTGTTTCTACCCCATTTCAACTAAATTAGCAAATGTTCCCATTTTTCCGCCTGAATGTTTTGGATGAGGCATTATCATGTTGTGCTAATCATCTCTAAATTTGTTACAGTTTAACAGTAAATGCACATGGAATCTTCCCCCATCTTGCTCTTCTTGTGGTGCACATTCTACAGAATTAATTTGTTCCTTTGAAATACCTGCCTTTAACAAACATGTAGATTTCAAAACAGCCAAACACAAGATGGCTCAAGAAGAGCTTGAGAATGTGTTTTAGGCCAGAGAGGGACAGAAAAAAGAGAGAGTCAGCGCTTGGCCCTAACCAAACATTCTCGTCCCGTTCACTCTCACATCTGTATGGATATGTGATCTTTCAACATGCTGTCGAATAGATTCTGGTCTTCGTAATGCCCCGCACTAACTTTCCCACAGCAAACTATTAGTGCTGCGCTGCTGTCAACAGGCGGCCAGCGGGGACAAATGGGGTGGAACGGAATGAAAGAGGAGACACGAAAAAAACGATGCACCGAAAGGATGAATTAGGGGGGAAATGAATGCTGAAATATGCCCATTGCCCTTTTGCTTTCACCTCCGACCTTTGACCCCCTGATACTTTCCTCCTCTTTGCCTGACGACCGCTCTCCGACATTTCCTGCCCTCCTTGTGAACATAGAGGTGTCGACTTGGAGACGTTGAGCCTTAGCGGCATGCTTTGGAATGAATTATGCTGTCTTTATCAGGAAGGTATGCCGAGAAGAACCAAGTGCTTGAAAGAACCTTAAAAATAAAAGGTTCCGAAATTGAGTTTTCACTGCGATTCCATAGAAGAACCCTTTTTAGTTGCTCATAGAACCTTTCAGTGAACAGTTCTTAAAATAACCACTTTTTCTGAAGAACATTTTAATAATCAGAAGAATCTTTTTTCACTAAAAATAACCTTTTTTTGGTTCCTTGGATGGTAAAAGTTATTTTGGAATCAGCAATGCCAATAAATAACTTTTATTTTTAAGAGTGACTTTTGAAACAAAAAAGCATGAAGAGAGTGCAAGCATGAAATGTTGCACACGAAACAAGCTTTACTCTTGGTAATAAATCAGTTTTTGACTATGATATGCTAGGATGCAGTCACTGATGGGGTGGGCTGAAGCGGAGCGCTGGCACTCGTCTGCGCTTTATGATCTTATGGCCAGATGTTTATGTTCCATAGGCTGGAGTGGAAAACTGCCATGACATCAGCCAGAGGACAGCAGGATTCTGGTCCTGGGACAGGAAGTGACTCACAGGAAGTGAGCTAAGGTGAGGCAGGCAGAAGGCAATCCATCTCTTCTGCACACGCACACACACACACACACACACACACACACACACACACACACACACACACAATGGTTAAGTCTACCTCATCGCAGCCACGTGTTATATAAGTTTGCAGTTGAATACAAAAGTTTTCAGAGCTTAAGCTGAGAAAGGAGATGGCATGCATTAAAAACTATGAAATTGCACTCAAACATATATTTAGGCCTAAATTTTAGATTTATGTACTTGATTTGCATATTTCACTTGGATTACAGTTTCAACATAAACACATAAATAGGCTTAATGTGATGCATATTTGTCAGACATAAATAAATGAAACTTAATAGTTATAATAATAGTAATAGTACTAATAAATGTAACAAGATTTAAATACACAATAACCAGGTTTATATATTTATCATCAATAAATCCTAAAATCTCTTACATTTGAAACAAGTGGATATTGCTTGTTCCACATCCAGCCATATTTAACACATTCATACTTTTTTACAATGAACAAATTGATGCTGATCTTGAACCATTTGAATGTATTTAGAAAATATTATTTGAATGAAATTAAATAGATGCACATAGATAATAATAAATTATGCCATGATTTATTTTGCGTGCTTTTTTTGGGGGGGGGGGGGGATCTTACCTGTTTAATATATGTTTCATTGGCAAGTATGAATCACATTAAAGGATTAGTTCACTTTCAAATAAAAAAAATCCTTATATGTTATGTATTTATTTCTTCAGTCAAAAAGAAAGTAAAGTTTTTGATGATAACATTCACTAATTATCTCCATATAGTGTACTTCAATGGACTCCAAACGGTTGAAGGTCAAAATTATAGTTTCAGTGCAGCTTCAATGGGTCGCCCGACATCGTTCTTTTACCTTGTAAACTCGTTGAGTAGTAACTCCCTTTTTTGTAAACGGCGTTTGACTCAGTATTTACACGTTCAGCTTGTAAACACTGACTCGGTACTTCCGCCTGCATCAAGCGTGACCTTTTCAACAGTATTACATATTACATGAAGTCTGGGACGCACATCACAGACCAGGCGAGCTTTTGTTTGTATATAAAGCATATACATTTATTAAAAAAAAAAATGACCGATCGTTTTGTTAGATAAGAATCTTATTCATCGTCTGGTATCGTTTATAGCTCTTTGAAGCTGCACTGAAACTGTAATTTTGACCTTCAACCGTTTGGAGTCCATTGAAGTACACTATATGGAGATAATTCGTGGAATGTTTAAAAAAAAAAAATACTATTTCGACTGAAGAAAGAAATACATAAAAATATTGGATGACATGGGGGAGAGTAAATTATAAGGAAATTGTAATTTGAAAGTGAACTAATCCTCAAAGTTATAAGTTTGTTGATAATCATTTGATTCAATGCACTTATTGTGTACATACATCTGTCAAGGTTGGGGATGAAGGGATGAGGCGAGGACTCAATGTTGCAGAGTGATGGGCTTTTATTAATAAAAGGCACAAGCTGCATGCCACACAGCACAAGACATGACATGAATGCACGCAGCCGATAAAAACACAAACTGCGTGCAAACCACAAGACACGTGGACAGGAGAGCACACGGTCGAGCAAACTCGAGACCACACGTTCACACAACAAGACAGAACATGGAGCGCGAGTGTCCAAACCCCTACACGAACCGAAACTCAAGACATGAGTCAAGACATGATCCGAACACCACAATCCAACACGAAACAAAGCACGCAGACGAGAGAGCGCACGGCTCGAGCACACTCGAAGCCACGCACTCATATAAACACAGGACATGACACCTTAAACCCCCTTAAACCTACCCATTCCACCAAACCTGTCCCTTACCTTACCCGTATCCCACCTCAGTAGCAGCAAAAGTCATTTGCAATATATAAGTACATTGTAGTTATGGCCACCTAATATAAAATGTGACCATATATATATATATATATATACTGTATATACAGTGGGGCAAAAAAGTATTTAGTCAGCCACCAATTGTGCAAGTTCTCCCACTTAAAAAGATGAGAGAGGCCTGTAATTTTCATCATAGGTATACCTCAACTATGAGAGACAAAATAAGAAAAGAAAATCCAGAAAATCACATTGTAGGATTTTTAAAGAATTTATTTGCAAATTATGGTGGAAAATAAGTATTTAGTCACTTACAAACAAGCAAGATTGCTGGCTCTCACAGACCTGTAACTTCTTCTTTAAGAGGCTCCTCTGTCCTCCACTCGTTACCTGTATTAATGGCATCTGTTTGAACTCATTATCAGTATAAAAGACACCTGTCCACAACCTCAAACAGTCACACTCCAAACTCCACTATGGCCAAGACCAAAGAGCTGTCAAGTAGACCTGCACCAGGCTGGGAAGACTGAATCTGCAATAGGTAAGCAGCTTGGTGTGAAGAAATCAACTGTGGGAGCAATTATTAGAAAATGGAAGACATACAAGACCACTGATAATCTCCCTCGATCTGGGGCTCCACGCAAGATCTCACCCCGTGGGGTCAAAATGATCACAAGAACTGTGAGCAAAAATCCCAGAACCACACGGGGGGACCTAGTGAATGACCTGCAGAGAGCTGGGACCAAAGTAACAAAGGCTACCATCAGTAACACACTGCGCCGCCAGGGACTCAAATCCTGCAGTGCCAGATGTGTCCCCCTGCTTAAGCCAGTACATGTCCAGGCCCGTCTGAAGTTTGCTAGAGAGCATTTGGATGATCCAGAAGAGGATTGGGAGAATGTCATATGGTCAGATGAAACCAAAAAATAACTTTTTGGTAAAAACTCAACTTGTCGTTGTAACAAAGTTCGTAAGGAAGGAAGGAAGCGGACAGGGTTGGCTCGTGAAGACTCGGGTGAATTTTATTTACAGATAAACTTAAACAGGTGCGCACTCTGCGCGTCCTAAAAACATCAACTCTCTCGGTTGTCTCAGCGATCACTCTCAGCATTCGTTCCGGCTGTCTCTCTCTCACAGACCGTGCGCCCGAGTCTTCACTCCGTCTCTCTCAATGAACTCCTGTTCCACGGTGGCTTTTATCTGGTCTCCACGCCAATTACTGCAATCAGACACAGGTGTTCCTCATTTTGCACTTGACCCACTTACTTACCGCTGTCTCCTGAGTCTTTCTCCCGCTGCAGACTTCGCTGAACCACGCCCCCCTCGCCACATACCCCCACCGCCCGACTCAGGCCGGGAAGCCCTCCTCTTCCTGGAGAGGAAGTCGGCTACAGTCATCTGCGTCCCCGGCCTGTGGATCACCTTGAATTTGAAGGGCTGTAATGCCAGATACCAACGGGTGATCCGCGCGTTGGTATCCTTCATGCGGTGGAGCCACTGCAAGGGCGCGTGGTCCGAACAGAGGGTGAATTCCCGTCCCAGGAGATAATAGCGAAGGGTGAGGACCGCCCACCGGATCGCTAAACACTCCTTCTCAATGGTGCTGTACATCGTCTCTCTCTTAGAGAGCTTCCGACTGATGTACAGCACCGGGCGCTCCTCACCCCTTATCTCCTGGGTCAGGACAGCTCCCAGCCCTCGGTCCGACGCGTCCGTCTGCAGCAAAAAGGGAAGAGAAAAGTCAGGAGAGTGCAATAGCGGCCCGCCACACAGAGCAGCCTTCACTTGGGTAAAAGCCTGCTGGCACCGCTCCGTCCACGGGACCGTATCTGGGACCTCCTTTTAGTGAGGTCAGCGGGCTGGTGAGCTCGAATAGTCAGGAATAAACCTCCTGTAATACCCGCCAGCCCCAGGAACTGCCTCACCTCCTTTTGGTCTTGGGTCTCAGGCAGGCCGCAATAGCTGCCGTCTTATCAATTTGGGGACGCACCTGTCCATGGCCCAAGTGGAAACCCAGATAACGAACCTCCATCCGCCAATCGCACACTTCTTTGGGTTGGCGTTAGCCCGCTCCCTCAGCGCTCTCAGAACCTCCCGCAGGTGCACCATATGCCGCTGCCAGTCCTGACTGTAGATGATAATGTCATCTAGATAGGCAGCGGCGTATGCGGTGTGCGGTCGGAGAATTTTGTCCATGAGGCGCTGAAAGGTAGCGGGGGCCCCGAACAACCCAAAAGGAAGTGTGATAAATTGGTGCAATCCAAACGGCGTTGTGAAGGCTGACTTTTCTTTGGATAAGGGCGATAAGGGGATCTGCCAATATCCTTTGGTTAAGTCCAGTGTCGAATAAAAACGAGCGGTACCCAGCCGATCAAGCAACTCGTCAACCCGCGGCATTGGATAGGCGTCGAACTTCGACACCGCATTCACCTTGCGATAATCCACGCAGAACCGGACCGAGCCGTCTGTTTTCGGAACCAAAACGATCGGGCTTGCCCAGTCACTGCGGGACTCTTCTATCACTCCCATCTCTAGCATCGCCTCTAATTCCGCCTGGACCACCTTTTTCTTGTGCTCCGGTAAACGATACGGCCGGCTGCGCACTACCATGCCCGGCTCGGTCTCAATATGGTGCTGGATAAGGTTGGTTCGACCGGGCCGGGGCGAGAACACGTCCGCAAACTCTCTCTGCAACCGGGCTACATCGGTGAGCTGGGAGGGCGAGAGGTGATCCCCCCCGGGGGCCAGAGTGAGTGATGGAATTTTGGAGTTCACCTCTGGCCCGAGATCTTCCTCACTATCTACCACCGTCGCCAGCATCACCGGCTCGACCTCGTTCCATTTTTTAAGGAGGTTGAGGTGGTAAATTTGCAGTGCCCCGCTCCGGTCCGTTCGAACCACCTCATAATTGAGATCGCCTACCCGCCGTGTGACCTCGAACGGCCCTTGCCACTTGGCGAGTAATTTAGAGCTAGAGGTGGGGAGTAACACAAGCACTTTATCTCCCGGTGTGAAATTGCGTAATCTGGCCCCCCGATTGTATAGCCGGCTTTGCTTGTCCTGGGCCTGTAACAAATTCTCCATGGAGAGCTGCCCCAGAGTGTGGAGTTTTGTTCTCAGGTCCAGCACATGCTGAATTTCATTTTTACTCTCCGAAGGTCCCTCCTCCCAAGTCTCCCTCAGGACGTCCAAAACCCCGCGGGGCTGGCGGCCGTACAGGAGCTCGAAGGGGGAAAACCCCGTGGAGGCTTGCGGGACCTCGCGCACAGCGATCAAAAGGGGTTCCAGCCACTTGTCCCAATTTTTTGCGTCCTCGTGAACGAACTTTCGAATCATTGTCTTTAATGTACGATTAAACCGTTCCACCAGGCCGTCCGTTTGTGGGTGGTAGACGCTGGTGCGAACCGATTTAATTCCCAATAATCCGTAAAGTTCGCGAATGGTCCGTGACATGAACGCCATGCCCTGGTCGGTGAGAATCTCTTTCGGGATTCCCACCCGGGAGATCATACTGAACAGAGCCTCCGCCACACTTTTTGCGGAAATGTTGCGGAGCGCTACTGCCTCCGGGTATCGGGTTGCATAATCCACCAGAACTAATGCAAATCGATGCCCTCGTGCCGCCCGCTCTAATGGCCCGATGAGGTCCATACCAATTCGCTCGAAGGGGACCTGCATTAGCGGAAGGGGCGCAAAAGGCGCTTTTGGGGAGGCCGGGGATTCACTAACTGACATTCACGACAAGCCGCACACCACCGGCGTACATTCTCGTGAATGCCCGGCCAAAAGAAGCGGGCCATTAAACGGTTTAGTGTTGTCGCCTGCCCCAGGTGCCCGGCCATAGGATTGCAATGAGCCGCCTGGAAAAGCATTTCCCGACGGCTTTTGGGTACCAACAACTGGGTTGTATCTTGCTTTGATTGAGCGTCCTGGGTCACTCGATACAACCTATCTTTCAAAATAGCAAAATACGGATAGGAAGGGGGCCGTGCGGGCTGGAGAGGCTGGCCATCAATGGAACGGACCTGCTCAAACGCATTTCTCAGGGACTCGTCCTGAGACTGCTCCAGGGGGAAATCATCACGCTCCGTGAGGATTAACCTCTCGATCGCGTTCCGATCCCCCGGTGCCGGCTCAGCCTCCCCCGAGCGCACGGCCGCCTCCCTCCCCGGCTTTTCTTTTCCCCAGGAGGCATCCGCACACAAAACTCCCAATAAAACTTTAAAAGAGGGCCAATTGGTTCCCAAAATCAGCGGATGCCGGAGGTGGGGGTTAACTGCCACCTCCACATTATGCTTTTGTCCCCGAAATTGGATGGCTAAACGCACTACTGGATATTCCGCCACGTCCCCGTGCACACACCTCACCCGAACCATGCAGCTCATATCCAATGCCTCAGGCTGAACTAGGCTTTGATGGATCGAGGTTTGGTTACAGCCCGAATCCACCAAAGCCCAATACGTACCCCCCTTAATACTCACAGGTATCTGGTACCCGCCAGCCTGATCGGGGGCGGCCTGCGGGGCGTCCGGAACCCGGACCAATGTCCCCACCTCCATCACCGGACAACGATCGATAAAGTGGCCCTGGTCCCCGCAACGCCAGCAGGCCGGCCCAGGCTTCCCCGCCACCCTAGTGGCGGGAAGGGGGACAAGGAATTGGCGTGGAGAGACCGGGGGAACGGGAATAGCAGCGGCCGACCCCGCCTCCCTGGCGTGGGCTCTCGCGGCCGTCGACTCCGGAGCCGGGCCTCCCCTCCATTGGGGCTGGGCTCGGGGAACCACGCCGGCACGGGACCTGGACAAGAAGGTAGGGGGAGAAAAAGAAGGGGAGGGGAGAGAGAGAGAGACGGACGGTAGGGTTTCGCCAACCCCGTGGCACGCCACCATCTGGTCCTTGGTGAGTTGGATGGCCAGGTCCAGCGACGCCGGACGGTGGCACTGGACCCACTGCGCGGTCTTCGTGGGGAGCCGCGCAATAAATTGCTCCAGCACCACCCGGTCGATGATTTGGTCGACGCCGCCTTCCCCGGCCAACAGCCATCTGCGGCAGGCGTCCCGGAGCTGGTGAGCCATCACGAAGGGCCGGCCGTTCTCCCCAAGCTCCAGCGAACGGAAGCGCTGGCGGTGCTGCTCGGGGCTCCGGCCGACCCGCTGGAGGATGGCTCGCTTTAGGTCGTCGTAGACCAGGAGGTTCTGGACTGGCAGCTGCTGCGCCGCCAACTGCGCCTCCCCGGTTAGCAGGGGGATGAGGCGCACTGGCCAGTCCGTCTGGGGCCACCCACATGCCGCCGCGGTCTTCTCGAAGAGGTCGAGGAATGCCTCCGGGTCATCCTGCGGCCCCATCTTCTGTACCGGCGGGGCCGGGGCTGTTGGACTTTCCCCGGCCCGAACCTCCCGGTCCATCCAGCTCCGGAACAGCTCGCGGTCCTCCCGCTGGTTCTGGACGAGGGCACAGAATCTCCTCTCCTGGTCTGCCCTCATGTCCATCAGCGCTTTGTGATGTTCTTGGTGGAGTCCCGCGAGCGACTGGATGACATCCGCAAATGGCGATCCCGATGGTGAGGACATGATGGCAGCGGCGTTCCGGCTTCCTTCCCCGGGTTTCGGCAACCAATGTAACAAAGTTCGTAAGGAAGGAAAGAAGCGGACAGGGTTGGCTCGTGAAGACTCGGGTGAATTTTATTTACAGATAAACTTAAACAGGTGCGCACTCTGCGCGTCCTAAAAACATCAACTCTCTCGGTTGTCTCAGCGATCACTCTCAGCATTCGTTCCGGCTGTCTCTCTCTCACAGACCGTGCGCCCGAGTCTTCACTCCGTCTCTCTCAATGAACTCCTGTTCCACGGTGGCTTTTATCTGGTCTCCACGCCAATTACTGCAATCAGACACAGGTGTTCCTCATTTTGCACTTGACCCACTTACTTACCGCTGTCTCCTGAGTCTTTCTCCCGCTGCAGACTTCGCTGAACCACGCCCCCCTCGCCACAGTCGTGTTTGGAGGAGAAAGAATGCTGAGTTGCATCCAAAGAACACCATACCTACTGTGAAGCATGGGGGTGGAAACATCATGCTTTGGGGCTGTTTTTCTGCAAAGGGACCAGGACGACTGATCTGTGTAAAGGAAAGAATGAATGGGGCCATGTATCGTGAGATTTTGAGTGAAAACCTCCTTCCATCAGCAAGGGCATTGAAGATGAAACGTGGCTGGGTCTTTCAGCATGACAATGATCCCAAACACACCGCCTGGCAGCGAAGGTGTGGCTTCGTAAGAAGCATTTCAAGGTCCTGGAGTGGCCTAGCCAGTCTCCAGATCTCAACCCCATAGAAAATCTTTGGAGGGAGTTGAAAGTCCGTGTTGCCCAGCGACAGCCCCAAAACATCACTGCTCTAGAGGAGATCTGCATGGAGGAATGGGCCAAAATACCAGCAACAGTGTGTGAAAACCTTGTGAAGACTTACAGAAAACGTTTGACCTCTGTCATTGCCAACAAAGGGTATATAACAAAGTATTGAGATGAAATTTTGTTATTGACCAAATACTTATTTTCCACTATAATTTGCAAATAAATTCTTTAAAAATCCTACAATGTGATTTTCAGGATTTTTTTTCTTATTTTGTCTCTCATAGTTGAGTTATACCTATGATGAAAATTACAGGCCTCTCTCATCTTTTTAAGTGGGAGAACTTGCACAATTGGTGGCTGACTAAATACTTTTTTGCCCCACTGTATATATATATGTATGTATACAATTCCCCGTTATGCAGTTAATATGTATCAGTCATTTCAAATACATCGTGACAACAATTGCAAGTCCGAATCAATGCAAATTTAAATTTACAGTCACCCATTACTCTAAGACTGGCAGTAAAGATAGTATTTACCGCTCATGTTACTCATTTCCATCCAGTCAACTTCCAGATGACGTCCAAACAAGAATCACGCTAATTGGTTGGTATGGTGTGACATTACTCATCTCTGAAGCGCATGGTAGAGTTGGGCTCAAACTGATCGACACTGACTGGTGCCATGAATCAGGCTGGGCTGGGATGCCTTGTGTCCCTGGCCAGCATTGGTGCTTCATATGTAGCCTGTTACACTAATGGGAAACGTGTGAGGAGGGAATTAACGCCATACCACCCAAGGTAGCGAACCCTGCCCGCCCTCCAAGGCCCTGCAGCTGGTTGCCGCCCCATGTTAATCCATTCTAAGCAGCAGGTTCAAGACAAGGCTTTGCAGTTAGGCCACCAACAGCGAGGTGTGTGTGTCCTTAGCAGGACATTTTTTTCAACACAAACTAGCCTGATTAGTCTGAGTATGCACTGAATGCGTTTACTTTTGAGAGAGAATCAACATGACATTGATACAGTCCTTGAATGTAACTTATTTGCAGAGAAAACCTGGAGCAGATGTATCCAAAAAATCTTCAAAAAAATGTTTTTAGCAATATAGCATATTGTATATCAGCAGTTCCATATGTATGGCGAAGCCACCGAATCAGCTGGCTTTGGAGCCGGAGGAAAACTTAATGTGAAAGATCAATGCCATCTGCTGCTGGGATACTAACATCTGTGATGGAGTCGGGATTTCAAGTGTCCTGCGTACTAGTAATCTCATAATATGTCAAGCTTTAGCATTTGCAGGTGAACTATTATTGTGTTTTCTGATTTATTCATAATCATCTGCTGGTTTTTTCTGGAACGGGTCACATTCCTATGTTCTGATTCAGATACTGGTGCCTGTTGTTTGGTGCACTGTGCATTCTTCTCTGCCTTAGAGGTATTAAGAACGGCAAGACATCCAAGAAATGTCCAGGTCACCCTAAAATCTAATTAAATTTGCATAAAGAAACTTAGGCCAATTTTTAGGAGCATTAATATTATAATGGTACTGTAATGTGTATGTGTATGATCCTTCAGAAATCATTGTAATATTCTGATTTGCTGTTCAAAAAATATTTATTTTAGTTGAAAACAGCTTCATGTTTGTGAAAGCCATGATGCATTTTTCAGGAGTCTTTGATGAATAGAAACAGCGTTTATTTAAAATATATATATTTTTTAGAACAGTGCCACGTTATCCTTTTTAACTGTTGATCAACTTAATATATCATTATTATTTATATACCTTTCTGAAAAAATGTTTTGAATGGTAAAGTATATCAAACATATAACCTTTTTCTTATAAAATGGGAAACACTTTAAATATTTATTTTTATTAACAATATTTTCATGCCAAAAAAGACTTGTGTGTGTGTGTGTGCGCGTGCGTGCGTGCGTGGCGTGCGTGCGTGTGTGTGTATGTGTGTACACACATATATATATATAGATATATATCCTACTCCTCTTGATTGGGGGATGAAATGTGACCTGGACATGTCTTTGTGCGATTCACTTAAACGCCTCCATTAGTTGAGCCATCCAAACACGACCTTAACTAAGTGCATGCATCACCAAAATTCTTGTAAAGATAGAGAACAGATAGACCACCAACCTCGTCTAGTGCTGCGCTACAGCTGCCCTTCAGAAACAAACACCCCAAATATCTCGTTTGACCATCTGTTTACATGCTTGCTCACTAGAGTGTTCCAAACTGAAACATCCTCCACGCAAAGCTTTTATGAGAAACATCAAAATGCTTTCATACACCAAGTCACAGTACTGCCATGGTTACCATCAGCCAATAAATGTCAAGAAAAAATGACCAAAGTTTACTACAGCGAGTCTCTGGGAAACATGAGCGATGTGGTTTACTGTGAGGGGAAAGAGGCCTGTGTCCCAACAACAAATAGTTCAAGGTATGAGTCGTAGTGTGCTGGCGCTGAATCAGAGCAAACAGTGGATCTGCCATGAGGCCACGAGAGGGTTCTGACTCACTCGGTCTGAGGCACCTGTTCTGTGGGTGTATGTACGTGTGTGTGTCCATGTGTTTGCTTGTGGGTTTGTGTGTTGGGGCAATGTAAAATGACTTGACTCTATTCTGAGTGGATGCCATGGTCATTAGTGTGCACAACAAATGTGCATGGGTTTGGGACATATAAAAACTATTTTAGTAGCAATTTATTTATGCAATCTAAAGACAAACACGTTTGTGCATTTGATTGTCCTGCCAGACAGAAAACCTACTCATAAAGAATAAAGATACTTTTGTTGCTTGTTCCTTTTAACTAATTCAAATGACTTCAGGCAACACAAATCTTGAATATTTTGTTACCTTCATTTCTTTGGGTTTAATTTATGTAACTTATGAGCAGGGTTTCTGCAGGTTAAAAAGTCTTAATTCGCTCTTCCACAGTTTGAGGCCTTAAAAAGGTCTTAAATCATGGCGTTAAATGTTGCATGCAGTGCAAAAACAAATATCCATCTCATTGTTTTTGTTTACCAAAATAAATATCTAAACATCCTTAAATCAAAATTGACTTGAAATGCAAAATTAAGTGAGTTTCTGATTAAAACAAGAACAACTAGCAAACAGACAAGAACAAGTTTTTATGTATTTGATTATTTTCATTTATTTATTTGTGGTATTATTTATTTGTTTAATCGTAAACTCTCTTAGTTTTGATTCTAGTGTTGTAGTTGGAAACAGCACTATTTAAGCCATTCTTTTATTGTTCCTTCAACTTTCTTATTTACATTTTTATTTTTCCTTTTTTTGGAAGATGAATTATAAGTAATGGAGATCGTATTTGCAAACTTTGAAGTGTTTCTAGTACATAGTTCCATTCAATGTATTACTTAAAATGCCTTTACGTAGACTTTTAAAGGTCTTAAAAGGTTTTAAAATGATTAAAACCTGCAGAAGTTATTTATTTATTTTATTTATTTTTGAGTACTTAATTCACACAGGTTTCTATGTATACATTCATATTTTTTAAATATAACTTGCGTTCAAACAGGATTTTTTTTACACTTTTGGAAGAAAATGTGAGTCACAGCAGCACTGCGTGTTGTGGGTGCCAGATTGTTTCAATATAAGTCTATTGGTTCTTTCTTCATACTGATTTTATCATATTCCAGGCCAATATCGTACATCCGACTGTATAGAAAATGTATGAACAAACAGCACAGTCTGAGGAATCATAAATGTCTGTCTTACGTTACTAAATACTCAGGGTTAGCAACAGACGTGTGACGCTCGCCCTAGCAAACACCACTAACTATAATAAAATGATTTTCAAGGGTTTCTGAAGGAAAATGCAGGTGGCAACAAGATTTTCCAGTGACACTTATGGTCAGCTTAACCAAAGCAAGAAAAGCCTTGGCTCTGTAGCAATGAATCCATCTCAAAGATTTTGTGCCGGGTTAACTGGTTGATGTGCAAATAATCTGCTTTTCCAGGAGCCGAAGTGGAAAAAGCACAAACAAACAGAAGACTTCATAAATACAACTGAGTCATTTCCTAACATTTAGCTGGCCTGACCTTCATATACACACTATTCCGTCCCGTTAAAAAAAAAAAACCTCCTCGCTCTCACGCACACACACACACAATAAAATAGAATAATGTAATAGAATAATGTTTCTTTAAAGGGACGTAAGAATTAGACCCATCATTTCTGGGTTTGTCGGTCACTCTGGAAAAGTCATTTCTGAGAGTTTCTTTCCTCTTTCAGTAGCATGTGGATGCGTGGCTTTTTGATGTGTTTTGAGCTGCTCCACAGCCGCTCCGTTTCCAAGTGTGCTGCACGTCATCATACGGACGCTTCACAGAAAGGCGTAGTGAACCTCCTCTCAAATTAGCATGCCGCTGTGGGATAACAAAGGCCTTCCGATCCGCCGCAGACCCTGTCCGGACTTCAGCGTCCCTCTGGCACGCGGCCAGCAGTTATATTCCCAGCTCGGTCGGGTTCCCCTCATCAAAGGTACACGCTTCCAAACGCCGACCGCCAGAAATCTGGAAATCGGATTCTGATGCTGCATGGATCTGGTCAGAGGAACTACAGATACTTTCGGTGCGGTTTGCACTCAGTGAGACAAATCAAATTACTGTTCCTCGCCAAACTGAATCCCTCCCAAACGATGCCCAGACTTATGCTCGCAAAGCCATATGGTTGTATTTCCGAACTTTTGATGCTTTAAAAAGAAAATTGGCCGAACGGACTGTTCTATTCGCTAAGGTGCATCTTTACTCAACATGTCATTGTAGAGTTTAACTGAAACAGTCTGACTTCATACTGCAATTTTTAAAGGCAGATTTTTATTTTAGACATCAATGAGTAGGCCTAGTTAAAAACACTGGAGCACAACTAGTAGCCTAGTTTCAGTGTAGTTTCTGTAAAACAGCTTCTTTGCGAATGGTAACCACCCAATGACCAAGGTAATTTCTGCTGTACAGTAACTTTTGAATTATGCAATTTAAAATGTTTAATTAAAATTCAAATTTGTATATTTAAATTGTAAAAGAATATAAAAAATAATTCAAGCCTTATTAAAAATGATATATAAATTGTTGCATGTGTGTTATTTTTTTAAATACATTATTTAGCAATTATTTTAAATATACAGTAACTTTTGAACTTTGTAGCTTTAAAATATGCATGCATGCAACAATTACAGTAACATTTATTACAAGTAATAGGACATTTTCCAAGTATGATTTTCTTACATAAATAAAAATAAATAAATAAAATACATAAAAAAGACAATTTAATATCAAAATGTACTTATACAAATTAAAAATTTACAAATTTATGTATATATTTAAATGTAAAAATGCTTCTGACATTTTTCTGTGAAAGCAAAAATTTAATATTTTAATTGAACTATGTCTATATATACAGAACAAAATTATAAATGCAACACTTTTGTTTTTGCCCCATTTTCATGAGCTGAACTCAAACATCTAAGACTTTTTCCATGTACACAAAAGGACTATTTCTCTCAAATATTGTTCACAAATCTGTCTAAATCTGTGTTAGTGAGAACTTCTCCTTTGCTGAGACAATCCATCCACCTCACAGGTGTGCCATATCAAGATGCTGATTAAACAGCATGATAATTCCGAAAACTAGTCAGTATCAAGTGTGACCACCATTTGCCTCACGCAGTGCAACACATCTCCTTCGCATAGAGTTGATCAGGTTGTTGATTGTGGCCTGTAGAATGTTGGTCCACTCCTCTTCAATGGCTGTGTGAAGTTGCTGGATATTGGCTGGAACTGGAACACGCTGTCATATACGCCGATCCAGAGCATCCAGAACTGGCTCAATGGGTGACATGTCCGGTGAGTATGCAGGCTATGCAAGAACTGGGATGTTTTCAGCTTCCAGGAATTGTGTACAGATCCTTGCAACATGGGGCCGTGCATTAACATGCTGCAACATGAGGTGATGGTCGTGGATGAATGGCACAGCAATGGGCCTCAGGATCTCGTCACGGTATCTCTGTGCATTCAAAATGCCATCAATGTCCATAACATACGCCTGCCCATACCATAACCCCACCTCCACCATGGGCCACTCAATCCACAACATTGACATCAGCAAACCGATCACCCACACCGTCACGATGCCATCTGCCCTGTACAGTGATAACCAGGATTCATCCGTGAAGAGAACACCTCTCCAAAGTGCCAGACGCCATCGAATGTGAGCATTTGCCCACTCAAGTCGGTTACGACGACGAACTGCAGTCATGTCGAGACCCCAATGAGGACGACGAGCATGCAGATGAGCTTCCCTGAGACGGTTTCTGACAGTTTGTGCAGAAATCCTTTGGTTATGCAAACCGATTGTTGCAGCAGCTGTCCGGGTGGCTGGTCTCAGACGATCTTGGAGGTGAAGATGCTGGATGTGGAGATCCTGGGCTGGTGTGGTTACACGTGGTCTGCGGTTGTGAGGCCGGTTGGATGTACTGCAAAATTCTCTGAAAAGCCTTTGGAGATGGCTTATGGTAGATAAATTAACATTCAATTCACGGGCAATAGCTCTGGTAGACATTCCTGCAGTCAGCATGCCAATTGCACGCTCCCTCAAAACTTGCGACATCTGTGGCATTGTGCTGTGTGATAAAACTCCACATTTTAGAGTAGCCTTTTATTGTGGCCAGCCTAAGACACACCTGTGCAATAATCATGCTGTCTAATCAGCATCCTGATATGCCACACCTGTGAGGTGGATGGATTGTCTTGGCAAAGGAGAAGTTCTCACTAACACAGATTTAGACAGATTTGTGAACAATGTTTGAGAAAAATAGGCCTTTTGTGTACATAGAAAAAGTCTTAGATCTTTGAGTTCAGCTCATGAAAAATGGTTCTTGTGGTGAAAAATGGTGTTGTGTTTATAATTTTGTTTATTTATAGTGCTGTCAAACGATTAATCATGAAAAGTTTTGTTTACATTATATATGCATGTGTACTGTGTATATTAATTATGTATAAATAAATACACACACATACAGTATATATTTTGAAAACATTTGCACGTTTATTCATTTATATATTCATATTCTTATATTTTATATTATATAAATCGATTTAATATATAAACATATATATATATATTCATGCATGTGTTTGTTTGTATTTATATATACATAATTAATAATTAAGCCATCTTATGCACAGTGTTGCACAGATAAAATTTCATGTAAATCATCTATGCTAACACACACGTCTTCTATTTTTATTTTTTAAACATTTCACTCTCTATAGATATATTTTTCAAAGACGGAGTTTCGAAGTTTCTCGCTCAAGTTCACATGAGACCTAAAGCGCATCCTGTTTGCTTAAAAGCGCAACGTTTCGTTGTTATTCTGAGTGCACACAAATAAACGTAGAGTCTTTACAGATTCGAAAGATGTATTAGGCTACTTTTATCTGTATGACCAAAAATGACGGAGATTTTAAGAGCAAGTGAGCGCACGAGCCTGTCCTGCAGCAAACGCGCTTCCACACAAACACTTCAATAGCGCACATTTCTCTAGGTTAACATCATATTGAGCGCCATGTAAACTTGCTACTACATACATCTTTCAGATGAAAAGCCATATTTGAGGTTGATGAATGATAGGTGAGCGTTTGGATGTCCTGCCGAGTGTATTACCACATAGACCAGCCGTTAACAATCTGTCCATCACGGACTGCGAGCCTCTAGTTCAAGACTCGTTCTCGCCCCTACAGTGCAATTCGGCCAGGTGTACATCCGGCTAAAATATCAGGGTGAAAGTCATCATAGCTTGCGTAGTATAGACCCAGCTCCCAACCCAACTTTGAGAATAGATTAACGGCGATATTTTTTTTATCGCCCGATAAGAGTCTCACGTTAACGCAGCACGTTAACGCCGATAACGGCCCACCACTAATATATATATATATATATATATATGTATGTAATATTGATTATATTATTATATTATTTTAGTAAAAATGACTCTGGAACACAAAACCAGTCATAAGGGTATATTTTTTTGAGATTGCGATTCATACATCATCTGAAAGCTGAATAAATAAGCTCTGATCTGTGGATTGTTATGATAGGACAATTTTTGGCCGAGATACAACTGCTTGAAAATCTGGAATTTGAGGGTGCACAATTTTAATTTTTTTTATCACTTTTAAATTTGTCCAGATGAAATCCTTAACAATGCATTTTACTAATCAAAATGTAGGTTTTGATATATTTACGGTAGGAAATTTACTAAATAAATATCCTTTAATATCCTTATAAAAATCTATGATTTTGATCCATACAATGTATTTTTGGCTATTGCTACAATTATACCAGTGTGACTTAAGCCAGGGTTTTGTGGTTCAGGGTCAAAAATATTAATATATATTTGAATTTTATCTCATCTACTAGATGAATAATTGGGACATAAAAAAATTACTTAGTGGCAGGATTGGCCCAGCTGAGGTGCATCCGTGTGAAACCATAGCATAGTATGCCACTGATGTAGTTGTTTGGCAAATGTAAGGAATGAAATGTTTTACGGCTCTCTGGAGTGACCCTGACCCTGCACTAGTATTCCCCCGATCTCTTGGGTAGTAAGAAGTCAAAGGGTCGGATCTTGTAGGCTGACAGAACAGGATGGACGAGGGGAAATGCATGTTAAATGTGAAACATGGCAGGGGAGTTGTATTGCCATACAACTCAATTAAAGCTTTATGGACTCTTTAAAGACAAACCATTAAATCTAACACTGCCTCAGAATGTTTCCCTACTCTATGAGTGCTCGGGATGGAGGAAGTCAGCTTTTACCGTTGCATGAAATGTAATTTTCATTAAAAGCATTCATTCTGTTTTTTTTTAAAGGAAAACAGTTCCTTCTGGGGCTGAGTGAATATCTGGTGAATAGAAACCACAAAGGCTGTTGAGTTTTTTCCCTACCAGCACTGCGGTTTGGTCTATACAATGACAAACTAATGTAAGCAAGAAATAGAAAACTTTTGGGTAAACTTCAGATTGGAAAGAAATAGTCAAACACACATAATTATGCTAAAAAATAATCAAAGCTGCTCAACCCTCCGTGGGCTCCAGGGTCATTGTGATTTATTATTTAGAAAACAAATTTCAATGTTTCTGCATGAATATTTGAGTTTAGATGAGATGTGAATCATGTCTAGAGTATAAGTGCAGTAGTTTCCTAGAACTGCATCACAGAATGAAACTTGATTGCGCATAATTACATCTGCGCTTCTGATGTGTTCCAGATTGATCCAACATTGGACAAACTATCCAATTGATGTCAATGATAAGCCTATTTAAAACTAAAATAATATTTTTGGATTCACTTCCCTAAAGTTGACAGCCCCAAAAATCCACTAATATGACCATTCATAAAACAAAACTTAGAAATGCATTTTCTTGCTTGTTTCTTTTGAGATAACACAGTGCCATCCCAGAGTTTATATTCACCCTGAACAAAGTAGTTTTGGACCAAATCAGAATGCATGGTTTAGCATAAATGCAGTTAAAAACTTGATATTGTAAGCCAGAAATTAGGATTTTCTATTCAATTAAATTACAATGGTATTTTATACACATCACATTAGCTGCATGCCATGCCTAATTACTGGATTAAACTCTGTCTAGGTTTCTGAAGATTATCAGCTCAACACATTTCCATAGCTAGCTGATCAATAGCTAATTTTAGTATAGTACACAGCAAACCAAATACAAACCAATTAGAGATGCTTAAATAGATGCATTTTCTCTGTAGTTAGTAGAATGTCTAAAGTGGACTATCAAAATAAAGTGTTACCCATTTTTTGGTAATATAATATTAAAGATTGGTTTATAGATTTTGTCGTCCTTTATTAAGTGAAATAGTTATGCTGATGTTGCCTTCAAAGCAGCATACTGTATGGCTCGCTGGTTTCTGGCATGTCGCTGATTCTTAAGGACCATTCACATTAAGAACAATAACTCTAATAATAATTATATTAGCAACAACATCAATGCACAACAAAGTTCTGTATTCTATAAGCACGTGATGCAGTCAGGTAAAGTCTTATGTTTTTATTGTTAATCAGCTGGAAAAAATCATTCTGAAAGTAAAATTATTTTGGCGTCATTATTATTAGTTGTGCTATGGACTTTCCTATTCTAAATATAACTAGAATGATTATTAAAAGTTTATAGTTATAGTCTTTTGTGTGAAGAGGCCTTTACTCAACTATCAAGACTATCGCCATTTTGAACGGTCATAAGTAACCACAGGGTCTATGCAAAAGCCTGTTTGTTATATTATGACTTCATTAGTGAACTTCATCATCCATGGTTTATTTGTTGGTTTCAAAGAATGTATTCCCAGATGCACACTGAATGAAGATCATATATTTTTTCATGATAAATACACATAATTTACAAATAAAGTGGTTATGCAATAAATACATCATAAAAAATCTGAGCATTATACTTCATGTGCAATTGCACTCATTTTGAAATGTACATGGACAGGAAAAAAACATCAAAGCCACTGGAAAAAGCAAGCACTCATTAAAATATTTATTTTCCCCTTTTTTCAGTCAACATAAATATATTCATATATATTTTTTCTTCCTCCAAAATAGCTCTTTGAACGTTCTTTTGTATAAATAAAAGTCTTCATTTGGGAGATGTATCTCTCATCGGCACCCGCAGCCCTCCACCACCATGTCCTGGTAGTTTTTAAGAATTACTTTCTCGTACTCGTCCAGGTACAGCAGCGATATGGGACTGAGTTCCGTCGGGACGCAGCAAGCTCTGGGAATATTGGAATTGACCGAGTTGACCAGCGTCTGGACGATGGCGTGATTGGTGGAGTTCAGGTGGTCCGACAGTGGGAAGGGACACTCGCCGTGGCAGTAGAAAGCATGGTAGCCCGGCGGCGCCACGATCCACTCGTTCCAGCCCACGTCGCTGAAGTCCACATAGAGAGAGTGCCGCCTGCAGTTTGTGCGCTGCTGCTGCTTTCGCTGCTTCTGCCTTTGCCTCGCCTGCCGCTTCTCTCGGTTCGAATGCAGGACGGCAGAGCCCTGACCGTCGTGGCTGTAGGTCACCAACAAGGGTCTGGCCTGCGCCCATGAGTCCTCGTCTGTGTGAAGAGAGCGACTGACTCTCACGTGCCTCCTCTGGTTCCTCTCGACCACCGCGGATCCTTCCGACTCCTCGGGATGGAGCACCTCCACCAGGAGCCCATGGTTGTGCTGGGATTCACGGGCCCAGCGAGCCACTGCCGAACCCACGTCGAAGCTCTCCCAGCGCGTGTGAGAGTCCTGCACCAGACGGGTGTCGAGAAGTCTGGTAAGAGGCTCTTTGGAAGAGGCCAGTGCTGGCCTGAACACCTCGTAAATGTTAATTCGGTGGAAACCACTCGCACCGGAGTCACCGAGAACCTGGTCCCTGAAAATGCGCAGCTCTGCGGCCGTGATCAGCTCCTCAGTGGGAACGGAGGTAAGGTTGAATAAAAACTGCTGCGTTGTTTTTCCTTTAAGGCTGGACAGTGCCTCGAAAGCCTCTGAAAGGGCAGAAGAAAGAGTATCTTAGGATTGTCAACAAATTGGACTACAACAAAAGAATAGTGTTGAAATCTGAAGCATTCAGGCTGAAACCTGACATTTTTGCTTTGACTCTAAATAGGATTTTCCACTCAGCATTTTCTTGTCTGGCCTGAGTGAGAGATTATATGGTAGAACCAGGTGTTAAAATGAAAGGCTAGCTGCGAGCGTGAGGCTGTTTGTGTGGCTATAGAGTGACAACATTCTCTTGTTTCCAAGTCTTTATTGAATAAAGGTTGTAATCAGCAAAGGAACAGCTACTCCTACGACTCAATGCCCTAAAATAAAACGCTCTCAGACCAAAGAGCTCGCTTAATCTCTTTTGAAAAGAGACGTTTTGGAAATTCCATTCCCAATAATCCAACCTATCTGCTTCATAATCACAAAGAGCCTACAGAAGATAAGCACGCTTTATTTGATGTGGGAAAGCCCGGCTCTTTCTTTCCCTCATTTTGTCTGTCTTTCTTCACCTTTTCCTTTTTCTCCCAGTCAATCCGTCTTGAGGGGGAGTGACTGCGAACATGTCGGGGCTTGCCGAAAGCAGTCAGCTACAGTTATGAGTTTATTGACATTCCTAATTTCTGTTTGTAGGTTATGCCAAAACAGCAAATCGTACAAGTTGTACATTAATGACAGCTACCTTGAAAACTGACTGCGTATCTCGGCTGAGAATCTCAACGTCAAATCAAAGTTATTTCAGCAGCGTCTAGTTGAATGGAACTTTAAAAACGTTTACATAATATTACATTGAAAACCTTTTGAGGGATGTAATAAAAATCCAGTCAGGTCCTCAACTACAGAGTTCACCAAATTAAAACAATGAGAGAAGCCTGGGGTGTAGGAGGTGCTCAATTACTACAGAGGGCACGAGAAAAGCCTCATTTGACATAAACAAGAAAGACATTTAATACAAATGCTTAACTTGTTTGTTTCAACACGAGCACACAAAAAGCATCCTTGTTTGTAGTGTGTCAGCTCGACCACTGGATGTCATCCATCCGAATGTGTGCCATTTTACAGGGCCGCCTAAACAGCCTGTAATGACTCTCGTATGGATCCCTCCCCCTCTGTTTACCACAGTACGGCATGATTTTTCCTGTGCTGCTATGAAACTATAGTGAAATGTTTATAAATTGTGTTCTATAGTTTATGTTGACCTCTAAACAGACTTCAAGAACAAGGCCAGTGACTTTCACAGGCTCAACTCTTCCAGAGCATGAGAGGGCATGTTTCACGACTGTTTAAATCAGATAACATGTCTAAAAGAGACTTAATTGACATGCCACCTGATCACACTCAGGTTGATTTCATTATATATAAATAAAAAAAGCTTCTCTTTCTAGAGAATTCAAATCTGATCATTCAACAAGGCCACCCACAATCCCTCGACTGGCTCAAGCAGTTAGGCTAGAATTACTCGGGCATGTGATAAAGAGTTGAGCAAAGCTAAACACACTCGCAGTATCTGAACAAAAAAGTGGTGCAGAAACAAGCACCCCCCCTCTAAAACATCAATGACAGAACTTAATGGAGAACAGCAAAACTACCATCCTGGATTTCCTCACAAGGCCTGTTACTGTAATCTGTGGATTCTTGGAAAATAACTAGTACATGAACTCCATACCTTCTCTAGAAAACTACTCTAAGTGCACCCAGACACTATCAATTATTTGCAGTAAAGTCACCATTAGGATGCATTTTTTGCTTCCTTAATAATAGTGAGAGCTGTTCGTGGAATGTCAATAGTTTCCAAATGGTTGCGTCACACATTCCATGGCATTTTAGAAAGTTCTGGGAATAAACAAACATTTAAACTGAAAATGTGAATTTTCACATATTCATTTCAAATAAACCTGGGACAGCATATTCACAACCAAAACCAGGCCTCACCTTCGTGATGAAAGCTGCGTATCGTGTTGGCTCTGCTGGCCGCGCGTTCCACATGCTTTCCCATAATGCTCCTCGGGCGCCGGATGTTCAGGTCATCGTTTTCAGAGTGCATATAATACAAGTCCAGCATGTACTGAGGGACCACCGCTGACATGCTCGGTGTGGGTCTTCGCTTCAGTCCGAACATGTTGAGCAGCCGTAGCTCGAACTCGTTGAGGAAGTTAACATCAGATCGCTCCGGCATGTGTCTCCCCGAATCACTGTGTTTCCGTCGGTCGATCTCGGGAACCAGTCCAGCGGCACCTCCCAGCAACACCTGACCGAGCAACAGCACCGTGAAAGCGCGGACCACGGCGACCATGATCAGTCAGTTCCTGCAAAGAGGAAATGCGAATTGACCATTTTTATTCTTCTTAGAACCATGGTTACAATTTTTTTTTTTACAGAATTATGTCATATGATAACTTTTTTAGGTTCCAAAAATAACTTTTTCTTAAGAAAACCATCTGCTTTAAAGAAGCCAGAAACCTGACCTGAAGAACCGGTGAAGTAAAATCTCGAGAAACTAGAACAGTACAAATATATTTTAACCGTTTTAAAGAACATTATTTAAAAATGTAATATACAGTGCATTTCTTGTAGCTAGAGAAGCTACCCCCAATCAGGAGATAAGTGCTTGCTCAAAGGCACAATGGGTCATAGATCACCCCTAGATAGGTGCGAGCCTCCAATCACTCTTATAAGTAAAACGTTTTTTTAAATATAGAATACCTGTTCCTTTAAGTCCTAAAACTCTTAAATAGCAGCCCAGAGCTCCAACCACTTATATGCATGGAAAAGATCCCAAGCCACATTCAATCTGCGGCTGCCTCATACCACAGACGTATCTAGATCTTTTGGAGATGACTTTGAGGCGATGAACACACACGCACTCAAAATGATTAAGAATAATATCCCTGCCGCGGGGCTATAATAAGAGATTGATCTACAGTGAAAACACGAGACTCCAAAGAGGATGTCAGACAAATGGGATGAAACGAGTGAATCAAAAGAAATCGAAAGAAGGGAGATATGAAGACAGCAGACATGGAGTCTGCAATTAAAGGGAGATAAGAGAGCAGTGTCTGGGTGGGGGTCTGCCTTTAGATCATGAAAGGAAAGTCTTCAAAAGGACTAAAAGTCTAGCAAAAGACGTTTCGCTGAGGGAGAGGCAGAGTTGTGAGGCTACAGGTGGCAGATCTTACGCAAAAACAACTCAAGCAACAAAGAGATCTGATGATAAGGAAGCAGAGGAGTGTTTTCTTTTCATTTACGCATACCTTCTGACCTTACAGACTACATGTAGCACCTCTATGAGGTGATACACAATGCATCGAGGTATAGAAATGTCAACGCTGGCTTTCAAAAACACTTGCACTGTTTGCAAAACGTAATATTAAAGAAATAAGTTGTAGCGTTACCGAAGGAGGAAGCGCTGTGGCCGGTCTGCGTTCCCGTCGTCTCTTAAGTTCCTCATGAAGTCGTGTTTTAATCCACAAGCGATTTTTTTTATCCCACGACAGAGAGTCGCCTCAACTCCAGTCGCCTCTTCTTGTTCATACTTGAGCAACACTTCAAACTAGACTGTACTAAACTCCAATGAAGTGCGCAAACGCTTAGGTCAAAGAAAGCAGCAATTCCAAGAGTGACAGCGCGAGTTCGCAAAGTCCTGGATCTGTCATTTTTCGCCTAAAAATGTCCGATCAGCAGCTGTTTTGGGAGACTCATCTCTGCATGCAGCACGCGTCGCGTCTGTGCCTTTGATTGGAGCGCTCCGCGAGCGCGAGTCTTTTTGTTGTCTGGTGATGTCACAATGACTGTCATCATTCAGGTCCATTGAAACGCACAGCGTACTCTCATTCAAACGTTTGAACATGCCCACAGTTGCGTGTTGATTGATCGAATTTGTCCTTGTGCATATTCTATGCACTCTACACTGTAAACATGTTAGTAATTTCAACTGGAAATGAATGTAAATATGGTTTACATGGAGTATATATGGAGTTAAAACGTGTAAACAAGAAATTACCTTACTACGGTAAAACGGTTTTCAAACTGTATGCCAAAATGCTCCCAAATATGATAGTCCATTTATACACATATTGGAAAATAGGAAAGTGATGTAGAAAAATATTTAAGATTTTGTCATTGCAATATATTGGCTGTAAATATTTATTTTCTTTCAAATTGACAAAGAATATTCTTTTAGATATAAACCTGATGAAAATAAATCAATTCTGTAATAGGGTATTTATTTTCTTACTTCACTTCTCAACAAAAAAGCTTTACAGAAAATATTGCCCAAGGACAGAGAATACAAGATAGCACCCCTTTAAGCCCCCTGGGAGACCCCAGATGTAAAACCCCTGTGTTATAAGAAAAGAGTGTAAAAATATGCATTACTTTATCTTTAACAGACATTTTGATCTATCAAACTTTATGATGCCAAAACACTCCCAAATACGATGATTCCCAATGATGTAATAAGAACACATGTAAATCTGCATGCATAAACATTAATTCATAATGTGCAAACAATAGTAAATGTGATGTAAAAAAATAAATAATAATAATAATTAGTTTTTTATTTGTAAAATATTTATTTCTATATGACTTTTATTTATTTATTTAAAAAAAATAAGCTGCTTTATAGAAAATATTACCTAAGGCAACAGAAAAATAGAAGATAGCACCCCTTTATGGCCCCTTGGCCCCAGGTTTAAACCCCCTGGGTTAATAGAAAATATGAGTGATTGTACTGTAAAATAGTGTAAATATATACATTATATTTTACTACTTAATTGTATATATTATACTGTATAAATTAGATATACCGGTACATCTATCCAAAACAAAACTTACATCATAAATAGTTCACACCATCGAGGTGTGAATCACAGTTAGATCCCAAGCAGACAAGGCTCTGGTGAAGCGTTTCTTCACTGTTTGAATAACAAAGATCTGTGTCTATGGACTGGTGAGGTGGTGAGGTTACGCAACAGTGTGTTTGTTTTGCATAAATAAATTCTACTTTTTCTCTTGAAACCACTGGGGACATACTATATTATAATAAGGCTAATGTCTTTTGAAGCATGACATGATATTAATCCATACTGAGAAGATGATGATACCTTTGGCCATTCGCGAAGAAGCTAAATCCCGGATTATCATTGATCAAGATGTGTTAATGGCTGGTTTAAATCTTGTTTTACGACTGGATTGTGCTCATTAGCAAGAGTTTGCAAATCCAGTGCCCTTTGCTCTCTCATACCAGGGGGTTTAAAAGTGACCCCCTCTCCTGAATCCAGATTCAGAACAAGTCTCCGCATTTAAAATCATTTGAATACAATTTGATTTATACTATGTTTATGGGCTATATTGTTTTGTGCTCCACAGAGGCAAACAGGCTGGGCATAAACGTCCCGTGGATGTCAGATGTCACGGCTGAGGATCAGCAGACTGAATCCATTACTATTAGACAAATCCTTGGACGTCTGATTACTCAACAGCACGTATGTAGAAGGAATCCGCATATGAAAACCCCTCATTGGTTACAAGTATTCATTTCAATTATGTGTTGATGGCACGTTTGTTTTGACAAAAGCAGCTGGGCCATTGAGCTGGGAGAGACAGCAGTAGATTAAACCCCATTGAGATCAAAAGATATCTTTGTGTGCTTCCAAGACAATAACATCTTATAAGGGATAATCCCTGGATCATCCACTTAGCAATTAAAATACACTGATGCATTCCATTCCTCGGGGGATACTGGTCTCTACCAGTCCCGGGCCAGTAAATGTGAGCTGGGTGCACAAATCAGATGATCACTTAAATGATTACAGATATATCTAACCTATAGGTTTCGGGAGTGCTACTTTAATAAGGAATATGAAGCCTGGTAAAGTTGCAATAAAAACAATTGCGTGCTTTTATTCCCATTTGCCGCTCCCTTAACGTTCACCTTGTTGCCTAAACAATAGGTTATGAACACAGTGCTCTAAACTCTCCACTGGCCAAAGGTGCTTTAGATTTAGGGATAACACTTCACAATGCATGTTAAGTAGCCTTAATTACTCAAAACAAGAGGACCGTGGAGAGTGAAAAGAATGTTTATCTTTGCCTTATTGTCTAACCGTTGTGGGCTGAACCCAGGCGAGGAGATTGTGTCCACAAGGTCTGCTGGTGTGGAGGGGGGTGTTTGAGTGCTTCAATTTTGCCCCAATGCCCCATTAAAAAACCTAAAGTCATTATCTAATGAATTGATGGCTGATCTAATTATTCTCTGATTGGATGAAATGTTATCTTTTAAATTCCATCTTATTATTTGCTCAAAGTTATCTGTTTGGTTCCCCAAATGGCTGCAGCCTGTGGGTAAAAACTCTGCTCCGATGCCTGCTTCACTGAGAAAAACGTCACTCATTTAAAGGGCAAATTATGAAATGACCTGTATGAAATATTGTGTTTTATGCTTTCAGGGGTTTGCAGAATCTTTGACCCGTGGCTGGGAAGAGCAGCGACCTCTGACTTTTCCTGTATCGAACTTTAAAAATCATTTCTATGTTTGGAGCGGCATGCTGGAAGTTGTTGCATTTGTCTGGTAAGTCAAATATGAAATTTATTGATGCTGAAGCAAACCTGAATGTTTTTTGACTAATGGGAGATTGTAAGGCAATGTTTGGAATTTTATTGTATTTGTTTCTGAAACAATGCTGATTGTGGCTGCATTTATTTGTTAAAAAATAAAGTTAAAATAATAATATTGTAAAATATTATTGGAATTTTAAATGCCTACTTTATATTATAATATATTTAAAAATGTAATTTATTCATGTCATGCAAAGATGAATTTTCAGCAGCATTACTCCAGTCTTCAATGTCACATGATCCTTCAGAAATCATTTTAAGAAATAATTTCACAAGAAGCATTCATTGTCATTATCAATGTCTAAAACAGCGGTGCTGCTTCATATCTATGGAAAAGCATTTGTGGAAGTAAATGCAGCCTTGGTGAGCATACGAGACAGACATACAAATCTGAATTATTCCAAAGTTTTGGCCACCAGTGTAGGGATATAAATATATTTAATTAAATATATTTAATTGAACAGATGTATTTAATTGATTGAGTGTTACTTTTTAAGCCACTAGGGATCACCAAATAGAATATGGATATATATATATATATATATATACACATAATTTTTAACACCCTTTGTCTTCCATTGGTCGGAAAACTGATAGCCCCGCCCCAAACTCAAACAATTGGTTAAGCCAGTGCCTGGCTGTGTAAAACAAAGCAATATTTTGAAAGTGCCAAAATGCCACAGTTTTTTTAGGTAATCAGACTATAAACATTATATTTGTCTGCTACAGCTAGAAGTATTTTAACATAAAACTACACACATCAACTCTCCAGTAGGTTTATTCAGCAACATAAATACACTGAAAAAAAACTGGTGTAGGATTTATTTTGAAGCAATTTCTCTCAGAAATGATTAGTGAATTTCACAAATAATAATAAAAAATTGGAATCAAAAAATTAATTTAGAATGGAGAACATTCGGCTCTTAAGACGTTTTATTTACTGCCTGTTGGTCACTTTCATTCTGACCTTAAATAAATCCCAGGCAATTTAAGCTTGGCAACCCTGAACTCAGAACAACATTCAAAGAATTTCGGTTTCCTAACCATCACAGCTATTTCAATATGCACAAAGCTGCCTGCAGAACGAAATCTGAGAATTCTACCCACAAATCCTCTTGAATCCATCCCAAACCTCCGTGATTGTAGAACATGGGGTTTTGTCAGTCATCTGTCTGCATGGATGAATCAAGCAGCATGTTATTGAGTGCTCCGGCTAACCGATGAAGAGCAGCCATCATTAAGGAGCATCAAAGTGCCAGAGCGTCTCTCCTCTGTCCTCCATCGGAGCTGAGTGGAGCTTCTATCATCACCTACATTCCATGGGTCTGTCTGGGAAAAGGCATGGAGATGACTCTGCAGATTGAGCCCCTTACATTGTGCTAACAGTTGTTTGGCAGAAGGCTACACTACACATTCCACTGGTCATCGGACGAGCTTGTCTTTGGTTCCCTTAAAATCTGACCTGGACCACCACCATGAGTCTTAATGATGGTTAGGACCCCACTGGTCATTTCAAGCAAACACGACAATGTGCCATTGTTGTTTTCATCCTGTATCCCTTCACGCTTAAAGTCGGAGTATTTTTATGAATGATTCATACATTCATGAAAACAGTGAATGAAAATAAATTTATCACCTATCAAAAATATAGTAAATACTGTATTACAGTGAAATATGTGACCCTGGACCACAAAACCAGTCATAAGTGTCAATTTTTTAAACATGTAGATGTATACATAATTTGAAAGTTGAATAAATAAGCTTTCAATTGATGTATGGTTTGTTAGGATAGAACAATATTTAGCTGAGATACAATTATTTAAAAATGGAATCAGAGGGTGCAAAAATGGTCTTTAAAATTGTCCAAATGAAGTTCTTAGCAATGCATATTACTAATCAAACAGTTTTTATATATTTACAGTAGGTAATTTACAAAATATCTTCATGGAACATGATGTTTACTTAATATCCTAATGATTTTTGGCATAAAATATATATATGTTTAATAATTTTGACCCATGCAATGGCTATATACATGTGCTACTTATGACTGGTTTTGTGCTCCAGGGTCACATATCACAACAATTTAAAATGACTATTTTCTAATATATATATATATATATATATACAGACACACACATACAAACCAATGACTGTTTCATAATATTGTTCTAGGATACAAATATATATATACTTTGCTTTTTCAGGCTGAAGGTCTCTGAGTTTTAGAGACACTCTCTGTACTTTTCAGAGTTATATTGATGGATTTATTGGACTATATAGTGCTATATTTAGCACTGGAAATCCTTCTAGGACAAGACAGCAATTATAGAAATATTAAAATGGATAGTAGCGGTCTGTCTAAGAACAAAAGACAGACAGTAGTACAGTTCAAGCAAATTATTAAACAAGTGCAGGTTTGATAGTCTTTGATCACAGTTTTACTTGCTTCCAAGAAAATGTATCATCTCTAGATGTTTATAGAGAAGTCAATTCCATAATGTTGCCGTAAAAGGAGTTTTGTTCTCTTTGAAACTTTTAAAGGGATTGTAATGAAATGTTCAAATATTTCTAAACCTAAATGTTATTTATTTTCAGGAGCACAAACCTCCAGAATTGTATTTTTTTTGACAAATCTTTGCAGCCATTTCCATGCGTTCATAGTGACCACATCTGTCGAGGCCAAAAAATCACCATAAAAGTAATAAAAGCGGTCCATATGACTCACGTGATACGTCTCAAGTCTTTTGAAGTCATGTGGTAGTTTTGTGTGAGCAGTAGACCATAAGTTAAGTCATTTTTAATTAAAAGCTTCCTTCCTGTCATTGCTTTCAAATATAGTGCCTATATGATTCAGGTTGGACATTGATCAATTTGGTCATCTGTTTTTCATAACCAAACATCACTATAGAAACCTGTTTCCGCCAATAAAAAAACAAACAAACAAGGTAATTGTGACTTTTAGCTAACATTTCAGATTTTTTTTCAGAATTGTGTGATATAAACTTGCAATTTCAAGTTATAGTCAGAATTGCGAAAAACAAACTAGTAAGTGTAAGTTATAAAGTCAGAATTTCGAGATATGCTCTGATCATTTTTTCTCTCACAGTTGTGAGTTTGTCTCACAATTCTTACTTATTTCTCGCAATTCTGACTTCTTTTCTCAGAATTATAAGATATATCATCTTGCAATAGCAAAATACATTCTAAGGATAAAATGATTATTTTCTTATAATTGTAAGTTTATATCTCACAATTCTGACTTTATAGCTCACAATAGCATGCAGCTGATATATGCTAAACCCGAAATTCTGAGCAAAAATCAGAACTGCATGTTTAGCCTACATCACGCAATTCTCAGAAAAAAATTTCCAATAAATTTGTTTTATTTTTTATTCAGTAGCAGAGACAGGGTTCCATACATTGCTGATGTCAAACCTGACAAAATAGCATTTTCAGTGAATAACATCAGTTTCAGTCTAATATGAATTCAGAAGACTTGCAATATAGCGCACAAGTTGTATGGCGTTATTATAGGAGTTTTATCAACATGGTTATTTTGAACTGTAATTGAAAGCAAAGAACTGTGGGGTTGGAACAAAATGGCAGAGAGTAAATAATGATATTGTTACTGTATAAATGAATATGAATAAGTAAATCATTTGAATTTTCGGTGATCTATTCCAAGATCTTTAGCGACTGCCACTAATGCCTAAACTTGAGTAGATCTGAAGAGTTGAGATGAGAGATGTAACACACTCGGGGTTCAGAGAGAGACTGGTAAATACAGGGATCTGCCCTTTGAATCAAACTGGTCTCGTAAAGACACCACATGTCACTGAATTATACGTTCGCATGATTAGAAGCTTGGGCTGTATAAACATCCCGTGTCAAGATTTACATTTCTCCGCTTAAGCACATGCAGCTGTTTATAGACTCCTCCGCAGACATAAGAAGCTCCGGCTATACATAGCAGCAGAAACCTTGCAGAGGGGACTCATTTAGATGAATGGATGCGGTGGCAAATTAAATGTCAAATACGGAAAATGCGGCTACCGATCGGCTAAGCTATAGAGCTGGGTAGTACCTGATTACATGTAATCTGGATTATGTAATCAGTTTAGAAAATGTAAGTATTTGTAATTAGAGTAAATTACATTTTAACATACTCATAATCAGACTACAGTTACATTTTATGGATTACATGATTACATATTATTCACACAATAGCAATAATTTATTAATCATTTATTTATTCTCTCTAATTCCTATTTTTTATCTTTAAAATGTTCCTTTCTAAAATAGTCTACCGCTTATCATTGGCGTTCCGTCCATATAAGCTGCGAATGCGCCGCATACCCAGGCCGTCTGAGAGAATGAGTTCACGGGCTAATTAATATAATCGTGAATATAAATTGATCCCTTATAATTTTAGATGTGACTTAAAGCTTAATAAAATGTTGGGAATAAGTACGTAAAGTTATTTATGAAAAACGGCGGTCATTTTCTGTAAATCTACGTCAGTTACGGGAGCTTCCGCGTAAGCA
The DNA here is from genome assembly GCA_027564155.1 of Gymnocypris eckloni scoliostomus. Lineage (NCBI taxonomy): Eukaryota > Metazoa > Chordata > Actinopteri > Cypriniformes > Cyprinidae > Gymnocypris > Gymnocypris eckloni. The sequence goes on along the minus strand of CM050412.1, from coordinate 35,052,223 downwards.
GCTTTGGCGCCTCCGCTCTGTCGCTATGACTAGTCAGGATTGTTACGTGTTCTGATTGGCTGGTATGAGGCTGATTTCATGCGTGAGGTAAGCTATCCGCAAAGCGCTTGCCCAATCGGAAAAATGCGGCGTTGCTGTCAGATCTCGACTGCCGAAAATTACATTGTGTTTGATGCAAAACTAACTCGACGAAATCATATAAAAAGAAAACATCATAACTGTATATTTTCATGCTTTCTCAAGCAAAACTAATTTTGAAAGTCCACTAAAAACATATCTGGTCACAGACAATGTTGAAGATGTTATTGTCAACATGCCTAAGTAGTAAATAAAAAAAAGTTTATAAAAATGTATATAAAATTTGAAATTATAATAAACATCATTAAAAAAATAGGAAATAAAACCTTTGTTTTCCGTATACTTACAGTTAAAGTCCTTCTGTGATTCTTTTAAAGATATTATTATAATTTTGTATTTATTCATTGGTATTTTGCATGGTCTATTATTGTCATCCGGTGGGAGTTTTAACTCCTATTCACTGGGAATAAAACATAAGTGAAAATAATAAAAATGTAATTCAGTTGATGTAACAAGACCTATAGACCGGGGGAATCCCCCATCTCCCCATGCTCTGAATATTATGTGTCATAAAGTAACTACGTGTAAACTGTAATTTGGCGTTTTTACCAAAGACTATAGAATACCCAAGACATGTAATTCGTATAGTTTTGAATGGGGAAAAATGCAAATATTGTATTTGCATATATATCTTATATATATATATTTGTATATCTTAATATTGTCGCTTTGTCGCGCGATCACAGGAAGCCCCGCCTTCTGAATGAAAGAGCCAATCGCTAATCGGTAACGTCAGCGCGTCACTTCAGCGTCGTTAGAAGTCCCGGTTGCTACAGAAACAATAAGACGCGCGCTCCGGACTGCACATGCTCACTGGCTGATCTAGCCTGAGAAATAAGCAATTTATAACGCTATTTGAGCAAAATAAACAACATTTATTACACAGTTGTGCGATTTCATTTGTGATTTCAAATATGAAATTTAATTGTAAGCTTAGTGAACAGTTTTGGAGAATTTTATGTTTCTCCGTACAAAGTGATAGGAGCTGCACTTGGAGTCCCGAGAGTCGTTTCAAAGATGGCTGCCGAGTAACATGGCTTGTTTCAACATTGCATCATCAACTACTGATGAACACATTCATTTTTATTTGAATGATCACTCAGTAGGTTATTTAATCATGTATTATTAGGTATTAATGGTTTTGTCTTTCAAACTCATTAAAATGCTCAAATTCTAGTTATTTTAGACATTCTCAAACTTTTTGTCATCTGAACCTCTTTCCCCTGATATATTTAATTTAAAGGGGTGGTCAATCAGCAATTCTGTATGAGCATCGTTACTTTGCAGATGTTGTTTGTGCTCAAACATCAACATTACTCATAACTAAAGCTAAAAAGGTGAGATCATAATCAATTACCCCTTTAAGTACCCCTGAGATTTTAAAATAAATATTTGAATAAGTAAGAATCGCATTTGCATGTTCACGGTTCTCTGAAATTGGTTAATGGTCGCAGGTAAACAAAATATTTCTTATTTTTTAGTAAGTGAATTATTTTGGTTGTTATTTTACAGTGATTTATTTCAATTTTATATTTTTATGATGTAATTACATGTTTGCCTTTCATTAAACTCACAAACCCCCTGCAGTTCCTTTACAAACCCCACTTTGGGAAACCTTGATGTAATATAATGTTGAATGCACTTCATGTTGTTAATTACAATGATAGGAATATATTTTCCAACTCTTTTTATTTTTACATCCTTATGGTTTAAGATTATCCTGTTTAAATCAATGTGATAAACGAGTAAGATCAAGAGTAATCCAAAAGTAATCTGATTATATTACCTAAAATGTGTAATGAAATGGATTACGTTACTGACTACAATTTATGTCATGTAATTTGGAATCAGTAACGGATTACAATTTGTAAGTAATCTACCCAGCTCAGGCTATGTCATAGTGGCAGTTGAAAGCAAACGTGACTGAGTTTGCGCAGTAGCAGACGTGGCTGGTGCGCGGCCTGCACCGCTACACAACTCGTCCTTTGGAGTTTCTCAAGAAAGGCCAAGTGTTCTGTTTTTCCCCACAAATATAATTTTCTGCTTACGGTTAGACATGACCTCGAAATGGGCAGCCTTCGTACCTATTCCATATATATCATCTGACAAGCAGAGAAAACAAGACATTCATCTTTCTTCTCGACTTTGACAAATTCTTCAACAGACACTTGAGCTCGACTGACTGACACCACGTCTGCACTGAGGGATATTTGGAGGCATCTGATGGTGGGTTGTGTCTCCTGGCCTGCAGGTTTACACTTGAGAGGCAACCTTAAGTGCACATACCAAAGATAGACAAACCTAAACACTGCATTTGGGTACACGTCAAACAAAATGGGGAGAGTTCATGTGAGAGGCTTGTGTTATTTCATGGAAAGATACACAATTTACATCGAATCTTTACAAGTAGGTCCCATACCTCAGATGGATTTGTTAAAGGCATGATTGTCAAGTATTTCCAAGTTTAGAAGGCTTCGTTTTGTCCAAATCTATTTCTGCCCTTCCGCTAACCCCTGGTGGTACAAAAACATGTCAACGCTTTTAGACTAAAGGGCTTAAACACAAAAATCAAGTGAGTGGTTTTAAAGGGATAGTTCACCCAAAAATACACTTCTGTCATTATTTACTCACCCCTTGTGTTTCTTTCTTTCTTTCTTCAGGATGCCCAAGCTGCTCTTTTAAAACCAAGTGCATGGTGGCTACAGTTTTCAAGCACTTTCAAGGCAAGTTGTGCAGTAAATAATACACAAATAGCATTCAAGTATGGAAACCGTTTCCACCACAAAATAAAAATGGAGGTAATTGCGACTTTGTATTTCATAATTTAGACCAAGTTTACATCTCACAATTTTGGCTTCTTTTCTTGCAATTCTGACTTTCTGACAATTCCAAGTTTATATTTCGCAAATCTTTTTTTTTTTTTTTTTGCTTCCGCCATGAAAAAAGTTCATTGTGGCAATCTCACAATTTTGAATTTTTTTTGCAATTGCAAATTTCAGTCTCACAATTCAGACTTTTCTCCTCAGGGTGTAAGTTTGTCTCATTATTTTGAATTTATAATTAAATTCTACACTAATGCAATTCTGAGTTTATATCTTACAATTCTACATTTATATCTTGCAATCGAGAAAAAAATAAAATCATTAGATATAACTTCTCACAACTTTATGCATAAATAAGGTTACAATTACCTTTTTTTTATCTCGTGGCAGTAACAAGCTTCTGTGTGTTAGTCATATTGAGTCAAGTCAGTTTTATTAGCTCTTTACACAATGTACATTGTTTCAGAGTAGCTTAACAAAATATACTGCCATACTAACCCACAAGGTAATTATTTAGCAATTTCAGTTTCGTATTTTAAATTATACCTTATGTAAGTTTGTCATTAACTATTTTTATGATGCTTTTTGTCTATTGTAGAGCTTGACAGTCCCTAATAATCAGCCACTTTCATTTCAAGAAAACAGACTAGATAAACTACTTATTTGGGGTCAAACCTGTTTTTTTTAAACTAAATTTAAAGCAATCCCTTTAAAACTAGTGTCTCTGTACCGTTAGAGCATGCCAAGTATTTGTAGAAAGGTTAAAAAACAGAGGGCCCAGTAAGGTGCAGACGGCAGACATATTTCTTTCGTAAAATCAGCAACAACTTCTTTATTTATCTTTCTAAAACACAGCCAGAGACATGTGCGATATAATGGCTGAACGTTCACTGAATCTCCTATGAATCTGTCACTTTGAGCTCTGTGCAGTATGGAGAGGAGTTAGAAGTGCTCAGAAGTGAGGTAAAGAGCAGACACGTCTTGGCATCCACACAGCAACATTAAAAGTGTGTGGTTTCACAATAATAATAATCTTGAGAGCAGCTGTGTAAACATTTAACTGAGCACGCCTCTTGTGGCACGGTACGGAATCCTCATGTTCGACTGTGTATTTTGCTAGATGTGATTGTGCACTTATCAACACTTATCTAAATGCCTGTGCTTGTCTTTTATGCATCCTAGCTGATATTGACATAACCCTGAACCGTGATGTTTTCATAGCGACCGGCTGTAGGAATTTAACAGTTTCATATAATCTGCCTTATGAAAAAGTGTCTATACTTTCAATAGTTGCATTCGCAGTAAAGTATGGGACTTGAGTTATAGGTCTTGAAACTTTGGCTTTTAATAATAGACCAAAATCCAGCATACTATTAAGAAGTCTATTATAGTTCAACTATTAATAGTTTACCCCCAAAAAACTTTCTCAAGCCATAATTGTTTTTTTTAAAGAAAGGAATTAGAACTTTAATTGGATCAAAGGTGACAGTAAAGACATTTCTAATGTTCAAAAATATTAATATTTTAAATTAATTCTGTTTTTTTCTTCACAGAAATATTAATTAGCGCAACTGGTTTTAGCATTCATAACAATAAGAAATGTTTCTTGAGCATAAAATCAGCATACACTGTAACAAATCTAAAGTTGAGAAAAGTTAAAAGTTTAAGGCAACTTCAGACGATTTTTGAGTTTTATCAACTTGTTTTTGTACAAGATTTTTGAGTTTTCTTAACTTTTTGTTGTATAAACTGAAAACAGCAAGTTGAGAAAACAAAAAATCTGCTGAAGCTGGTTGCCTTAGAGTTTTCTTAACTTTTGAGTTCTGGAGTAATGATGCTGAAAACTCATCTTTTTATCACAGGAATAAATAGCATTTTAAAATATGTTAAAATAGAAAACTTATTTTTAAATTGTGTGTTTTTACAGTATTTGTGATCAAATAATGCAGCCTTGGTGAGTATCTGTTTTTGTTTGTTTTGGAAAAACGTTTTTCATGGAAAAGAGAGTCCAGCACTTTTCACAGAAAAAGACAGTAAAAGAAGACAGAATTCACATTAAGTAAGCAAGAATCAGTATGCAGCAAGTTTCCAGCCCTCTCGGGTCATGTGACTTAATTGCCTGTTTGCTCTATTTATCTCTGTGAAAAACTGTTCTGGGTTCACAAAGTGTAGAGAATAATCAGCTGGATCAAACACTGCCTTAAATTACAGCAGAGCTCTCTCTCTGTCTCTCTCCTCTCTCTCTCTCTCTCTCTCTCTCTCTCTCTCTCTCTCTCTCTCTCTCTCTCTCTGTCTCTCTCTCTCTCTCTCTCTCTCTCTCTCTCTCTCTCTCTCTCTCTCTCTCTCTCTCTCTCTCTCTCTCTCTCCTCACACACTCCATTACCATGATGTGCCACTAACATTGTCGTAATCAAACCCCAGATGCTCAGGAACACACCTCTTTGATCCGGGTTCGAAGACCTCCCTGAATCTCCTGGTACCCCTTCCACCTGATGTCCAGAGACCACCTTACAGAGGAAACATGAAGAGGCTATGTTCAGTAAGTAACTTGCTTTGTACTGAACTCTGAGTAGAATAATAAAAGAAACAGTAGGCATGCAGCAGCATTTCAATTCATAATAGGTTGTTGTCACATGACCATGTCACTTTTAAATAAATATAATTTTGCCTTTTTAATCAAATTTGAATGTCCAAAAATGCAGTCCAGTCAGAAACTATGTCAAAATAGTAATTTAAATACTAAAATAATACTAATACTTAGAAAGTCCTTTTGAGTGCATCACATTGTGGAATATAGTGTGCTTTAGTGTACACTTCATATTTAGGCTAAGGTAGTTTCTCATCTAAATATTGCATGCACACAGAAAATATGCATACTAGCTATACACACTGTATACTGCAAAAGAAGTACGAGTATGTAAGAGAAGGATAAGTATGCTATTCTGAATATAGCCACACACTCCTGTTCATCTCTGTGGAAATGTTTCAACGTGTGTCCTGAAAATATAGTTATAAAAACCTGTATTGCCTTTTATTTACAGCTTCATGTCTGTGGATAGCATTTGTGGTATGCAATCAATTACAATATAAGGAACTCATTTTCAATGTCCCTTAGTTAACTTGTCCTGTATTTACAGTAATACACTGTACACTTATGCATGTATAGTAAGAATAGCCTACATAAGTACAAAAAATATATTTAATTAATTGTACGTTCAAATAATTGTTGTTTTGAGAAAAGATTACCTTACATTTTTAGTTGTATAAATGTCCAGTTATGTATGTTCCCTATGTAAATAAACACTCTGAATATAGTGTAAGAAGGCTGTTAATGTTTATTCCTTCATTTATTTATATTTGTATACCGTTTTATATTTACAGAAACACACACATCTTTGCACAATAAATCACCCTGAAGTACGTTCCTGGTGTGAGACCTAATGTTCTGACCGGACATCCTGTAGCCGTTCAATGAATCCGAACCGGAGTTAGACAAGAGTAGTCAGCAGTTTGTTCATCTAGTGTACTGATTACTGCAAACTATGCAATGTGTTTACAGATTTAGATATCTAGAGATTCAGATATTGATGCTCACCATATTTTTTAAAGTGACACATACCATTGATGGCCATTTGTATTGTATATGCATTGGATGTATACTGCATACTATGAGTAGTATGCTAGGATCCAAACATAGTCAGTGCTTTTTGAATTGCTACATCATATCCTTCCTTGTATCCTTGACCAGATATCAAGTGTAAGTAAGCAGGTTTATTGTTTTTAGCTGATCATGGCATGGGTTGAAAGATTGTTTCAAACTTTGGACAGACCAGGCTGGAAAGTGATTCTGTTACACTGGTCTCAAGCCAACACATCAGTTAATATGCTGCTCACACGTTTTGCACTTTAAGACAACCCTTGTCTTGTCTCTATCATTATATTATACTTATATGTTTTTGTGTTTTTACACCACAGAGGTGCTTTAAGAATTGTGTTGTTTGCTCTGCTTGCAATGACAATAAAAGCTATTTTATTCTATTCTATTCACATGTTATGGTTATACTTTAAAACACTGTGATAGTCACATACTTGAGATGTTTATTCACAGGGCTGCCCTCTTGCCTGCTATTTTACTGTGTTTGTCTGTGGTAATTGTCAGAATGCCTTGAATGCTGCCCATAGACATGCATTTGTAAAATAACCTACAGTATTCCTTAAAAGCTCAAACTAGAGGAACCTTTAATTTATTTTATATCAAAAGTTTGGGATCTGTGAGATAAAGATCTTTTTGTTTTTAAAGACGTCTCTCATGCTCACCAAAATGCTGCATGTAATTGATTTTCAGCATCATTACTCCAGTCTTCAGTGTCACATGATCCTTCAGAAATCAATGTTATCTATCAATATTGAATACAGTTGTGCTGCTTAATAGTTTTATGGAAATGTGATACTTTTTAAATTCTTTGATGACTAGAAAGGTTTTTTAAAATAGCATTATGAAAGTCTTTACTGACACTCGTTCTCAGTTAAGTTTCAGATACTTTGGTATTGGAAGAATTTGTTGAGAAATGTTTGAGTTCATCTTGAGTTTGTATAATTGTTCAGTCCAATTGTGTAACTCTAGATGAGAACATTCTGCACTTTTTCTAATGTAAACAAAAATCCTGTCTAGGACAAACAATTCAGTAAATACGTAATCGCCTCATATGTCTGCATTGTGCCAACACTATTAATCAAACAGAAATTCCATGAATCATTATAGAGCGAACTTAGCAGGACTTCATTCATGAAAATCTAAGTCTGGCTCAAAGTCAGTGTTCCCTCCTTAATTCAATATTCTGCATAGCAGGACTACTTGTAGATCAGCTAACGTGGATGTGAGCCATGCAGTGATTTCTGAAAACAGAAGAGAAACTCAATGAGAGGAGACAGAAGTTATATTTAAAAGTAAATAAGACAGGTAATTCATTCTCAGATCGCACAGTTATCTCATATAAAGGCTGTAATTCATCTTAGATTCATTAGGCCCCTGTTCCCATCACTGAGAGCGAAGGCCCTCTCGCTTGGATTGTGTATGGATCATTGAGAAAGACTGGGCCCCCTTGTCATTATGTCAAATTCTACCTAAGAATGAAACATTCTATTTTCCTAACCTGGTTAAGTAATCATATTACCTCAGGCTCCATGAAGTGGAACAAACAGTAGCATAGAAGTTCAGCTCCTTTTTTACGTGCCTTGAGTGACAGATTGGCTTTCATCAAAGGGGCCAGAATCAAACTTATGGAGTCATTTCGCTTTGCTAAGAATACTAAATTGATCCTCACATGCAGAACATCTGGTGAAAAGCAATTTCCACCCAAGTGTTTTAGTATTTCCTCATAATTAATTTCACATGTACATGACAAGAGCTACTGGCCTCCCAGAACAGGCTCACAAAAGCCCGCTTTGTTCCCCTCTGTCAAAAAGTACGCTGTGGTTCCTCGTTAAAACACACTTGTACATTTGACGCTCAGATTGATGATGAAAGGTCCGCTCAGGAGAAGCAAGTCATATCTTTTGCTCCAGAAAGCATGCTGTGTTGGTCACTCGTGATTTACACCTGGTATTCAGGTGTGGTTTTGTTGATCTGATCACAAGTGCACAATGCAGTAGAAAACAGGGTCTGAACATTTTTGAGCTTGTCCACTTCCGAGGTAGTCTAAAACGCATCCAACCAGATTACTTTCGTAGTGTAGACACTCATGTAATCAAATGTGTTTGAACAGCCACTAAAGATCACCACCTCTCTGCCTGCTGACCAAATTCTTAAACATTAAACTTGGCTGTCTATAATTGTAATTTTCGTTTGAAGACGAAAAAATGCACAAGCTTATTTAAAATTATTTGTTCGAAAGATCAGAGAAAGCCCATGCATAAACCTGCCCTTACCTCAAAGAAATCAGGAAAGTGGTGCAATATTGACAAAAAAGAGCAAGTAACAGACCAGGTGTAAATGTGTCTCCATCATCTAATTGTGATTCGATAGACTAAAGTGCATCTTAATTCCAGGTGTAAACAGGGCATTAGATGCAAAGTTTAGGAGTTAAAGGTAAGTGAGTGAACTTTGCTTTAAAGTACGTTTCAATTATTGCTCGATACAAACATTTAAATTTAAAATACCTTTAGTAAAGATAGGTAAAGGTTCTAAGAAGAACATTTGACATTACAATCATGGATCGACTCTCCTGTGCAAAAAATCACTCAAGTCAGTTCAAGATGTCAAAATGAGACTTTATTGATGGAAGCAACAAAGCTGAGATGCTTGAAAAACACCTGACCATCTCACTTGCAACTCACACTTTTATACAGTTTTTAACCAAAGATCGTATTGCAGGTGTTCTCTTTTTCTCTCCCTGGAACCCCCCCATATTCCCGCCACAGTCACTCATTTAGTGGTTGGCTTGTTTTCAATGGTGGCATGGCATCCTTCTAATCAGTTAAACTTTCAACAAAATATACTTTAATTGGATTAAAGAATATACTGTACCTTCATGTGATTAGAGAAACTGGTGCTCATTTGAAAATTGAGTGAAAGGTGAACTTGCAATGTCTTTGTTTGGCCAATCTTCAAACACACATGATAAAACATAATATATATTAATAATTTTTAATTGTGCCACAAAATGATCAGTGCACTTAGAGGCACATAGGCCTAATCAAGGCCACAAAAGATTCAGTACCGTGGAATAAATGTTATTTAGATAATTAAAATTTTCTTCACACCATAAAAACATTTTTTATTTTATGAACTGTTCACTGAAAGGTTCTTTGAGGAACCCAGGTTATATGGCATATCTACCAAAAAAACTTCTTAAACCTCTATTTTTAAGAGTGTGAATAAATTGCATTGAAGTGGTTAGTACGCTCAAATGCACAAGTATGGTAAATTGTGTTATTGTTTTTCTTTTTCAAAACATTTTCTTTGACCTCTACGATCCTCCACAATGCTCTTGAACTGAGGAGAATACAGGCCTACGACATGAGACATAACAGCACCTGCTCTTACTTGTCTCCAAACAGTGAGGTTTCTCCAGATAAAAGTCAGTCACCATCAGATTAATCATTAAAGCCACCAGGGAAGATGCTGTCCGATCAAACACGTCTGTTTGTGTAGTATGTCTGGGACCACCTGCATGTGCGTATGTACAGTAGTGCTTTTTTGGCAAAACCATTTGTAAGCAAATTGTTTTTTTCCCCAAGCGGACTTCCCCCTCTTTTGAGGACGATGTTTCATGTGCAGTCGTTTTTTTTTTCAGACATCTCATGTTGCTGAAGTCTAGATTAAAATGGCTCATTTGAATTCTGCGAGAAGGCATTCTAGAATATGTGTAAGTACCCAAATAATGACTAAAAGTAAGTCTTTGAGAACGGGTTTCTCAAGCCAGGTGGCGATTAGACCAGGGCTCATCTCCTGTTTCCAAAATGCATCACAAACTTTAATCTCTTCCCGTCCCAATCCTACCTAAAAAACTGGAGGAAAATCCTGCTCCACCCCGGAAGAATGACTCCCATTCCCTCCCACTCCCGTGTTGTTGTTTTTTTTTTTTTTGCCGATAACTGTCAATTACAGTAAAAATATAGTACAGATCACAGCGTGCCCACCTTATTAGTTGAATAAAACCCAAAATGTCGTTTTTGTTATTATATTGAACTGAAAGCCATCTTATGCACAGTGTTGCACAGATTAAATTTCATGTAAATCATCCATGCTAACACACACGCCTTCTATTTTTATTTTTAGACATTTCACTCTATAGATATATTTTTCTATGTACTGTATTTTTAGATATATTCGAGTTTCAAGTTTCTCGCCAAGTTCACATGAGACCTAAAGCGCATCCTGTTTGCTTAAAAGCGCAACGCTTCGTTGTTATTCTGAGTGCACACAATAAACGAGAGTCTTTACAGATTCGAAAGATGTATTAGGCTACTTTTATCTGTATGACCAAGAATGACGGAGATGTAAGAGCAAGTGAGCGCACCGAGCCTGTCCTGCAGCAAACGCGCTCCACACAAACACTTCAATAGCGCACATTTCTCTAGGTTAACATCATATTGAGCGGCCATGTAAAGTTGTTACTACATACATCTTTCAGATGAAAAGCCATATTTGAGGTTGATGAATGATAGGTGAGCGTTTGGATGTCCTGCCCGATTGTATTACCACATAGACCAGCCGTTAACAATCTGTCCATCACGGACTGCGAGCCTCTAGTTCAAGACTCGCTCGCCCCCTACAGTGCAATTCGCCAGGTATACATCCGCTAAAATATCAGGGTGAAAGTCATCATAGCTTGCGTAGTATAGACCCAGCTCCCAACCCAACTTTGAGAATAGATTAACGGCGATATTTTTTTTATCGCCGATAAGAGTCTCACGTTAACGCAGCACGTTAACGCCGATAACGGCCCACCACTAATATTAATATATATATATATATATACATACATATATACACACACTTTGGCAATATTAATATAAAAAATCATGCCGATAATGTACTAATACATTATTAATACACAAGTCATATCGACCAATTTGTTTTCCTTCTTTTTTTGTGCACTGGTCCTCATTCACTTCTACTATGTCAAAAATAGTGGCCAAGATATCCTTCAAAAACTGACATTTGTATTCCACCGAAGCAAAAAATGTAATACAGTTTCAGAACAAATAAAGGCCGAATTGTCATTTTCGAGTAAACTATCCCTTTAAGCAGAAAGCATGACTATTCCTATTCATAACCTGCCTGTTTTGAAAAACCATAACAAGAACTTGAGATTTTGCTTCAACATCATCATCCTCTTTATTTCCTTTCTTAGGCAGCCAACTTTTCCCTTTGTTGCCAGACTAATCTAGTGCTAATAGTCCAGCTAGTCTGTTTCACTTCCACATTTGTAATCCCCGAACGGCAAGTCTGCTTCCATTGTTAAGGGCAGCAGAAATTGCATTGATCCTTTAACCCCGCTAACCCTGCCGATGACCCCCGGAAGGGATAGCATGACTCGTAGGTGATGAGTGGAGCGGTAGGAAGAAAAGAAGCCTTACAGTCATGGGGAAATCTCGTCCCAGAGAGGTCAAAGTCATGAGGGACCACTATTATCCAGATGAACTCTGTTGTTTGTGACTTCAAAAGCATTTAAATACAACAGTAGACTCTCAGAGAACCTTTTGTGACCCAGGCCCTTTGTGCTGAGGTCTGGAGGGTGACTGGTTTCACTCAGAGCCGTGGCAGGTCTGGTGCTCAGAGACGTTTAAGCGTCTAATGTTACCCGAACAGCTCCGGTATTAGAGCCTGATGACGAGCGAGAAAAACAGCGAGGCCGCTTCATTTACCTCTAACAAAAACACAAATAAGAATGAGCCGAGGGACACAACGGTTAAACAGTCTTCAATCTGGTCTCCTGTTATTGGAAAATAATAGCTTTGTGAAAAGGAAGTAATCTAGAGGGCCTTTAATGAATTTCTGCAAGATGAGCGATCGGGATGAAAGCTCTGGGACGGGGTCGCCAGCGCCAGACATTGTGGGCTGGTTGGTGTATAGGAAGGATGGGCTTTAATTTGTCTTTTCAGGGTGTCCAGGCATCTTTAAAGGCTTAATTGTTACCATAGACAGCCTTGATGCCATGTGTTTGCGGAAATGGATTCAAGGCCCGCTGTGGTAAAATCACAGTCAGAGTGACCATTGTCTAAATGCGAGCGCTGTATAGGTTAAAAGCCCATTCCAGTGCCATTATGCAAATATTTAGCCAGGTTCCGGTTTCTGTGTAGCATTACCCAGGCCAAAAGATAGCAGCAGAAGAATAAAGAGTCTGTGAAATCGTGGATCGATGTGTTTAATCGCTAACTTTAAAGTGAATGTCAGATTTAAACATTAACTTCGAAGGCTGGTGATGCAGCGAAAGCTCGTTTCGCTTTATTCATTCAAGAATGCGACAGTAAAAGGCACAACAAAAACTGATCTGATGCGCTGTACCCCGAGGACCATCATCTAATCGCTCAATCCTCTCTCGTTGCATCCACAACTAATGAAAGTCTAAGAAGTCACTTTGTGCGCGATCCCGCGAGGTCCAGGGTCAGATAAACATGCATTGTTTGGTGAAACATCATTTCTTTCTTGTGGTTATGATGTAAACTCCCATTGTGGGATTTGGTGCTGGGAGGGGAAACTCGGCCTGGGTTTTGTACAGCACACAGAAAAGCGGTAATCCGTGCACCTGAGGCCATTTTCAGGGAGGTTCCTGTAAGCAGAGAGCTATCCCAGAACATCTCAGAAGAGCTGCTACAATACAAACCTGCCATCTTGAGATCCATTACCAGAGCCGGCTCTGACAGGAATGTCAAGAATTCCGATGCTCTTTCACTTGAAGAAAAAAGGAAAAGCTGATAAGTCCATTGTTGCTTAAGTTTTATTTGCAATTCCAGTGACGGGAACTACATACGTCTGCAGGCATTTCTGATTACCTCTATAATGTGACCTGATATTTTAGCTTAAATGTTAGAAAATGCTTTGTACTGAAAATAAGTATTTGCAATTGTCTACAACCACTTCTGACAAAATGTATCATGCAATAATTTACCACGATTGACAGCAATTTTCATCTGATGATTTATAATGAATATTCGATGTTGATTGATTATGACTTTCTTGTACTTCCAGTGGCAGGAACTCCAAACTCCATGGTGCAACTTGATAAATCAACATAATTAAGAAGCAATCATTAGCAAATGTGTTGTAGTGAATATTTCACATTTTTTGCATCTATATATGTTTCTAACAAATTGCATAGTACCTGAATGTACTGTAAGTCGCTTTGGATAAAAGCGTCTGATAAATGTAAAATGTAAATGGTTTTACTTGAAACATTGAAACTGCAATATTTTCATAGGTTTCTAATGAAATGCATAATAAAGCAACAACTTATAAAATGCTTTTCAGCACAGGAATTCAGCACATAGTTTATCGAAAAAGTTGAAAATTACTTATTTCTGCACTTCCAATTGCCAAAAGGGCAAACTCCATGAAACTCTGAAATGCAACATAATAATTCAGTGTAGGCTAATTGCAAAGAAATCGTTAGCAAATGATTTGTAGCAATTATTTCAACACATTTAAAGTGCAAAGCAGATAAATCCTGCATTGCTTACATCTTATTTGTGAATCCAGTGGCAGTAACTGCAAAATGACAAACTGCGTAACGCGATGCGTAATTGAGAAGCAATCATTAGCCAAAGCTCTGTAGTGAATATTTCAGCATATTACGAAGGGGGAAGATAAAATCACTTCCACTCTGCCAGCCAAAGATAATATCCCATCAACGAAATATACCGTAGCCATATTTCTTCTTAAAAGGACAGTGGAAGGGTACGTGAATAATGAAGTGAAATCACGGCAAGAGGTGCTAAATCGTTTGTGATAGGTTCAACTAGAGGACACCTGTGAGTTTTGTTCCTCACGAGCACACTTCAAAGTTCTCCGGGCGGCTTTAGGCAGGGTAAATGTGTCTACCTGATGGACGTGCATTCAAGGAACAGATGAAAACAGTAGCTTCTCTGTGTATTTGAGCAGCATGTCATGATGATCCCTAATGCGACAGTAATTGCTCCTTGATGCCTGGCTTGCCAGCACAGAGAGCAAGACCTTTCTCCCATGAGTCAGAGAGAAAAGACTCCCAAATTGGAATGTCAACGGGATAATCCTCATGTTGCCGCTGATGGATCCTCTTGACCTTTGACTTCCAAATATAAGGTGGAGTGAATATTTTACAAACAGCTTACGTTAACGATGCTTGCCTTAAATGAGAAATGAAACCTTTTAACATGTTTCAGGCGGCGCATAAACACAAAGGAGGTGTTGCTGGAGGCGTTTGGCTCGTTTGAAGATGACCACAGATGAGTTTGGCATGCCATCCGACTGAAAAATGTGGTCTTTGCTATAGGGCGGCCCGAAGCATGTGGAGAACACTTGAATATATATATCTGAGTATTTAATCTCAAAACAGTGTGGGACGGGGATCTTTCAATGGTCTGAATTCCTTCTTCATGTGTGAGAAATCTGCCCTCCGCAACCTGCAGTTCAAAACTCACAACTGTAACCAATGTCTGTGGATTAGTTGGCTGTAACCATGGCTATAGAAACAGGAAGGAACCACAACTCCAAAAGCACTAGAAACGTCTAAACTTGCAGGGCATGGCAGAAAATCAACTGACACTCGATAAAGTGCGTGAGACATTCAAATATTTACTTTTATTCCTAGCTTGGAAACAAATTTACCACAGAAGAGTAAATTACAATCCATAAATCTTATTTCCTGTCACTTCTTGCCTCAAGCATCGCAGCTAACAGTTACTGTTTTTTGTTGTCTGTCAGGCCCCACTTTTATATGATTCTTCATTTCAATATTAGCTTTTTAAATAATTTTTCATCTTTCTGGAGAATTATGGCTCTTTTCATTCCAAAAACGTCCGTGTTCATTGGTATTCCTTTCAGCCATTACATTCATTACACCCGTCATTGTGAAGGATAATTTGATGTATTATTATTATTAACCTATTGTATAAATGTTTTAAGTTATTTAGCATCCCTACTTATTTTCTGCTGTTCATCATAATAAATATTCAGAAAAAAAGTCAAAACTTAACGCAAAACTTCAAAATTGCAACTAATAATTTTTCCCCAAATATAAACAACATGGCATGAGCGGCATTTGTTAAGGCTAGCAACTGACAGCACATTTTGTGAGCTAAATTTATAAAATTTTCTAACAATTTCATTATATAAGCAGTGTGAACAACAATGGCTTGACGCAGGATGTATCAACAGCTATTCTAATAATCAATTAATTCGATTTTATTTTTGATTAATCGGACAAAAAATATTGTATGTATTTAAAAAATAAATAGTAGTAATAAATTAAGAATTATTATTATTTTTAATTACATAAAATGTATATATATTTATATATATATCATTTATTTTTTATGTTGTTGTAGCACTTCTGGACATTCTGGACATTCCCCCCCCCCCCAAAAAAAATAAAATAAAATAAAATAACTATTTATCACATTTCTTGAGTATCTCTGTGCTGAGAGGAGTCCTCCAGAGTAATCTACATTTCAGCGTACATGGAAGGCTCTGGGAAGCCATGCCAAAAAATGTCAGGAGCTTGTCAGCAATTCTTCTGATTTGTCATCAGGCTTATCAGATTTTGCAGTGCATCTCCTTCCTGAGTGTGAATGGAAAAATGGAATTCATTCATTCAGCATTGGAAACTGTATGGCCGCTTCGAGTATGTGTGTCTTTGCCTCTGGATAAACAAAAATGGATTTTGAAAAATGCCAGATCTCTTCCAGATGGTTTGACACAACACCTCGCTTTGCCATTTCAGCCCTGCGTCAGAGATCACGACTCAGTGTGGCACTCTGTGCATGGCGTCCCTTGAGACATGTACAACAACAAATCATTTTTCACAGCGATCTTTTGTTTAGCGCTTTTTGTTTAACTTGCTGCTGAGATATATGTGAACTACTACAACAAACAATTACAAACCATTTGAACATTAACTCATTTGTCAAGATGTTTAAACAAATACGGTGGCTTATTTACTGGGCTACCATAATGAGTAATTATCCCCAAAAATTGGATTTTGTCATTTTTGGTTAGTTTGTTTTGTTATTTCCAAACCCTTTCTTTCTTGAGTGGACCGTATACTGTTAAAGTTCAAGTTCCTTTTTTATTAAATTAATGGAGCTTGCAGACTTCAAAGGGGATATAAAAGTACAATAAAATGGAGCTAAAAGTCGTTTTTACGGCTGTGCTATCATGACCAAATCTACTTTTTGAGTCCAATGTTTTCAATGAATCAGTTGATTGAATAATTCATTCATGAACTTCACTGAACTAATGATCCATGGTTCTCAAGTTAAAATCTCCTGGAAAGAAAGTTTATAGTGAACAGTGACTTTAAATTCAGTTTGCACTTGAGAATATTATTTGGCAAATGCTTATGTCCTAAGCAACTTCCATTGCTTTCAAAGTATATATTTGATCAGTTCATGCACTCTAAAAAATGCTGAGTTAAATACAACCCAGCACTGGGTACAATATGGATGAACCCAGCGATTGGGTTGTTTAGACCCAGCGGTTGGGTTACTGCCCAGAAGGTTGGGTTAAACATTTAACCCAACTGTTGATTGAAAACAACCCAGCATGTGTTCTGTCCAATATTTACCCAGCATTGTTAGAGTGTGCATATTGAACCCATGGGCTTGGCATTGCTTTTACATTTTCAGCTAATTTTAATTTTTCTTTAAGTCCTTTCTGAAGCTTGAAAGATTGCATCCACTTTCTTTGAGATTGCATTGTGATTGCATGACCAAATGATCTCCTTTTGTGCTCTGCAGAAAACATTATCATGTTTGGAAAGACATTAGGGTGAGTAAATGATGACAGAATTTACATAAAACTGAACCACATTTCAAATGTCTTATTAGAAACGTTTGGTGCCCAGAAAGAATCTTGCAAGTAGCTCTTGTATGGTTTGTCTCAGTATAAAGTCAGAAATGTTTGCCGCAGAGCTCTGCTAAAGCTGCGGTTTGAGCCAGACTGCTGTGGGACAGGAAATGTCTGAGCATCACTGGATGAGAGTTCGAACATGCTGGTCTAAGCAGTCCAGAAGTATGGACTGTCTTCACTGCCTTTCCTCACCAAGTTAAAAAGGAAAAAATGCTTTGGATTTATGATTTTGCACCATTAGAATGTGCACATGTGTAAACACAGGAATATTTATGTTCGAGCAAAGATGTAAAGTGATGTGTGACTGCTATATAAAGGCTTTGTTCGTGCACATCTGTAGCCATGTCAAGATAACGTCACTAGCCTAGTGTTTTTTGTTAGTTTGTTTCGCTACTGTGCCAACAATTTGTTGCACAAGCATGCAGTTTGATCCAAAAAAAAAAACGTTTTAGTTCAATTAAAAAATATTTGAATGAAAAGTCTGAATTATAAGGAGCAGCAGTACTTTTGCAAGCGTTCAAAGCAAAGTGCGTAGGGGACATGGGAAACATATTCCACCAGAGCTGCGCTCTGCACGTACTCAGATGGCATTACACAAATTCCTCCCTAATTGTACATTTGACATCTATCAAAGCCAAAGAAGTGGCAGTCCAGCAGCAAGGAATCTGGGGATAAGGCGATATACGGACCACATCCGTCCCGCTTCTCCCGTGGGCTATTTAAAAGTACAGTAGGCTGTATTTTCCGCTGCAAAGCCAAGCACCCACCCTTCCGTCCTTGCACCATATTGGAAACAGATGCCGTTGGATGCAAGGCCCGGCTAATTTAAGTGGACAGGCCAGATGGAGGAGAATGATTGCACACTACCCCCTGTTGGCTTTCATTTCGTAAGGTTTCAGAAACATGGCAGAGGTCTGCGAGAGGCAGTGAAGAAGTGCTTTACTGTTGAACGTTTCAGCCCCGTATAGCACTAGATCCAGCGTGGGTAGCCGTTTCCTAAATTAGACTGTCACACATGCAGGCTTTTATTGCTTTAAGCGCTCAGAGACTAGCATGCAGATATGCAGGAGGGAACTTTTTTTTATTTGAAATAGATCTAAATATAACCCACTGGTTAGTGCATTTGCCTACTGTATGTTGTATCCACAAAACCTTTAGTTTGAAGATTTTTTAAAAAGTGTATCTAATTGTTCTTTCTCTTTCAGATGTGGCCCTGGTATTTTCATTTAGCAAATCAATTTATTTCAAGGAACAGGTAAAAATAAAAATCTCTGATGCAACTTTCTACATATTTTTAGAATTTTAGGAAGGCATTATGTTAAATACTGCTGTTTACTAGGTTTTTATTCTGTTATATAGCGTTGTTGTTGTTGTTGTTGTTGTTGGTGGTGTTTTTTGTAAGTTGTACTTAGTTTAAATGTATCACTTCTACCTACTCCACGCCTGTTTAAAACACCTTCAAAAGCATATAAATCACGCTTAAGAGACCGTCTAGAAGAATAGTTTATGTTTAGGAATAATTCTGTCATCATCTTCTCACCCTTACGGTATGTCGCTCAAACCCACATCACTTTTTTCTTCTTTTTATCTTCTATCATGTTTATCATGTTATCATAAACAAAATGCTGTACTTTTGAACTTTCTATTTATCAATAAATATTTGCCACAGTTTCCACACGAACATGAAGCACCACAACTGCTTTCAACATTATTAATATTAAGAAATGTTTTATGAGCAGCAAATCAGCATATTAGAGTGATTTCTGAAGATCATGTGACACTGAAGACTGGAGTAATGATGCTGAAAATTCAGCTTTGATCACAGAAATAAATTACATTTTAAAATATATTCACATAGAAAACTGTTATTTTAAATTGTAATAATATTTTACAATATTACTGTTTTGACTGTATTTTTTATCAAATAAATGCAGCCTAGGTGAGACTTCTTTCAATATATATATATATATATAAATATATATTATTATTTATTTTTTTAAACCAAAACATTTGAACGGTATTGTTATATACGCACACACTTACACACACGTGTGAATGTATAGAAATATAAATAGTATTGACTATTTTAATAGTGCTGTTTGGACATTGTTGTTTAGCTTGACAGGCTCTATTCCCACTTGCTTTTAAGGTATAAAAAACTGCTTCTGCAAAATATCTTTGTTTATATTCCACAGATGAAAGAAAGTTTTCCATTTGGGCTGAAATATTGCTTTAAGGGTTCTGTAATCTAAATATTAAGCTCCTCTAGCTGAAATTCAGTCCAGTAACCGAGCATGTATCATCATACGCGTGGTTGTACTATGTAATTTGTGCTTGTGTGTGCGAGATAGAGACAGTTAGCTCACTCGGTGAGGTCTGTGGAATAATTGTACGGTGTACGCACATGCCAACGTCACTACAGCAAACATTTACTCGTTTAATTCTATCGTAACCTGAGCCGGGCTTTATTTTCACTACAGGCCAGCAATATTTACTTAGCCTAGTCTGATCCGTGCACACAAGTGATCTCAACTGTTTCCTAAGCCATGTTGACATGTTTGACTTGAATTCAATCTGTGGCTGTAAATAAGAAATCTAGAGGGGTTCATCGCTAATCGAGAGCAGAGGCACATTGTAAAACTGAAGTTGTACACAAATAATGAGTGTGGGAACGTCGGGATGGCATAAATCAGTTTTAACTAGAAAGTACTGCACTATTTAGAGTCTGTGAACCGTAATTCTCAGCGTCAGCCCTCGGTGCACTACATTTGCACAATGCTATCTTTACCACAGTAAATGTGTTTTAGCTTGGAGAGACTCGTCAGGTTTGGTTGCAGAACACCCAGCTAACAAAAATATGTTCGAAGAATATTGTGTTAATGTTTTTGTTAAGTTATAAAAAAGTTATTTCTGAATATTTTCTAAATGTTCTCTGAACGTCCTGTTTTTTAAATGCTTCAGAATTGTTTTTTTCCTGCATATGCGAAACATTCAATTTGATCCTTTTGCAAATATTTTGGCAATATTACTTTTAAATGTTCTCTAAACATTCTGATACAAGTAGAAACATTTAAAAAACATTAGACTCACCATCACAACTTACAATAAGAAAAGCAAATGTGTTCTTCATATAATAATACAAATTAATAAAACAATATTAATTTAAATTCCAATTAAGTTCATTCATCAACGTGGTCATTAACTTTAGACAACTTTATCGCTGTTACATTTACAATTGTTAAATAATAATTGGGGTCCATAAATATGGATCTATTTGACTTAACACGCTATGCAAATTATGTGAATATTAAGGGAACATTCTATTTTATGTTTTTGGGAATGTTACTTTTAAATGTTCTCTGAATGTTCTGAAACAAATAGTAACTTTTAAAAACTTTACACAAATGTCCAACTAAAATCTTTTGGAAAAAACATTTTTGTTTTGAGAACATTATTAAAGACCAAAAACTTTCAGCAAAAATTACATTAACTTCACTGGAAGAATGTTAGTTTGTGATTTCTTTTTATATATATATTTTTTACTTAGTTTTATTTCAATTTTAGTTTGGGTTATTTTAATAATTAAGTAAATGAATAAGTAAAACTAAATTTAAAAGAGAGAGAAAGAATATTGCCCAGGCAACTAGCTGATTTTTTCCCCGTCCAATTTATTTGAAGTAATGAAATTTACTTTTTATAAAATTTAGTTTAAGTTTTAGTTAACTATAATAATGCTGGGTACACACCACAAGATAATCGGGCTGATTTTGGGCCGTCCTAGGTAAAGTCCCGATTATCTTGGTGGTTCTAAAGATCTTCTCAGGTTTTTCTGTGGTGTGAGGTGTGTTAAGAGGGACTGAATGTGCTCGGAAGAACATCGGAGGCGCCCCGATCGCGAATCGTAAATAATCAACATGCGCGTTTTATCTGCAGATTATCACGTGAAACGAAACAATCAGAAAGCGAGCTGACAGAAGACGGAAGCCTAACAAACACATGTCATGGCGCAGCACAAAAGGATTTGGACTCTATCATCACACTTTCTCCATTACCAAAGACTGGGACATCGCATTACTCTAAAGCCTTAAATCTATTCTTTGAATAATTTGTAATTATTTATACTTGTTTAAGGAAATTACATTTTCTTATTGTGTTTCTTTTATGTTATTTTAAGTATTTATTTATTTAATTATTATTGTTTTCTGTTTATTATTTTATTTCATGCTAATTATATGTTATTGCCCTCACATGTTCTTTGTTCTAAAATTGAAATAAACAAATAAAACTAGTTTATTCTCAAATGACCAGAGATTTTGCCAGATTTCCTGAGTTCAAATTCGGGACTGGTTGAAAATCTGTTGGTGTGTGGTGTGCTGTCTTCATCACATCGCAGCACACCACACACTATGAGCAAAACAGTTCAATCTAGGATTTCTTTTGGCCTCATGTGTGTGGTCTCTCACATTTTGAAGATCTTATAAGGTTTAAAACATATTTTAGAGTGTACCCAGCATAACCCTGCCAGAATGTTTGCCAAAGTTCTGAGAACATTCCCTAAATAAGACTTCAAACAGGTTCAGAGCTTTTTCATACACTCTTAAAAATAAAGGTGCTTCAAAAGGTTCTTCACAGCGATGCCATAGAACAGGGGTGGGAACGTTGATCCTGGAGGGCCACTCTCCTGCAGAGTTTAGCTCAACCCTGAAAAACACTGGGAAAAATACCTAAGTGCATCCCGAAGACCTTGATTAGCTACTTCAGGTGTGTTTGATTAGGGTTGGAGCTAAACTCTGCAGGACACCGGCCCTCCAGGATCAACCACCTCTGCCATAGAAGAACCATTTTTGGTTTCACAAAGAACCATTCAGTCAAAGGTTCTTTAAAGAATCATCTCTTTCTTAATTTTTTTAATCTGAAGAACATTATTTTGCCATAAAGAACCTTTTGTGAAACAGAAAGGTTCTTCAGAGGTTCTTTATGGAACCAATGGTTCTTCTATAGCATTTTCCCAATGCCATATAACAGGGGTTCCCAAACTCGTTCCTGGAGCCTTCCCAACTGCACATGTTGCATGTCTCCTTTGTCTGACACATCCATTTCAGGTCTTGGAGTTGTTACTAATGAGCTGATGAGTTGCAAAATGTGCAGTGTTGGGGAGGTTCCAGGAACCCCTGCCACAGAAGAACCAATGGTTCCATAAAGAACCTTTAACATCTTTATTTTTAAGAGTGTATTTTATTTAAAATAACAAAAAAGAAAGTTTTCGCCAAAGTTCTGGGAACGTTCCCTAGCTTCTAAATAAGATTTCAAACATGATATTTTCATCTATTTTATTTAAAGTAACGTAATTTAGACAACTTTAAGAATTTAAGTTTTAGTTAGCCTAACTATAATAACCCTGACAGAACGTTCCCTGTTAGCAACTAAATAAGACTTCAAACGGGTTCGAGCTTTTCTTGTCCCCTCTCTGCGCTCGTGCTTCTTCATCCCGCTGTGGAAACCCATTTGAGCATCAAAACTCAAGTTCACGAAAGGACCTCGGCGAGAGGCCCTCCCGGCGTTTGTAATTATTAAAATAACATTTTCAAAGAATCATCCACCGAGTTCGCAGGAAGAGAGAGAGAAATGAAAAGGCTGATGCGCAGATGGAGTGGCATCCATCACCTCCCTGAGCTCTCAGGTTAAGAAGTTGTTTTGTTATCTCCCGCTCGCCCTTCGGGTGTGATTAAGCCTTGTTTTCCCTGTCCGCCCCGTGTACTTGCGCTTAAATGTCAGAACTATGGCAGGAATGCTGGAGCGGAGAGGTCAAGTGAGGTCATACGGAGGATGTAAACAACAATGTTTTCTTTTCTTTTTTCTTAATGGACTGATCCACTTAGAGAGAGAGCGCACCGCGAGCGTAGCTTGATCCCACCGGCCTCCGTGTGGAGGGATTTAGGTTTTAGATCGCAATCGGACCCGACCTGAGTTTTAACACTGGAAGGATCTAATCATCCACAAAACAGACTCTCTATTTGACACGCAGATGCTGCTGACTGCCCGATCAAACTATAATACACTCTGTATAATTGCTCAAGTTCAGAGAAAGGGTCACCTGTCCTCTTCTTTATGATGAAAAAAATCCCGCTGGTGTTCCAGAAGCAATCTGAGCACAATTCTCAACGTTTTCAAAGAGAAAACAAAAGATCATAAGCGCTGGACATGGTTTGAATTAGCACAAAGGTAAGAGGACACTTCTCCCACGGGAGTCTGTTTAACGGCACATATTTAGGGTCTTTAGCCTGAGCCTTGACACTTGATATTTTGGTCAAGTCCACATTCCGTGTTAGGTTTACCAAACCATAAAATAATGTCCATAGGGAGACTGAAACTATGTCAATCTTCAGCTGAAATTGTGGCTAAACTCTTGCAGAACACCAGCTGTACATCTCCACCTAGTGTTGCGCTGCAGAAGCGCAGCATAGAAACATTTTAGCGCATTTATGTATTGATCAAAATGTTATGGAGACGTTGTAATTGCCTAGGAACAAATTAAAAGTATGTATTAATATGTAAATGTTGTTAGAAGCCTGTATGTTTTTATAAACTAATAGTTTCCTCCCACTTCGTGACATAAAGTGTGTCATGATGTAGCCATCCCTCTCTTTCATCAATGAGTAAAATTTACGGTATTGCATGATTACCATATTCACATACCGTGTTATGTGAATGCTACTCCAAGATACTTCAAAGAATGCATATAGTCCGGAAAAAGCACATGAATTCTGTTTAGGGGTTCAATAAAAGGTGTTTTATTATGTCCAGTACTAAGTCTGACCTCTGCTGGACAGATGAACTAACGTACTATCACAAATTCTAATAAAAAAACAAATGTGTTTGTTAAAGATTTAAATATACATTTGTTCAAATCATTAAAAAATTATTCATTTAAATTAAGTTTATTGATCATAAACTTGAACATCACCATCAACTTAAACTTGTCAATCTTCTTTACCATCACTGTTATATTTACTAAGAATATATTGTGAAATAAAACCTACATTTGGGCCAAACTGTTATCATCTCGATGTTTCATAATATAGATTTAGGCTTTTTGATTTAAATAACATGTGGCTGTGTGCTAAACTGTAATTTTGTAGTTGTTTATTAAACCATATCATAACCGTAGGCTAGTCTTTACTGCAATAATCCGGTTTAAGTCTTTACAGTTGGCTAGAACTGGTGTAAAAATCAATGTCACAACACGACCCACAAGTTAGTCACTACGTGGTCATTATAGCTTGAGCAACAATTACAACTCGTTAGTGTATAGGTATGTGCGTTGGGGTTTATTTAGTCACTTCCGGTACGTGCTCTTCACGAGCCCAGACTTCGCCGTAGTAGGATTCTGGGCGGGGTTTGCCCCAGCGCGCGCACCTGGACAGGAGATGTGTTGTTTCACTTTCCAAAGGGAAAATCTTCGGGAACGCATTCAGGTAAGTGGAATAATTCATCGTATAGTTTTATTTAAATTAAATTATTAAAACCGTTTATTGTTTCGTTTGCCCTTACACATTTTTTTTATTGGACATTTTAATCATTAACCTGAATAAAATAAGTTTTAAAGATGTTTAAGTAGATACCTGTTTAGGAAATGTTTCATATCACGAACAATTGATTATATATACATTTTCAATAGGCCTATATTCTGTACTCTTGGCAAAATTAAGACATTTAGGCATTTTCTGAGATAAATAAGGTTTGTTGTTATATCATTGTAGTAGAGGATATTGAAGACTACAAATATTTTGCAAGTTTGCAACAGTATTCTCTCTTATATATGTCTTCGTTTGATTGATATTTCAGTATAGATCTTTCAAATCAGCATTTTCTAGTGTTTTTCTTAGATATTTTGTTCTTTGTTATTTTCTTGGGCCTCTTAAGTATCAAATCTGTCTGTCACTCTTGGGAGGTGTAAATATTTTTTTTCTACGCCTGCGGACATGTTAACCTTCACGTACCATGTTTAGCCTTGAGCTGCATACATAGTTTGTCTTGTTAGTTCAGTGCTTGTGTGTTATCTCTAATCTAGTCAAACATCTCGCCCTCTCCCGCACTTCTTAGTGAACGTGGACAGACCTGACTTTTAAATAATAATACAGTGAACTCAAATGCATCATACTTTCCCATCTTAGGTCACACAAAACGACTCTTTTTAGAGCCTCTTTAGTTTACACTGCAGAACTTGACTGTGTTTTGGTGTGTAAGACCTGGGCTCTGTTTATTGAGTCGCTCTGTTGTTTCTGCTCTTTCTGCCTCTGGTCTTGTCTCTGCTTGTCAGGAATTTTAAGCTGAAGTCTCCCTTGTTCTGTAATCACATCCCTCCTCCACCCTGAAGGCCTAGCTTTGGTTCTCTGTCCGTCACTCCCTCTTCTTTAAGGAGATGTTGTCATTAGAGACTTTAAAGGAATAGCTTAAACAAAAAATCAACTTCTGTCATCAAGTGTGTGCAGTGGTAAAAGAAAAAAAGCACAATTAAAACAGCAGCCCCTCATATTACAAATCACAGAAGCCATTTAACAAAGTGCTAATTATGATTTAAAAAAGATAAGCAGAACACTGTTTTTGTGACCTTGGAGTACTCTAAAGCAGCTTCACGTGTGCATATGTTTCTGCCGTAAAGCAATCCGCTTCTAGCGGTTAATCAAGGTGTAAAATAAATATTTTATAGAACAGGCCCAGGCTGCATTATACACCTACTAAAAGTTATTTACTTTACTGGCATCCATGGAACCTTTTCAATGCGCAAAAGACACTTCATAGTGGAAAACCTGTGGAAAAAGTATAAAATTAGCCTGATAATTCCGCAGGAAACCCACGGACTCGGTGTACCAAGTCCTCCGTGTTACCAAGTCCGTGGGTTTCCTGCAGAATTATCAGGCAATTTTTTTCCAAAGCTAGGCCTAATTTTTTTTACCAAAGCTACCAAAGCTAGGCCTACAGGGTGGACATCAGTAATGTGATTACAGAACAAGGGAGACTTCAGCTTAAAGTTCCTAAAATGCAGCCTGGGCCTGTTCTATAAAATGCTTAGACTAGTCTTACAATCAAATCATCGGATATTCATGGATATCTGAATATTTATTTTACACCTTGATTAACCTCTACTTGGTCAGACTAGTTCTTAGGATAAAGTATTATCATAGTGACAGCTAAAATAACTTGCTTGTGTTTGTCTGTGATTTGATTTCAGGCAGGGACATGGCCACTGCTGCTGAGTACGGACACAACTCCTGGGAGCTCAGCGTCCAGGTGGACCAGCGGGAGGGAGATGAGGGCATGAAGTTTAAACTGCGGGTCAAGGGGGATCTTCACGTCGGGGGTCTCATGCTCAAACTCGTGGAGAAGATCAGTGAGTAATTTACAGACTGTGTTGAAGAACCAGTACAGATTGTGTATATAACGATCAGCTCCCTTTCATTTCATGAGTGTGAATTTGAATTGACACAAGGGATGTTGAATTGTGAATGGGAATGACAGGAAGTGGAATTTGCTAAATTGTAAGTTAGTCACATGTCAGAGCAGTTTATTTTTGTGACAAAAAATGCATTTGTTCAAATTATTTATTTTTATTTTGTTATACCTTGACATGTACAATGCATTGTCTCAACTAATGAATGAATTTATTTAAACTATCAAAACAAGTAAAACATTGATTTTGTCATACACTGTAAAAAAAGATTTCTCAAAGTTTTAAATAAAACAAAGATAATTGAAGTAAGTTTTACAAGAAAATCCTTTCTACTTAGTTTTTCTACTTACAAAAATTCACAATTACGTCAACGATGAAGTGTTACTCATTTTTAAGTGAAAATTTTATCAGTGATATATTTTCCAGCTTACAGATAATTTTCTAATATAAATATGGTAATAAAAAGATTATGTATAACATAAAAGTCGTACTTAATGATTTGTTAATAGCGAGAATTGGACATTAAAATGTAAAGTATGACCCAAAAATGTATAATTCATATGATTACATTTTTATGAAAATACTTCATATGTTGTGTGTATAAAACATTTATTGCCAAATCATACAAAAAAAATATGTTTAATAATGCTGTACTTACAGCGTTCAATTTCTATTTCATTACATTTTTTATTGCAATTCTGTTGAAAATTCTTGTTTTTTTAATTAAAAAACAAATTCTGGAATTTTAATTAAAAGTAGTTCTTAGTGCAATTATGAAAAGTACAGCATTATTAGGAAAAACACATCAAAAGTTCCTCAAAGTAAGGTTTTGTAAGGTCCAAATGGGTTGAAAAAAAATCTAAACAGCAGTCAGTGTTTATGGGAAACCCATGTTTAAATCAACAACAACTAAATCTACCCAAATAACAGAAAACATTCTCAGAACTTTGGCTAACATTCTGGCAAGGTTCTCTCGAAGTTATGTTAATAGCACATTTATTAGTTATCTGGGTCCGTATTCATGAAAAATCTTAGAGCTAAGAGTTGCTCTTAGTAACAATATTCAAAGAAAAGTCTTAGAAATGTTTCCTCTTAAGAGACTTAAGAGTTTCTTTAACAGTGGAGAAAATGGACAAATGAGAAGAAATGTGTTGCACACAATGCATGAGAGTGAGTCAATAAAGACGCTTCACATTACGTCCATTTCTGGCACTATGGCATTTCTGCGCGGTGTCGGAGATTTTAGCGTGTATCTAGCAATATCAGTCACAAACATGATCCCTGCATGATCTAATGTGTGGGGTCTTTATTAACTCACTGTCATGCATTGTGTGCAACACATTTCTTTTCCCTCTTCATGTTTCATCCATTTTCTCCACTGCTAAAGAAACTCTTAAGTCTCTTACAGCGATCGTACTACTAACAGTTTTTGACCTTAAGAACTCTTTTAAGGGTTAAGATGCTTTATGAATTACTTTTTTTCTTTACTAGGATAATTTTAAGAGGAAACACTCACATTTCTAAGAATTTTCTTAGAATATTGTTTCTAGGAGCAACTCTTATCTCTAAAATGTTTCATGAATATGGGCCCTGGTCTTTAATAATGTTTTTAAAATGTTAGCACAAATACATTATTTATACATTGTTCATGGGACGTTTTTTCAGAGAACAAAAAGTAGTTCCGATGATATTTGCAAACTGATATATGAAATGTTTCCTTTATTTTATGACCAAGAAAACTAAATATTCTGAATGTTTAGAGACATAAGAATTTCACATCGTAGTGAAAACATTAGGATAACATTCTTAGAACATATTTTAGTTTGCTGAGCAAAAGCTAAACTCCCAGTGCAGTTCTAGAGTGTAAACACCATGTTTGCCTTGCGTATCTTTGTATAGCCTCGTGCTCAGAGCTATTGTTCTTTGACTCAGGTGTTGTTTGCAGGCGCAGGGTCTGAAGTTCACTGTGTGACTGTGTCAGCCAAAGAGAGACGCTAGCAAAACATCCTGCTCTCCTCTAAAGCATCACAGACTCATCAGATGACCCAGTTGCTAAATATTATGGTTTGCCATGAAGATCTTTTATTGGCAGTGGTCATTCATTAATTCGGTTGTACACAATGTATTTGTGGTCAACTTAATAGGTGTATTACAGCACAGACAGCCCAGGATTTCTTTAGTAGGTAATTACAGGAGTGAGTCAGATGATGAGCACTGCGTAAGAACTAAGGAAATGTGAGTAAAAGAGGAATCATCAAGGTTTATATGGAATTGTGATGTCATCAGACATGTTTGTATTACTCTGGGATGACTGGTTTGAACCGGTGTAACATCATGGTTGTAGTTTAACAACCCATTAAACCACTCCACATAAATACGTTCCTGTTCACCTCTTTAAACTTCATCTATAAAGCGGTGGCGCGATGTCCTACACTGCCATGGGCACAGGGCAGTGAACAGTATTCATTTACTTTTGGAGCTCCACACATTAGTTGTTTACTGTCTCAGACTCAGGTTCTCACAGTATGTGGTTGTCTGTGTTTCAGAGGCTCCTCAGGACTGGTCTGATCATGCCATCTGGTGGGAGAAGAGGAGCTGCTGGCTGCTGAAGACTCACTGGACTCTGGATAAGTATGGAGTCCAGGCGGACGCTGACCTGCGCTACAGTCCACAACACAAACCCCTCTGCATCCAGCTGCCCAACATGAAGACCATCCGGCTCCCTGTTAGCTTCTCTTGTGTGGTGAAACAAAACACTAATAAGAAATTAAATTCATATTTTATAAAATGTGTAAATGTAATACCGACTTGTCATTTTGTGCAATCTACATGCAATTTATCGTTTCTTTAATTCAAACGTTTATACATAAATGTCTTATCATATATTCATTTAATACTTTGTGTGTGTGTGTGTGTGTGTGTGTGTGTGTGTGTGTGTGTGTGTGTGTGTGTGCATGTTTATGTGGTTTATGAGGACACAAATTTGTATAATGACATGGGTATGACATAGGTATTACAAGGAGAAGGTGATTTATGAGGACATTTTCAGTGTCCCCACAATTTAAAACGCTTATAAATCATACACTGAGCGTTTTTGGGGAAAGTAGAAATGCAACTGCCTCCTGTGAGGGCTAAGTTTAGGAGTAGGTGTAGGTATAGGGCGCAGCGTGTGTGTGTGTGTGTGTGTGTGTGCGTGCGTGCGTGCGTGCGTGCGTGTCTTTCTTAATAT
Organism: Gymnocypris eckloni scoliostomus; assembly: GCA_027564155.1. Lineage (NCBI taxonomy): Eukaryota > Metazoa > Chordata > Actinopteri > Cypriniformes > Cyprinidae > Gymnocypris > Gymnocypris eckloni. The sequence goes on along the minus strand of CM050412.1, from coordinate 35,022,032 downwards.
TTATGGATTGCTGAATATTTTTTGGTAATTGTTTACAAATTCCAAATAATTGTTTTGACATGTGAAAAATGCAATGCAATTCTCCATGATTTCTTTCTGCACATCACTCTATTCTCTTCTAAACTGTGTATGTTTTTCGTCTTTGTTCACAGACATCAGACGATCAGAAGAACTTTCTCTTCTGAAACTACCAGATGATCAAAAAAAGAAAAAGAAAAAAGACAAGGGCCCAGAATCAGCCTTTGATGAGATATTAACCATGGACATGGCAGGAGGTATTTATTGCTGTTTTTGGAAGAGTTCTTTTTTTTTACAATGAAACACTTCAGTAACCAATAAACTATATATATATATATATATATATATACACGCACATACATATTTATATAAATATACACTCTTTCAGTATTTACCATGCATTATTTGTCCTTTAGAAAATTATGAATGAAATCAAACACTAACTTTCATGCTTTGTACAGGAGCCCTGGGTCTGCACAGTAAAACTATGACTCCGACTTATGACCCGGACAGCGGGTCGCCTGCATCTTCCACCAGTCTGTGGTTCGGCGAGAGTCCCCTGACGGCCTGCCAACCCAACCTTCCACCAGAGGAACTGGCCAAACTCTTCAAGCCTCTTACCATGGAGGATAAAGCAGTAATTAATGCTGGGTAAGAAAGGACAGACAAAGTTAGCCTAGCATTCAAAAGTTTATGGTCATCAAGAGTTTTTTTCAAAAGAAGTCTCTTTAACTCACCAAATCTGCATTTATTTGACCATAAAAATACAGTAAAAATGTGAAATGTTATTATAATTTAAAATTAAATGTTTATATTCAAATATATTTTAAAATGTAAGTTATTCCTGTGATTTTTCAGCATCATTACTCCAGTCTTCAGAATCACGTGATCCTTCAGAAATCATTCTAATGTGCTGATTTGCTGCTCAAGAAACATTCTGTGATGAATAGAAAGATTAAAAACTGCATTTTTTATAGTAATATTTTGTAACAATATAAATTTCACTTGCATTTCATGCATCTTTGGTGAATTAAAGCATTCATTTATTTCAACTTTTGAATTGTTGTGTGTGATCGTTTTAATAGACCTTATATTCATATTTAAGTTTATAACACTGATTTGGTTCTAAAATCTGATTGGACATTCATTCGAAACCATTTCAAGTTGGTACAATAGCCACACACCAGTTGCACCATTTGTATTGTTACACCTCTGATTGTTACATTGTTGACATAGTTAAGCTAACAGACTATGTTACTATTTTAAAATGCAAACTCTGAGAAAAAATTGACAAAACTTTCACTGGGGTGGTGTCCTTTTGAATGGTAACCAATATGTTTAATGTACCTTTTAGGGATTAATAAATTACTAAGATGTAACATTTAACTTGTGTCCCTTAGGGTACTTGCCCCAGTGACAGCTTTGTTCCTTTTTTGAGAGTATATACAATATTTAATTTATATAAGAAGTGTTTTATACAAGCTATATTTCACCTCATTCCCCAGAACATCCATTAATTATGGTAAAATCACTGTAGCATGGCATTTGATGGCTTATTGGTTATGTGTATTTCTGTTTGCGTATATCAGCTGCGTTTCGGTCACTGCGTTTGTGTATTTTAACTGCGATGTTGCTCTGCAGGTGGCTGGATTCCTCTCGCTCGCTGATGGAGCAAGGAATTCAGGAAAACGACAGACTCCTGCTGCGATTCAAGTACCACTGCTTCTTTGACCTCAACCCAAAGGTGAGAAATCCTCTTTTCCCACATACCACATTATATGTGTGTAGATGACAATATTAGATGGCCCTGATATGCCTAAATTAGAATGAAATAGTTGTTTTCTTCTTATAGTATGATGCTGTGAGGATCACACAGTTGTATGAACAGGCCAGATGGGCGATACTGCTGGAGGAGATCGACTGCACTGAAGAAGAGATGCTCATGTTTGCATCCCTGCAGGTACAGGATACCAGCTCACAACATAAACTGATCTTATTCCATGCTTTTATGTTCATTAGTTTAATTCAGAGCTCCAGAAAACAGGAAAGGTTAGTTATTGGCTCCAGTGTATAGTTTTTGGGTTGTTTTCTGTATACTTTTTCTCCCTCAGTTTTAGTTTTGCTTACTTAAGTATATCAGGTTAACTTAATAAAAATGAGAAATGTTGCCTTGACGGTTTGCTGAAATAATATATTTTCTTTAATTTATAGATGCATTAGCTCATCTGATTAGCTCATCTGACAGCTATGCTTTAATGTGTCGTAGTATTTAGTTGCAGCACATAGCATAGATGGTGTTGAATTATGGTCAATTCTTTTGTGCCGTTCTTTCTCACCTGAAGCCGTGAGATAAATTACTTTGAGGACAAAGGACGTGGCATTCCACAGCTAACACAAGATAGCGTTCAATTACACAAGGAGATAATGTATAGGTGAACATGGTGCTAATAATCCAAACCAAACCTAGTGAGGACTTCATGTGAGAGTGTGTCTGTAGATCTGTAACAGAAAAAAAACAATCCATGAGCGAGCAGATCAAGTATTTCACAAACTGCCTCTTAGATGATAGAATTATGCATTGCACAAATATTTTAGGGATTTTTTCCACATAATTTGCTGCTTGAATCATTAATTCAAAGCAGTGTTAATGTAACTGCATTGAAAACCACAATGAGTGAGGTTAGCATTTGATAAAGTTTATCTTCTTGATTAGTTATTTAATGAACACCATATTAATTCTCCACTTAAACTCAATGAATTGTTTACCCATATATTAAAATGTAAAGGTGAAATGTGTAATTTGTCAGTTAATCACAGTTATTGACTAACCAAATGAGTTATGTGTGCTGTTTTATTGTTATGCATCTAAATTGGCGTTTCAGATGTAAAATACTTGAATCTTTTCTAGTATCACATCTGTAAACTGACCTTATCAACGGAGCCGCTGGCCAATTCCTACGAACCAGAGATTGATGAAGTCGAGGCTGCGCTCTCAAACTTAGAATCCGCGCTGGAAGGACGGAATGCGGATAAGATCCTGGTATCAGTGATTTTATGATATTAGGATTATATTTTGTTTCATAAAGATGTTGGCTTTGCAATAGTACTTGCATTAAATTAATATCAGCCAGTTTTTGGGACACATCAGCTGTTTGAGAGATAATTGTGCTAATTACAAAAGAATCAATCTGGCTGAAATGTTATCTAGTTTAGACACTAACAGCAAAAGGTTTGGGGTCAGTAAGTTTTATTTGTATTTATTTGAATAAAAGAATAGTTTATTCATAAAGAATGCATTAAATAAAGTGACAGTGGAGACATTTATAATATTACAAAATATTTATATTTCAAATAAATTCTGTTTTCATTATTTTTTTTTTAAATAATCAAAAAAGTCAGATTTTCATAAAAATATTGAGCCAAAAATATTCTGAAAGATCATGTGATACTGAAGACTGGCGTAATAATGCTGAAATTTCTTTGCATCACAGAAATAAATGACATTTTAAAATAGAAAACAGTTATTTTACTTTGTAATATTTCACAAAATTACTGTTTGTACTGTATTTTTGGTCAAATAAATTATTACGAGTCTTCTCTCAGAAATATAAAAAAATCTTGCTGACCCCAAACTTTTGAACGGTAGCGTATAAGTATGAACTTTTTCTTTATCCTTTATAGGAAGATATTACTGTCATTCCAAAGCTGGAAGATACACTTAAATTGTTGAGGTGAGTTTAAGATTATTAAAATTGGTCAAAAAATAAAAAAATATTGTTACTGATTTTTCCTTTAAAATGATGCAAATTATTAATGAGTAATCTGTTGAAAAATAAACAATAGTTCCATGTACAAACCAGTACTTTTTTCAGTCGTGTTCAGGGATATTTGTGTCTAGTCTGCAGTAAGACTATACAGTGCATTGTTTATTTGCCTGTTCATTTCTTTGCTTTGCAGGCCCAAGCGGTTGACATTAAAGCCGTATAAGGAGTACTGGTTTGTTTTTAGGGACACCACCATTTCTTACTACAAAAACAAAGAGTCTGCGAATAAAGAACCCATTGAGCAGCTCCATCTACGAGGTGAGCGGCCAATCATTTCATATTCATTTTAATACAGCCAATGCATCAGTGATAATACATCATTAATTGTACAGGATGTGAGGTCATTCCTGATGTCAACGTCACTGAGAAGAAGTTTGGCCTCAAGCTGTTATTGCCAGTGGCTGATGGAATGAACGAGGTTTATATTCGCTGCGACAATGTGAGTGTTATATTTGTTTGTATGCAGATTGTGGTACACGTGTGCTTTTGCTGTGAAATCTTTCATCTTAAATGTAAGATAAACTGTTATTGTTATAAATATTTCTAGACGAATATTTAAAAATGAATAAAGAAACTTAGGTTACTTGATTACCAGGAGACGCAGTATGCCAAGTGGAAAGCTGCCTGTATGTTGGCCTCCAAAGGAAAGACGATGGCCTACAGCTCGTACCGCACCGAGGTGAAGAACATCCAGTCTTTCCTGCAGATGAAGAGTCTAGCGCCTCCTCCTGGCCAGGCAGCGCCTGACGTAGAGTCCATGGAGATGAATGCCGAGATCTTCGTTTCTCCACGATATGCAAAGAAGTACAAGACCAAACAGGTGAAAATACAATCTCGACACACACAGGGAAGACATGATAGGGCTTGAGCTGCTCGTTTTGATTATGCCATGACAGCACTGGATGTCTGAGATCTGTTTTGGCATCGCTTTCCTGCAAGAAAAACAAAAAAACGTATTTATTCTTCTCATTTCAGCTGACCACACGAATCTTAGAGGCCCATCACAATATTTCCCAGCTTTCCCTCATGGAGGCCAAAATGCGTTTTATCCAAGCATGGCAGTCCCTGCCTGAGTTTGGCATCAAGTACTATATTGTCAGGTAATTTTACTGAACAACACATTGATTTTGTGCATAGAACAGATATTTAAGCCTGAGTAAGGTTTTTGAGACCATTATGAAATATGAGTTTTTTGTAAGTTGTGCACTAACAAAGTACTTTGTATGGTTACATTTTTTCAAATGTTAAATACGTTTACATTAAACCCATTATCAAAACGTCTAGGTGCATTTGGCTTATTTGCTGAAAAATGAAAACTGGGCTTTAACTCTCATGTTGTGTTCTGGTCGTTTTCACCCAGAGAGGATTTTCTTTTTCATCTTCCCCACAAAATATGGATCATTTGGAAAATGTATTTTTTGAGTGAACACTTGAAAAATTATTCACAAATAATGCTTTTTTTATTTAAAGGCGGGTATGCTTTAATCAATGAGGCCTACGACCAGTCAGTTCCAAAAAGTAATAAAACTAAAACAAATTGACAAAAATATTGAATCTATGATATGGTAATAATATAGCACAATAAGCAATTTTTCATTTCTGACTGGGAACACCAAAATTAGTTTAAATATCACTGCACAAGCGTTAATAGTGCTGTTGTTCCATTTATAGTTAAATTGTTTATATATATATTAGTGGTGGGTTATCGGCGTTAACGGCGTTAACATGAGACTCTTATCGGGCGATAAAAAAATATCGCCGTATCTATATTCTCAAAGTTGCTGGGAGTTGGGTCTATACTACGCAAGTTATGATGACTTTCACCCTGATATTTTAGCCGGATGTATACCTAGCCGAATTGCACTGTAGGGGGCGAGAACGAGTCTTCGAACTAGAGGCTCGCAGTCCGTGATGGACAGATTGTTAACGGCTGGTCTATGTGGTAATACAATCGGGCAGGACATCCAAACGCCACCTATCATTCATCAACCTCAAATATGGCTTTTCATCTGAAAGATGTATGTAGTAGCAACTTTACATGGTCCGCCAATATGATGTTAACCTAGAGAAATGTGCGCTATTGAAGTGTTTGTGTGGAAGCGCTTGCTGCAGGACAGGCTCCGTGCGCCACTTGCTCTTAAAATCTCCGCTATTCTTGGTCATACAGATAAAAGTAGCCTAATACATCTTTCGAATCTGTAAAGACTCTACGCTTATTTGTGTGCACTCAGAATAACAACGAAACGCTTGTGCTTTTAAGCAAACAGGATGCGCTTTTAGGTCTCATGTGAACTTGAGCGAGAAACTTCAAACTCCGCCTTTGAAAAATATATCTATAGAGAGTGAAATGTCTAAAAATAAAAATAGAAGACGGTGTGTTAGCATGGATGATTTACATGAAATTTAATCTGTGCAACACTGTGCATAAGATGGCTTTCAGTTCAATATAATAACAAAAACGACATTTTGGGTTTTTATTCAACTAATAAGGTGGGCACGCCAGATCTGTACTATATTTTTACTGTAATTGACAGTTATCAAAAAAAAAAAAAACCCAACACGGGAGTGGAGGGAATGGGAGTCATTCTTCCGGGAGTGGAACGGATTTTCCTCCAGTTTTTCGTGGATTGGGACGGAAGAGATTAAAGTTTGTGATGCATTTTGGAAACAGGAGATGAGCCCCTGGTCTAAGCGCCACCTGGCTTGAGAAACCCGCTCTCAAAGACTTACTTTTAGTCATTATTTGGGTAGCACACATATTCTGAATGCCTTCGCAGAATTCAAATGAGCCATTTTAATCTAGATTAATCTAGATTAATTCCAAGATTACAGTGAGATTAATCTAGATTAAAAATTAATCTATGCCCACCACTAATATATATATATATATATATATATATATATATTGACTGATGAATCTTATAATAGCCGACATAAATACTGTCACTTTCATTGAGTTAAAATCTGGCTTTTTGCCAATTTCATATTCGAGCACTAACAAATTTTTTTTCTTTTTGTTTATAAATTAGACACAAAATTGCCATATTGTTACAGTTTTGCTAAACAATGGATTGATTTGTGCCTTGTATCACTCAGAACATCTTTCCAAGTTTGAATACATATTATTACATTTTTAAATGTAAAATTTGTTTGCATTAAACGCATCAAATTAAAAACAAGATTTAATTGTGTGCCGTTGTTCCATTTTAAAAGTTAATTTTTTTCTATTTAATGTCATTTAGTTTGGGTATGTTGACTGAAAATAGAAAATAGCCTATACAATTACTTTCTTTATGAGTCTAATTTTGGCTTTTTTGTCATTTCATAATGAACTGAAATGGAAAATACCGATAATTCACAAATGTTTTTACAAAATATATAGAATTTTACAGAATAATTCAGACACGTTGAATATGAGTTCATTAATTAGACATAAAATTGTCATTTTGTCTCACAATTTTTGCTCTTTTTGTGCCTGGAATTGCTCAGAAAAATCATTCAAAGTCTGAATATGGTATTTGAGCTCTTCAACCATGAAATATGATTCAAATCTTTTCACTTTGTCCCACAGATTCAGAGGAAGCAAGAAAGATGACCTCCTGGGAATATCCTACAACAGGCTGATCCGTATCGACATGTCAACGGGTTTGCCGGTGACCACCTGGAGGTTCTCCAACATTAAACAATGGAATGTCAACTGGGAGATTAAACAGGTGAATGCAGTGCTTCAAATGACTGTGTAACCTGTGTGGCTGGTGGGAATATGATTCATGAGTGTGTTATTGCTTCTACAGGTGACCATCGAGTTTGACCAGAGCGTGTCGATTGCGTTCTCCTGCCAGAGCTGCGACTGCAAAGTGGTTCACGAATATATCGGAGGCTACATTTTCCTTTCGACGCGCTCAAAAGACCAAAATGAAACTTTAGATGAAGAACTCTTCCACAAGCTCACGGGAGGACAAGACTGACCTCAAATTAACATCGAACTTTAGAAAAGCAAGAATGAATTCAGTGTTTTTTATTTGCCAAAGTCGTTTTATATTAGTATTAAGACGTACAAGCCGTGTGCTCGAGAGTAAACAAGTCAAACAATTCTGGATCTGGACTCTTGACGTCTTTGAGTTGTTTGCCTCTGAACATTGTACATAATTTACAGCACACATTTCCATACATGAATTTGTGTAATAAATCTGGGATACGGTGGGGTTTGGGTTTAAATGAGTTGCTAGATTCCATTGCAGGTTTCTTTGAAGTTGTGTACTAACAAAGTGCTTTTTACAGTTCGGTTTATGGAATGGAAAGATGTTTACATGAAATGCTTCACCAAAATGACTAAGTGCTTTCGACTCGTTTTCTTACAAATGTGTAAGAAGTGTAATCTTTTCTTACAGTTTCTTTTTAATTACTTTGTTTAATGCAATTTTGTTTTCATTATGTTGATTGTAAAATCTGAAAATAGTCTAAATAAATCCAGTCACGTGAGGTCCAATTTGACTGAAATTCATAATCAAGCACTGACAATTTATGATTCTTGAAATATACGTAATAGCTGCTTTATTTGTTTCTACAAACTATATAGCAGTGCAATGTAGTTCTATAGTTAGATTTTATTTTTATATTTAGTTTTCTTTAAATCTTAGTTTTATTCATTTTGATGCGTTCTGTCACTTTCTAAAATAGCCTGTAAAATATTGTTTTTATAAAACTATTGTTTTATTAGTTTATTGTAGGGCTAAAATGTATTAAATGAATATAAGAAGTAACGATAAGCATTTTCTTCATGGTTTTGAATTTAGTTTAGTCACTATAGTCAAAGACGTGATGAATATGATTTTTTATTATTATAAATCCGCCCTTTAGTTGTGAATAACAGTACCGAATAGGATACAATTGTATTATAAGCTGTTAAGTAGGCTACGTGCAATATTTGCACTTTTATACATACATGATATCACGTAATAATGCCGTGAAATGATTGTACATATTCAGATAACCATAGTAGTAGTTTTTGTTAGTATGAACCATAGACTAAGAAAGTCGCTTTGATCTGTGATTTATTAGTCTTCCTGGCTGACTGTGTCTCTGGAAATCAGCGCTCGATTAACTGGCCTTTCGGATCAGGAAGAGACAGAACACACGTGTGGAAAAGCAGCGTTTGTGTGAAATTACTGTTGTGTTTATAGTCATAGACATTACCTCTTTTGAGTCGGACTAGTTGAAGTGTAAACTAGCTTCCAAACATCCCCCGGTCGATCTTTATCCACGCTGATCGCAGTAAATGGCGGAGTGTGTAGATGACAGTGATGCAGAGATCAGAATCAGTTACGGAGACTATGTAGTGCTGAAGAGAGGAGATGTCTTCAAATCAGTGCAGATCGAAAATAAAAAGTGAGTTAACCAAATGAAACTTGAACTAAATGTGATCTAAGTTCATTTTTGAGGTTTTGTATAAAGAGTGATCTAAAATCTGAGACCACATTAAAGTCTGGGATTCATAATGCATTATAATGTGCATAAAATATTTTACTGCTTTGAAGAGTTTGATTTAAGAAACATTAATATGTAAAACGAACAAGACATGTATGGCATTCTGCACTGTTTCTGTATCTGCAAATTGTGCAAAATGATAACATGATAAATATTAAGACTTCATGTCAATTTTTAAACTCCAGTTTTTACTCAAATTGTTCTGACAGAAAATTATGCATTAGCCTAAAAGTTTTATTGCATTTTAACTAGTAGTCTTAGATCTTTGGAGCCCACTGTATATTATTAAAGGTAAACCGTGTAAAAACCTCATTATTAATGTTAGGAGTAATCTTTAATAATCTTATGTTGAGTGTGACCATTAATAGAGTGGAGTGTAATATTCATTTCACTCCTGTTAAGTGCTTGTACTTGCCTCTTTGCTTTTTGACATTTGTGTTCTGGTCTCTCAGGAAAGTGGTCTTTGAGAAGCAGTGGTTCTTCTTGGACAATGCGGTCGGGCAGCTGTACGGGACCATGTTTGAAATCGAAGCCGGCGGTTCACTCAAACTTAAGGCACCAAAACACTCCGGAGACTCTTTGGGTAATGATGCTGTGGATTGATGCTGTTGTCTGGGGATTTATGTCTTTTCTCTGTGACGAGATTGTTTCTCTTTTCTCCTGTCACAGATTCTAAGGAAGCAGGCCAGGATAATCGACACATAGTGGATGATGGCAGGTCTCAGAAACTGACCAGAGATGATATTGAAACACTGAAAGAGCAAGGGTTAAAAGGCCAGGTATGTACTTGAGTTACATTTCTAGGGATGCATGTTAACTAGATCATTTCTAAATAAGATTTAGGATTTTATGGTCTCAAAATTGGTCTAAAGCCACTCCTTCGATATGCAAGTCTATGGGATTTTTGCTATTTAATTGAACACTGGTCAAATATTGCATCTTTTCACTATGAGATTCTCTTAAAAGAAATATCGAAGAAATAAATTATGTCCCAATAAAAAACAAATGTGATGTGTTCCTGTGGCTCAGTGGTAGAGCATTGTGTTAGCAGTGCAAAAGGTTGTGGGTTCAATTCCCAGGGAAAACACATACTGATAAAAACATAAGAAATGTATAGCCTGAATAAGCTTTGGATAAAAGCTTCTGCTGAATGCATGCATATAAAATGTAAAATAAATGTTTATTGTATTGAATAGAAAGACATCATAAAGTATAAAAGGCAACAGCACTCGACAGCAGGCCGAACAATTTGTGCTGTTATTCATGAAGGTTTTTAGGTGTTCGTATGTGGTTCCAAACACATTGAGCTCACATGTCCATTCATGTGTGTTTAAGGAGATTGTCCAGCAGCTCATAGACAACAGTACAACATTCAAGGACAAAACTGAGTTTGCTCAAGAGAAATACATCAAGAAGAAAAAGAAAAAGTGAGTTCAAAACCATTTGTAATTCATATTTTGTCAATCACGTGGAAAATATCACTGTTAACAAGTTCTTTGCCTTTATGTGTACAGGTACGAGAGTGAAATAAAAATCCTGAAACCGACCACTCGACTCCTTGCCATGATGTACCACGGCAGAGAACCAGGGAAAATATGGTGTGTGAACTTAAAGAAATGATTCATTTACTCATGCCATTTTAGTTACCTGATATAATTACATCATTTATTATTTAGCAAAGGTCTCAAGGACATTCAATATATATATATATAGTCTTAAAGGATTTCCAGACTTGTTTTGTCATGTGACTCCCTTTGAATTAAAAATGTACTTGAAGATTTTAGGTTCATATTTTACGTTCTGAACATATTTGCATTGTCACATTTCTTCTGTTTGTTTTGTATTATTTATATACATTATTATTTCTTTAAAGTATATAGTATGCATTACTATTTTGAAATTTTGTTTTCATGTTTCATTTTTGTTTGTTTTAGTAAGTTTGTCATGTACTTTTACTTTTTTTGTATCTTTAATTTAGTTTTATTTCTATTTTAGTACTTAACTTCAAGTTATTTTATTTCAGTCAGTTTCCAAGGCAACATTTCTATTTATATATTTTTAATTTATACTTTAGTTCAGCTTTATTTAAATTAATTGCAACAATTTTTAATTAAGTTGAATTATGTCTTAACACTGTACCTCTCTGACGTTGGTTAATGGTCAATCACATGCAAGTAAATATGTAATATTTCTTCAAAAAATAAGTTTTATTTGGGTTGTTTTTATTTAAATGTTTATTTATTTTATTGTTATCATTTTCCAGTGTGGGAAACGCTGTTCTAGAGTATTTAAAGGTCTAAATACACTGTATGTAAATGTTTTTGCTCTGTTCTAGTCACCTGCGGTACGACACGTTGGCTCAGATTTTGACTCTGGGGAACATCCACGCTGGCAGTAAAATCATTGTTTTTGAGACCTGTGCTGGACTTGTGTTGGGCTCGGTGATGGAGAGAATGGGAGGTAATCACACTTCACTAAAAGGGATCGTTCATGCAAAAATGAGAAATGAGTTTCTTTCTTCTGTTTAACCTGAAAAGATATTTTGAATTATATGGGTAACCAAACAGTTTGTGGGGACAATCAAATGTTTGAAAAACTTGTATTAGTCAACCACTGTTATACTGTACTGATGATCCAGATGTCTCTGTTTGTCAGGTTATGGCTCAGTGATTCAGATGTTTCCCGGTGGAGGCCCAACGAGAGCCGGCATGGAGAGCTTCGGCTTTCCGTCACACTTCCACGAGACGCTGCATGAGTTCCCAATATGCAAAGTTAACGCTCTGTTGGCGGGAACCCTGGATCTGTCAGAGAAGGATGCAGACTCTCAGGCCACTGGCAGCGGGAACGGACGATCCGAGTCCTCTCAGGAAACCTCAGGTGTGTCTGAGGAGAAGAACTCCGAACCTCAGAGCATGGAGGTCAGCGTCGACCCACAAGGAGACACGAGGAGAGCGGAGATAGAAAGACTGCGAGAACAGAGGGTAAGGTTTTTCACATGATATTCCCATCATGGTTAAGTCTTTCTGGAACTACTTTATGTCCCAAGGGTTGAATCATTATTCATTTTTTTTATAAATTATATTAACTGTCTTGGAAACTTTTTCCATGCCTTCATCATCTGCTTTTGCTTTTATTGTTGTCTAAGACCAAACCTTATTTTAATTATTTATAAATATATATTAATTATTACTATTATTTTTTATTATTTGATAAAAAATATATGATTGTATTAATTTAAACAGCTGAACGAACACAAACTAAAAAAGTCTATTTTAGAAATGTGTTATTCTGCAACCAAATTATGACTGTCCCTCAGTTTTGGTGTCATTTTCACAATGATCAAACATTTTGCCCTTTTGAGTGTTTTTAAAAGTCTACTTGGTTTCCAAAGAGACAGAAGTTTAAAAGAAGAGCAGCATGCGGTGAAATGTGTGAAGAAAACCAAACAAGCGTGTTTGATGCCTGTTGAACTGTTGAACATTGTTAGTGGGATAATTTAACTACTCTAGGTGGAAAAGGTGTCTTTTACGATTTTTTCTAAAATTTCAAATTCATATTTGATTGGTCCTTCTAACCTTCCAGGCTCAAGAGAAAAAGGTGAAGATGGAGGGAAAGAGGAAGAAGTTAGCTTCAGCTGCTGCTCTATTAGAGGGCAGAAATGCAGATGGGTATGTTTTGTGTTGTCAAGAAAAAGTGCTTTCTGTTATATAGCAAAAAGATTGTTTTTAACTCGTCCAGCCCTAAATTGCATTTAAAACTCATAAACATTCCACATCTCTCTATGATAGTCCATAACATGATTAAGTGCACATTTGGTATATGATTTCATGTGACTGACTGTTCATATAAGTGATTGTATGGTTATATTGATGGGTCTTGTCATATTTTGTATTGATTTTGAAGCTGTTTTGTATGCAGTCTTCCAGTGATTTAGCAGTTTAATATGGGGAAGCTGATTGAATTATTGATTTGTTTCAGACTGGTGATTGCTAGCCGCTTCCACCCCTGTCCTGTGTTAATGGGTCTGCTGAAGTTTGTAGCGCCATCACGACCGTTCGTAGTGTATTGCCAGTACAGAGAGGTAAACGGATTGGTTTGTTGTTCGAGGCAGCTCATCCAAACATGTTATTTAGCAATATGTCAAAATGCCAGTTGTTGTCTAGTTCCCAGAAAGCCTAAAAAGTACCATAAATTATGGGGTGTCGTCGCTTTAAAAAGATTTATATGTTCAATTTAAGTCAAATGTTTTAATAACTGCTTTCTGCAATATTTTCTGTCTGATCTCTTTTGGACAGCCGCTGATTGAGTGCTACACAAAACTCAGGGAACAGGGAGGTGCAATCAGCCTCAGATTAACAGATTCCTGGCTCAGGCATTACCAGGTAAATCTTTACTACGTCCCATACACAGATAGGTGGATGTATTTTAGTATTTATAAGTGTGCTATATTTTCTTTTTTTAAGGTGTTTTTGCTGTTATTTGTTTTATTTACTCTACTCTTCAAGTACTCTGTATTTTGTTTTTTAAGTTAATACTTTTATTCATCAAGTATGCATTACTTTTATGAAAATAGACAGCAAGACTTTTATGCTGTTACAAAAAATCTTAAATTAAATGTTCCTCTTTAGAACTTTATATTAATCTTGAAAAAATGTATGACACTTTCCACAAAGTTGCAAAAAAAACAGCTTTGTATTCAGCTTTGTGTCGCACGAATAAACTACATTTTAAAATATATTAAATAGAAAAGTTATTTTAAATTGTAATAATATTTCAAAATATTACTGCATTTTTGTTCAAATAAATGCAGCCTTGGTGAGCATAAAACTGAAATAATAATAATAAAACATTTAAACAGTAGTGTACATAAAGTTCAAAATACAAAAAATATAAATGTATTATTAAACTTTACTTTACTTTTAGTCATTTAGCAGCGCTTTTATCTGAAGCGACTTACAAATAAGAAAAAGTAACTAAAACTATGAGTTAAAACTCTATAAATACTATATATACACATTTAAGAAAATTGAGAAATTAAATAAAATGACAAATGCATACAACAACATTTCAAAATTTGCTCTGTTATGCTAAAATTTGCATTGGCACAGTTATGTGTAAACCTTTTTTGTTGTATTTCCTGGAAAAACAGATACATTGTGATATAATTACTGTTATATAAGATGACTCATGCTGTGAAACTCGATTCTGGTCATACCACCCACCCCTAGAAGGTTTTGACTTATTCACTTCTGTATCATTGTTTCAGGTGTTGCCCAACCGGACTCATCCAGTGCTGCTCATGAGTGGAGGCGGAGGGTATCTCCTGTCCGGAACCACGGTCGCCGCAGACGCTGCCAAAGCTAGGATTCAGCACAAATCAGAGGAGCCTGTTGCCAAGAGGCTGAAACTGGATGAGATTAGTTTATCACGTGACAGCTCTGCCTAGACAGTTAGTTTAGGTTAACTTATTTAAGTGAGAAGAAACCAAATCAGTGTTGGACTCACTCATGCAGGCAGTGCTGTATTCTCTGTACGAGTTGCATGACTTTATTATTCAAAGTCTGTTATCTACTGTTCTTTTTGTTGACAAGATTTGCATTTAAGAGTTACATCAATGTTCTCATCTTTATTTTTTTTTTTTTTGCAAGATGTGGAGGATGAAAAAACAATCGCTACTTTTTCGGCATCCTCTGCACTTGGCGAATAACCAGGTTTTGCTCACAAAATGCATCATTGCCCAAGTTAACAATTATATGTATCATTTTCAAAAGGCGTCCAGCATCAAAACACAAATAATAACCACATTAATCAGCTTTGGTCCCATAATGACACATTTTATTAAATGTAAACGATGCAGAGATTCTATGGAAAGCCATAAAGTACAACAGCAATTTTTAAACATACAGCATTTTTCACAGTTGTAAAGTAGCATGCTCTTAAATGCATTCACATTTGCAGTCAATAGTACATGGGCATTTAGTTTGTTTTAGAATATTTTTGGTTGTAATAAAGAAATGATTCACATGGCGATGTCAAGCTTATTTTGCCTTTTATATGCCGTTTTGTTTCTCAGACTCTCACATTAAACACCAATAACAAAATTCTAATGCAGTTGTAATCAGGTACAACATATATTAATGCATTCGTCTAAAGAAGCCAAAGCGCACACAAAGCTGACGGAAAATCTAATCAGGCAGCGCAAGAAAATGATGTCTCAGATGGTTCTAGGAATGCTTAAGTTGTCTCTTTCATCTGTTGATCCACAGAGGCCAGTTTCTCAAGATCTTTTAACTGAAAGAAAAGAACAAGAATTAAATGCAGTACTTGTGTTTCTTAACTACTTTTAAGTGATGCTTAAAAACTATTGCTTTAATCAGTCCCTGGAGTTGTTTTGTCTGTGTATGCAATCATTGTAGTCTGCCCAAAAAAGTTTATTATGAAAGAAATTGTTTTGCTCTAGTCAATGAAATATGCTATTTCCACATTCCCAGTAGGACAGTGCCTTTAGTTATTCAATATCCCTGTCATGTTTAGGAATGATGCTCTTAGCATCCTGAGTTTATCCCTCTACACCCTTAAGTAAATGCAATATTACTTTGTAGTTTGCAGGCATATAAATAACTCTGATATCTGTGTGAAGCACAACATTTGACTTAAGTACTCACTGGAGAGACATCGATGCTGGAATGTTATTGCCACTTTTTGGTGCAACTAGAGTTGCGTGTAGTAAAGAACTGAAAGCAGTTGACAGTCTACCCACACCCTTTCTTAATCATGCAACTTGTTGAAGTCTAGCAAGCGGAGATACAGATAAGCTACTTCAAGTAGAAAATCTGGCCTCGTTTTCAAGAGCTCCATGAAGCAAGTCTTGGTTGTGTTGATGTCGTGCTTTGCTTGCAATGCATCAACTGTCTTGTCCTAAACGACTTAGGTCAGTGATTTCATTTTTATTCCAATTTGTAATATAGCATGTAGGCTCAGTGTTAAATTGGGGTTGTGAAACCTTGTGCAGAGGTCTTCAACCCAGTTCCTGGAGTCCCACTGTCCTGCAGAGTTTAGATCCAGCCCTAATCAAAGACATTGGGGATTGCTTAGTGATGGCAAAGTGAAGCGTTCTGAACCAATGAAGCTTTCAACCCAATTGTATCAGGAAAAGGTTCATTACTCGAAGCTTTTTAAAACGGTTCATGCTGTGGCCATCTTGTGTCATAAAAATGATTTACACCTTCCAAAGTGCTGTGATTCATTACAGCTGCTGGTTTCACATCTGGTTCTACACTGATTCCTTGTTTTAATTTATTGTATAAACATAATGGCAATGGTCAAATTCATTCATTTGTCTCGGTGTACTGCCACTAAAAGAATTCAAATAAATCAAACATAAACTCATGAATTATCTGTGAACAGATCATGTGATCTGTCAATGATAACTCTGTCTCAGACCTTAGACTGTTATTTCATGGGCAAAGTTAATTTGACCTTAATATATAAATCAGGATAAAAAGAAAACAATGCTAACGCATTATAATGTAAAGGAAACTGAGCAGTGGTTCGCTTCGTTTGAAGCAGATATGAAGCAGTCACGTGGTTTTCAGGTGAATTAAGCTTCAGATGTCATAAATCAAGTGCTTTTGGCAAAACGAATCAAGCTCCGATACAGTGCTTTAATGTGAGAGGTTTCGTTTTTTTTATACAAGCTTCGAAGCCTCTGTGTCGAACGTCACATCACTAGGGTTGCTTGAAAATCACAGGTAGGTGTGTTGTTGCAGGCTACAAATAAGCTGTCCAGGACAGTGTCTCCAGAAGCAGGTTTGAAGATCTAGTACATTGGTCCACACACCATTCCCTAAGTTTCCCCAACAGTGCACACTTTGGATGTCATATTTGACACACACACATTCCAGGACTTGCCATCTCTACAAACAAGGTGTTGAGTTGAATCAGAACAGTGAGACGACAAAAATGTATGTACTGTCAGACAAATTGTGCAAAAAACGTTATCTTTTTCTACCACTGGCCTAGCGGATAAAGGTTTTATGGTTTCAGACCTAACAAGTGGTAATCCCTTAAGAATTAGAAAGAAAGAGTTGTAACTTCTGGTAACTCTCTGGAGTCAATACTGGTAATACATGTACGGTCACTTGGACAGATCAGACTATACCTCTGGTGTGAGAAGCTTCTGTTGGGGGACACCCTTTTCCTCCTCGGGTGACTCCTCATGAGTAAGTAGGCCTCTTTTGGACCGGAGAGCCTTGGCAAAGTCCTCTAATTTATGGTAGGGGTGCTGGTCAGTACTTCCATCTGCCTTATGGCCTCTCTTGTACCCGGCTGGATGGTAGTATCCTCTGTAAATCCATGGGGAACGCTTCTCATAGATGTCACCTTTGTTAAGTAGACGTTCTTCTAAGTCATTCTTCTTTTTGTTAGGTACCTCAATGCAGCCTCCCTGTCCTGCTTCTCCTCTGCAGAACTCGGGTGTCCTTTCTTGAGCTCATCTTCCTCCTCTTGGCTGGTTAAGGAATGCCTCTTTTCATTAAGCTCATGAACAATCTCTTCTTCTTCTTCGGGTGAATGGTGCTTGAGGGCATTGTCTGTTGAGTCATGGAGACTGTGAGTCTTCTCTGAGATGGGTTCATCTTCGAGCTCTGTGGAGTCACCATGCTTGTGATGAAGCTTCTTATGGTGATATCTGTGTGTGGGCTTCCAGATCCTTTTATCCATTTCTTCACTCTCCTCCGAGTCCTCATACCTTTTTTCCAGGGCTCTTTCCTCATGATCCTCTTCAGATGAGTCCCGTTTGTGGTGCTTCTTATGGTGGTATCTATGGGCGGGTTTCCAGTATCGCTTTGCAATATCCTCGTCTACCTCTTCTGATTCTTCAGACCTCTCTTCCCGAGAGTTTAAGTCCTCGTTAATATGCTTGTTCAGCTGGTCTTCATTTGGTTTGTAGTGCCCACCATCCCCATGACTCCTTTTGTGGGTGTAGCTTGGGAAGTCTTCTTGACTTCTGTCATAGTCTGGTTCTTCCAAATCCTCATTCTCACTGCGTTTGTGGTGTTTTTTCTTGTGGTGGTATCTATGTGATGGTTTCCAGATCCGCTTCTCTCTTTCCTCACTCTCCTCATCCTCCTCTTCTCCAAAATCCCCGTGGTTTCTTTTGTGTGTGTAACTTGGGAAATCTTCTTGGCTTCTATCATAGTCCGGTTCTTCACGTTTTTCTTTGCTGGTCAGATGATGACTCCTTTTATATTCGTAATGAGGGAATTCTTCCTGGCTGCGCTCCTCATCAGGATTATCACGCTTGTGAAGGATGGAAAAATGTCTTTTCTGGGGAAATTCCTCTTGGCTCCTCTCATCATCTGGATCTTCTCTTTTATACTTGTTGCCTCTTTTATAGAAACTTGGGAACTCTTCCTGGCTCCGTTCATCATCTAATTCATCACGTTTTTCTTTCATTCTTCTTTTCATAAAACTTGGGAACTCTTCCTGGCTCCGTTCATCATCTAATTCATCACGTTTTTCTTTCATTCTTCTTTTCATATAACTTGGGAACTCTTCCTGGCTCCGTTCATCATCCAGTTCATCACGTTTTTCTTTCATTCTTCTTTTCATAAAACTTGGGAACTCTTCCTGGCTCCGTTCATCATCCAGTTCATCACGTTTTTCTTTCATTCTTCTTTTCATAAAACTTGGGAACTCTTCCTGGCTCCGTTCATCATCTAATTCATCACGTTTTTCTTTCATTCTTCTTTTCATGTAAAACTTGGGAACTCTTCCTGGCTCCGTTCATCATCTAATTCATCACGTTTTTCTTTCATTCTTCTTTTCATGTAACTTGGGAACTCTTCCTGGCTTCATCATCCAGTTCATCCTGGCTCCGTTCATCATCCAGTTCATCACGTTTTTCTTTCATTCTTCTTTTCATAAAACTTGGGAACTCTTCCTGGCTCCGTTCATCATCTAATTCATCACGTTTTTCTTTCATTCTTCTTTTCATGTAACTTGGGAACTCTTCCTGGCTCCGTTCATCATCCAGTTCATCACGTTTTTCTTTCATTCTTCTTTTCATAAAACTTGGGAACTCTTCCTGGCTCCGTTCATCATCCAGTTCATCACGTTTTCTTTCATTCTTCTTTCATCATAACTTGGGAACTCTTCCTGGCTCCGTTCATCATCCAGTTCATCACGTTTTTCTTTCATTCTTCTTTTCATATAACTTGGGAACTCTTCCTGGCTCCGTTCATCATCCAGTTCATCACGTTTTTCCTTCATTCTTCTTTTCATGTAACTTGGGAACTCTTCCTGGCTTCGTTCATCATCCAGCTCCTCCCGTTTGTTAGCTTTGAGAAGATCCTCAGTGAGTTCCTCCTCCTTGACTTCAGACTCTCCTCTTGGTTTTTTAAGCTCCTCTTGAGCTGGTTCTAGGGTGTCTTCTCCTTTTTCATAACTGAGGAATGACCTGATCCTAAATTCAGAGAGATTAAAATGGGCACAAAACACTCATGCAAATGATTTGTAAATCATTTTCACTCCATTGCTTATGCATTGCATGAATAGATCCAATTATTCCACAGTCTTAGAGTGAAACCACTGACCCATAACTGTCTCATCCACCAAGCATGATGCACTGAGGTTAGAAACTGTGACGATAATGTAGGCTGACTGCTCTCGAGTTATATGCCCAAATTGTACATTTAATGGATTTAGATGTAAGCTCAAACAGAGTTGTGCAAGAATAACCTGGATAATAATTCTCAATTTGAGGGCGTCTACTAATAAATCAAATGTTCTGCTCAATAACACAATGATGCAACACAGTGTGAACAGTACAAAGTAACATACCTGGTGTTAGTATGTTTTTGCATTCTGGATGCAGCGGAGTATCATTGGTCTTATACAGCGCCTTTGAAAGGATGTGAACTAAACACTGGGTCAGCTGAAATGAAAGTACATACTTTAACCAAAAAGAGTAAAACAATAAATGCTTTGTTTTCTCTTAGAGACATATAAGCTACAGCATACCAGGTCCTCTCTTCGGCTGCCCTGCTCAACTGGCATGGACTCTCCATCTGGGATAGTAAAAGCCTTGAATTATATTTGTGCAAATCACAATGCAAAAGCGTATTCATCTAGATATCACCAACTATCAATGCGTTTTACTCGTGCAAAAAAATTCCCATCGTTGTCTACTATTTGTTCCTCAGCAAACTGCCTTGTCGCTGACCATGGTGCTGAAATGATTTATTCAATGATTCTTTGTGTACATTAAGATTATTTCACTTACCTGCAGCGAAGAAAACGACCAAGCAGACTAAAGCCGCAAACTTCATGATGCACACAGATGTTTTTTTGCTCTTGGTGTTGTCCAGAACGGCTCTTCTCTTTGCAGTCTCGAGCAGCAGACAGGAGCTCCGTTCCGCGTGCTGCTGCTAGGAGCGCGCGCTGCGTCTGTTTTGAGCTCGCGGTGGGACACGCAGGGTCTGAGCTCGTGAGTTGCTTGCGTCACGACCAATGTGAAACCTTAATGAGACCCCACCACCCCAACTTTAATGACATTTTCTAGTCTCTCGCTCTAGCCCATGTATGGCATTGAAGAGTCCGCTATAATGTCGATGCATTTATTTATAGTTCTATTAATATTCAGCTTATCGCCTTTCAGCCCAAGAGTTTTATGTGTTGAGTTACATAAAACAGTATAAAGTATATAAGTGTGAAAACTAACCCTGGTCTTACCTATATATTTTGTGACTTGTTTTATCATATCTGTGACCTTCCAGTCATACATGATCTTGTGTATTTAGTTACAAAGAAAAAACGAAGTCATTAATTTCCAATTCTTTTTCATCCTATCTGAATAATGCTTACCGTAAATTAACGTAGGCTGCAAGGGCGTAGATCACGTGGGGACGTGCCCCCCCCCCCCCCCCCCATTGCAACAATATATGGTTTATTTGTGTTTTTCAAGTCATCTCCAGGTAATAAATAAAGTATATGAACAATGCAGTGCTAATTGGCATAGCATTTATTACAGTATATAAAATATCCTGCCTTATTATGTGATAAAAAAGTGTTTTTAGTATATTCAAAAAATCATTATTATTGGTTATCGTCCAGCAGTGTATCGGATTTCTAAGACAATTAAAGCTAGAGAAAAATTAAAGTTGCCTATACACTACCAGTCAAACGTGAACAGTAACATTGTTAATGCTCTTTAAATAATTATCTTCTGTTCAGCACGCCTGCATTTATTTGATCCAAAGTAGTACAAAACAGTACAATTTTGAAATGTTTTGACTATTAAAATTTGTTTTAATGTAATTTATTTTATTTTTTTCTCCATTCTGTCACTGATGGAGTTTTCGTTCCTTGCCGCTGTCGCCTCTGTCTTGCTTAGTTGGGGACACTTCATTTCCAGCGATATCGTCACTTGATTGCACAGATACTATTTTAAACTGAACTCAGCTGGACGATGCCATCACTGAATTCAATAATGAAATGCATTTAACTCAAAAATGTTCCTATTTTGATATTGTGCAGTTACTTTGACACAATTAGTATTTTTAAAAGCACTATATAAATAAAGGTGACTTGACTTGACTTGGTGGACAGAAGATAATTATATAAAAAACATGAACATTCTTACTATTCACAAACTTTTGACTGGTAGGTTATATATATTACAGAAATGTTATATTGTAACGTTTATATATATATATATATATATATATATATACACACATACATACAGGTGCATCTCAAAAAATTTAAATATGGTGAAAACGTTTTTTTTCAATTTTTTTCAAATCAGTTTTTTTTGTAACTTCAAAAAGAGAAACTTTCATATATTTTAGATTAATTACATGTAAAATAAAACACTTCAAACGTTTTTTGTTATAATTTTGATGATTAGAGCTTACAGCTAATGAAAGTCAAAAATCAGTATGTCAAAATATTAGAATATTTACATTTGAGTTTCAATAACTGATCATCCATACAGTTTAAATCTCTTGTTCTTTGAAAGCACAATAATGGGGAACACTGCTGACTTGGTCCAGAAGACGATCATTGACACCCTCCATGAAGAGGATAAGTCACAGAGGGTCATTACTGAAAGGGGGGCTGTTCAAGGAGTGCTGTATCAAAGCATATTCAATGCAAAGTTGACTGGAAGGAAGAAATTGGGAAGGAAAATGTACACAAGCAACAGGGATGACCGCAAGCTTGAGAATACTGTCAAGCAAAGCTAATTCAAACACTTGGGAGAGATTCACAAGGAGTGAACTGAAGCTGGAGTCAGTGCATCAAGAGTCACCACACTCAGACATCTTCAGGAAAAGAGCTACCAAGCCACTCCTGAAACAGAAACATCGTCAGAAGCATCTTACCTGGGCTAAAGAGAAAAAGAACTGGACTGTTGCTCAGTGGTCCAAAGTCCTCTTTTCAGATGAAAGTCAATTTTGCATTTAATTTGGAAATCAAGTTCCCAGAGTCTGGAGGAAGAGTGGAGAGGCACAGAATCCATGTATCTTAAAGTCCAGTGTGAAGTTTCCACAGTCAGTGATGATTTGGGCTGCCATGTTATCTGCTGGTGTTGGTCCACTGTGTTTTCTGAAGTCCACAGTCAAGACAGCCATCTACCAGGACATTTTAGAGCACTTTATGCTTCCTTCTGCTGACAAGCTTTATGGAGATGCTGATTTCATTTTCCAGCAGGACTTGGAACCTGCCCACACTGCCAAA
Source organism: Gymnocypris eckloni scoliostomus (assembly GCA_027564155.1). Classification (NCBI taxonomy): domain Eukaryota; kingdom Metazoa; phylum Chordata; class Actinopteri; order Cypriniformes; family Cyprinidae; genus Gymnocypris; species Gymnocypris eckloni. Next base: position 34,998,963 of record CM050412.1, on the reverse strand, counting down.
GGTACCAAAAGCTGGTTCAATGACCATGGTGTTACTGTGCTTGATTGGCCAGCAAACTCTCCTGACCTGACTATGGGGTGTTGTCAAGAGGAAGATGAGAGACACCAGACCTAACAATGCAGATGACCTGAAGGCCACTATCAAAGCAACCTGGGCTTCATTACACCTGAGCAGTGCCACAGACTGATCGACTCCATGCCACGCCGCATTGATGCAGTAATTCATGCAAAAGGAGGCCCAACCAAGTATTGAGTTCATAGAAATGAACATACTTTTCAGAAGCCTGACATTTCTGTTTAAAATATATATTTTTTATTGATCTCATGTAATATTCTAATTTTCTGAGACACTGAATTTTGGGTTTTCATTATCTGTAAGCCATAATCATAAAAAATTCAAGAAATAAAGGCTTGACATAGTTCACTCTGTGTAATGAATCTATATAATAAATGGGTTTCATTTTCTGAAATGAGTGACAGAAAATATTGACCTTATTTGTGTGTGTGTACATCATTTCAGAAATGAGGGGGACAGAAATGTGTACACACATATATGTACTAAATGACTAAATGTAAATATATATATATATATATATATATATATATATAACATTTCTGTCCCCCTCACTTCTGAAATGATGGCTACGCCCTTGTTCAATGCATGGTGCAGAATTACCCACTTCTTTCATGGTTGGTGTGTGTCGTGAGGGAATTGTGAAACAGCAAACTAATGTTTGGTACAGGTGCTCTGAATTTCAGCAGAAGGATTGCACCTGAGATGCTGTAGTTGCTGTGGTAACGGGACCGTCACGGGGCAGTCAGAGTTTTTAGGGGCTGCAGAATGTTAAACGAGTATGATTTATCATCCACACAAACAGAGCAAGGACTGGTCCACATTTCATTCTGTCAAAACCAGACAAGGGCACTAGTGGCGATGTTTTCTGGTTCACGCGTGAGAAGGATCAGTAATTTGCCATTCAGTTTTAATGTGACAATTCAATTAAGTAACGGACAGTAGGTGTAATTATACCCTCAGAAATAACCATTTCAGTCTTCTACGATATTTCAAGGTAACATTTAAGCAAATCTGTTATTGGTTTTAGAGTAACAGTTTTATTTTTAACCAATAATAATTTAAACCGCATTATTATGAACATGTATCTGTACTTATTTTTTTATAACCTTATTTAGTAGTCTTATAAAAATATCAGATTTATTGTCAGTTTAACTACATTTATTAAACTACATATTTTCCATATATTTCATATTTTCTTCATGCCTCTAGTGCTGTAGGGTATTTTGTGATGACTAACATTAGTTTGTCATTTTCTGTTACATTTATCACAGTATATTTGTAATTATCAAGTGTGAGTTACAAATGTAACATCCTTTGTGTGTTTCTATTTTATTGTATATGAAGTAACATTTAATTGACACAGATAATGACTGAAATTATATTAATATTTTATAAGTTAAAGATGTATAATTTCAGATGTAAAAAAAAATTCTTAATCAAAAACTCAAAACTGTTTCTTATGAGTAAACTTTGCACTTGGCATATGAGATATATGACTGAAGTATTATACTATCAGGCTGGCTCAGAGAAACATTGATAAATGTATTTTAATTAAAAACAGCATAATGAGTCTCATGAATAAATGAGCGATATTTGCATAGCCCTGTCTCACCATATAGGCCTACTAATGGATTTCAACATGCACTATTGTTTTGTTATGAACCGGAACACGAAGCAAGTAATATCTGTAGCATCCCGGTATTTCTTTATTGTCATCCCTCTCCCTCCCCGGGGAAATCGGACCTCTGACACGCTTGGAAAAAGAAAACACAACGTATCAATCATGGTTGTGAAGCACGAATGCAATGAATTATTCAGACATCTTGCCTCTAAAACCGAAATCCCTGTTCAGAATTTATTCAGTCAAAAAATGAGTGAAGCTTTTAGAGTCATCGCTGCGCATATGTAGACACGATAAACAGGGAGAATAAGATGCAGGGTGCAAGGTGTACCTAGCACATACAAGCTGATTTACTAATTGAGTCCACAGAATATTGTCAGGTTTGTTTGGCTTTAATCAAAGTCATTTGCATGCAGAGACAAAAGACGGTGGCCAGCAGAAGATTTATAGTAGGGATAGACAACGTCGGTCCTGGAGTGCCGATGTCCTGCAGAGAGTTTAGCTCCAACCCTGAAAAAACCCTCACCTGCCTGTAGCCCTAGTAATTCTGATGACCTTGATTAGCTTGTTCAGATGTGTTTGATTAGGGTTAGAGATAAACTCTACAGGACAGCAGCACTCCAGGACCGACGTGGCCTACTCCTGATTTATACTGCCTTTGATCTTCTCCTTTTTGGATCCTCGGCATCATAAAACCAACTATGTTGCAGGATTTACAGGGAATATTGTTAGTGGTCTGAGGGTGGGTGGTTATATTGTGAATATATTGTGTGACAGCTTCCTCATGAAATTCCAAAGTGCTTTGTCAGCATGCACACAGCATATATGTCAGATAGTATATGTCACAGTCTATTAAACAGTATAGGCTATGGCAAAGAAATAGAGGTTCTCTTATATAAATGTGGAGTATTGTACATACACTCACTTTCTTATGCTAAAATGCTATATGATCATTAATTAGTTACTTTTTATAAGTAGTCCCCTGCAGTCCAGTGAGTGGAATTCACTGTCGTAATTACTGTGTACAGCTGTACACGTGCATTTGTTGCTGCCGTAAAGCAATCCGCTCGATGTGCCCATAATTAATCTAACTGGTACAATATATGGTAAAATGAGTTTTTCACAGTCCAAGAATAATGAAGATGATGAAGAGCCTGCGTGTTCGAAATGTCACACACAATGCGGAAGTTCTTTAAATATATTTTTGATACTTTTGGAGCTTTGGTGTTGCCGACTCTACATTTAAAAGATGTTTACTTGTTTTTTTTAGTCGATGACAAATGACAAATCTATTTGCTCTCTATTTCTGAAGGAAGTTGACACTAAGTCTTGCTCTATTGCTTTTGGTCCAAATTTGTTAATAATCTTAAGTGGGAAAGTTCTACCCTGTTAAACATTTTCTCAATAAGTTTAAGAAGGATATTAATGTTTTCACATTTTATGGCATTGTGGTTATGTGAAAAACGTATGGTATGATGTGTCTATTATCAAAGAAAGGGTACTCTTTAATTTTAATGAGCATTTTGAAAAAGTAGGTTTTGGATGTGAATAACAAAGATTTTGTTATTAATCTGCTTATTTTAGAATAGTTTTCTAACAAAAACAGTTTTACAGTGGTTTATAAAGAATTGGAAAACTGTTTTGTACTATTCAACAGTGCAAATATAAAGCTAAGTAAAACTGTCCACTTGTGTTCTATCTTCACAATCTTTGAGTGATATAAAGGTCCTGCATGTCTGTGACCGTAACTTCTTTCTCTTTTTTATTCTTCTTATTTTTGTCTTCTCTCCGTTGTTCCTCTGGCTTTATAATGTCGTACAGTTTTGTTTTTGTCATTTAAAGCATAATAATAAAAAACATACATTCTTCCAAAACAGACATTTGGGAATGAAAACAGAAGCCATTCACATTATTAGAAGTCTGTGTGCTATCATGAACTTGCATTTCAAAGTAAAACAAATAAAAAACCTTATCCTACAGTTGCTTAAATTGAGGATTATATTACAAACTGCTTCAGATATGACACTTGCTAAATATTATAATACTGTATTTGTTGGTGTTAACTGCCACAAGTAAGAGTTATTCGTGGATTCACAATATCAAATAATATATTTTTATATTAATATGTCACCCTCAGGATTTATTTATATTAGACACACAGATCATTTTCTTATTGTGGGTCTTTGGTCTACATCAGATGAATAACCAACAATAGAGATATATGAGGTAAAGTAATTCAGGACCCCCACAGGGTTTTGAGCAGTTTTAAAGAGTTTAGATGTTTTGAAAAGGTGTATAGTGCAAATAAAGGCCCACGTGCAGTCTGTAATAGCACAAGCAGTGCAGCAGGTGTTCAGTGAAAGCGCTGCTCTTTTATGCATTCAATGATGAGAAGCTACTGCAACCTGCTTTTTGTGTTCATCTGGGACTGCATCATCTCTCCAGAAATATTTCAAGTATTGATAGGTCAGAATCTTATAGTTTTACTTTTTCAGTAGAGATGACTAACTGCCAATCCATCATTAGAAATTGAATCCCCGACACTTTTATTCAGGTACTTATATTATTATTCACAGCATCCTATCAGCACACCGACAAGGCAATTTATCACCATAATAAGTGCAATAAACTACTTTATACAATAAAATGCTTACTATTTTTGCTAAATTTCTTTCAGTCGATTTTCTTTATTTTGAGTCAATGCTCATGTTTATAATCAACAATAAATATGTGAATAACATTTTTGTATGGAAAATTCTAATATTACATATTTAGGATTATATTTTAGTAATTTTAATACCTCAAGTTTAACTAAATGAAAATGTGACACGTTGCCTTGACAACTAGCTGAAGTACAAAGAGTTTCAGTTTTTGTAATATATTTTAGTTAATGTTTAAATGAAGTGACACAAATGTTTTAATGGTTATAATTTTACGCTACTGATGTAAATCCGTGGATTTGGTCACACTTGTAATCTGCTAAACATGCAGGAGAAACAGCTTCTGCAGAACCATGTGAGAATAACTCTATTTTACAGACAGTTCATAATCTCAGCCTCCCGTCTTTCAGATAATCTGATGGATTCAGGCCTCCAGGGAGAGGGTGATGAAATGAGAGAGATGCTGATAAGCACCGTCTGCTTTACAAGACAAAAGCAGCCAATCAAGTGACTTAATCCAATCCTTCCAAAAGTTTTCACATCAAAGATGACCTGCTGATCCTCTTTTAATTCAACAATTACCCTCCGAGACCACGCTTGTCAGCTGATCGCAGCCCCAGTGCCCTATCTGAAATCGATCAGACATCACCGATTACCTTTGCAGTCCTGATCCAGATGAGAACTCGCAGTGGCAGAGGTGTTTAACTGAGATCTGACATTTGAACACTGTGCACCAGACTGATCTCTAATCATCATGTATAACACGTTTGAAGTGATCTCCATTTGGATAATATGATCTGAGGAGGTATAAAAACTTTCACTAGTTTTCCAGCAAATAAGTTACAAGAAAAACTTTTCACCACATTAAAGATGAAACTGTGACATTATCCAGAAATATTTCAGTATTGATAGGTCAGAATCTTATAGTTTTACTTTCAGTAGAGATGACTAACTGCCAATCCATCATTAGAAATTGAAGTTGACACATTCAGGTACTTATATCTTTCCCATCATCTCTGGTAGAAAAAAGGCAAGAAAATAATAAGTGCAATAAACTACTTTATACAATAAAATGCTTGACTGCTTTTTTGCTAAATTTCATCAGTCGACCTTTGCAATGCTCATGTTTATAAAACAACTAAATTACTGTTTCTGACAGTGACATTTGTTAGTAAAAGAATATAGGATACACTACTCTTCAAATGTTTTGTACGATTTTTTTAATAATAATACTTTCATTTAGGAGGAAAGCATTCAATTGAAAGATATTTATTAGTGGTGACACGTTGCCTTGACAACGTGCTGAAGTACGAGAGTTTCAGTTTTTAATAAAAAATATCGCCGTTAATCTATTCTCAAAGTTGGGTTAAGCTGGGTCTATAATTTTACGCTACTGATGTACTTTCACCCTGATATTTGGTCACACTTGTATACCTGCTAATTGCACTGTAGCGAGAAACAGTCTTCTGCAGAACCATGTGAGAATAACTCCGTGATGGACAGACAGTTCATAACAGCCTGGTCTATGTGGTAATACAATCTGAGGACATCCAAAGGCCTCCAATCATTCAACCTCAAATATGGCTTTTCATCTGAAAGATGTATGTAGTAGCAACTTTACATGCAGCCAATCATGATGTAATAATCCTTCCAGAAATGTGCACTATTGAAGTGACCTGCTGATCCTTTTAATTCAACAATTACCCTCCGAGACCACGCTTGCTGGTCATACAGATAAAAGTAGCTCTAATATCGATCGACATCTGTAAAGACTCTACCGTTTTGTGTGCACTCAGAATAACAACGCAGTGGCGCTTTTAAGCAAACAGGATGCGCTTTAGGTCTCATGTGAACTTGAGAATTCACTCCCTCATGTCTGCTTCAACCTGTGTGTATGCCTAACGTTACTGTGAAATTACCGCATCAGGAGGTATAAACATGGATGTTTTCCAGCATGAAGCCGCCGGGTTTGCTTCAGGAAAATTTATTTTAAGAAGCTTCCCAATGGAAACTAAACAGTTCATCACGACCTCTTCAGTATCCTACAGTTCAAAATTCATGTTTAACTGAATAAACAGTTAGTTAAACACAAGTACATCTTATTGAACATAGTTTATTTTCCATCATCATTATCTGGTAGAACAGCTTTCTCAAGCAGTTTGTGATGACAACTGTAACAGGAGATGAGCTTTCATCAGGTAAACATCATACTGGCTTTGAGAAAGTTTACAAAAACAACTAAATTACTGTTTCTGACATTGACATTTGTTAGTAAAAGAATATAGGATACACTACTCTTCAAATGTTTTGTACATTTTTTTTAATAATAATACTTTCATTTAGGAGGAAAGCATTAATTAGATTAATTTCAAAATTAATCTAGATTAAAAAAATTAATCTATGCCCACCCCTAATATTTATACAATTGTTTATTGTTATAAAACAAGGACGTCAAATAGGGAGTCTATCATAAATGCAAAACTGTTGGGTTGGGGCTGGGTGATACGCGAATCATTTGATGACTTTCACCCTGATATTTTCAGATGTTAGAGAATATTCTGCTTAATATAGGAACTCGCAGAGATGGATTTTAATTTTAGGATCTGTGGTAGTACAATCGGGCAGACATCCAAATGATTGTTCACAAATCATTATTCAAATCAGGACTTGAAGCGCTGATCATGAATAGTTTGATTTAAGAACTTTACATGGCCGCTCACTGATGAATTAGATGTGAACTATTGAAGTAGGTTTGTGTGAATCTTTGTTCAAATCGAATTTCAGCACATTGCTCTTAAAATTTGATTCATTTGGATTCAGATAGAAAGTAGCTCAGTGAATAATTTGATTTAGATCGGAACATCAGATCGGTTTGTGAATCATTATTCAGATCGCGACTTTGGGGCGTGTATTGTGAATCATTTGATTCAGATCAAGACTTTGGAGCGTGTATTGTGAATCATTTGATTCAGATCAAGACTTTGGAGCGTGTATTGTGAATCATTTGATTCAGATCAAGACGGAGCTAACATGGATCGCTATGAACGGGTTTGTGAAAATTTATTCAGAATTCCAATGGAAACATTTGATTCAGATCAAGACTTTGATGTGAATCATTTGATTCAGATCAAGACTTTGGAGCGTGTATTGTGAATCATTTGATTCAGATCAAGACTTTGGAGCACAGATTGCGAATCGTTTGATTTAGATCGAAACTCGATCAGGTTCACAAATCACTATTCAGATCAAGACTTTGGATTTGATTCAGATCGGGACTTCGGAGCACAGATCGCGAATCATTAGATCAGAGCTTCGAGCAGGTTCATAATTTACACGAATAAATAAATAAATTAATAAATTAATAAACTTTATATAAAATATGGGCCTATATTTCTCTACAAATTTATATAAATATCCAAAATTTCTATAACTGTTATACCCTTTGATAGAATTAACCATAAATGCTTATTATTATTATCTATATTATTATTGTAAAGTTACAAAAGGTGCTATATAACTAAAATGAAAACTTTGATAAAGTTGGCCGCTCAACTTTAGTCTCTTGAAAAAGAACAAAATGAAGATTGAAATAAGCCCTCTGGCTTGTCCTTGTTGTTATTCAATTACATGAATACCAGTCTAATTCTAATTCAGTGAACAGTCTACATCAGTTAGTCTTAAAAATGCCAATGGAAGCATTCAGAGTGAATCACACCACTTGTTCATGTAAATGAATGTGAACTGATTTAATCAGATCTCTCATTTTCTGCTTTCGATACCTTTTTATATTGTTTATTCTTTGTGTGCATGACCCACAACAAAAGTGCATGGGATGAACAAAGTGAACATGCCTTTGTTTCCGTTATTCTGTGTTTGTTTGTTCGCATGCATAGTTTGAAGCCTCCTCTGCTTGCCCCACTCAAAATAATGAAATGTGAAGGTCACGTATAAAGGCTTGTCATCAACGTCTAGTGTCTGATGTGCAAATGAAGCAAACCGCATGCAGCCCTGAAGTGCAAATGGCCTCTGAATGATGTCAGATCCATTATAATGGCATCTGATCTACATTAAAACACTTATGCTGTTGTTCACACTGGCAGCGTCTCTGTCTTTGATTGACGATGACATTATGCATAAATAAAGAAAATATACTAAAAATATTATTTATTTGTTTAGTTAGTTAGTTAGTAGTAGTAGTAGTAGTAGTGAACTTGGAGAATGGCTTCAATAGTGAGATTCTTTATTGGTTCATTTGTGGAAAGATGGGATATAAAATGTCACAAAATCCAACAGACTTTTAACTGTGTCAGCTTCTGCTTCTACTTTTTGCAAAGTTAATACATTTAAATTTGGTGATTCACAGAATGAGGATCAGTATATTTCTCTGCAAAGATACAAAAGATCAAATCAGTTTTATTGGAACTGCTTAAAATGTTGTTGTTCCCACACAACTGTCTTAACATTACATGGTGAAGAAACCACAAAAGAAACAACTTTTTAAACTATACTCTGCCAACAGGATAGGATTGATGTGTTGAAGATCAAACACTTTTTCTGAAAATGTCAGGTGTTTTTCAGCTCTTCGAATGCTGATGCCTTGAATTAATCATCACAGCATCTGCTCAAACTGCTATGAAACTCCACTGAACTCTGAATACATTAGAGGTACTTTAGTTTAAAGGCTACAAACCGTGACTCTTCATCTTCACACTCACCATCCCTAGGGAAAAGATGAATGAATGGCGCAAACGTCTGCATAAACGGCTAGTCTACACTGCAGCAGATGAACTGAGGGCACTATACCCATCATTCCACTAGGTGGAGCTGTTCTTTCCACATCCACAATCTGAAATCATTTTACATGATTTTTGAGTTTTTCATATTAGAACCACAACCACCTCTTAGAAATGTGGAAACATTGACAGATGTTTATGTTCACCAAGACATAAATCATTTGCTAGAATATTATCTACAGTAAATACAGTAATATTGAGACATTATTACAATTTAAAATAACTGTTGAATTTTTGAATATATTATAAAATATAATTTATCGCTGACAAAGCTGAATTTTCAGCAGCCATTTCTCCAGTATTTAGTCTCACTTTGAATTGATTAAATGCATCCTAGCTTAATAAAAGTATTAATTTATATCATTTGAATTGCCCAATAAGAGACAGATCTTGCACTGCAAACTATACAAATAATAAAATGTTCATTGATAAATGGATAAAAATCTAATTAAATGTTTAAAATGTAACACAAATCATATTAATATTATAGTCCAAATTTAAAGGGAAGGATATATTGAATAATATATTGTGATTCTAAATATTACCTTTTGAAAAGAGGCAAAAAATAGACCTGTGCTTCTATGAAAGTTTCTTTGTATGCTTATTCAGACAGAAACCCCCTTAATCACATTTCCCAGCATATTTCCAGACCGGTCTAGGCACGTTGAAAAATATAACTCAGCGTTCTTTATCACATGACCACACAAAGAATTTCTCACTTCTTCTCCTTTCTTGAAAATACAAGCTGGAAAATAAGCAAGAATAACACCACACAAGTGCATTCTGAAAAGCCTCATTAGAATTATATTATTTTGTATGTGTTCGGGGGTGGAATTGACACTGTACTAATTCACCATTTAAAACCAGTTATAGGCACACACTTTATTCATTATCTGTCAATTATCTTATCCACAGACGAGGACAAACAGCGGGAGCATGAAAACATGATACAAGAGAGAAAGAGACTAACTCATTAAATATGTATAATCCTGCAGTCCCATCCATTCAGTGGTGCTAAGCACTGTCAAACACAGCATTCACCATTCTGGGAGCAATAGCCCTCTTTTCAAAAGACCATTGTATTTTACCTCTCAATGGCTCACACAGGAACAGGAAGAGCTACCAGCGGTGGAAAACAGAAAGAAATGAAGGACACAGCAAAACTTTATGACTGAAATATGGTTTATCTTTACATTGCATGGGTTTGTGTCATGCTGTCCTGAACTTTTTCACCCTGCTGTGTTCCACTGAACTTTTCTTAGACATGCATGTGGCCTGACTGACCTCTGTTATGCAACACAGAGTTCCAGCCTGTGTTCTGTCCTGCTGAGGCACATCGTTATGCAACCAGTTCCGCTGAAAGGAAGTAGACGAAAAGTCTACTGTACATTCTCCTGATTTTACAGCAAAGGTCTTGCCAACCTTTTTGATTTCACACATACTAAACATTAATTTAAAATAACGCTTGGCTTGTTACTTTGAGTACACTAACTTAATCTGTTTTGTTTATTTATTGGTTCATCCGCCATAATATTAATATAGCCTTCAGGAAAACTGTTAATGAGTCCTCTGACCCTGTACAGACAGCTAAAAGTATCAAAGTTTTCCCATTTAATGGTCACACACCCAATTGTATATCAGTGAATTTATTTTTCTGCAAGTATGCTCTCAATATACTACACCAGTAGCCTAACACTCTTCAATAACAAACAGTGCCATTAAAATCTCAGATATAGATTTTTTTATTTGTGATAAAAAAATGTACAATGTAAAAATAAAACGTCTGTTTAATCATTGATTTAATATGAATTACTATATTACACTAATAATAATTATATTTGACGCAGAGTGCATCGAGGTCATAGCTTGCGCAAATGAACTCCACCCAAGAAGTGCCGCCCATCAAATGTCAATCACTTCTTTCACCAATCATATGCGTACAAATAACGCAGAGAGGCGGAGTCGAGTTGTTCAATTCGATCCCTCCCTCATTTTATTTCCTACAACAAAGGTAACCTTTTTAACGCTATTTTAAATTTTAAATCTTAATTTTTTTAACTAGCACAAAAAATTGCATAATTGAGAGACGTATTAATAAGCTTAACACGTCGATACATTTCTTTTAAGAAATGGTTCACAGTTAACAGTGTCGCATAACACTGGGCTTGCAGATATCCGCATGCATCCGGAAGCATGTAAACATGGTCACGTCAGCGCGCCATTAACGTTCCGCCGCACTAAAGGATGGATATTTGTCTTTAAACTCAGGTAATTGTCATTTTATCGTGTTTTTAATCACTATTTCGGCGGTACTCGACACTGAATGTACAGTTACGCTATACATTTCGTTTTGCGCTGCACTGATATAACGTTACACGTTTTTGCTCCGCAAATAGTGGCTGCGTCTCGAAACCTAGTTGGCTCCCTATCTAGTTAGCGTTTTTAGAACCTTAACAACGGAACAGTGTTTTCTAGGTAGATAGCTTGCTATGTTTTGAGCAACACCCTTGGATACTGGGTGTTGTTGTCACTGACAGACCGGCTGTAGCCGGTTCAGACCAAACAGTGGAGTTTCATGAAACGTGGTGAAAGCTACACTCTTAAGATCGCGTTTAGTAATACCATTATGTATCTCTAATATTGCGTCCAGCAGTAATAATATTTCTGTTTCTGTTTAGGTCGTATAATTGAAATACTTTTATAATGTAACGGATTCTTAAAGATCCAGAAGGGGCTTTAAAAGTACACAGCAGTTCTTCAGGTAGGTATCAGACCACTTGGCAAATCCAGATCAGCTGATGCTGTTAACGTGGCTCAGATTTATTTTGCACCGGGGATTAGATGTGAATGTTGATCAGATGTGAATGTTTCTTTCCCTCGGTGTTTTAGGGCTCTTCATTCTCTTCTCCATTTGCCTGAGTGTCAGTCATGGACAGCACTAAAGTCACTCTGACAGTGAGAGGGACCACAGCACTGGGTAAGAGGAATAATTAAATAGAAGTATAACCAAAGTCTCTTTAATTCTGTAGTCTTTGTATAACAGTGTACAACTTTCACTAATAAGTAATTAACAATAATTACATTATCAGTCAGAAGTTGTCAAATATATTTGCATATCTGTTGACAGAAGGTTTTCTTTTAGACACTTACTAATTTTAAAAGTTTTTATTAATACAAAAAAATCAAGACTATCTAATTAAATTAATTAAAATAATGTAAATGTGACATTTTGGAGTTGTAGGAATGTTTTCTGATACTATGACTGACCTAGTCATAACATCCCTTCTATAGAATGTGCTATATAGATTTAATATTTTTGAGATAATTAAAGAAATTGCAGCATTGAACTAAGAACATCCCGTTGAGCTTGAGTATAAAAGTACAATTTGAGATTTGGAAGTCACTCGCTGTTTTACACTAGGTCAATCATTTTACAGTGTTTTATAGTTCTAGCTGTTTAGGTACTCCTTTTGATGTTATTTGAAGCATTATATAATGTAATAATGTCATAATGCTATTAATTGAAGTAATTATATATATATATTACATTTACATTTTATTAATTTAGCAGACACTTTTATCCCAAGAGGAATATTTTTTTTATATAAAGTGTTATTATTAAATATTTATAAAATGTTAACATTTAAAATGAAATATTTGAGGAAATAACATATTGTTTAGTTAATAATAAGTGTTAAGTTAATATTAACTTCATGATTGATCAATAATCTTTTGTTCACAATATAAGTACATTATCCATAAATGCTGACTTAATTTTTATGGACTTTTATTTAAGTAATTAGACATTTAATAATTTATTCATAAAATATACCAGTATTAATGGAGTATTAATTAAGTTAACTTTAGAATTATTACCAAACATTAATCTGAAAAATTCTATATATTTGTTATTATTGTTAGTGCTATTGTTGTTAATTTATTTAAGTATATGTATGTTTTGTTGTTATTAAAATGTATTGAAATTACATTGTAATCATAATATTGTTGATTTTGGCATAGATATGGCATTAAAAGTAATATCTGGCAAATGTTGAAATGTGATACTTAAATATAATAGAGTTGAAAAGAATGTCATATTTTTGCACTGTATGACCTGGACTGGAGACACATTCTTTTGCTTACCACAAAAGAAGGAACTAATAAACCACATTTTGTTTCTATATTAGGCGAGGTGATCGCAGTGGTTGGCAGTTGTGAAACCCTGGGCGGCTGGTGTCATCAAAAAGCTGTGATCCTGCAGCCAGCAGAGGAGGATGGGTACATGTGCAATGCCATCTTATGTTTGCATTCCAGCGCAAGCACAGTTACCCTTGACCCACATATTAATCTTCTGTGTCTTGTCTCACCCAGCACCTTGTGGAGAACAACCGTTGAGGTTCCTAGAGGGGGTGAAACCAAATATCGCTATTTCATGGGATTAATTTTGGAATCCAAGGTGAGATTTTCTTTTCCTAGTAAACAAACATGATAGAATTGATTCATAGAAGGTTCATAATTAACATTTAAAGGCCTAATGGTGAACTTATTACCCAACACCTTTAAAGAGCAGCCTTAGCTTGCATATTCATTTATAGATGTTGTTGTTTATAATTCTGTTAGGATTCATTCACACAGAACTGATTCAAAAACGTGAGACGTGGGCAGTGGAATGGAGAAAAAGCGCAAGGCCTCGAGATATGTTTTTTTTTTAAGTTGAACTTATTTAATTTGAGCACCACGTTTTTAGAACGCTGTGTCAGGCGCAAGATGCTGCAAGAGATATGATCACAACTGGTCAAACACGTCTGTTTAGCACGTTTACATATAAAGATTATAAAAAAGCAGAACAGTGGAATAGAAAAATGTGTTCTGTGTGAATGGTTTCTTAAAGGCACTTCATAATCTTTGCAGTATTTATTGTTTGTGATATACATTTGTGATTTTTCAGATGTTTTATTATACATGCATGACTGTAGATTTGAACATGTGGAATATGTGGGTTTATGTCTGTTTCAAACATTCCTCAATGACTTGTTTTATCATTTTTAATTCTTAGTGTGCAAGTAATTAAATGTTATAGATTTGTTAAGAGTTTAAGTTGTTGAAATCCTTCTGTGTGAGTGTGTGGGGTTTCCAGATCATTCTCCTCACAGCTGTTAATCTCTTTTAGCTGAACTCCGCTCAGTTCTGGGTACTTTTTTGTTGTTGTTTTTTTCCTGAAAAATGACATTCCAGGAAGAGGTTTCCTGCGAGCCCCTCCTAACATGCTGTGTCCTTTATAAATAATATTTACATGTCAGTTGTTATCTCCCAGCCAGAAATATTCTTTTAGAATTTAGAACGGAAATATTTTCAACAAGAATTAAGAATTTAGAAACCATTATTCATAGTTAGGGAAGTATTAGCGGGAAAAATAAGCTCATTTAAGGTGTTAAGTAAGTACAAGGATTTCCAAAGCTTTTTTCACGTATATAAATAACCTGGAGATCTCAAGTAAAACACTGTGAAAAATGACTAATCAGTCCACTTGTCAGATGTCAACCAGCTGACTGGCAGAAAGTGGTATGAGACTACATCTCATATTCTTTTTTTCGTGAGTGAGACTTTGGTTTGAATGGCCAAAGTGGGCTTTGTTTTTCCAAAATCTGTTCATAATCTAATCTTAACCCCCATTTGGAATTACAGAATGCAGGTGGGCCTTGTCAAGTCGTAGTCAATAGATGGGAGACCCATCAGCGGCCACGCTCATTGAGTCCCTCAGGTATCTGATCCCAGAACAGTCCACATGTTTGAGTGTCTAATTCAACCTGTAGACTCCTTCCTTCATTCTTATTACATTCAGATCAGTTTGTCCCCTTTAACTCCAAGCGTGAATTATCAATACATGCTGAGTTCAGCTTTTTTAAAGACTACATGAAACATTCACAACACATTTCACGTTTGAAATATGACGCATTTCCAAATGAATTAACTATTGCAAAGTAAAGTGATGTGGGACTTAATTTTAGCTCTCAGAACATTACTAGACTCTAGAGCTCGATCTTACAGGTTTGCACTACACAACATCAGAAAGATCAGGCCCTTTCTGACAGAGCATGCTGCACAACTTCTTGTCCAGGCCCTTGTCATTTCTAGACTGGACTACTGCAATGCTCTTCTGGCTGGACTTCCATCAAACACAATCAAACCTCTACAAATGATTCAGAATGCAGCGGCACGACTGGTCTTCAACGAGCCCAAAAGAGCCCATGTTACACCTCTCTTTATCTCCTTGCACTGGCTACCAGTTGCAGCTCGCATCCAGTTCAAGACACTGATGCTTGCATATAGAACAACCACAGGCTCAGCACCCACCTACTTCCACTCACTATTAGATTTACATCCCCTCCAGAAGTCTGAGATCTGCTAGTGGCGGCGCCTCGTGGTACCATCAGAGAGGCTCAAAATCACTCTCCAGAACATTCTCTTTCACCGTTCCTGGCCGGTGGAATGATCTCCCCCCCCATCCGGAATGCTGGATCCCTGTCAATCTTCAAGCAACAACTGAAAACTCATCTCTTTCAACACTACTTGACTTCATCATAAAAAAGCTTCCCCTTTTCTATATCTTCATCTTTCTCTTTATCTTTCCCTCCTTCCCCTGCTAGCTTGTATTTATTTGAGCAATGCCTATGACTTGGTGTTATGGGCACTTCCTCTGTCTGTTTGCCTCTTCAAGATTAATCGCTTTATGTATTCCCCAATTGTAAGTTGCTTTGGATAAAAGCATCTGCAAAATGACTAAATCTAAATGTAGAGCGGCCATGATTGTTGTTGGTTAATATTATTTTTCCCTACCCACATTATTTTCTTATTTTCATCAGTGTATCCTGCACAATAAGACCAGCAACATTTATTTTTTAAAGTAAAATATAATATATTAATTTACTAAATTAATGCATCTGGTCTCATTGTGCATAAATCATTGATGCATGTTCTAAAGAAAATAATCAAATTAGATTTCATGTTGTCTTTAATGTTGATTTTAGTGTTATTTATCAAGGACAGATGTAATGTCAATAAAAGCCACTTAAGGGAATCTGATGGATCCTAATTATTAGAAACCATAACATTTAGTGGGCTATTACTCCTCATAGACCAACAGAGCGAAGTAGTTTTCACTGGTGCATTCTTTACATTGTTGGGTTTAATTCTTTAAAATTAAGGTTTTTATATAATTGTGTTTATTTGAAATAGTTGATTTTTGCATTAGAAGGTACATAAAAAAATCTGTTTCACAACACACTTATTATTTATTTGAGAGAAGTTATAAAAATAATTTCTTTAATTATCTTGAGTTGATTTTTTACATAAAAAAACATGCATTCAAAATGTATTTTAAAGCACACATGCATTTATCACTTCTGTATTTACAAGTACAACACTTTTAACACACATTAATTTAACAAACTATACAAAACAATGCATTACATTGCACAATACATCTAAATACATTTTAGTGTTTTACTAGGCAGGATCCATAATTTGAATGTAACAGTTTGCTCCAGATGTTATGTTCTTTAAAAGTTTGTCAGCATTTCTTTGCGCTTGTGTTGCCACAAAACAATTAGCTTGAATGGTAACACTTGCTGGATTATGCATTTAGATTATTGTTATTTAACTTTTGCCAACCAAGTATTAATCTATTATAATTATCTTTTAGTGTTACTCTTAAATTCTAACATGCCCATTTCTTGCTTGTATAATATACAAGCTATAAACACGCAGAGTTTCATCCAGTACAGAGCAAACTGAACACTTCATTTATCTGTATATTTTGATTAAGAAACAAACCAGAAAATGAATGTCTCATGGTGGTGGTGTCTATTTACTCTGGTGACTCAGAAGCGGTTGACCTTCCATAATACAGTTTGTTATGTCTTGCAGAACCTGAGCTTGTGATTGACGATGGACATTTTGGAGTCCATAGTAAGTTTAATCATTTAAACTACATAAACGTTTTAATGCAAAACAACAACGATATCTTATTTTACCATGCAAATAAAATGTATTTGATCTGCAGATGGTGTTGAGTGTGTGGACTCTGGCTGGTTGACGTGCCAGACAGAAATTCGTCTCAGGCTTCATTACTCTGTGAAACCTCCAGTATCTATTACTAAGAAAAAATTTAAGAAGTCACGCTTCAGGTAATATCCTTTAGTACAGAATACAGTTGAAGTCAAAAGTTTACGTACACCTTGCAGAATCTGCAAAATGTTGAGTAACATGAGTAACTGTTCAGGACAAACAAGGGACTCATGAACTATCACTAAACAAAAAATCACAGCTGTGGATCATTCAGGTAACAACACAGTATTAAGAATAAAGCATATGTAAACTTTTGAACGGGGTCATTTTTAACAATTCAACTATTATTTTCTCTTGTGGACTACATGTAAACATCTTTTATGTGAAATCTTATTCAGTTCAGTACTAAATAAACAATAGCATGCGTTTTGAATGATCCCTCTTACTTGGTAAAATAATCCACATTTTGTAGATTCTGCAAGGTGTATGTAAACTTTTGAATTCAACTGTACATATTTAATTCTTAGAAATCTTATCTCAAGGTCAGTCAGTCACAAGGGCCTTAGATGTCCATTCTAAGAAAAAAAAATCACTAGTCAAATTTATCTTTTAATTAATGGGATGCAAAATATTTGCATATATTTTTAGACCAAGTACTTTTCAAATTCCTATTATACTCTTTTGATGCCTGATTTCACTTAAAGAATATGCTAAAATATAATTCATATATTTTAGATTGAAGCTGATGCTGGAAGGTATTGAGGAGGAGGAGGAGGAGGAAGAAGAAAGCCCTTCATCATGGCATAAGATGACCCCTAAGCTGGAGAGCAGTATGATCAGTGACAGCGGATATAAGTCTCGTCATTCCCAGCCAGAATGTGGATACGCACTTGAAGCCTCCCAGTGGACTGAATACAGCATTCACACCATGGACCCCGACAACCTAGAGCTGACTTTTGAGTTCTTTGAGGTACAGAAATCTTTGGTATTGTTTAACAGGAAGATTTTGTCCACAGATGCATTGCAAAGCATTTTGATGGAGTTTTAAAATCTATTTATATTCATTTTGCATGAATCCTTTTGGTGACTTATGACTTTTATTTCACATCTTTGTTGTTTAGGAGGACCTGAGTGAGACCGTGGTTCAGGGTGATGTCCACCCAGGTCACGTGGGCACCGCATACCTCTTGTCCTCCTTTTTTGTGGAGAGTGGAAAAGATCAGGGTGTGGCCACCCTACCCATCATGAGCCGGAATTCCAGACAGACCATTGGAAAAGTTAGAGGTATAATCAGCACCAAAATGCACTGATGTTCAAAGTCTCATTTATCATTTATGATGTTCAAAGTCTCACATATCATTTATTATACACCATAAAACTAATGCACATTCCTGCCGCCCATGATGGTATCTGTTCTTTTATTGCATGCACACAACATTTGCCTCTGTAAACACATCACAGACTGACTATGTAAATAGAGGGTAAAGTCACTCGTGTTGGAAAGGTCCGCCCTGTTTGCATTGTTGCTAAGTAGCTAGATACTGTGATTATGATGCCATATTTTACTGATATGCTGATTTAATTAAGTTTAAGCATTAAGTGTTGGCTTAAACATGAAATTAAAGAAATGCTTTTATTCTTCATGGGATTTCAGTGGATTACTTGGTGACACGTCCTATCCAAGGCTTTCAGTGTGACATGAGTCAGTCTTTCACCAAATACTGGAAGAAAAGGAGACCTCTGGATGTTGGACACAGAGGAGCAGGAAGCACTAATGCTCCCAAGTGAGTATCAACCGTGTGGATGATTGGCATGATATACATATACATACACATTTATTTATTTATATATATATATTGGGGTTTTGAACGACTTCTGATTTTTTTAAAGTCGACTTTTATGTGATGAGAGTCGAAGTGGAAGTCGACTAGTTGCTGATGACATCATTAATGAACAAATAAATCTGGAGCTGTGACAAACGCCTTGTGCACAGCTATGAAATATGACACAGCATTGGCCACATGACTATTGCACCTATAACAGCTTATTTTTTATCAGTTCCTTTCGTCTTTGCGTCATTATATTTCTTACAGATTTCTGCTCGTTCTAAATCAGATACAGATGAGTAGCACAGTAAAAATGACATTCATATGAATGAATGCTTTAGTGAGAGCGGTTGTGTGTGTGAATTAATTATACCTGGCAGCGTCTCTCTCTCTCTCTCTACTAGTAGTGGAGCTGTGGGATTTAGTTAAGAAATATATGCTTGAAATTTTTATGTTTCTAAGCTATTTTGAGAAATCACAGAACAGTGTTGACAATAAATTTCTGCGCTGAATGAAGACTAATATTGAAGGGGTCATCGGATGCCCATTTCCCACAAGTTGATATGATTCTTTAGGGTCTGAATAAAAAGTCCATAACATACTTTGGTTAAAATTTCTCAATTTTGTTTTCAGCAAGCTGTTTTTAATTCAATGTTGCTTTAAATGCTAATGAACTCTGCTGACCACGCCCCTCTCTTCCGTGAGGTGATGCGCATACTGTAAACTTCAGCCACGAAACTTGCTAACTAGCACATATTAGGAAAGGCGATTTACAAAGATTCATAAAAAACCCTTATGCTCACTTCTACTGTAGATGAAGCTGGATCACGAATAATTTGCATGAACATAGACGTATTTATGCAGATTAGGGATCAGCGCAATCCTTCAAAAACGAAAGTAACGTTAATCTTCAGCGGCTCAGATGTCGGGAGTAAATGACGACTGCTATATTCATTATTATGTCCAAAAACAAAACACCTCAATCGCTTAATCTGAGACATTCTAGTCTTCCCCTGTACCGGAGTCGACACAATGTCAGACTGATGACAGCTCAATCAGGGCAGGTCTAAGGTAAGACGGTCTTGTCAATCAACTCTCGGCCTGTGCAGAACTACATCATTCTGACAGGAATCTCTGAACGGCTTGATTTGAGAAGGGGATTTTAAAATGGGGATTTAAAAAAAAATACTGGGTGGATTCTTCTCATTATAGGATTGATGTGTACACACATTTATGATCAAACAACATGTAAAAGTGAATTTAGCATCCGATGACCCCATTAAAAACTGAATATAAGACCAAGACTTCTGTTAGTTGTACTTTACAAGTGTATTTTTACTATTTAAATATTTGTTATATTATAATAATTATTATTATTTACATTGCAGTCATCTACTTAAAAATTAGGGAGAAATATGTGCTTTATTGTCATGAATATAATGTCAGAATGCAAAAAAAGGTTAATGGTCCTACAAGTTCATATTTTTATTTAATTATGATTTCACATTTAACTGACATATTGCACTGAAATTGTAAGTAAACAAATATTGACCTCAGTCCTATGTTGATGTTATTATTTATTTTTTTACAGTTGTTGCCTTTCAAACATCTAAGGCTCTGTAAAAACTATAAAGCAGGAAAACACAATAACACAATTTAGTTTATGATAACACAACAAGCACACGTCAGTGTTGCTGCATGAACAAATTTTGAGAGAGAAGTGCATGTTTGACAGAAAGAAAGTTGTTGCTCAAAGAAAATGATTCTCTTTTATTTCAGGCATCACAGGATCAGGGAAAACACAATTACCTCATTTCTAAGTGCGGCCAACCATGTGAGTGTAAATAAAGAATGCCACTCAACCAAAATAATTGTTTTTAATATGAAGTATAAGGTTAAAAACATATCTTGTTTTGTCCACAGGGAGCTGCTTATGTAGAGTTTGATGTTCATCTCTCTAAAGATTTAGTTCCAATCGTATACCACGATCTCACCTGCTGTATTGCTACTAAAAAGGTAACAATCGCGTTTGGCTCCCCTTACTTGACAGTGAAAAGTCCCTGTTTGCACAACTCATTTAAGGTCCTTCTGTATAGCTTTTGTTTTGACATTTGAAGACTTCATACTTATTCCTTTCAAATTCAGCCTCGAACAGTAGTTTTAAACACCGATTAAAACTGCAAAACAAAAGGAAGAAAATCTCTTCCCTTGTGCTTTACATTTCTTGTATCCCTTTATAGAAAAATGACAAGAACTCAATGGTATTGGTCGAAGTTCCTGTCAAGGATCTTAACTTTGATCAACTTCAGCTTTTAAAAGTAAGACATCTTTCAGACTCTTTTGCTGTGGTTGATCAATGAAATGCAATTATCTCCATGCTGATATTGATGGGTGTGAATGTGCTTGTTTTTCTCAGCTCGCCCATACAACTGCCATGGAAGTTCATGACCACAAAGGTAGAATTTGGATTGATTTATGTCACAAAAGTACAATACAAATGCAGATCATAACTTCTTGTCAAACTAGTTGGTGACTTTAAGGACAGATTAATGTGCAGTGTTTTGTCTGTTATCCACAATCAGGTTCCAGAAGTAAAATCTAATTCAAAATCTCCATAATGATTCACCTCGGATCTGGTTGTTATTGTTTAGGGTTTAGGATCCAAGCCTCTGTTGAGCTGTATTGAGCTGAATAAACGGTTAACTGTTAAATAGATAAAGATAATAGTTTTTGCGGTGTTTCTTTGTCCAGACTTGCAGGATGAAGAAGAGTATGTAGATGAGCACCAGCCTTTCCCTTCCCTTTCACAGGTATGACCGTTTTATCTTTTCATAACTTTGACCTCAGGATTTATCATTTGTTTTATATATATTATACATATTACACTTACATCACTTTTCTCATTTGATATTATGTTTCAGATATTCCAGGCGGTTCCAGATCATGTGGGATTCAACATTGAACTAAAGTGGATTTCTCAGTTTAAGGTTTGTGTTGCCTCAAGCTGGTCTGATCTCGGTGTTAGTGGAGAGAAAAACACCCTCATTGTATCTGTTTCTCCAAACAGGATGGTTCCTGGGATGCGAAACTCTCCACCTACTTCAACATGAATCAGTTCTTGGACATCATCCTCACATGTGTGCTGCAGAACGCTGGCAATAGGAGAATAGTCTTCTCATGTTTTGATCCTGATGTCTGCATAATGTAAGATGTCTTGTTCATGTGCATATTCTAATAATGCACATTATATGATATTTTAAGGTTATATATTTTTGAACTATGGCAGGCAATTTAAGCACTGTGTAAACCAACCACTTGTTTCTTTAAAATGTATGTACACAATAAGTTCAGGGATATTTATTAAATAAATAGTTCTCATAAAAATTAAAATCGGCAAAAAAATATTTACAGGCCATCCAAAATGTAGATGAGTTTGTTTCTTCATCAGAACAGATTTGGAGGAATGAAGGTATACATCACTTGTTTACCAATGGATCCTCTGCAGTGAATGGGTGCCGTCAGAATGAGAGTCCAAACAGCTGATAAAACATCAGTGTAATCCACACCACTCCAGTCTATCAGTTAACGTCTTGTGAATAAACAAATCCATCATTAAGGTTTTTTAACTTAAATGTCGCCTCTGGCTAAAATATAAGTTCTCGATCCATTATTTCACTTTCTCCTGTGAAAAAGTAGTTTTGTCTGAATCAGGAGAGATATATGCACAGGTCAAGCACCGTTTACAAGCGAGAACAGTCTAAAACTGTTTTAAACAAAAAGGTTTGTGGATTTTAATGTGAGAGGACAATAGAAGATGGACTTTTTCACTGGTGGAAGTAGTATTATGCATTATGGACTTATATTTTGGTCAGAAGCTACAGTTTAAACTTCCTTGATGGATTTGCTTCTTACAAACACGCAGCTTTTCACTTTACAAGGTGGTAATTGATGCACTGTAGTGATGTGGATTACTTGTGTATTATTGTGAAGTGTTTTATCAGATATTTGGACTCATGCTCTCATTCTTCACTGCAGAGGATCCCATTGGTGAGCAAGTGATATAATGCTTAATTTCTCCAAAACTATTCTGATAAAGAAACAAACTCATCTACATCTTGGCCTGAAGGTGAATAAACTTTGAGCAGATTTTCATTTTTGGTTGAACTATTCCATGAAAGAATAAATAGTCAACCTTGATGTTGTGGTTGTTCAAATAAATTGTTGTCATCTTCAGGGTGAGGCAAAAACAGAACAAATACCCCATCCTGTTTCTGACCCAAGGAGTGACAGACCTCTACCCTGAATTCATGGACATCCGCTGTCAGAGCACCAAGATCGCCATGAGCTTTGCTCAGAGTGAGAACATACTGGTAAGAGAACGGTGGTGTGACCGCACAGCTGTTGACACCTGAGAACATAGTTGTGAAATGGCACGGAGAGACGCCCAGTTTGGCAGCATAAGAAAGCTGTGTTTTGTATTACAAACTATCCAAACCTATGAAGTGAAAGAGATCTAATTGTGTTGTTTGGTTTCTGTGAGATTTGTTTACCTGCAAAAGGAATGTGGCTGTATTGTTTTCCATGTCAGATTTCATGACACAGATGAAATAAAGACTTTTTTATGCGCTCACAGGGAATCAGCGCTCACACTGATGAGCTCTTGCGAAATATGGATTTCATCAGAGAGGCCCAGTCTAAAGGGCTGGTGGTCTTCTGCTGGGGCGACTATAACAACGACCATGACAACAGGATGAAGTTGAGGGAACACGGCGTTGATGGCGTCATATATGACAGGTGGGATCTAATTTGTCTTGCTGTACTAGGGAACATTCGGTTCCTCGCTTGCTAATCCAACAGCAGTCTTTAGTAGGGCTGAGAATATTGATCAAATGTTTACTTGCATCACATATTGACATCATATAGTTAAACATTTCACATGTGAAAAGCAAATCAGCTAGTGATAAAGGTGCAATAGCAAAGTCGTAAAGGTACAGTAGCAAGAACAGTCTGTTTAATTCTAAGAGTCAGAAAAGGGCTGGAAAATGGTCAGTTGTGTGAAACAAAAACGATATAAAGTAAATGCTACAAACGTGTAGAATGTGGTGACATTGTTGAACGAGTAATCATAAAGAAGCCCACAGCAGGTGATGTTGTACCCTTAATTTGACTGCCATGATGAATCTTTCAATATAAATACCAGGACAGCCTTTGCATGCATTTGAAAGTCACGTGTGGTTTATGGCTGTTCCCTGATGGTCCGGGCATATCAGCACATGTCTACATGAAGCTCTGTTTCATTCTGGGTAAAGGTTAAACTAATCAATAATGTTCTGTTTATGTAATGCACTTCATGCCATGTATGCACTTTTCAATTAGTTACAATCAGATTGAACCTCCGGCAGTTGTGTAAATATCGTGTATGTATGTGTTAAACCAGCTCTGAGGTCCATCAAACACTGACATTGGTTTACATAACAATTCAGTGTTTGCAGATTTTCTTTTCTGGCAGTTTCTGACAGTTCAGCTCATTTGTGTTCCTTCTCCACTGCAGTAAACCCTCAAGACCTGCTTAGAGAAACTGTTCCTGTTTATTGAAATTTAAAGAAAATGAAAATTA
The DNA here is from genome assembly GCA_027564155.1 of Gymnocypris eckloni scoliostomus. Lineage (NCBI taxonomy): Eukaryota > Metazoa > Chordata > Actinopteri > Cypriniformes > Cyprinidae > Gymnocypris > Gymnocypris eckloni. The sequence continues at coordinate 34,974,304 of CM050412.1, read as the reverse complement.
TGTCATGTTTTATCTGTCTATTCTGACTTATGTCATGTTTTAAATAATTGTATTTGTTTATTTAGTTTATTTATTTAGTGTTAGTTATTTTCCTGACAATTTGGAAAAAGTGTTTATTATTTTTCGTATTAGTATATGCACACAATACTTAAATATATACAATAATATATGCAATAATAACCTTTTACTACCAAAACCCACCAACCAAACAGTCTGCAAAATATTTCAAGTTTAACCTTTCATTTGATTGATGTGACTAGATAGATTTTGCCTTGGTCACCAAATATTTCTATGCATTATTGACTCTTTCCACATTTTTCCTTTAAACGTTTAAGCATTTTTTTCTTTTTTAAATAATCCTCACAATTTTGTGGTAATTTGCCTCTTTTTTTCAGAATACATGAATGCTTGGTGCCAAAGCCCAATGCTTCAACTTCCTCTGATGCCTGTAATGTCTTCTGTTTCCCGGATGTTTGTACTTTTAATTGGCATTTGGCTGCTGCCTGATTGATCGTTCTCACTGACTAGCACCTCAAGAACCATATACACGTTAACCATATACGTGTTATACAGCAATGATGTGAGGCAGTACAACTGTGGAGTTTTGTTTTTGACCAGCCTTTTTCAATTATTCAGCACTGGGTTAAGGTTCAGCTGCCTGTTACATCATTCTGAGATTTCGAGACTTCCTCTTTATATGGGTGACCTGGTTTCCTTCCAACAACCCATATTACACAAATTACAGTGCAGATGCATTCGTTTTTTTTCCACTGTCAATTTTTCAGTACTAGCCATGTTAACGGTGCATGAATCCCTCCGTGGACCTCAATGATTTAACCATTGAAGAATGAATGAATAAATGAATGAATGGATTAACGGCTTCTGCTCTCAAACCAACCTGACTGGGGATCTTGATAAAGGCATGGCAGAAAAAAGCTGCATTTATCTAAATATAAAATTACACAGTATAATAATTATGGATGATTATAAATAGTGATAAGTGCTTTTCCCACACATTTAGAATGGATGACTCCTTTTCCTTGTTACATTTGGGATATATTTCTTATAGCTGCATGCTAACTGAACATCCTTTGGCATGTCATTTATAATGGATGATACAAAACATAAACAAGTCTTCCCAGAGCCAACGTAAATGAGCCCTTAATGCTCTTAAAAACACATATATCATCTGACACCATGATGGTAGAAACAACATGGTAGAAAATATAAATATATGCATGTATTCATGAACACGTCAACCTGTTGACGTCAACTGTGACTTGTCACAATATTTATGTGCTTTGCACATATGAAGTTATTCCAGTTTCCATTGATATCTTTTAAAATGCAATGTTTTTGAATTTCTGACACTGGTGACTAAACAATTAATGAATATTTTGTTCTTGTGAATCTAAATAACGTCACAAGCAGTGAGATTGGATTTTCAGGCTGATTTGTGTTTATTCTGAAAGAGAATGTGGCTTTTTAAGACATCATAAAGTCAACATGAAATTAAAAATAGGTTTTTAAACGCACATCCCTGATCTTAAAATCAATGATTAATATACCAAGGAAACTTGAGTCATCTTATAGGGATAGTTTGCTCAAAAAGGAAAGCCTGTAATCATTTAATCACCCTCCACTTTTTCAAACCTGTGTTTCTTTCTTCTGCTGAACACAAAAGAAGATATTTTGAAGAATGTTGGTAACCAAGCAGCTGACGGTAGCCATTGACTTCCATAGTGTCTTTTCCATACTGTATTCCATACTACTTCAATTTTATATCTTCTTCAGCAAAAGAAAGAAACATTATATTAAGTATTTAGAAATTTTTTCGTGTCTTTAAAAAAAAAAAACTTGCATTCAGTCAAAATAGATACTCATTTAAAAGAATCCAGTCAGTTCACTATTGAGAAAATAAAGTCCCACCCTACATTTGTTTGTGTGTGTGTGTGTGTTGAATATTCCCTTTTACTGAAGAGAAATCAGTTGCAACAGCAGTTCGTGTTAACTTGAATTTGATATGGATGAAAATGAGGCTATGGGGGTACAATCACAGTCTGTTAAACGTTTCACTGTCCTGTGTCATAACTGTCATAATTTCCCATGTTTTTGAAGGACATTTTTAATGTTTCGTCACACAGACTGTACTTGTAATGCTCAAAGCTTCATTTTCATTTGTCATATTAAATATTCTGTCTACTCTAAAGGTCTGTAGCAGAAATTAAAGGCATGATGTGGCAAGAATATGGAGATGCTTACTGTAAAACACTTAAAACAATCTAATCATTTGTTGCTCTTGGACAAAACCTTGGTATGATCCCTTCCCCTTCACCCCCGATAGCTACTTTTACGTTAATGAAACTTCCTTCTATCTTTTTCAATGTTAGATGACACTCTTTTTCTTTCCCTCAGATTGACCCACAGCTAAAATAATGTTTTGTATCCACAGAATCTGCGAGGACAAGCTCGAGCAGCCAAACATCTTCAATGTAGAGGAACAGGGAGGAACTCTAAAGGACGTCATTCAAACATGTGCCTGCTCCACCTACAGCATTCCCTGCTGCTCCGTTCCGTGCACAGGAAAATCCCCGGAGGCCAACGGGGAGTACGATTCCGGCCTCAGTTCCTCTTGAGACCCACACAGCCAGGCTACATTCACTCTATGTCTTTAATCTTCCCATAATGCACCAGAACTAATGCACACATACACTCTGTCATTAAGCCAAACTTAAGCTTGAGATGTTTTAGAGTGCAATCACATGTAAAAAAAAAAAAAAATGATATTTGGGGAAATTACACAAAGCTAGCTTCTACAAAAGCAATTTATTTGCTTTGTTTTGCCAGTTTGCTGTATATTTGGATGCAAAAAAATGGTGTATACAATGTGTAATATTTGTTTTATAATTCTTAATATTCTTGGGAATGCCTTTTGATTTTTTTCTTTCCTCTTCCAAGTATTTATCAATTTCTTTATCTGCAGAATGAGTATTGAACATTTGCACCCAATGTATTATTTTAATTTCTTGAACAACAAGATTATTGATACCATGCAAATGCAGCAATGCAGGATTATTATACCATGCAAATATGATTAATTAAAATGATTTAAAATGGCTATTGTATTTCATCAGCTAAACGTGAGGCCTGCCTCTAAAAATCTTTGAGGGTTTTGTCTTTAAAAAGACATGAACATGTTCCTCCCCTGTATATTGTTATCTCTTCACTACTATATCCATCCACAGATTCGTTCTTAAATGAAACACTGACGGTTTTTTTCTGACATCTGTTTTTATTCAGATGTTCAAATGATGAGCTCTTTGCTGTAAATGGGTATATATTTGAATGAATGTGCCTCTGTAAACCTGTATATGCTGCCGAGCGTCATTGTGGTCTTGTCTCTTAGCATGTGTTTATACTGCTTCCTGACTGCAGGGCAGTGAAATCATGCATGTTTGCTGTTCAATGCTACGCTGGACTGCAGCAACTTGCTGTATGAATCCACACTGAATGTTGTGGATGTCACCATGCCACATAAACCAGAACGACGCTCTGAGAGCCCAGAATAAACATATTTAATGCCAAAGAAATCCATATCTTTTCTTTTGTTCGGGGGGAGCCCAAAATCACCAAATCATTATTATACATTGGTTGTACACTATTAATAAGATTATACATTATGGGAAGAAAGTAGTGCACTACGTAGGATAGGAGAATGAAAGTGTACATTACAAATTCAGACTACATTGCATGTCATTTTTACATTAAATGGCTGAATAAATCTTGAGTTTAAAAAAGTAGCTAGGTGAAAAATAAAACGGCAGTAGTTGTAAATACAAGTTTTTCATCAAGAACATAAATCTTTGGTACAGGATGATTGTAAATGTTAGAGCAAGTTGACTTCACTAAAAGGCACTAGGTGTGGTGTTTAAATGTTTATCAGGTGGTGTGTAATATCATTCTGCAGCTGTGGTCGTGTCCATTAATATTTAATATTCTGTTCTGGCCACAGGTGAGCATCTCCTAGTTGTTCTCCCACATTATACATATAAACATCAAAGGAAAATCACCTGCAAAACTCCCTTCCACTCTAAAAGCTATGTCTCAAATCATAGTGAGCTGCTCACATTCTGAAGCCACTTATGATGCCCAGAGATGCTGTCTAGCTAGTTTTAATCCAGCCTATATATAGTAAGCTACGTGTGTTTCACATTGCTGTAAATAAGAGTGCAGAGGAAAGGAAACAAACCGCCCTTTCCTGAAACGAATTTGATATAAACAGAGGAAAGGTGGGATGCTTTTACTTTGCTTTGAAGATGATTTGAGTTTTGAAAGTGTATAAAGTTCAGCCTGTTTCCTCTTCCACTGTTTTGGTCTGTTTACAACTTCCAGATGCACTGTTAGGATGTATCTCACTATGTCAGACTGGTAGCTTGGATTTTCACATTTGTGTTTATATATATTGGTTATTTTTGTTATTCAGTACCTTTTCATGTCCCAATATGTCTTACCATATTGGATAAAATAGTACATTATTAATGGCAGAAATATTATTAGCTCATTTTAATTTCATGCTAAAAGAAAATTAAGAGAACATGCAGTGATTTTTAAATCACTACGTTAGCTAATTATTTTTGCTATGTCCAAATCATACAGTAAAAATTCAATATAACAGGTGTATTCTTTTTGTTGTGGCTAAAAGGGATGCAGCAAAAACCGGAAGTTACAATACATTTAATTTATATTATTTTATTAACGTCTACACCTTTACAAAAATAAAAAAACGGTAATTATTGTTGAACAGTGTGAGGAAAACTACGTTGTATTGATGTGCGCATGCCCAGTAGTTTTTGCTGTATCCCTTCTAGCCTTAATTTGTTTTTCTTCGGAATATGAACTAGTATGGTGATCTACAGTACCATCTAGAGCTCAGTATGGAATATGCATTTATTTTTCGTCATCATAACCTGCAGTGTCAGTGCGAGACCTTGTTGCTGAGAATCAATATTGTGGCGAAAGCTCTCTATATATGCAAATTGTAGCCTGTTTGAGCTATGCATACCAATAATGAACCAAAATTAAGCCTACGATGTTTTATTTTCACAAAATCTACCTAAAGTAAAATACAAATCTAATCAAAGTTTAAAAAAGAAATATATAATAACCATATCTCTTTGACCATATTCTAGAGATTTCTACAAATCACGAATTAATTCAGCTATTGTTTAGTTAAAATTGTACGTATAACGTTAAGTTTATAAATTTGCGGGTGCAATGATTTCAATATGAAGTCAGGCAATATAATAGTGCGTAACGCGTAATTATGGGTGTGTATGGAAGTTGTAGTTTATTAGTGTTCCATTCGTTTTAATGGCCGTTCATTTAAGCTTGGTCGCAAAACTTCAAATCCCATAATGCTTTGCCAGAGCGCCCTGGACGCCCACGCTTAATAAACGCAATGACAGTAATCTTCCGCTGCCATAGTGACTGAGCGCAAGAGAAGCGGTCAGATAAAGGAAAAGAGATTTTAGTGTTTATCTGTGCGTTTTTACCACAGAAATAATGGACAATACCGGGAAAGAAAAGGAGGCAATTCAGCTTATGGCTGAAGCCGATAAGAAAGTGAAGTCGTCCGGCTCGTTTTTAGGAGGAATGTTTGGGTAAGATACATGCTTCCTTCCCTGTTTATCCGATCAGCCCTCTAGTATGTTAAAATATCACATTGTCAGTATGGTCATGTTACCAACCTTTGGATTTATGTTTACCAGTTAATATTGAGTTTTTAGTTTTATTAAAACTAAAAATATATCGGAATTGTATTGTACAGGGCCTAAGCTGCGACAGGCCGCTTTGCGCATCAATCGATAGAAAAAAGGGCTTGTTCATTACAATGCATTGCTGATTTTTTAAATAACGATTTTTGCAAGTTCATAATCACTTAAATAATGATAATAATTGATGTGATTTCATGATTGGGCCACTAAGTGAAGTGTTTTGTGTTTGGCGCATTAGTGGCGCAGTGGCTGCAGTGTTTACATAAGGTTTTTTGGTTTTATGTCACTAATAATATTATCAGAAAGGTAACACATGTACAATGGCAGTACCATGTTTATACATAGTTATTTATGGGCTTTACATTTTTAGTAATGCTTATATATGCACTTGAATTGTTTATCTGTTGTGTAATAATAATGTAAATTTAAGATGAAATAAAATTATACTATTCTAACATTCATATTAAATGTAGGACAATAAAATATTTATAAGTGTACTTATTATAAATATTATGATTAATAAAACTAAATATTACATTCATTAAAATAAATCAGAATTATAACATTTAACTTATTTAAAAACATATATTTTAAAATATTTTTTTATATATTTGTAACTTTAATATTTATTTGAATAGTTATTAGTTATGGTTTTACACCTTATAAAAATGGCTGATTAAAGCCATTCTTTAGTTTATATCCGTATGTTTGTCGACAGAAAAAGTGAGATGAAACGTATTCAGAACATATTCAGTGTTATTTATAGTAAACAAGCTTTAACCTAGTATGTTGTGAAACTGATTTATTTCAAATAGTTTTAATTAATATGATATGAGGCACTTAAAACTGACCCAATTGAATATTCCCATCAGGACACAAGTTATCTAGAGGCCTTTCTGTTTATTACCAGCTATAATTTTCTGACTTAACCCATATATCAAAATTTACTTGTAAATCCTAACTGATATTATTGTGGCTTCTGGCTTGTAGATTTATTAGGAAAACATGATAGTTTTCATGAAGATATTAAAGTGGCTCTAAATGCATCTTCTCACATCTTTCAGAGGAAATCAAAAAGTGGAAGAAGCATGTGAGATGTACGCCAGAGCTGCCAACATGTTCAAAATGGCCAAAAACTGGAGTGGTATGTGCTTTTTAGCAGTGCAAACATGACATACTTCACCTTGCTTAAAAATGCTTAAAATGTCGTTATGTATTATGCATTCAAATCGTTTGAGCTTCATTTGTGCATTTTAATATATGCTCAACTGCTAAAATATAAATATTTCTGAATGAATATAATCTCATTAGTGAAGTTACCCTAATGTTATCTGAATAATTCTACAGCTTTGTTTGTAATTGACAGGATATTTATGATGTACAAGGTTTGTATGTTTGTTTCCAGCTGCAGGCAATGCTTTCTGTCAGGCGGCCAGGATTCACATGCAGCTTCAGAATAAACACGATTCAGCCACCAGCTACATCGATGCGGGAAACGCCTTCAAGAAGGCAGATCCACACGGTGAGGCCACAGAATCACAGATTAACACCAGCTTCAGTTGATTTATTCTAAGGAAGCAGATGTTGATGCATCTCAAGATCAATATATAATATATGACTTGTTGATCCGTCATATAATTCTAAAGCAAGTTTATCCCATCACTTTATTAAATTCATCTCATTTTTATAAAACAGTTGTTTCTGTGTGAACTGAACAGTGTTATTTTTGGTATTATTTGTATATTATTATAGTATTTATTGATATTTTGAAATTTCCTTTTTATGTTTAGTTAATTTTTATATTAAATTTGTTATGTGCTTGTCATTTTTGTTAATATATTTTAAATTGTGTTTCTATATAGCTTGAATTTTTAGTTTTAGGTTTAGTTTAAAATAATGTTAATACTTCAGCATTTATTTTAGTTATCATATAAAAATCATATTATATAAATCTTTCTCATTTTCACCCCCCATTTTATTTTAAGTCATTTTATTTAATTTCAGTTCTATGTCAGTTTATGAAAACAATATCAGTACTGGAAGTTTTAAGAACATCAGAACAGTGAAGCTCAGACAAAGAATATTGTACATTTTACTGTATATGGCATAAGAATGAATGCTGCGTTGCAACTAATATTAGTTTTTGATGATATTAGTTTGTGAAGGTAGAAATTATGGCACAGTCCCCTCAAAAATGTTTCAAAAATCAAAGAAAAAGTGCATAGTTTATTAGAAATGTTAATAAACTGTTTCTTTAGACAATAATTCAGCAGTCAGTGTATCTGTATGCAATAGAGAGATAAAGTGCATGTTTATATACGTTTATGGACTGTCAATTGATTGAAAAGGTAATCAAATGAATTACATTTGACTTATTAGTTTAATCTAAAAGAGTAGATTGAAGAGTAAAACACTGAATAGACATAAAGTGGCTTTAGATAAATAGTTTTATTTCTATATCGTTGATCATACATCTGACTGTCTAACTCTTCCTCCTCCTTCTCTTTAATGCTTGCGATTAGAGGCTATCAAGTGCTTAAACGCAGCCATTGATATTTACACAGACATGGTAAGATGTTTTTGTAGCAGTCAAAATCATAGTTCATATTATGTTCATCCAGGCTGTTCTATTGCTGTGCTATGTTTCATCATCATGGAGATTTTTAAACAGCAGTTTATGTTTTTAGCTGTCTAGTAATCCACCTGCAAACTATTGCAGAAACTCCCAAAGAGCAGTTTAACAGAACACTTAATAACAGACAGTAAGGCATTTCTCCCCCTTTCAAAATCTGAAAAAAAATCATAAACGTCCTCAGATGAGACCCAGAATCTGTATTCAAAGCATATATGAAATCAACAAAGCATGTAGATGTTCAGATGGAAACGCTTGATGGATACTGAATGAGATCTTCAGCCGACAGTCAGTTTATAAAGTCTGTTTCGTTCTGTCTTCAGGGAAGGTTCACCATCGCAGCCAAGCATCATATCACAATCGCTGAGGTGTACGAGTCCGAGCTGGTGGACATTGAGAAGGTACAAGAAATGTTTATGTAGTGTAAACCGAAGCTGCATCTTCTGCTGAGAATGTAGAGTGCTGTAAGACAGCTATATTTTGTAGGACGTTGAATTATAAATAGTATAAGTATAAAAACAAAAACAGCTGATGCTTCTAATTTAACAAATATTCATACGCTGGATTTACAGATCTCCTCATCTCAAAATAAATTTGAGCCAGTTTGCTTTCTCACCAACATGAAGGCTTGAAGTGTAAATGAGTACATTTACATGTGCGGTGTTACACTCATTGTTTAATTTAAAGTCACGCTTGTTCTTTTCTCAGCAAAAACCCAGTCGAGAAAATAATATATAATATTATTTAAAAACTATAACAAAAATGTTAATAAATAGTTATTAATAATAAATGCTTGTAATGTATTAATTGAGGTCACACTCTTAAGAGGGTTTTTTCCCAGCAAGTTCATAAACGGTCAAGAAGAAAGAAAAGGGAAAATAATATATTTTTTTCACAGAAAACAATATTTCCCCAGAAAACATTTACCAATTTACATTTAATATGATGTAATAGTAATAACAATAAAATATTAATAATGACAATAATAAATATTATTATTGATAATGCATTATTATAATACTTTATATATTATTAATTAAGGTTAAACTTTAAATGGGGTTCTTTTCCCAATAAGTTCATAAACAGGTAAGCAAAAACCCAGTCGATACCTAGATTTTGACTTAAATGATAATAACAATAAAAAGTATCATTCATTTAATTATAATAATGTTTTTATCTTTTAAAAATATAGATTTATGTTTGGCATTATTGACTGTATCGCAACAGGACAGTATTTAGACAGGAAGTGAAGCGGGACGGTGGGGGGTCCACAAGCTCGGGACTAATTATAATAATAATTATACAATTATTACTGACAATTATTAAAATGTATTATTATTAATAATATATAATTAATTCATCTTTAATAATAGTAATAATATTTTATTATTGATAATACAATTATTGTAATATTGTTAATGATAGGCTAGTAATATTAATACATATAGCCATTTAACAGACACTTTTATCCAAATATAATAATAATAATAATATCATTTGTTTATAAAACGTATTTTTTTTTTTTTTTTTTACAAATGTTAACAGCTTTTATAATCTTTTCTGAAGTTGTCTTCTGATAGTTATCGGCTATAGTTATTTGTTGTGAATGTAAAACACTCAGGACCGGTTTCACAGACAGGGCTTAGCTTAAACCAGGATTAGGCCGTAGTTTAATTAGGACATTTAAGTCATTTTTATAAACATGCCTTAAAATCATTACTGGTGTGCATCTTAAGACAAAACAAAGGCACTGACATGTTTTAAGACCAGTCAGTGCAAGTTTCTTGCAGGTGAAACGGCTCAGATTTTTTAGTCTAAGACTAGGCTAAAGCCTGGTCTGTGAAACCGGGGGTCAGTGTTATACAGAACCAAATTATGTCACTGCTTAAAATGAAGAATTCTGTTTTTGATTGTCCAAAGGCAATTGCACATTATGAACAAGCTGCTGACTATTACAAAGGAGAGGAATCAAACAGGTAAGCCTGCTTAGCAGAAGACAAATAATAAAGGTCCTTTTTTCCTGTCATGTTTAACCATTTTGTTTCTAAGGAGAGGTTTCTAAGATTAATTAATGCAATTTGAATGTTACTTTAAGCTTTGATATGGTCTGTTTGCTTCATTTACAGCTCTGCAAACAAGTGTCTGCTGAAGGTGGCTTCATACAGCGCTCAGTTAGAGCAGTACCAGAAAGCAATAGAGATTTATGAGCAGGTAAGCCATCTGTTCTGTCTCCTGCAGATTCTTACCACGTTACTCGCTCACCAGCATTTGCTAAATCACTCGGGAATTCCTGTCTGTGTCTGTAAACAGGTTGGATCCAACACCATGGACAACCCCCTGCTGAAATACAGCGCCAAAGAATACTTCTTCAAAGCTTCCTTGTGCCACTTCATCGTGGACGAGCTCAATGCAAAGGTCAGCTCTCCATCAGGTCATCAAGCACATATATGGAGAACCGCTGCAGATAATATGCATGTCTTTTTTTCTGTTGTAGCTCGCTATTGGAAAGTATGAAGAGATGTTTCCAGCCTTCTCAGATTCAAGAGAATGCAAGCTTCTGAAGGTTTGTAATGATAAAGTTTATAAAAACTTATAAAAATATAAAAACACATATTGTAATTGGGGTGGTTTAGACTTTAGTAGGTAAAGTCTGCTCCTAAAGTCCTTTAGGATTGTACTTGTCAAACTGTATGAACATTATGATCATGTCATACTATGGGATATCAGTTGTCATTAATGTCATACTGTACGACAGCCAAGACGAGTTAAAAATGGGTGCGTGCAAGAAAACTTGTCCAGAGTTTTACATTATCGACCCATACGTCCAGTGACTGCGAACTGCATTGCACGTGGGAACGAAATGTTGGCTATCATGAAAAGTATATGAACAGAGGCAATACAGGCATATTTAAGACGAATAGTTTATGCAGCTCTACACGAAACGTGAAAACAGCGGCACAACCAGTGTTTAGATAGAAAAGGCAACATATCCGAGGAATTCCGTGAGACGAGGACGGGAGCGCTGGAGTTTATGGCGGTTTGAATAAATCTAGCATTAATTCTGCTCATTGCTTGTCTTGAAAAACGGACACAGTTTGAGATTCATCGGAGGGGTAGTCACACTGCAGGATAGTGTGCCAAATCTTCTGACACTGCCAGAATTTCGACGGAGGTGAAATTTGATCGCAACGGCCATTAATCGGCTGTCGGTGAACATGTCAAATCAGCGATCAAAGACTACAGATTTTAGCCTAGGATTATAAGAATCCTTTTGGATTTCCAAATTTGTCTCAGATGACCAAATCGTGGCCAAAATCGCACCGTGTGATCCGGGCTTAGCACAAACTGTTTAATCCAGCTCAAAGGTGGCATGAATGTATTTACATGACAGTTGCATAATGTTATGAATGAGATTATTGTCATTTTAAATAGCCTACATGAAGTAAGATATTACAAATCCTTTTAGTCTTTTTTTAGCATGAAATCAAGACTTCATATTGGTTATCGTAGTAGCATGAAAAAATGAAATTGCTATTTATATTGGGAATAAATGATATACAGAAAGGGAGAAAAGAATGTTCCTCGTCATTGAAGCGGTTAATGAGAGCGCAGCAAAAACTGTGTAAAATGAAATCTTTGATGCAACGTGAGCATATCTGAATATAATGCTGTAAGATACGCTCTTTATGCATTTTCATATTTCACTTGAATTGTGAAGGGCAATTCTGTGTCTCTGTTTTTTCATTTGGATGGCATTTCTGCCTCAAGCCCTCATTCATTTCTGAATCCTGTGACAGGTCGTGGCCATCCACACAAAACACCCTAGCAATTGCATAGAATCATGACAAAAACTACTCAGATTTTTTTCACAATCGAGTTTTGCACCACCTTCAAAGATTAATATGTATTGTTGTGTCCTTTATAAGTGGTTTTATTTTTACAGAAACTTCTAGAGGCCCACGAGGAGCAAAACGCAGAGGCTTTCACAGAAGCGGTATGACTTTTACCTTCAGCTTCTTTAAAAAAAATACATTTATTATAATCTTTCTTAAAAAGCAAAATTAATAAAATATTATTCAATGTTAAAGTACTTAATACTTTAACCATTGGCATGAGTCTGGATCAGGCCTGTAATGTGTTCAAGTCACGTCGAAAAAATCATATTTACATATTGAACGCACGTGAATATCCCCACAGTGTTGAAATTACAAGAAGGAACTCTCTTTGTTGTATCGGGGAGAAAATATGAAACATTTGTTGATATTATTTTTACTATAAAATAGTGCTGTCAAACGATTAATCGCATGCAAAATTAAGTTTTTGTTTACATAATATATGTGTACTGTGTATATTAATTATGTATATATAAATATGCACACATACAGTATATCTCGTACTGTGTTCATTCAGGTGAAGGAGTTCGACTCCATCTCACGCTTGGACCAGTGGCACACCACCATGCTTCTGCGGATCAAGAAGGCCATTCAGGGGGACGAGGGCGACCTAAAATGATCTGGACAGTGGGGCGATCACCCACTGCATGGCACCCTCCTTCCCCCCCTTCCATTTCACATCAGTTTTGTGCAATGGTCAAGTCCGGGTTTTCCAAAACAGTATGTCAAAATGTATTGCTGCAACATTTCTAGAGAATATACTTACAAGCCTGTACTGTTACATTGATATCCAGTTCTATAATATAGCACATATCAAACATTTAGCACTCCAGTTTAAAGATCTGCTCCGGTTTCCCTGTTACGCATTACGAGGGTATTTCTGGAAACACAGAGTGAACCGATTCAGTACAGGGAAATTCAAGGATACAATGGGGATTTGAGATAGTCCTGGAGTTCTTTTGCAACAGTCACTGAATTGCAATGTGCTAGAGCTGCATGAATTGTACCGCTATAATTATTCAGTCAGCAGGATCGTGTATTATTATTATTATTATTATTTAGATATTGTTTTTATTTGTGCCGTTTTTGTAGTCTGTTCCCACTAGTTGGCATGCAGGCCTCAAAATGCAGCTATTTAATAACATCAAACATTCATGCTGGACCGAGTCAATTTCAGTTTCCCACAGTCCACCATTTTGAATAAAAAATGTCTTGTCATATCAGATGAAAGTACTTTTTTTTTTTATCCACTCTCTGAAATTTAACTCTAAGGTTGTTTTCTTAAATGTATATTTATTTAATGTATTTATTTCCTAAACCATTCATATTAGTCATGTAATATTATGAGTCTAATAATAATATTATTAGTCAAAAATATATATTGGTCTAATAATATTGTATTAGTAAAAAAAAGGACATCATTTAACATTATATTTTTACACTGTCTCATCTCCATCAGCACTGAAATTGATACGTTTGTAAAATCCTTGTATAACCTTTAATAACATGCTCTGTGTGTGTCGTGCTGTGAATGCATAGCTCATGTACGCTCTTCACTCCTGTGGTCTTTAGCAGCGCATGTCATCTGTGTTCTACGTGTCGTGATGTCTGTATTTTACCATATTCTAGAGTTTTTAAGAACAGTCCCAAACAATGTATTTTCCCACAGAACAACTGATGTCTGTGAGAATGTACAGAAATAAAAACCAAGACTGAAATGGCTACACGATTCAAGCAAGTGAAAGTCTGTTATTTTGCCATGTGGTGTTCGCCAAGCTTCGCAACATTGATGATAACTCAAATAATATAGAAGGTTAAGAAAGTAAACATAAGAAGTGTATGTAAATGGCATTTAAAAAATTAAATGTATATGAAATTAAAATATGTTATAAATATTGTATATTAAAAAGTAAATGTTTATAATTTATATAAAAGTAAAATAATTATATTATTAAAATCAAAATCACTTATAGAGAATGTATTTCAATCCAAAATAAGATAAATTAGAAAAGAAATGAAGCTGAATTCAAGACAATTTATTGAGATTTTAATGAGTGCTGTCATGACTGCAAATCATTACACACGTAATAGAGTACTATAAATGTTAATATGCAGTTCACTTTGATGTGTTGCGCATAATAAATATCCGCAAAAGCTCATTTTTGTTTTTACAAGAATCATTAAAAAAACTATTTAATGACAAGACGTTCCCTAGAAATGGAAGGGGAAATCATATATGTTGTCAAAAACAAACCTGAGCAGAATTGAACAAAGTGATTCAAGAATTGTATTAGTTACACACATCATAGGTTTTATAAAGCAAAAGTGTGTTTGCAGTTGATCATTTAAAGCAAAGCTTGATTGTGACATGATTAACGAGTATTTGCAGCTGAAGCAGGTAGAATCTACTCTCCTACGGAGATTTCCATGTTGTTTGAAGCCCCTGTAGTCTGAATGCTTTCAGTGACTTCCTGTTGGGTGTCTGCACAGTCCGTCTCTCCCATCGTAACAGCCTGGACCGACACACACTCAGCCGAAGCCAGACTGTTCTCTATTGCTTCGGCTTCTGATGTCTCCGCAGTCCTTGCCGGAGCCAGTATGGCGTCTGAAACGTGACCGGCCACGGTGATGGGCACAGAACCGGATATTGATGGAGAAACTCCGATGGAATGCGCGACCGATATGGGGATGGAAAAGGGAACGGTCACAGGCATCCCGACCGCAGAAGCATCCAGAGAGATCACGCCGTCCGTGGTGACTAAGGGCTGGAGTTGTGTGCCTGCGGGAATCTCGGTCTGGATAACCGTGAGGCCGCCCAGGGCCGTGTGGCTGACCAGAGCGATGGTTCCAGGTCCGGCCCAGTCTCCGGAAATGGTCACGGGCTCTGCGGACCCAGCCAAGACTTCTTGGGTCTTCTGTACGTTGCTCTCAGGAGCCTGCGCTTTGGAAGAAGTCGGTGGACGCCTTGTCCTTCTTCTGAGAAGAGCCTTTCGGTTTCTTGGCTCTGTTTTCAACATTTCCCTCAAGAACAACCAGGAAGTTCTTCCATGGTGTTTGTTTGTCATGGGTCTGCATAGAGAAAAAGTCTGGTTATATGAAGTCCCAATGCAAACTAATAAATCCCTAATAGGTTAACTTGCTTTTTGTCAGCCCAGGCTTATTGTGTGAGATTGAACTAGAACTAACCCAAAAAGAGGAAATGGTGCATTCTGAAACTGCTAACAGGATGTTTACCTTTGATTTAATTGTGTTCTAAAAATGTAATATTGTGACATAATAATATATAATTTAAAATATTTATTTTCTATTTGAATATATTTTAAGAATAATTTATTCCTGTGATCAAAACTGAATTTTCAGCATAATTAGTCAGGTCTCCAGTGTCACATGATTCAAAATCATTCTAATATGATGATTTGCTGATCAAGAAACATTTATTTTTTTAAATGTTAAAAATGCTTGTACTGCTTAATTTTCTTTTTTAACAATTATTTGAATAGAAAGTTCAAAAGAACAGTATTTATTTGAAATAGTTATCTTTTGTAACATTATAAACGTCTTTACTATGCACCCCCGCTGATTAAAATTAAAAGTATTAATTTCTTTAAAAACAATCTCCCCCAAAGGTTTAAATGGCAGTGTACATGTAAGAACATCAGTAACAGGCTTAGTTGGGATTTATTATATGCATACTGGTGGCTATAAACATATTTACAGCCCATTCTGAGCTTTTTGCACCATTTATAGATCAATACATCATTATTTAATGAAATTCAAAGAACTTAAAGCCTGTGGGCGTGAATATTTTTGATAGCCTCTATAAACAGACTTCTAACACCGTGCAGTGGATCTTTACCAGGGTGTGTCGGCGTACGGTGGATTTGTCAGTGAACGTTCTTCCACACATGCTGCACATGTACGGCTTCTCTCCTGTGTGGATTCTCTGATGTCTCTGCAGGGCGTTGAGTTGAGTGAACTGCTTGTCACAGTCCTTGCAATGATACGGCCTTACACCTGAGGAGGCGGCAGAGGTGTCAGCTGATACGTTTTGGATTTAATGATCGTGCATTTTGTAAAATGGACACAAACCTGAGAACCGTACATCAGTAGTGCACTGCTTAATAATTGCCAATCTAGAACTATATTTCTAATACAATTATTTATAGCACATTGGTGTCTTTCATAAAATTGCAGTTGAAATTGTTTTATATTATCAATATGCTTTAGTACATGACTTTTTGAGTGAAATGCATTTCAATATTGGATCATTTGTGAAGGATACCTGTGTGTATTTTCATATGCTGGTGGAGGGAGTTCCTCTGAGCAAACGCTCTTCCGCAGGTTTCACATTTGTAGGGTTTGAATCCTGAATGGATTCTGTTGTGATGTTTCAGGTATTCTTTGGATGCAAAGCTCTTCCCACAGTTCTCACACATGAATGGCTTTTCACCTAGACAGAGAAGAGGAAGTCGTCAACTTTTTGCCATCGTATTATTTCTCTTTATGTAAAAGGAATCAGTTGGCTCACCTGTATGGCATCTCTTGTGGTAAGACAGCATGTGGTTCTGGGTAAATCTGGCATCACAGAGGTCACAGGCGAAAGGTTTTTCTCCGGTGTGGATCCTGGATTAAAAATACAAGATGGAATATGTAAATAGTGAATGATGTTCAGTTGGGATGCATAACATATCTGTGACCATTTTGGTATATGCAATATATAGCACTTTTTAAACTATCAAATAAATATGAACGCACCAATTTTAGTATAGAACAATCTTTTCCTGCATTTCCATTCTACACTCTTATATTATTTACATTTATGCATTTAGCAGACATTTTTATGCATAAATGTAAATAATATAATGGCCAATGTTATATAATGATTGGTTACTATATATATATATATATGATTAATCGCATCTAAACGTTTGTTTACATAATGTGTATATTTATTACGTATATATAAATTCAAACACATTCATACATATTTGAGACCAATATGTTGTTTATATATTAAATATATTTATATATAATATAAAATATAAGAATATAAATGTATTTAAATTAAAATATTTTCTAAATATATACAGGTGCATCTCAATAAATTAGAATATCGTGGAAAAGTTCATTTATTTCAGTAATTCAACTCAAATTGTGAAACTCGTGTATTAAATAAATTCAATGCACACAGACTGAAGTAGTTTAAGTCTTTGGTTCTTTTAATTGTGATGATTTTGGCTCACATTTAACAAAAACCCAGTAAACCTGTACTGTATGTGTGTGCATTTATATATACATAATATATGCAGTACACATAAATATATTATGTAAACAAAAACATTTATTTTGGGTGAAATTAATCACGATTATTCATTTGACATCACTAATACATATATATATTCTGCATTTAGCAGACACTTTTTTCATACATGTAAATAATATATTAAATTAAATGGTATATTATATGATTTACATGTATGTGTTAAGCAGATGCTTTCATTCATAAATATCAATAATGACTTAATATGACCATACCATAAAACAACTAGATTTACAATTTTGTGATTGCCCATATTTCTGATATAATATTATATAACATAACATAATATACATTTACGCATTTAGCATATACTTTTATTCATAAATGTAAATATAACATTCAATTAAATTATAATTATATTCTATTATTTACATCATGTAAATTTGCATTTCGCTTTACATAATACAGAAATAATATGATTGCCAATGTTACAATATGGTCAGTTATTGACTATAACATAAAAACGACTGAATTATTTTACATTTTATGCGGAAGATATAATATACATGCATTTAGCAGATGCATATATTTAAAAATGTAAATAATAAATTTGCAAATATCATATGTTCGGTTATTAACCATTAAATAAAATCTACTTTTTATGTTGATTTTTATATTTTCTGACTGCTCATGCAAAACTACCTTTGATGTGTCTTGAGCGCTGAACTCTGGGAGAATCTGGATCCGCACTCATCACATTTGAAGGGTTTGTGTCCTGAGTGTGTCCTCTCATGCAGCGTCAGGGCAGTTTTGGAGCTCAGAGATTTGCCGCAGATGTGGCAGTAGTGTCTGTCCGTGCCGCCCTCGTGCACCTGCCGCCTGTGCCGGGTCACATCCTTCTTGCGCTTGAAGGTTTTGTTGCAGACATCACAGGGAAAGAGCCTCTCATCATTGTGCACATGCCGCTGGTGGATTTTCAGGTTGCAGCGGTTGGCGAACGTCTGCTGGCAGATGTCACAGCGAAACGTGGTGTCCATCTGGACCCCGTGGTTGACCTTCAAGTGCTTCAGGTAGCTCTTCTCGTAATAGAAGGAACGGCTGCATTCCTCACATCTGTACTTTGCGGTTCCTCTCTTGATTTCCTCCTTGGCTTTATCGGCCTTGTCCATTTCCTCATTAGGCTGGAAGTCTGATTCATCAGGGTCTTCCTCAGGCACATCAAGAGATGATTCGGACCCAGTGTCACCGCAAACGTCTTTTTCACCCAGTACGTCCTTGCGATGATTCTGCCTCAGGATCTTGTGGCGTTTGCTCCTCTTCTCCTGAGTCGGACTCATCAAGGGTTTCTGCTTGCATCTTTGGCTTTTTCAGAGCAAAGCCCACAGACACTTTGCGACCCGCTAACCTGCTGCTTCTCCTGTCTGGTTCTGTCTCCTTCATAATTTCAGGCACTTTTAAAGACTTTTTTCTCTTCATCGCTTTTTCACAGATTCTTGTTTCTTCTTGACTTCAATATTTGGAGAATTTGAATCCACTCCATCTTTCTGCAGAGATTCATCTGAAACACTGCTGGGAATTTCTGCCTCGCAAGCATCCACTAAGTCCTGGCACTTCAGGAGTTTAGCCATTTGCAGTATGGTGCTGATGTAACTCTTCTCCACCTCGATTTTCCCCAAATAAGCATACTGTAAGAATTTCTCAAATGCATGTGGTAAGATGTCACACAAGAATATATTTTTCACTATGTCATTGGCTAACAGGTGGGACTCAAAGTAATTGCTGGATGCGACGAGGACCACCTGATGGGCTTCAAACTCCTCCAGCTCTCCTTGAAAATCCACCTTCACTGTGATGTCACACAGGTTTCCCATGGTCCTCAGCTTCCACATGGCATTGAGCAGATTTTTATGGTGAGAGCTGGATTGCAGTTGAACCAATCCATCACTCATTTTCTCTGGTTTCTGCAGCTGCCGGGAAGAATGCAAATAAAGCAAGTCAAGTAAAGCAAGTACATTTATTACACACACACACAAATAAATGCATTATGTGACAAATTTCTATTGAAGTTGTACAAACTGACTGTTAATATAATGATAAATAAAAACGCAGACATTTTAACCACCTTAGAAATCACTTTGAGTTTGTTTTATAATAAAACAATTACTGAATCTCAGTATTTTTATCTACATAAATATTAAGCCATTTGTTGTAACGTTACATGCTAAACTTTAGCTTTGTATGTCACGGTAACGACCCAAAAATTCAACTGTTGAATCCCATTCAAATGCCTTTTGTTTGCCTAATTCTTTATACGACTTCATTTAACTGCTTCATTGCAGAAACCGACAAGAGAGAATAAAAGGAGACGCTAAAGCAGTTAGCATCATTAGCTTTGTGTTCAGATGAGCGATATCTGTGCTAATGGAACTTAAGAGCGAACCACACGTCAATAGATCATATGTTTAATGTCCATCTGTGACATGCAGTGAAAGGAGGGTTTGCACAGCAGGCTGGAGATTTCTTACCGTAAGGCCAGTAAAACGGCAGCCCTGTAACTTACAAATCAAATCCACGGGCACAACAAGAGTATTTCCGGTAGAACGCGCACCCATTAGAGCCGAAGGCATCATGGGAAATTGAGTTTTTCTTTTATAGATTATCTTGATTCCCGATAGGTTTAATGGTGTATTTTTAATTACTTATTCTATCTGATAATAATAATCATAATGAAAACGTAATTATTTGTTGTGCAAATAAAGTACTAATATATAAAGTTCTCTTTTAAGTTGTATTTGTTTGTATTTTTTATGTTTAGGTAACACACACTCTTGTTAGGTGTGTGTGTGTGTGTGTGTGTGTGTGTGTGTGTGTGTGTGTGTGTGTGTGTGTGTGTGTGTGTGTGTGTGTGTGTGTAGATCAAGTACGTGTGAGTAAAAGTACAGATAATAATAAAATATTACTCCAGTAAAGTAAAAGTACTGCTTTTTCAATTTTACTCGAGTGAAAGTACAAAAGTAATCATTTTTTTATGTACTTAAGTAAAAAAGTACTGATAGACAGATTTATTTTGCAATTTTATATAGACTACTTTATTTAATTTTATATTAGCACATATTTGTATAATCCTACTGCCCAAAATACCTGGGTTTTTCCCAAAATAACCACTATATAGAGTCAAGATATATATTTTGTTGATATGGACTACGTTGATGAGAGTGATGTAGTAATGTTCACTGTGTGTGCTTACACTGCCATGTACCTGAGAGATGAAACAGATTTCACCATCTAATCTTCACCAGGAAGAAAAAGTGTTTTAGAACTTGTTGACGAGAACGCTCAGTTATATATGACATGAGAATTAGGCCTGAAATTAGGAAGAACATTTTAAGGAAAATCTAATTATATTTTCATAAGGATTTTTTCTTCTCAAACTTTGTCTGTGATGTAAAACACCCTGGCCAAATGCCCCAGAGGGCATCACTTCCCACTCTGATAATTACTGTAGTTACTATGTTCTGAACATCACATCCTTTCTTTTTCCCTCAGATGGAATCTATCAGGTGGCTGAATAAAGATATTTGGACTTTATATCAAAACATTTCCTCAACTTAGCACCAGCAAGCTTGTTAGCTAGACAGTTAGCATCAGCTAACAATATTTACTTATTTTCATTATGGTTATGTATAAACATTCATATCTGTCTAAATGGCTAGTTGATCTAAACAATATAAAAATGTATACTGTTGATAAACAATATAAAAAGAGACGTCACATAGGTCTAAATGCATGGCATTTTAATAAAACTGCTAACCTTACAGCAGCTTATGAACATAAGACCGTTACATATGAACGTGCATGAGTTATTTTATTTAATCGGTGTTATTTTAATGTTTAGTTTTTTGACCTAAAACATAACGTTAGAGACACTGATGTTGATCTGTCTGCATTCAAGCATTTCAGTGGGCTTAAATAGATCACCCTTTACAGCAGATTTAGTTCACAAACAACTGACAGTTTTGACCTAAATATTATTTTCAGTTACAATAATTAATTGTAAAATTCGACATTAGTAACCATATTTTCACAGCATCAGTAGCTGTGCTCACGAGATCTCCCGGTTCTTTACTTGTGAGTTCAGTTCACTGAAGAAGACTCGCTCTAAACGGATCATTTGAATCAGTGAGTTTTCGACCGAGAACAGCTGCAATCGAATCATTGCATCAGTGAATGAATTGTTTGTTGCGATTTGCGAACCGATTGAAACAGGTTCATTGAAAAGAGTCAGTTTGTTCATGAATCATACACCGCTTTGCGTCTCGGAGCACGTGATGTATCACGTGAGTAACGATATGTTTTATGAAATGTAGTGAAGTAAAAAGCGATCTTATGCTTTGGAATGTAGTGAAGTAAAAGTAAAGTTACTCAAAATAAAACTACTCCAGTAAAGTACAGATACTTGAAAAATGTAACCTTACAGTAAGGCAAGTAGTTTTACTGTTTACTGACCACCACTGGTGTGTGTGTAGGCCTAAATCAGATGAAAGCTTGATCACTCCTCATATTAGTTTTTGTTTTATATTTTCAGATAATTCCTACGTTCGTTCTTTTTTTGTGTGTGTGTAAGTGGTGGAAAAATATTGCTCGTGCTGTAAACACAGCCACCCACTATATGTTCCTGTGGCTTGTGACCTTTGCTAAACAAGATATTGCTCATAAAATACTAAAGGGCAACTGAGTTCATGGGTAACCCACCCTTACTATTTTTACCTGTGAATGTACAGACTGTATATGTACAGAATATACAGTCTGTATGCATTTTGGAGGAACACAAAGACCAGTCAGCAGTTATTTTTCTCTGTTTCTCAGACCGTACGGTACCAGTGCAGGTGTATAGAGATGTGTTCAGCCTTCCAATACAATCTGAAACACCAGCCTCCAGACTCATGTTCACAGATGGACAGAGATCAATATAGATGAAGCCCAACAAGCTTAGTTTTAGGTTTTATTACAGAGCTGCTGGCAGTAATTCTCTGCAGTAAATAAATGGGCTCCGAACTGAATCACACAAAAGTGCATCACACAATGTAGCCACGTTTTAAACATTGTGGGATGTTATGTAAAGCCTCTAGCTATTTAATATTAAAATGACATGTTCTACTGATTAAAGCTGTTAATAGCATACTGTTTTTCATAATATGTCTGCAATATGCAAACTATGCGCAATGTGTGTGTTTTCTGTAATAAACAGTGGTGGAAATGGCCAAAAATCACTGGGGGTGAACTTTTTTGATGACCTTTCAGATATATTTAATTATAAAACCCTTTATAATCTATAATAACATTAAACTTATTTCACATTTTCTCTAAACCTTCTTGGAAACTAAGACCTGCAATTTTGGCCATATTAAAGATACATTGTGTGTGAATTTGCACGTTATAATGTAAGCATCATTAATGACCCCTTGTTTTTAATTAAAAACAACGATCATCAGTGAAATGAAAGAAATTATTTAATACAAAATCTGATTGATTAATAATTGTCTCTAATTGGCCTGTTTGGCTAAGCCCTCTAAACACTATTTAGTGGTACAGTCGGTTACTGCATTATTTGTAGATTATATTTAATAGTTTACAATTTGCATAAAATTTGCAATTAGGACTCTACGCTTAATTTTTTTCAGGAGCACTTGTGCTCCAACAACAACAAAAAATAAATAAATTACGAACACCTTCTGATCAATGACAGAAATTAACCTTCACATTATAAGGCAATATTTTACTCCTTAAAGTTTAAAACAAAAAAACGTTGTAATGCCTTATTAAAACCTTGTAACTTCCTTAAATGTATGCCATATTTTGTGCCTAAAAAATTTATTTATAAACGTGTATCAAAAAAGTTAATCAAATAATACATTTATATATGGGTTAAAATTTCTGATATAAATGGACTTTTACATGAAATCTCTCTCTCTCTCTCACTCACTCACTCTCACACACACACACACACACACACACACACACACACACACACACACACACACACACACACACACACACGCTATATGTGTGTATATGAGATCACTCATGATACCATGCAGTATAAGCTATGTGCCACCTGTGAATATATTCCTTATAATTTGACAGAATTGTATATATTTAAAAGTCCTCATGCGTGTCTATACATGTTTGTTTGTGTATGCATACATATTCACAGACTTTTTGTATTTATTACAATGTCTGTATTTGTTTTGTATGTTTTTTTAAATATGTATTAGTATTTTTTTTACAACATCCTCAGGTATGTTTTCACTACCGTCCTATAGCTACAGCAGGTTCGAGTCATAGTAGTTCGTATCCACTAGATGGCGCTGTTGCACACAGATGAACTGAAAGCAGGCACTGGAGAACTGGAACAGAGTATGTGATTCATGTACGGCCTTTGCAGTTACATTTAATTTGATCTGGACAAAACCTAAGTTAGACACTGGAAACTCAACACAGACTTGGAAATACAAGACAGTAATCATGTCAAGTTTAACCTGACTGAAAGTGACACAGCATTTCTGGAGCCTCCACTGCCAAGATGTTTCCCTCAACACCGCTCGCGTTTCTCGCACACCGCGAGGGTTCATAAAAGCGCTTTGTTTTTGTTATTAATGATGTGTTGAGAGAAAACTGGACTCTTCAATTATTCATTCGAGTCATGTTATTTCATGCTAATCAGATGCAAGTTTAGACGCGTTCTCTGCCGCCGCGTGCGTTATTTCTCCAGGATTCACCGGGGGTTTGCGTGGCCTGCCAAGCGCTCTTTATTGACACAGGAAATCCATATGCCTCGCATTTCCCTTAATGACTTCTGCGAGTGCGCGGCTCCTTCCGGTGACTCATGCTGCACTTGTGTGGACCGGAGACTGTGGTTTTCCATTTACCTCTGGAGCTCCGCCACGGCGTCTGCGCTGCTGTAACCCGGCACGCTTTCAAAACCAGACAGCTCCAGAAAGAGAAAGCCCTCCCTCTCCCTTGCTCAAAACAATGGAGCCACATCTGCCCCAGTGCATTGTGGTACTGTTGGTCTGGAAGTCTTGTTGAGTGTCGGGGAAGGAATGCTAAGGTCACACAATCACGCTTAACTCTATGCTAATAAACCCAGAATGCTTTTAAAAAGGAAGACAGCAGGAAGAAGTGGAGCAGTGAAACTCTCTTAGAGATTTTAAGTGGTAAAATGAAAAACACCACAATGGCAATGAGTGATGTCTTTCTTTTTGAGGTGAAGTTTTAGTTGTTAATGTACAGAGGCTGTAAGGGAAACCAGGGCTAGTCGTCACACTGATTATATTTTTGCAATAATAGAGTTTTTACCATCACTTGTAAAAATCCAAAATATATATACCAAATAATAAACCAAAATGTATTCAGACACCGTCAACATTTCTCACATCATCACAGTTTAATCGCTATAGTTACAAAAAATAGTAATACAATATGACAAGAAAACATTTATTTTGCTATTCTCACTTGCATAAATGAACTATAGTGTCCTGCACCAACTAATTATTATATCTGGTGTATATGCAATTAAAAAATATGTGTGTGTGTGTGTGTGTGTGTGTGTGTGTAGGTAAAATAAATGGTATGTTTATTTTTTATTTCGATTCCATTATAAATGTATATATTATTATTTTCCATGTATGTTTGCAGATAATTCATTTTAATTTAACAAATAATAATTTATAACAATGTAACAATAATGGTAGAAAGGTATTTTAAATTATATTTTACAAATTTCAGGGCAATTGTAATATTTTGAAATTATATATAAATGGAAAAACGTTTTTGGTATTAATATATTTAGTATTTACATTTTATATAATAATGTTTAATAGGTTTCTCTTTTTTGTATTCAAATGTCTTTGCAGAAATTGGCATTCAGAAGCAAACCTACACTGAAATATATTCACTGGAGTAAACAAGCGACAACTATCCCAATTAAGTACTAAATATATTACCATTATGGGTTTTGAGAATTTGTTCTTATTCTATTGATATACAAGGTAAGCTGAAAATATTGCAGATGCTATAATGAAATGCAAATTTGGTGACAGATATTTTCAAATTTCATAGTGGACAGAAAGACACCAAACTAACACAAGCTCTTAAAAATATCTTCTGTATTTATATTGGAGGTTTTAGCAGATGCCACCAAAGTGAACAAAACAACCACGTATTATTTATATCTGGTTATGAGCTGTAGTGGTAGTTTTGCTCCTGTATTGCTGGAATGGGGGGTTGATGTCCTTGACTAACCCGGCTCTGCTCTCAATGCTACCCGTTTGCTGGAAAGCATCAGCATGTTGGACCACAGTGAGCTTTCAATACAAATAACCACGTAAATCTCTGCCTGGTTTCAGATTTAACCACATTGTTAATCTTCCAGTCAAACTTCCAGACCAATGTTCCTCTGTGGTTGATATTTCTTCCATCTCGATTCAAAATAAATGTTATCACGGACAATACTGTGCTTGAAACTCAACAAGATGACAAGCCATTTTTCAGAAGAAGCAACTTGAGCGTGTGAAAATGATCATGAGATGACAGTCTAAACTTTTTACCCTCCTGAGCATGTTTCTGCCCATTTGAAATTACATGACTGTCATGAAACTTTTAATGTCAATATACTTGAACAAATAAATTGGTTTGGAAAGTTTTTGACCAGTTTTTTTTACTGTACTTTTATAAAAGTATTAGAAATAACTGTTGCATCAATGCAGATTTTTGTTGTTACCAACATAAAAAACGCAGCTCAACATATCAGGATTATTATAGTATTATTATTAACTAAAATTAAAACCACGAGAAACATTTTTGTTACTTGAAATAAAATGAATGTTAACTTAATACAAATAAATAAATACAAATATTTAAAACTATATATAAAAAATCCTTATAGCAAGACAAAATGTATTACATTTGTTTAGTTTCCTTTAAATATTAATATAACACAAACAAATACAAAAACAGAATTAACTAATAAAATAATAAAAATAAAAAGACACAAAATATTTACAAAAACTTTCATATTAAAGTAGTAGCAGAAAATATAAAATATCATTATATATATACAGTGCTCAGCGTAAATGAGTACACCCCCTTTGAAAAGTAACATTTTAAACAATATCTCAATGAACACAAAAACATTTTCCAAAATGTTGACAAGACTAAGTTTTATATAACATCTGTTTAACTTATAACATGAAAGTAAGGTTAATAATATAATTTAGAGAACAACATTTTCAGTTTTACTCAAATTAGGGTGATGCAAAAATGAGTACACCCCACTGAAAGTCTCTGGAGCAAAGCTAAATTTTAGACTACAAATGTCTAATTTAACAAGAATTCAACCACAGGTGAGTTTAATTATTCATTACACAGGTGTTCAGCAGACAGTTGACTATAAAAGTGTGTTACTTAAAGAAAACCCCTTCCCATTTCATGCTGTCAGCAATGGCACCACATGGAAGAGAAATGTCACAAGACCTGAGAAAGAAAATAATTTCTTTACACAAGAAAGGTGAAGGCTACAAGAAGATCAGCAAAGCTTTACTTATCAGTCAGAATACTGTAGCAAAAGTGGTACAAACATTTAAAAAAGATGGAACTGCAACCATCTCACAGAGACGTCCAGGTCGTCCACGGAAGTTAACACCTCGTCAGGAGCGTCTTTTGATGAGAAGGGTTGAAGAAAATCAACATGCAAGTTCACTGCAGTTATCTAAAGAAGTAGAAAGCCAAACTGGGGTGACTATTTCTCGTGACACAATACGGCGTACACTGCAGAGGAATGGCATGCATGGGTGCCATCCACGAAAGAAGCCTCTCCTAAAGCCCAGGCACAAAAAAGCCCGCCTAGAGTTTGCCAGGGCCCATGCTGACAAAGATGAAGACTACTGGGACTCTATACTCTGGAGTGATGAGACCAAGATAAATGTTTTTGGACCTGATGGCTTCAAAACTGTATGGCGTCATAAGGTGAGGAATACAAAGAAAAATGCATGGTGCCTACAGTGAAACATGGTGGTGGCAGTGTCCTTATGTGGGGCTGCATGAGTGCTGCTGGTGTCGGGGAGCTGCATTTCATTGATGGCATCATGAATTCACAAATGTACTGCTCTATACTGAAAGAGAAGATGCTACCATCACTCCGTGCCCTTGGTCATCGTGCACTTTTCCAACATGACAATGATCCTAAACACACATCTAAGGCCACTGTTGGATTTCTGAAGAAGAACAGGGTGAAAGTGATTCAGTGGCCAAGTATGTCTCCTGATCTGAACCCAATCGAACACCTTTGGGGAATTCTGAAGAGACAAGTTGAGCATCACTCTCCATCCAGCATCCAATCTCTAAAAGAGGTCATTCTTGAAGAATGGAAAAAGATAGATCTGGCAAAATGTCGCCAACTTGTTCATTCCATGCCTAGAAGACTTGGTGCTGTCATTAAAAATCATGGAGGCCATACAAAGATTTAGATTTAGTAGTTTTTGTTGTGGGGTGTACTCATTTTTGCATCACCCTAATTTGAGTAAAACTGAAAAATGTGTAATCTAAGTTATATTATTAACCTTACTTTCATGTTATAAGTTAAACAGATGTTATATTAAACTTAGTCTTGTCAACATTTTGGAAATGGTTTTTGTGTTCATTGAGATATTGTTTAAAATTTTACTTTTCAAAGGGGGTGTACTCTTTTACGCTGAGCACTGTATATATAATTAAATTAAATGTTTTATCACATACATACACATATATAAATATAATAAAATATACTATTTAATATATAATTCTATAAAATATATATATTTTTTATTACCATTATATAATGTATAATTATAACCATTTTTTGCCAACAGCAATTTGGAGTTGTATAAAGTTTCAATCCATTAAAAATATGTGACAACTCACCCGAACTGCCAGCTACATTACATTTTAATTAGACTGACATTACATTAAAACCTAATTTAAAATATAAGCAACATTATAATAGTATATCATTAATACTAAAATAACACTGTCTGGATTCTTATGATAATCAATATGTCATGGCTCCAATTCTTACCAATTCTTTTGTTCCTTTTTAAGAGCCTTAAATTAAATTAAGCATCAAAAATATTCCGAACCAGCACTTTAGGTCACAGTGGTGTGTCTGACTATGAAATCATTTTAAATGGCATTAAGTTTTTTTTAATGCAATGATTAAATTGCATGCTCAAAAAGAATGTAGACGTCAGACACAAAGAACTGACCTCTGCAAGACAGCCTTGCTTTGTTCAAGTCAGATTTGGCTTTTGTGTTGCATAAATTGATTTCATTATTCCACCTAGCTCTCATTTTCTGTAAATGGATCCTTCTAATCCGAGGAACAGAAATGTAGATCATCTAAGCTCTGTTTTACCTTGCATACTGTCACAGCTCTTATTGAAAGAAGATATTTTAGATGAATGTATACCGCTGAACACTTGTTTCATTGACAAAGATATCCAGCTTTGAGAGATAGTGGAGTGATTTACTGCTGTGAGCATGACTCACAACTCACTGTCTGTTACCTGAGTTTCTCCTTCAACCGTCCTTGTGTTGTATCCAGGGTGTAAAAGAATACAGCTCTTAACACACTCTCAACCTGACTCAAGGACAGCCGCAGGATAAGAATAGAGTGTTTGTGTGATGATTGGTCATCGATTTCGCTCTATTATGGCTGATATTAGAAGGACGTGTTTGGCTGAGAGTGACTCTGGTTTCTATAGTGTGTGTGTGTATGTGTATATATGTGTGTGTCACGATTCAATCATTGTATAAGCAGTTTGTTTTCATACTGTTATATGTAAGTGTTTCATCAGCCACCCTGTGGACTTTCAGGAAGTAAACAGCAGTGTAGATGAATTACTCCATTATTTGTATTTTTATGAAACTTCTCTAAAAGTCTAATTTCAACCACAACTCCAATTAAATATTATGTTATGGCATTTTAATGGCATATACATTTTTTGGGAAGGCTTATGTCATGGTTAGGTTGTTTGTATACTAAATGCACACAATTAAATCTTATTTTCTTACCTTTTGGCATAATTTTAACAAAATTACAACTTGATTGGGAATGGTGCACAGTAATATATTCTGTGATAACTGGTGTTTACCCTGATTTTTCTTAGCTTTTTTTCACACATGCATGTCTCTTGTTTCATTTCAAGCTCTTTACTGGCTGTTGTCGCCTTGCTAACCAATTACACTAACTTTTCAATACTTTATTAGAGGCAAAATTGCTATCATTTAAAAAATATTTACATAATAAATATTGAAATTTAGTTGAAATTTTTTAAATTGTGAAATGTATTAGTTTTTTATTATTGTGATATTTTACCTTTTCCTTAGATTATCATATATATTTA
Source organism: Gymnocypris eckloni scoliostomus (assembly GCA_027564155.1). Lineage (NCBI taxonomy): Eukaryota > Metazoa > Chordata > Actinopteri > Cypriniformes > Cyprinidae > Gymnocypris > Gymnocypris eckloni. The sequence continues at coordinate 34,944,305 of CM050412.1, read as the reverse complement.
AAATGTATTTTACCCTCACAATCCCCAGAATTTTAATATTAAAATATGAAAATCCATCCAATAAGTATTATTAATATATTTTCTTGTTTTAAGATTGGATGTCTCTGAATAGTATGGGTAAAGTACCAAAAAGGCAACAAAACAATCGATGTTTAAATTGATATTTTATGATTGATTTTCATATTTTAAGATTAAAAGTCAAGAAATTGCATGAGGGTAAAATAAAGGCATTTAAAAATAATTGAAGAAGGTAGATTAAATGTTTTTAATGCTTTTGTGATTATCTCACTTTATCTTTAGATTATCATAGTTTTTTTAATTGAAAATCTATAATTTAAGTATTATTAATTACAACCCGAATTCCGGAAATGTTGGGACATTTTTTTTATTTGAGTAAAATGAAAACTAAAAAACTTTCAAAGCATATGAGCCTATATTTTATTCACAATAGAACATAGATAACATAAAAAATGTTTAAACTGAGAAACTTTACACTTTTATCCACTAAATGAGCTAATTTCAAATTTGATGTCTGCTACAGGTCTCAAAAAAGTTGCCACAGGGACAACAAAGGACATTTTGAAAAGATTCAGCTGGGAGAACATCTAGCAAACAATTAAGTCAATTGAGATTAGGTCTGTAACATGATTAGCTATGAAAGGGATGTCTTAGAGAGGCAGAGTCTCTCTGAAGTAAAGAATTGCAGGGGATCTCCAATCTGTGAAAGAGTGTGTAAAAGATTGTGGAATACTTTAAAAACAAAGTTCCTCAACGTCAAATTGCAAAGGCTTTGCAAATCTCATCATCTACAGTGCATAACATCATCAAAAGATTCAGAGAAACTGGAGAAATCTCTGTGCGTAAGGGAACAAGGCCGAAGACCTTTGTTGGATGCCCGTGGTCTTCGGGCCCTCAGACAACACTGCTTCAATCATCTGTATGATTTTGTCATTGACGTTATTAAATGGGCCCAGGAATACTTCCAGAAACCACTGTTGGTAAACACAATCCGCCATGCCATCTGCAGATGCCAACTAAAGCTCTACCATGCAAAAAGAAAGCCATATTTGAATATAGTCCAGAAACGCCGTCGTGTCCTGTGGGCCAAGGTTCATTTAAAATGGCCAGACGAGTCCAAATTTGACATTCTTGTTGGAAATCACGGACTCTGTGTCCTCTGGACTAAAGAGAAGGAAGACCTTCTAGCGTGTTATCAGCGTTCAGTTCAAAAGCCAGCATCTCTGATGGTATGGGGGTGCATAAGTGCATACAGTATGGGCAGCTTGCATGCTTTGGAAGACATTATGAATGCTGAAAGGCATATAAAGGTTTTAGAGCAACATATGCTCCCCTCCAGACGACATGTATCTCAGGGAAGGCCTTGATCATTTCAGCAGAACAATGCAAAACCACATACTGCAGCTATTACAAAAGTATGGCTTCATAGTAGAAGAGTCCGGGTGCTGAATTGGCCTGCCTTTCACCTATATAGAACATTTAGTGCATCATTAAATGAAAAATTCGTCAAAGATGACCACAAACACTTCAACAGCTGGAAACCTATATATCAGGCAAGAATGGGACCAAAGTCCAACTCCAAAACTCCAGAAACACATAACCTCAATGGCCAGACATCTTCAAACTGTTTTGAAAATAAGAGGAGATGCTACACCATGGCAAACATGCCCCCGTCCCAACTATTTTGAGACCTGTTGCAGGCATCAAATTTGAAATTAGCTGATTTTGTGCACAAAATTGTAACATTTATTTTTTTATTTTATTCATATAAAAAAAAAAAAAGTCCCAACATTTCTGGAATTCTGGTTGTAATATTTTGATTATGAATTTGTTTTATTTTGAGATTGAAAATATGGGGATGGTATGAGGGTAAAATATAAATTATAAAAAAAAGGAGCAAAAAACGTTTAAATTGAGGACAATAGTTTTATTATGAATTTTCATATTTTAAGTTTGAAAGTCTGGTAATGGTATGGGGGTAAAATGGAGTAAATAAATTATATAAAATACCGTTGTGTGACGTTTATATAAAGATGAAAAATGTTTCAATACAGTTTAACACCTGGCACAAAAAGTTCCTATGGTATAGTATTTTCTGAAGTATTTTCTTTACTTTAATACTTTCTATATTTTGTGCACTATATCATCAATGAATGAATGAATGAATGATGCATTTATATAACGTTTTATTGTGTACTGTTGTACACCCAAAGAGCTTTACAATCATGTGGGGGGGGGGGGTCTCTCCTCAACCACCACCATTATGGATGTGATTGTGGTGCGGTTTTGAAGTCACTGAGTTCCTCTTGTGTGATTAATCCTAAGGTAGTCACACCAGTGAAAGTAGAGTTTGTATGACCACAGATATGAAAATAACCTTCACCATAACATGAGTCATACTGCAGTTGTGAATGGAACGAGTGTTATATCAATGAACATGCAGCACTGGATATGATGTCATTGTCCTGAAATAGATATTGTCATCTTGATAGCTAGACAAGTCTAATATTGTCGGTTTGATCGTCTTGAGGGCTCAGGTTTCCCTGTGTTGCCCTTGAATAACTGCTCTTTCTGTTGTGTTATCACTGATTGCTTGATCTTCAGCCAATCAGGAAGACTGATTGCACTATCGATGCTTCACAAAAGAGTGATGATTAATGCATATCGCTCTGTCAGATAACCTTCAGTTAAAGGTCATGTCAGATGCAATTGTATGAAGTCAGTTGCAGTTGAAGAAAGATATTCAGAATAATACACTATTATACTAATCTTACTGTTTCTGCAGTACTTAAGTACACTGTGCACTGTTTGTGCTACAGCACACTGTATCCCACAATGCAATGTGCTCAACCTGACATTCATTTCTAGTGTTATCAGCAGATAAAAAAAAACATGTATAATATATCAAATACAGCTGTGGCTTCTCTTATTTTTATTAATTATTTCATCAGACTGCATTGCATTGCTTTATCTCACGATTCTTTTCCCCTCACAATTCTGAGTACATGTGTATAAAAGTCAAGATTTTATAAATAAATACAAATCTGACACTTTTTTTCTCACAATTCTGGGCCATCCAGATATTATGTTGAAAATTATCAACATAACATAAATAAAAAGTCAAAATGATGACAAAATCAAAATGATGACAAAGGCAAAATGATGACACACAAAAGTCAAAATTATGAGATAAAAAATGTATAATTGTGACATGAAAAGTCTAAACATAATTATGACATTAAAAAATGAAATTATAACAAAATGTATTTTCAATGTATTTTTTATTACAAGTAACGTGAGTTAAGTAATCAGATTACTTTTTTCAAGTAACTAGTAAAGTAACACATTAATTTAAAATTTACAAAGAATATCTGAGTTAATTTTACAAATAAGTAACGCAAGTTACTTTATTTTACTATTGATAACTGACACATCTCCTGACTTCCACAGTTGCTAAGTTATACGCAACTTTGGGCTTCTTTTTTTGTAAAGTTGCGGGAAAAAATCCCTGGTTGCGGTTTTTTGGGTTTGTTTAAAAAATATGGTTGCTTGTTAGGGAAATCTGACAAGCAACTTTGTTTCTTTATTTATGTTCACCGTATTCTCCAATGCATTGATTGACACTCTGTCTGCTTGCAGTCAATAGCCAACCAGTGCAATAATATAAGTGCTGCAGCGTAATTTGCCAAATGTTCCGCCTCATTGGAGAAAAATCACATTCAGAAAGAAGGCGCGTAACGCTGTAATCCAAGCGATGATAGAAGTAGACGTAAAGGAGTGGGATGACTTTCTTTTAGCCTAATTTTTACAATGTTTTTGTAATGTATTAATTATCACAGGCTGTAATAAAAAACAAACAAATAGTCACATTAATACTGAGTAAATACATTTGGGTCGAATAGCCTGGTATGGCAAGTTGTCTTAAAATGTATTTATTTTTTAGCATTTAAACTTAGAACACATGATTAGATTACCCTTTGACTTCATGAAAACACATAAATGATAATACACATAATATGTTATTTTTTAATATAGTATATATTATAATTTAATATAATATTTTATATATTTTTTTCTATAATATTTATTTTGAATTTTGTTTTTTATGTCATTTATTTGATAGTAATTATACATTATTTATTTTAAATGGTAGAAAAACAGTTTTTGACCTCAAAATAAAGCACTTCCTGGCTGTAGGGACGAGCCGTTTTGTGGTGCCTGAAATTCCTTATGATTAATTAAAAACAACTACTGCCACATTGATGCCTCAAGAAGGTTTAAAATTGTTCAAATAACACATTGTTTCATTTTAAAATACATATAAAAAATGTAACCAAGTGTTTTTAAAGTGTAATATTTCTGTTAAGGCTAGGGACAGAAAAATTGACATTTCCATAGAATGACCCCTATATGTGACCCTGGACCACAAAACAAGTCTTAAGTGAAATTTTTTTAAATGAGATTTATACATAATCTGAAAGCTGAATAAATAATATTTTCATTGATGTATGGTTTGTTAGGATAGGACAATATTTGAAAATCTGGAATCTGAGTGTGCAAAAAAATCTGAGAAAATCACCTTTAAAGTTGTCCAAATGAATTTTTTAGCAATGCATATAACTAATCAAATAAGTTTTGATATATTTACAGTAGGAAATTTACAAAATGTCCTCATGGAACATGCTCTTTACTTAATATCCGAATTAATTTTGACATAAAAGAAATATCGATAACTTTGACCCATACAATTGGCTATTGCTACACGTGCTACTTATGACTGCTTTTGTGCTTCTGGGTCACATATATATTTTAGGCTATAAATATGTGGCTATGTTACTGCTCCCCTTTGAAGCTCTTGTGCTTTTCTCCTTTTCCATCTCTCTAATCCTATTCTGCTCACAGGTGATTGCAGATGAGTTTTGTTCCCACTTTTGTTGCAGGTTGCCAATTTTTGTAATACCTTCTGTTTTTGCTTTTCAGATAAAAGAGTGGTTTCAGTTTAATATGTTGCAGGCTCATCTAGCCTATTTGTAATAAATAATTGATAATAAATAATATTGATGATAATAAATCATCAAAACAATATTGGGCTTGTTTTTGAAGCTGCGGTTGCATATCTGTCTCGTGAGAGTTGGCAACTGTGCTGACTTCGTGTTGAGAGAAATTGGGAGTAAGGCACAGAGGCACTTCCTTCAGTCGGAGGCTTATTCATTTTGCTTTTGGTGAGAAAGGTGCCAAAATTATAACCTTTGGGGTTTTGTTATTAAAACAAAAATGAAAACCCAGCCTATGGTGACAAAAAGTAATGCAAAAGTAACGTTATGCATTACCTTGAAATTCTAAAAACATTTAATTTCTGGTGTGACAAATTAGCAGTTTTACAAAACATACATAACATATACAAAACAACTGGTTTGTGAAATGTTTATGTTTTTGTTCATTATTTCATTTTTTTCGCATGTAAAAAAAAAGTATGGAGTAGTATGCAGTGTATATATGTGTGGTATTTTTTTTACTCATTTGATCAAAATGTCAAATGTCATGATATTTCTGCAAAATGTATGAAAAATGTAAGATATCTGTATTCTCATATATTTCTGTCATAATATCCGCACAGCACTCACTCAATAAGCATGCAACGGTGAGGTCATGAGCCGAACACCAGCCATGCTTGTTAATTGTTGTTTTCCAGTGCCAGGTGATTTTATCAGCCATGTGTTTGTGCATGTTCTCCGTTTTTTGTATCTTTGTGTTTTAATTTGAGGAGACAAGCTTGTCAGCACATTCCTGATGAATGGGAAAGCCATTAAGTTTCGTGCTGTCCTCCTCTTTACCTCTCTCTCTCTCTCTGCATTCCTACATTTATGTTCATTATGTTGCATCATCCCACGTCCTCTCAGCTCGGTAATTATGATTACATGTTGCCCTCCTCTGTGCTTGTTGTGTATGGGACACCCTCTCTCTCTCTTCCCCTATATCTGTCTGAAAACACACACACACACACTCTTTCATTTTGCTCGCTGCCGCAGGAATTTCATGCCTGGTTAGCAAAGGGAGGCGCTGGAGGCTGTCCAGATGCTTTCCCACAGTGACTCCTAGACTCTGGCTATTTTGGAATAGCATACTTGAATATTACTTTTAATATGTCTGCAGTATATAGCATGTGCATAGTGACAACAATGCACTTTTGCATTTTTCTACTATTTTTAAATAATAGTAGGCAGCATTCAATACACGCAGTATTCCTTAAGGATACTTTCTTTCTGTTTGTTTCTCACAGGCTTTGTTTGGAACAGTGTACTAGTATTATATTGTACTTTTACTGTTTCTGAGGTTTATAGTATGCATATCGCGCACAGTGCAAAGAAAACTTTAAGAATTAAATTTTCAGTGTTGCGAGTATGTAATTAAATCACTTAACATTGAAAATAAATAGGAATGAATTTAGACCAAATTAATTAGCTTTGTGAAAACTCCTCGTTTGCCATTGGTCAGACAACAGATATCCCGCCCCCAAACTCATGCCATTGGCTGAGCCAGTGTTGCTTTCTCTTTTTTGACACAGTGAATTGAAAAGGCAAATTAACATGCATGTGGATAATTTAATAAAGTAATGTGACAACAATATAGCATACTAAAGTTTGAAATTAGATTTTTTTTATATATATATATTTTTTGGGATAAAAAGTCTATAATACAACATAAAAAATATAAATATAGCTTTAAGAAATCTAAACTATAACAAGTTAAAATTGACAAAATACAAAAAATACAAATTTCTGAGATAAAAAGTACGTTATTACATGAAAAGTATAAATTATGATTTAAAACAGTTTTTGACAAAAAATTTGTGATTATGACACAAAGACTTAAAATTATGAGATATAAAGTCAAAATTATGACATTAAAAGTGTAAACTATAACATGAATACAATATTGAATAAAGCTGAAATTATGATAAAGTCTACATTGTATCATAAACAGTAAAATTATGACAAAAGTCTTAATTATGACAGAAGTCAAAATTATGGATAAAATTCATAATAATGACACAAAAAGCATAATTATGATATTAACAATTTAGAGGTTATTATGACAGACTCAAAATTATGACCGTTCATGTCAAATCAAAATTATGATAGTCAAAGTAATGATGCAAGCAAATTATGAGATAAAATGTTATAATTATGACACTTAAATCAAAAAGCAGAAATGACTCATTTTTAAACTGACAAAAAAAATGGCATTTTAAAAAGTTGAACTTATAATCTAATGACAAAAGTCAAAATGAAGACATTAAAAAGACATTAAATTATGAAATGTAATTTTAATGTCATAATTATGACTTGTGTTTCACAGAAAGTAGGCAGCAGTCAGTGTAATATAGTGCACAGTGTGTAGTAAGCAGCATGCTAGTATCCATTAAGAGCATAGTCTCTCTCTCTCTCTCTCTCTCTCTCTCTCTCTCTCTCTCTCTCTCTCTCTCTCTCTCACACACACACACACACACACACACACACACACACACACTCCTCCCTCACCATCTCTCCTCCTCCTACCCTCAAGCTCAAAAAATACCCCGTGGTTGAGGTCTGATCTCTCCGGATATGCCTTCATATAAAACACATGCCGGGCTCTGCGTTCTCCAGAGATCGCTCTCAACCACAAAATTCAGCCAGACACTAGCTCTCCCTGAAGGGGTCCAAGGCCTCAGTCAAACAGAGAGATGATTGTGTTCCCATGAGAAGGGTTTACACATCTAAAATAAGGTGCTCTTGCATGGACAGGTTAGCCCTTTCCGTGGGGCATTGCATTCCGTGGTCGGATTCTGCATACTTGTGTAAGCAGCTGGGTGACTGCCTCTGCAGTCATGTGCTCAACCCGTCCTGTGTTTTAATAGTGCTTTCATGAAAATAAACCTGAAACAAGCTTAAACTTAGACTCGTCAGTGATAGTTGTTGACACAATAATGTCGACAGAGAATCAACAACAAATGCCTACATAACACAGGTAAAATACACTCTCAGAAAAAAAGGTACAAAGTTGTTACTGGGACTTTACCCTTTGAAAAGGTACACCTGTGTACCTTTTGCCCTTAAAGGTTGCATATTAGTACCTAAATGGTACATATTAGTACCTTTTGAAAGGGTTCTGCCCATGACAGCTTTTGTATCTTTCTTTCTAAGAGTATAATCTAAAAACATGTCTTATTCATACATGCATTAATAAAATACTAATATCATTAGCAATATTATAAACCTATATTTATATAAAATGTCCATTTAGGTAATATGTATAAGCATTGGTGAAGCCTAATTAAATTAATTTAATTTAATCAATAAGATACAGATACATTATGTATTGTTTTTTCCACTATTCTTTAATATAGTAAACAGATTGATAATTCTTCAGTATGTTTGAAAGAAAAAAATAAAGGTTTAACTTTTTGAACTTGGTAATTCACCTGAAGCAGATTTAAAAGGTAAATGCATGATTTCCAGGCTTTTTATGTGTTATGCCAGAGCTTTTTATTCATTTTATGTTAAAAAAAATGTGCCTGAAAATGTCACTTATACCCATTTTATATATGAAATTACCTGTCCAGCAATTATAAAAAAAAAACTTGCATATCTTAGCATCTGTTGTGTGGCTCATTTTAATAGCATTTCACCTGTATATTGTAATTACAAGTGTATTAATTCTGTTGTAGTCGACTACACAAAAGATTCATTTAGTTTTTAATTAGCTGCATTGAAATGAAGACATACGTGTGTTTTGAATTACTTTGAAGTTCTTTGAATTTGGTAATATTATGGCCAGCTGTTCAGAATCGTTTAGATTGAATTATATTGAATCTTAAGGAACTATGATACCTACTTGCCCTAATTTGCCAATCTTTAGAATAAACACATCTGTTTTAAACTTGAATAGATTTGATCAGGAAACCATGTGCTGTGACTCTATAATGGTGATGTGAACTTTGCTCAAGCAGAATTAAATAGGCAGCATCTCTGAGGACATCAGAAGGTTGACAGCTGAGGTTTGCCTTCTAACTTATTCATAAAGTCACACCATTTTTTCCAAGTTGACAGTCACACCCCACTGTTTTACACCCTGGCCTGTGTATAAACCCAGACAGATTGATCACCCTGAATGTGTCTTATTATGAACAACAGGCTTATATGTTTGCCAACCATTGTATTGTACTGCATTGTTGCAGAATATATGATGCACTGTCACTCGTGACAGTTCTGTACTTGAATAAAATAAAAAATTAAATTAGATAATTTTCTAAATAGCCAAGCCAAGAAGAGTATATGCAGTGCAACAAAATAATTTCAATGTCTTTCTCTCTTTTATGTCTCCAAAATGTCATGCCTGCATGTTCTGCTTTAGCAGCATTTGTCTCGCAGGTGATATCCAGCAGGAGATGCGGTTTCTCTCTGGTGTTAGAGCCAAACATGTTTGCTGCTTGTTATCCTTTCCCTCTTTTGACTGCCAAGTCATAACCGCCTGGGGTGGTTTTAGTGGAAAGATTTAGATATCACAGATTATCCCGATTTTGTAGGATTTCCTTGACTTTCCATTAACTTTGACATTGTGTTGAGCTGGCAAAGTCAAAACCGTTGCACCGTTTACACAGAATCGGGCGTTTCATTAATCGCGATTTCAAAAGGCCAATGCGACGGTCGCAATTACAGTTACTGTAGAGGAATACATCAAAATAGGAATAATATCTACTGTGATAAACAAAATAATCACAACCCCCTCCTTCTACCAGCGATGACATCATCCGTGCATGTGGGGGAGGAAGGCACGATTACAGTCATGCACGGTTAAAAAAAGACTAGTATAAGAGACGTTTATGCTATTGTTGTATTGTGACAGTATTATTTATTTTAATTGTTTATGGTGGTTGAATTATCAGTAATGCCTTCCAGGAGAGAAACTTACAGTAAATCGGTCTCACACGACTGTTTATGTGACTGTTTTTGATCTTTTGAACAGCAGGCATAAATGTTTGACTAATACTTGTAATGAGGCTTGACTTCATACCACATCTTGCACTGGGCAGAAAACTACTCAAATTACTGAAGATATCAATCTCTCCCTGCTCCAGGTCACTTTCGCTCATATAAACTTGAAGGTTTACGACCGACATCTGCACTCACAAAAAACCTATGCTGAGAAAAATCACAGTTGTATCTCCAAAGTAGTTGGAATAAATAGATAATTATGCCTACATTTGTGTTTCAAACATAATCTCAAAAATGTCTCCTCTGGAGTGTCAGAAAATATCTTGATAATGGCTCAAAATCTTCTCAGATTTACCAAAGCATGTAATCAATGGTCTCCATATGAACACAAACATCATTTTTATAGCTCCATTTTTTACAATTTATTATGGGTTCGAATCTATGGAAGCCATTTCTGTTACATAAGAAAAAAATAATGTGTTGAAAAATATAATTATGTCATAAAAATAAAAATGGACAAAAAGTATTAATTATGAAATAAGTTAAAATTATGACATAAAAGCTGAAATTATGAAATAGTAAGTCATAATCATGGCATTAAAAAGTCTTGTTATATTTATGACTTTCTCTCATTTCAATTTGTCATAATTTCATTTTCAATTTTTGCAATTATTAGACGAACATTCAAAAGTATGACAGTCATAATCAAATAAAAAAGTCTAAATTATGACAAAATATATCGAGTGATAAGATGCTAAGCCAGAAATTATGACATACAAAGTAAATTTTTCATATTTATGACATTTTATATCATTTTATATCATAATGTTGTCTGTTTCATAATTAGATTTACTCAAGAACGATTTTTGACACAATTATGACATCAGTCAAAAGTGTAACAAAGTCCTAATTTTAAAATAAAGTTTTTATGTAAATGTAAATTAGTATATAATAAATTTGACTTTTTAATCTCATAATTCTGCCCTTTTCAAATCTCAATTATGATTGGTATGTCATCATTTTGACTGTATATATAAATGTAACAGTTTATTGTCCATTAGAGTTTATGTAACTAAGTATATTACAAATTTGAATGTATTTCTTTATTATTTTATCTCCTAATTTTGTCTTTTTATCTCATAAGAATGTCATAATTTGGACTTTATATAGAACCGCAACTTAATATATTATAAATTTTACTTTTTATTTCATAATTATTACTTTTTCTCCTAATTTGCCTTTTATTTCATAATGATGACTTAGTATGTCATAACTTTGACATTTAATCTAATTTTTAATTGTGCATAAAATATTTGACTTTTATGTTATAATTATGACTTTTGAATGCATGAACTTGCAGTAAATGCAAAGTGCTTTGGATAAAAGTATCTGCCAAATCTAAGAAGCTCATTTTTTGTCTGTTTATTAATGGAATTGTAGAAGCATTAGAGACAAAGCTGAAGCATATTGTATATCAGGACTCCATGAAGTATCCTGAGCTATGAAAGAACAATCTCTGCAGTTGTCCTCTGGATCTCCCTGCCATCCTAAATTAAACAATGTACTGAAATGCAATGACAAACACTGAGAGAACAAAGAAAAGTCTTAAATATATGCTGTACTGCAGATGCAGTCAGTCTAGTGCATGTGTGAATTGAGACGTGAGCTGTCTGCTGTAATGTCTGTCTGACAGTCTAGTCTATATCAACAGGTGTGGTGTGAATCGTACCATGTGCCGCAGCCACGAGCGGAGAGGGAACACTATGTATCCCTCATTAGGCGAGCATGCTCTCTGCAGCTCAATGAGTCCAGTTGCCGTGGTGATAAGTGCGTTGTCATGGTTGTTTTTGGTTGAAGTCTATATCCCTGATGATGTGAGAGCACATGTAATTTTGTTAGACAGAAGAGATGCATGAATCTACTTTTAAATAAAAACAATGAACACATGCTGACTACAGTAAAGAAATATAACATTCACGCAGACAACAAACACCGGTTGATGAGTACAGTAGTTTACATGCATGTAAATGTCATTGGTCATTTCTGCATTCTGTTTTCCAGACCATCATTTGACATGGTTTAGCGTAACATTTTTGGCCATCTTTTGGATATTGCGGTTTAATTTTTTTAAAATAATTTTTAACAGTAGATGGCTGCAGAGCTCCACTATTTGATATTTGACCAACTGAAATATATAATTTCAATTTTCTTTTCACTTGTGTTCATATCTACATATTATGAAATCACAATTATAACAATAAAATTTACTTTTTGTCAAAGCTTGGCATTTTTAGAACTGAAATAAAAAAATCTGTTTTTTAATAATGTTACATTATGATTAGAATCCAAGATGGCACCGAGCATGGCAGCCGTGTTGCGAGTTCCTACCAAACGTTGCAATTTTTCGTGTTTTACTTATTATTTTGCTGTTTTTGTACTGGATGTCTACACTCTTAGTGTCTATGACAGACACACACTTTTAGAAATCGACTCCTCCCTCGCACATCAGAAACCGGACTTTGAGTTCCTTAATGCCGCCGCTTTGTTTACAAACACCACATCAGAGCCCTTTGTCTGGGCCACATGACCGCGACGAAGGAAATGTAGCCGAAAAAGAGGGAAGAGGGCTGGCGTCCTCATCAAGGACTGACGCCTTGCCTTTCGACCTCCTCTCCCAACTATTTAGCTGACTAACGTTCAGTCACTGGACAACAAACTCTGTGAACTGCGGGCGCGCATCTCATACTAACGAGAAACAAGGGACTGCTGCGTTATTTGCCTCACAGAAACCTGGATGTCTGCAATGGTTCCAGACTCAGTCATCGAGCTCACGGGATTCACCGTGCATCGCTCGGACAGAACGAAAGAGCTCTGAGGGAAAAGCAGAGGTGGGGGCGTCTGTTTCTATATCGACAACTCGTGGTGTGATCAAAGGAATATACACTATATTAAATCCTTCTGCTCCCCTGATCTGGAATTTCATATGCTTCTGTGTCGACCATTCTGGCTACTGAGGGAATTTACAGCGATCATAATCACAGCTGTTTACATTCCCCCTCAAGCCAACATAGACCAGGCACTCAAGGAACTGTATGGGAAAATAAGTGACCAGGAAACCGTGCACCCATATGCGACGTTTGTTGTTATGGGGGACAAAGCCAACTTCAGAACAATAGCTCCAAAATACTTCCAACACATCACCATCAACACACGTGGTGATCGTGTACTGGAGCACTGCCACTCTCCCTTCCGGGACGCCTACAAATCCCTCTCCCGATCATCTTTTGGCAAATCGGATCACTCTTCCGTTCTGCTCCTTCCTGCTTATAGGCAGAAACTGAAACGAGAAGCACCCGCCCCCAGGACAATTCAATGCTGGTCGGACCAATCGGACGCTATACTACAGGACTGTTTTGATCACGTGGACTGGGACATGTTCCGGGCAGCATCTGATGACAACATAGAGGTGTATTCAGATACTGTAACGTGTTTCATCAGGAAGTGTATAGAGGATGTAGTTCCAACAAAAACAATCCGCATCTACCCCAACCAAAAACCATGGATTAACAGCGATGTTCGATCAGCCTTGTCAGCGCGGACATCTGCCTTTAAATCCGGAAAAACTGACGATCGAAAACAAGCCAGTTACGATCTCAGGAGATCCATCAAAGCTGCCAAACGACAATACAAAAACAAAGTTGAAGAACAATTCAACACTGACAACGCAAGAAGTATTTGGCAGGGCATCAACAACATCACAGGTTTTAAAGGGAATAAACCAGCTACTGTGAACATTGCCGCCTCTCTACCGGACGAGCTTAATACTTTTTATGCTCGTTTCGAGGCTCACAACCCCGCCCACACAGAGAGCGCTCTCGCGGCTGCTGCAGAAGTGAGGAGTCCACTCTCCCTTTCTGTCGCGGATGTAACCCGATCCTTCAAACGGGTGAATATACGCAAAGCTGTGGGTCCGGATGGCATCCCAGGCCATGTGCTCAGAGCATGCGTATTCCAACTAGTTGGGGTTTTTAGGACTACATCTGCTCTGTGCTGCCTGCCTCACTGGATCCGCTACAATTTGCATGTCGCAGCAACCGTTCCACAGACGATGCTATTGCCTTCACCCTGCACACTGCTCTCTCCCACCTGGAAAATAAGAACACCTATGTGAGAATGCTGTTCGTGGAATATAGTTCAGCATTTAACACCATAGTGCCTGTCACACTGGTTGTGAAACTCCAGACTTTGGGACTGAACAGATCTCTGTGCAGCTGGATCCTGGACTTCCTGACAGGCAGATGTCAGGTGGTCAGAATGGGCAACAACACCTCATCTCCTCTGAACCTCAACACTGGTGCTCCGCAAGGCTGCGTCCTCAGCCCACTCCTGTACTCCCTGTACACACATGACTGTATAGCCACACCAGTGGTGGTCAGTAACGAAGTAAAACTACTTTGTTACTGTACTTAAGTAAATTTTTCAAGTATCTGTACTTTACTGGAGTAGATTTATTTTGAGTAACTTTTACTTTTACTTCACTACATTCCAAAGCATAAGATCGTACTTTTTACTTCACTACATTTCATAAAACATATCGTTACTCACGTGATACATCACGTGCTCCGAGACGCAGAAGCGGTGTCTGATTCATGAACAAACTGATTCTTTTCAATGAACCTGTTCAATCGGTTCGCAAATCTCAACAAACGATTCATTCACGAATCTGAATGATCCGATTGCAGCTGTTCTCGAGTCGAAAACTCACTGATTCAAATGATCTGTTTAGAGCGAGTCTTCTTCAGTGAACTGAACTCACAAGTAAAGAACCGGGAGATCTCGTGAGCGCGCGCTACTGATGCTGTGAAAAGTAAGTTACTAATGTCGAATTTTAGGATTAATTATTGTAACTGAAAATAATATTTAGGTCAAAACTGTCAGTTGTTTGTGAACTAAATCTGCTGTAAAGGGTGATCTATTTAAGCCCACTGAAATGTTTGAATGCAGACAGATCAACATCAGTGTCTCTAACGTTATGTTTTAGGTCAAAAAACAAAACATTAAAATAACACCGATTAAATAAAATAACTCATGCACGCTCATATTCCCGCTGCTGTAACGTTAGCAGTTTTATTAAAATGCTATGCATTTAGACCTATGTGACGTCTGTTTTTGTATTGTTTATCAACAGTATACATTTTTATATTGTTTAGATCAACTAGCCGAGTAGACAGATATGAATGTTTATTCATAACCATACTGAAAATAAGTAAATATTGTTAGCTGATGCTAACTGTCTAGCTAACAAGCTTGCTGGTGCTAAGTTGAGGAAATTTTTTGATATAAAGTCCAAATATCTTTATTCAGCCACCTAACGTTAGATAGATTCCATCTGAGGGAAAAAGAAAGGATGTGATGTTCAGAACATAGTAACTACAGTAATTATCAGAGTGGGAAGTGATGCCCTCTGGGGGCATTTGGCCAGGGGTGTTTTTACACCACAGATAAAGTTTGAGAAGAAAAAAATCATTATGAAAATATAATTATATTTTCCTTAAAATGTTCTTCCTAATTTCAGGCCTAATTCTCATGTCATATATAACTGACGTTCTGCAAAACAACAAGTTCTAAAACACTTTTTTCTTACTGGTGAAAATTAGATGGTGAAATCTGTTTTCTCTCAGGTACATAGCAGTGTAAGCTTCACAGCGAACATTACTACATCACTCTCATCAACGTAGTCCATATCAACAAAATATATATCTTGACTCTATATAGTGGTTATTTGGGGAAAAACCCAGGTATTTTGGGCAGTAGGATTATAAAAATATGTGCTAATATAAAATGAAATAAAGTAGTCTATATAAAATTGCAAAATAAATCTGTCTATCAGTACTTTTTTACTTAAGTACATAAAAAATTGAGTACTTTTGTACTTTCACTCGAGTAAAATTGAAAAAGCAGTACTTTTACTTTTACTGGAGTAATATTTTATTACACGTATCTGTACTTTTACTCAAGTACTTGATCTGTGTACTTTGTCCACCACTGAGCCACACACAGCTCCAACGTCATCGTCAAATTTGCTGATGACACAGCGGTGATAGGCCTGATCACCGACAACGATGAGACGGCCTACAGAAGGAGGTGAGTACCCTGACTAAATGGTGTCAGGAGAACCACCTCTCCCTCAACATCGACAAGACCAAGGAGTTGGTGGTGGATTTCAGGAGACAGAGCAGACAACACACACCCATCACCATCGATAAGACACCTGTGGAACGGGTAAACAGCTTTAAGTTCCTCGGCGTTCACATCACCGAGGATCTTACATGGTCCGCTTACACAGATGCAGTGCTGAAGAAGGCACATCAGTGCCTCTTCTACCTGAAATGGCTGAGGAAGTTTGGAAAGAGCCCCAGTATCCTCAGATCCTTCTACTCCTGAGCTGTTGAGAGCATCCTGACCGGATGCATCACCGCCTGGTTTGGAAACAGCACTGCTGGCAACCACAAAGCTCTGCAAAGGGTCGTGCGAACTGCCTGCCACATTGTAGGAGGTAAGCTTCCCTCCCTCGAGGACATTGTTGTGAACTTGGTTCTTCTAAAGTGTAGAAAACTCAGAAGAGAAGACCAGGAGACTTCGGATTGGATCGTCAGCAGGATTCTTTTATTGAGAACACAAGCTGTTGGTATCTGTAGTCATCGAAATCTCAATCTTAAGTAACTTTACAAGGTTATTTTATAGGCATTTTTGGAGGAGGGATTCTTGGAGGTGGAGACAAATTCAAACAAAGCAAGCACATGAGGGAGGCGTTAGTTTGTTGCTAAACTTCCCGTGGTTCTAATCTCATCAACATAATCAAATTCATAGACACTAATCCAATCAACCTAACGAATCCACGTCTGGGCCAGGGGGCTCCGAAAGATAGACACTAATCCAATCAAACTAACGATTCCACGCTGGGCCAGGGAGCCAGGAAGTCTGGGCCAGAAAGCCATTTGGCAGAACAAAGCTTGAGAGTCTCAGTAGTCTGATTCATTGAACTTACCATTATCATAGAGACAAAGGCACAGCTATACATTGAGTCAGGAAGTGGATAATAAGAATCTAAATTAAACATTTAAATACAATTTGTAATCCCACAATTCCCCCTTTGAGAGTTCTAATAACTCTCACAAAATACAAATTTAGACACTTAAAAGTTAATTCTTGTAACTTGTAATCGTTACAGGCACATTGTACATGTTCTGTGTTGCTTATATGTAATTGCATGCTGACACAGAAACAAAACATGCAATTAGGGTCCGTGAAGTTCTTACGGGTAATAATCTTTTCTGGTTGGAACTGTCATTTCCTCGTGAGAGGCGGGCGTCATTTGCTGAACGAAACACTTGATACTGTGGATGCATAGATAGTAAGTAGGAGAAACAACAGCAGAATTGCTATTTCCTTGATCCACAGCCAGGGTTTACCTAACAAGTTTCCGAACCATGAAGAATTATCTTCAGTCATCTGGTGTAATTTTGCTGAAAGATCAAGAGTACGAAAATCTTGATCATGTTGATGGATGACTGAAGTTCCCGTATGTGAGTCTCTGCGTTTTTCTTCTTTCTTCTTTCTTTTCTCTTTCTTGTGTGATAGTTGGCTCGGCAATGGGTCTAGTTGTTTTCTAGAGGTTGTGGCTTCATCCGCAGGTGAGAAGGGCGGTGCATATGGATCTCAGGACAGCCATCAAGTGGTATCTGCACAGAGGAAGAAAGAAACAAAAAACAAGAGAGACCAACGGCACAGAGCAGTATTTGTTGTAGAGTCTGCAAACATTAGGGTTGTATCCTCTGTTCAAATATAGTCTGCTATTGTTGTTCCTTCTTTCCCTATTTCTCAATTCCTGCGACACCTAAAGAACAGTGAGGAAAGGATGGACTATTGGATGGGGAAAGGCCTATGAGGAAATCTTCACCGCAGGGTTGGCCCCCGAAGCCTGTTGCTTTCGGTTCTTCCCTGGGCCCCTCACTGGTTCTTGTGTCTGTCCTATCCTATCCCTGCAGGGGGAGGAACAACTTTACAGTGTGACACATGAGTCCAAGTTTTCCTTCCCTGACACAATACTGCAGCTTGAGCTGAAAAATGATCTGGAAGACGACCTGAAGCAACTACTTCAGTGGTGGAAGTTACTGCATATCCTGCTCGTCTGTTACCTTCAATAACTTGAGCTGAACCATCAACAAACAACTCCAATTCTGCGTTCTCTATGGGAGTTTCTGCTATTTCACTTGTCGCTGCATATGTAAGCGTAACACAATCATGAGTCATTTCGCCTTTATCCTCTAACACAAATTCAGTCATTGCAGACATCATACATGAGGATGGGTTCGTGACTGGTGCACGCTGTATAACAATATTCGGGGCTGTGAGAGTTGCTAACCAATTTCCCCAACGGGAGGAGGTGACAGAAGTGACTTTTGCTTGATTCATTAGTGCGGACACTGCGTGAGGGCATTTTACGTTTACAGTCTGACCTAACACCATTCCTGATGAAGCCTGAAGCGCTAGATGAACTGCCTGTACTGCTCTGAGGCATGGTCCCATACCTTGAGCGACTATGTCAAGTTTACGGAATAGTAATGAATTGGGCTGCCCCCATGATCTTGCATTAGACATGCAGTCATAAAGCCTAAGTGTTCATGGACATAAAGCACAAAGGGTCTATCAGATTGGGCAATTCCTAATGCTGGTGCTTGACATAGTGCTCTCTTCAAATCATTAAAAGCTTTGAGATGAAGTTCTTCCATACAAACAGTATCTGAATCTTTACCATGGCCTTTCAACAAATCATAGAGAGGCTGAGCAATCGAGGCATAGTCTTCAATCCAAGGTCTACAATAACCTGTTGTTCCTAAAAATGAGCGGAGTGTTTTAATGGTAGTAGGCGGAGGTATGGCTTTGACTGAAGCCGCTCGATCCTGTGTAATGGATCTATTTCCTGCACCAATTGTTTGACCCAGAAATGTGACTTGCTTTTTAGCGATTTGAGCTTTGTGAAAGCTGCATTTGTGTCCTTTTTTATGCAAATAGTCAAACAATGATGCCAATTCAGTTTGATGTACCTCATGATCTGTTGAGGCAATCAAAATATCATCAACATATTGGATCATAGTGGACTGTTTTACCGGACATTCTGGGTCACACAAATCACGCCTGACAGCCTGATGATATATGGTTGGGGAGTTTTGAAATCCCTGTGGCAATCGTGTCCACTGGTATTGTTCATAGTCAACTGTGAAAGCTAACCATGGCTGGCTGTCAGAGTGCAACGGTACAGAAAAGAATCCATTAGACATATCAATTACTGAAAAATCTTACAATCTAATGGTAAGCCATTACAAATTGTAGATGGATCTGCCACTAGGGGTGATTTTATCAATATGTTTATTGGCTACTCTGTAGTCTATTGTAAGTCTCCATGTCCCATTAGATTTCTTGATGGGCCATATGGGTGAATTACATGGACTGTTGGTTTTAACTAGCACTCCTTGCGTCAGCAAATTTTCTACAATAAGTTTGATTCCTGTATAGCTTCCTTATTAATCGGATATTGTTTGGTGACCGGAGGTGGAGTTCCTGTCAATTTAACTGGTTCTACACCTGTCAACAACCCACAATCATCCTTGTCTTTAGCCCAAATTGGATGATTCTGTAAGAAAGCATACTCGGGAGGGGTTGCATTATTGGTAGAAATCTGTGCTGAGGAAATTTTATGCTAGTAGATTCTGAGGACATGTCTAAAGTTAGATTTATTTGTCTCAGAAGATCCATGCCTAAAATTGCACCTGTATTTAATGGAGCGCATAGCAATTTTGTAGTCAGAGTTTTTGGGCCAAATTGTACCTCTATGGGCGGAGTTTCATAAAACAGAATCTTCACCTATTACACCAGTTAAACAAAGTTTGGTTTTCTTGTATGGGATGTTTAAACCTTGTGCCAATTTTGTATGAATTACTGTAATTTCTGCACCTGTATCAAGCAAAAATCAATCTCTTTCTCTTTTATGCTACCTTTCACAAAATTCTTTGGTCATTGTGTTGGATTACAGGGGAAAGGTAGCTACTCACAGCCCCAACAATCAGTTTTTTTCCTAGTCTTGTTGTGCTCTTAGAAGAGCCTGAACTAGCTGTCCTACAGTTTCAGTGGTCACTGGCGGAACTACTTCAGGGTTGTCGGCAGGCTGAAAAGGAGCAGAATTATGCATAGCATTTCTTTTACTATCTTGCAACTTCTTCCTACACTCTTTCTCCCAATGTCCTAATTTTCCACAGTATTTGCATTTGCTTTCTCTTTTAGACCATCTATTGTCTTGTTTCGTTGTGTTAAACGTAGCTGCTGCTACTCTTACTTTTGCCTTGACATCAGCATCTCTTTCCCATGTAGCTAACCTGTCTAGGTTACTTCTGAGAGTTCTGTTAGACCAAGTTAGATCTAAGAATGGTAAAGCTTTTCTGTATTCGGCTACAAGGCCATCTGACCAGATACGAACCAGGGGTCCCTTGTCATCTAGCACACTTTCAGGGTCATCAACAATTCCACTGTAAATTACAGCTGACTGACAAAATCTCTCAGTATATTCACTCACAGTTTCTTCTTTCCTTTGCACACAGGTAGTAATTCTAGACCAATCTATTTTGGGTCCTAAGATATTCTTTAGGATTTTCAAAATACCTTTCTCTTAAATCACCCTTACTGGCATTTCGCAGTTCCGAAGCAACAGCAGATTCAAAACTGTTGAATTCAGATTCAGTTAAAATTTGTGACATCAGCTGCGTGACTTCTGCCAACGACATGTCATAAAGACGCATTTTACTGATCAATGTTCTTCTAAATTCAGAAAAATGCGTGCGTGCTGACGGTAAACTCTGAGATAGTCTCTCTATATCTTTAGGACATAAAGCTTTGGCAACAGTTTGTATTTGCACAACAGAAGAATTGAGAGGAACACTATCAGTTTCCTCAATTCCCTGAGATCTTCTCCTAGCACCACACACATTGACTGAATTTACAGGCACATCAGTTACTGATTGGAGAGCTACATCTGTTTCAAAAAACGCTTGTAAATCAGGGTAAATGTTATCAGGCTGACTAACTTTTACATCAGTTTTTGCTGCAGCTTTCTTGAGGTTCAATTTCTTAGTCAAAGTGGATACTCTAGCACGGATTTCATTGTTCTGTTTCTCTAGCTCTGAGTTACGCTGAGACTGTTGTGTAGCTAGTGTTACACTGAATTCTCTGTGACAACAGATAATGCCTTTCACATTGTTCTTACGAATACTTGCTCCTAGTACCTTTTTACACTCATCTACTGACCAAGTCTTGTCTGGATGAATCTCATATTTCTGCGTTAGTTCTTGTCTAACTTTTTCAGTGACTATTAGGTCCATTTGTTCCCCTAACAGCGTTTTGAATTCACTATCTGACCACAAAGGAGTCGCAAGACCACTCTTTTCTGTGGTTGGAATCAGCCTAGCATTCCTTCTAACCATTTTGTAAGTTTCTTCTGTACCACACCAACAAAAAAAAAAAAAAAAAAAAACTTCTCTGATCAACAGATTAAATATCTGATTTAACTTGTTAAAAAAGCTTAACTATTGTTAACTTTCCAAATTACCAACACTTCACACTTAACTTCCCTGCCTACAAGAACAGAGGATAAACCAAAATTATTAGCACGAAATGCTAACCTTCCCTGCCTGAAACAGAGGATAACCACTTTTTAGCACGTAATGCCAAAACTTCCCTGCCTGAAACAGAGGATAACTTTCATCTATAAAAGAAAAACTTTAGAGGATAAACCAAAATTATTAGCACGAAATGCTAACCTTCCCTGCCTGAAACAGAGGATAACCACTTTTAGCACGTAATGCTAAACTTCCCTGCCTGAAACAGAGGATAACCAATTATTAGCACGTAATGCCAAATCTTCCCTGCCTGAAACAGAGGATAACTTTCATCTCTAAAAGAAAAACTTTAGAGGATAAACTTAGTTAAACAAACCCTACAGATGTATGTTAACTCTTCTCTGACGGCACAGAGGATACAACATTTGTACTGGTCTTAGGTTCTTTTGGATTAGAGACAGCACTCACCACAACCCTTGGTTGAGAGAAAAATTCAGTCTGGGAATCTTTGTTCAGCTGGAAGTTTTCAGGTGAGGAAGCTGGAACTCTATCTGGGTTCACGGCACCATCTGTTGTGAACTTGGTTCTTCTAAAGTGTAGAAAACTCAGAAGAGAAGACCAGGAGACTTCGGATTGGATCGTCAGCAGGATTCTATTATTGAGAACACAAGCTGTTGGTATCTGTAGTCATCGAAATCTCAATCTTAAGTAACTTTACAAGGTTATTTTATAGGCATTTTTGGAGGAGGGATTCTTGGAGGTGGAGACAAATTCAAACAAAGAAAGCATGAGGGAGGCGTTAGTTTGTTGCTAAACTTCCGTGGTTCTAATCTCATCAACATAATCAAATGCATAGACACTAATCCAATCAACCTAACGAATCCACGTCTGGGCCAGGGGGCTCCGAAAGATAGACACTAATCCAATCAAACTAACGATTCCACGTCTGGGCCAGGGAGCCAGGAAGTCTGGGCCAGAAAGCCATTTGCAGAACAAAGCTTGAGAGTCTCAGTAGTCTGACTCATTGAACTTACCATTATCATAGAGACAAAGGCACAGCTACACATTGAGTCAGGAAGTGGATAATAAGAATCTAAATTAAACATTTAAATACAATTTGTAATCCCACAACATCTACACCAGGCGGTGTATAAGGAAATCTAGGAGGATCATCAAGGACTCCAGCCACCCGTTCACAGTCTGCTCTCTCTGCTGCCCTCAGGAAGACGTCTCCGCAGCATCCGATCCCACACTAGCCGACTAAGGGATAGTTTTTCCCTCAGGCTATCAGGCTAATGAACAGCAAAAACTAATACTCCCTACAGCACACTCCCACTTTACGATATGCCATGCACTGCACTTTAAAACAGTTCAACTGGACTACATGCACACACTGCACAAACACAAACAAAACTGTAATTTCCAAAAGATGGGCAAAAATTTTACACTAAACCATGTCAAATGATCCATGTTAACCCCAATGAATGAAAGTTAGAAATGTGGGTCTTTTGTAAAGTGAATTTTACATAAAAAGCTTTTTTTTTTGTATAAAAACCTATTTAAAAATATTTATTTATTTATATATATAAATTAAAAACATATCATAAATCCTCCAAAAACTACACAAATGTGGAGTAAAAACATTAATAAACAGAGCAAAATTACATTTGTTTAAAAAAAACCTCATATTTTGTTCCAAAATTACATGTTGTTGCCTGGGGTTTCTAGAGACCCCAAAGACCATAAGTGTTGAATGTTTTCTTCACACTTACATAAAATCAAGATATCATTCCAATTCTTTATATATTTGTAGATCTAGAAAGTGTTGACCACCGTACAAAGTCTCATGCCATTTGGACAAAGTTAAATATATTTTTTTAATTCAGCAAACGTCGTTTGCGGGTCAAAAAGACCTCGAAGAACACACAGGGGTCATTGGATGCAAAATTCTGTACAGAAATCACCACAATTGCTTCACGATGCCAGTCTGTCTTCAGGGACTGCCGAAAATCATGCAGTGTGTTTCGGGCTTTAAGCCCGCCCTGAGTAAGCTGAGAGATGTGTGCCATTGTGTTGACTCCAGTGCTGGGGAAGACAAGATGTCTCCGATTAAGCGATTGAGGTTCCCTATCTGTCGGTCACTACGAGTTATGTCGTGACGACATAGGGGATTTACTTGGAAGCCCCGATCATCTCTGACTAAGAGAAAACGCCAATGAAATTGGCTAGTGGATTTTGCATACCTGAGCCACTCCCCGTGTATACGGGTACAAAAGGGCAACAGGTGCATCCACTGATTAGATTTTCGCTTCGGAGCCGAGTGGATAAGAAGTGTGCTGATCTCCACAAGCCTTACATCGCTTATTTGTTCATGGTTGGCGTAACGGTGCGATCAGCGGAGTCCCTCTCATCAGCAATTCCCCTGCACCTGTGCCCACGAAACGCCGCCACTTGGAGGAACCGTCCGCGTCTCCCGTCCAAGGCCGGTTAGCTGACAGCCGCTCTCGCGGCCAAAGCTTATAGCGCTGCGAGCCAGGAAGCCTCCTTCCTACACGCCATGGCTATCCTGCAGGTTCACCAAGCCAAGGCGCTCAAACAGGTG
Organism: Gymnocypris eckloni scoliostomus; assembly: GCA_027564155.1. Classification (NCBI taxonomy): domain Eukaryota; kingdom Metazoa; phylum Chordata; class Actinopteri; order Cypriniformes; family Cyprinidae; genus Gymnocypris; species Gymnocypris eckloni. Next base: position 34,920,039 of record CM050412.1, on the reverse strand, counting down.
CACGAGGGTAGTACCGACCCGGGGTTAATGCAGGAGCTGCGCACATCGACTGACTTCGCTCTGCGAGCGACGAAAGTCACCTCGGGAAGTCCCCCGAGTCACCTCGCGAAAGTCCCTCGGGAAGGCGATGTCCACCATGGTGGTCCAGGAGTGCCATCTCTGGCTCAACCTGGCAGGTGGCAGTCCGGAACGCCCCTGTCTTGCGTGAGGAGATTGCTGTCCTCCTGGCAAAGGATGCAATCGAGCCGGCACCTCCAGCCGAGATGAGGCAGGGGTTTCACAGCCCTTACTTCATCGTACCCAAGAAAAGTGGTCAACAACCAATCCTGGATCAGCGAGTCTCGAACCGGGCTTGCACAAGCTCCCGTTCGAGATGCTGACGTGCAGGCGCATTATCAAATGCATCCACCCCCAGGATTGGTTTGCAGCGATCGACGTGAAGGACGCTTACATTCATGTTTCAATCCTTCTGTGACACAGACCGTTCCTACGGTTTGTGTTCGAGGGTCGGGCATGGTAGTACAGGGTCCTCCCCCTCGGGCTCTCCCTGTCTCCCCGTGCCTTTACGAAGGTCGTAGAAGGCGCCCTTACCCCGCTTCGGGAAGTGAGCGCCAGGGTCCCCAACTACTTAGACGATTGGCCTATCTTGGCCCAATCCAGAGAGCAGTTGTGCGATTACAGGGACTTGGTGCTTCGGCACCTCAGCCAGTGGGGGCTTCGGGTCAACTGGAAAAAGAGCAAGCTCTCCCCTGTGCAGAGAATCTCTTTTCTCGGTGTGGAGTTAGACTGGGTGAGTATGACTGCACGCCTCACGGAGGAACGTGCCCAAGCAGTGCTGAACTGCCTGAGTTCCTTCAGAGGCAGGAATGTGGTACCACTGAAACAGTTTCAGAGGCTCCTGGGGCATATGGCATCCGTAGCTGCAGTTACACCGCTCAGATTGCTTCATTTGAGACCACTTCAGCACTGGCTACACACCCGGTTCCCGAGGTGGGCATGGCGCCATGGTACACTGCGAGTGGGTATCACCCAGCAGTGTCGCCGCTCCCTCAGCCCCTGGACAGACCTTGCCTTTCTACGGGCCGGGATGCCCCTAGAACAAGTGTCCCGGCATACTGTTGTCACAACAGATGCCTCCAGCAAGGGCCGGGGCGCTACATGCAACGGGCAGGCAGCCTCGGGGCTCTGGACAGGGCCCCGACTGCTTTGGCACATCAACTGCCTAGAGCTGTGGGCAGTGCACTTAGCCTTACGGCAGTTCCGGCCACTGCTGTTGGGCAAGCACGTGCTAGTCCGCACGGACAACACTGCGGCTATCTCGTACATCAACCAGCTGGGAGGTATACGATCACACCGCATGTCACAGCTCGCCTGCCATCTCCTTCTTTGGAGTCACACGCAGTTCAAGTCACTGCACGCTGTTCACATCCCGGGGAAGCTCAATCGTGGACCTGTTTGCTTCCCCCGAGTCCTCCCACTGCCAGCTGTACTTTTTCCTGACCGAGGGCCCCCTCGGCACAGATGCACTGGCACACAGCTGGCCTCAGGCCTTAAGCAAGTATGCGTTTCCCCCAGTGAGCATACTCGCACAGACACTGTGCAAGCTCAGGGAGGACGAGGAGCAGGTCCTGCTGGTTGCGCCGCTTGGCCCACCCGGACCTGGTTTTCCGAACTCATTTTCCTTGTGACAGCACCTCCCTGGCACATTCCTCTGAGAAAGGACCTCCTCTCTCAGGGGCTCGGCACCATATGGCACCCGCATCCAGATCTGTGGAACCTCCATGTGTGGCTCCTGGATGGGACGTGGCAGACTTAAGCGGTCTACCACCGGCAGTGGTAGAGACCATCACTCAGGCTAGAGCGCCTTCAACAAGGCCCACCACGATGCAGTGGATTGCCGGTCCCTGGGATAGCATGATCTCATCGTGAGGTTCCTGAAGGGTGCCAGGAGGATGAAACCCTCCAGGCTACCCCTTGTGCCCTCTTGGGACCTCTCTATCGTCCTGACTGGACTTCAGAGGGGCCCCTTTGAGCCGCTGGACTCAGTCGAGCTGAAATTCCTGTCTGCTAGACAGTGCTCCTGACCGCGCTCACTTCCATCAAAAGGTCGGGGACCTCCAAGCGTTTTCGGTAAGCGGAGAGTGCCTTGTGTTCGGGCCGGTCTACTCTCACGTTGTCTTGAGACCCCGGCCTGGATACGTGCCCAAGGTTCCAACCATGCCCTTCTGCGATCAGGTGGTCAACCTGCAAGCACTGCCCTTGCAGGAGGCAGATCCAGCCTTAGCGTTGCTGTGTCCCGTAAGAGCATTGCGCATATACGTGGACCGCACCCGGAGCTTCAGAAACTCTGAGCAGCTCTTTGTCTGCCACGGAGGTCAGCAGAAAGGGAAGGCTGTCTCCAAACAGAGGTTGGCCCACTGGATAGTGGAGGCCATCACCTTGGCGTACTAATCGCAAGGCAAGCCTTGCCCCCTGGGGGTGAGGGCTCACTCCACTCGGAGTGTTGCCGCCTCCCATACGTTGGCACACGGCGCCTCTTTGGCAGACATCTGCAGAGCTGCGGGCTGGGCGACACGAACACCTTCGCAAGATTCTAAAGTCTCCACGTTGAGCCAGTCTCTTCCCATGTATTGGGTAAGTAATGGGCGGGAATGTCACGCTTGCTGCGCCATTCCCCCTCACCCGGGGATACGAGTGCCTTTTTCTCCTCCAGTTCAGTTCCCCGGACGGTGAACCCTGGTGGAATCCTCCAAGCACCCCCGGCAGTCAGACTGGGCGGAGCAGTCTGACGCCAGGCCCAGTACTGGTGTTAGCTCACCCGGGTCTCCGGTCAGCCCCTGTACTGGGCTAGGTGTCCGTATGGCCTGATTCCCTCTGGGTAATCCCATATGTGTATTCTTCCACGGTAAGGTTTCCCTCATGGTAAACCCGTGTCTTCTCTTTGACAGAGCTCTCTGTCAGGTTCTGCTGGCAGCACCTTCTCCCTACACCTAGGTAGGATCTTCCCCAGAGCCCAGTCGTATGTAGTACTGCCCCAAGCCTGGGTCAGTCCATATCAGTATCTCCACATGTTACCTCCCTTTGGGCAGGATGTGGGCTCCGTAGCACCCTTCTCCAGAAGGCTCGCTTACCTGCCGTTACGGCAAGCTGTAACAACAAATAGGAAAGACCTGAAGCCATCTTTCACTGAAGGTCGAAATCCCTTCCGATTCCATGGGGAAAGGAACAGCGGCTTGGCTATCTCCAGCAGCGATGTACTCAGTGGTCCCGGTGGGCACCAAGGTTAGCGAATTTGCGCTGGGGCGGTAGGAAGGTTGCAACCTCTTGCATGGCATTTGTCTGTCACGCGCTCGCTTGTCAACATCTGCATGCCACAAGGTTGTGACGGGGTTCAGCTTGTGGCGCTTTCCATAGGACCCCTATGTCGTCACGACATAACTCGTAGTGACCGACAGATAGGGAACGTCTAGGTTACGTATGTAACCCCCGTTCCCTGATGGAGGGAAAACCTAATCAGTGGACGCACATGTCGCCCTTTTATACCCGTATACATGGGAGTGGCTCAGGTATGCAAAATCCACTAGCCAATTTCATTGGCGTTTTCTCTTAGTCAGAGATGATCGGGGCTTCCAAGTAAATCCCCTATGTTGTCACGACATAACGTCTCCGTTCCCTCCATCAGGGAACGCGGGTTAAGTACATAACCTAGACGTTTTTTGTTGTTGGATGTAATAATGAACATAGCCTGAGCCGCTGAAGACGCATAGGATTAACGTTACTTTCATTTTGAAGGGAATGCGCCGATCCCAATCTGCCTAAAATGGCTTGCTGAAAACAAAGCCGATTTTGACAGGGTAAAGGAGGTATTTTTTTACACTACCATTAATCATATCAACTTGTGTAAAATGGGCATCGGATGACCCCTTTAAATATATACATATAGCATCTCGGTTACGCATGTAACCCTCGTTCCCTGAAGGAGGGAACGGAGGCGTAAATGGGATCTCGCCCGAGAGCCCAATCACCTTCGAGTCTTAACAAAAAAAGGCAATGACAGTTGCCGTGCGTGTTTCGCCATGAGCACCCCGCCCGCATCAGTTTTTCACTGAGGAGCTAAGACTGTGTGTCTCGGCTGTACAGCAACTGTGGTGATGGGATGTTACTGTAATGGGGCCGACAAGACGAGAGGCGTGCGGATCCATGTGCAAGCTTTTATTATTAGGCATGGTCAAAAATACAGGCAAGGTCAACAACTGGCAAACAGGTATATTGAGGGCAAGGCAGATGAGTACTCCAGTAAACGGGTGTGGTCTTCGATCAGCGAACAATATCCAGAGGGCTTGACAAGAAGGGTAATCCAGGTACGAGGCCGGAGATCAGGAACCAGACAACAAGGCAACACAAAAAGACTAGACTAAACTAAAATGAGACACGGAAAACTAGAAAAGGCTCCGTAAAGCAGCTAACACTTGGAGAGTGAAAAACGCAGAACAATACAGGAGACTGAACACAAAAACAAACACGGAAAGGCTTGGTACGTAGCTAACATTAGGAGAATGCTAAATGCTAAACAATACTCGGCTGAGAGGAAGAGGAAGTCCATGGTTTAAATAGGTTGTGTGAACAGTGCAATCAGCTGTGTGTTCAGAGCAATCAGCAGTGTGTTCAGTGCAATCAGCTGTGTTCAGTGCGTGTATCATCAGTGCAATGGGTGATGAGAATTGTAGTCTGAGGTGGAGTGCAACAGTGAGTGTAGTGCAAGAGTCCATGTGGTGAGCGAGTGACCTCTGGTGGTGAGTTAAGGGAAGCCCATGAACCGGATTCATGACAGTTACGTCTCTGTTCCCTCCTTCAAGGAACGAGGTTAGGGTTGTGACAGTGAGGAAATTTTCCCACCGGTTAATTGACATGTTGTCACACTGGTTATACCGGTATCACTGTGGTGGGGGGTTGTTTGAATTTTCCCTCTTTTCCTCGCTTTTCTTTGGTTTTAAATACCCTGTAAGTGCCGTGTGCATTTTACTTTGACTTTTATATCAGCGATAATTCGGTGTCAAGCAGTTGTTTGTTTGTAGTTATTTTTAGTTTTCCCTCTTTCCCGAACTTTCCTTTGCTTAAATAGCTTATAAAAGCACCGTGCACATTTTACTTTTACTTTGAAGAAATTCAATTCAAGCAACAACAAAAATACAATGTAGAACATCAAACTTTTATTAACAAAACGAATAAAAATACACCATGCTATGCCTAATATAAAATTACAAATAACGTACACAAAGTTTAAATATACTAAACTAAAAATCAGTTAAGAATGAGGAACAAACAATTATGAAATGAAAAACGTTTATTAGTAAAAATGAATAAAAAAGTTTGCAGGGACAGCATACACCTTGATGTAAATAATACATCAAATACTGTGGAACCAAATAAATGAGAAATTAAAGTAAAAAAAAAAAAAAAAAAAAACATTATCACTTAGATCAGGGGTGCCCAATAGATAGATCGCGAAGGCAATGCTGGAAGATTGCGCTTTAGGTTCTCAACCAGGGGGGCGAGAGATATAACTACAATATAATATATTCACTAATATTATGACTTGCATATTAAGTAATGTAAAAATATATAGCCTATAAATAAATAGCAGTACCACCTATCTACTTATTCTGTGTTTTGGAGCAGCAAAATGTTTCTCATCATGTGTAATACAGACTGAACGGTGGCTCAAAACCATTGTATGAGTATATGATATGCAAACTACAGCTCTCGGCTGTATAAAAGAAGCCAGTGTCACACTAGTAGCCTAAAGTTTGGATGGACGACTATTGTAATCAAGGTAAAGCTGATTACAGTGACTTACAGGATCGTGCATTAGGCGTGCATTATGTTCGTTATAAATGATGCGCAAACGAACCGTGTATGTGCTCTTGCGCTCTCGGCTCACTCATCACTATAACATCATATTTCTGCTTGAATACAGCTCAGTATATTCACATAGTTGAATACAGCGAGTGTTTTATAACGGATGCTCGCGTGTGTTGAAGAACTCTTCAGCCATCATTTTGTCTGTCTCATCTCACTCTTCTTGTCAGTCAGCTCTCTTCACGTGATAAATGGAATCTGATCTGTGATGTAGAGGTCTGCGAAGGACTGTTTTTTAGGTTTTATTCCGCACCCACCCGCTCCCACGATATATTCACTGTTTCTTCACATTTCTGCTGAAAGACCATCAAATAAAAGTTTAGTCTGCACAAAATTGTATTTATTTTATTCGTCTTGTCAAGAGTCTTGAATTTATTGACAGAAAAATGTCAATAACATTTTGCTGCCAACACAGAATAAAGTGTCACAGAGAGAAAAAAAAAGATATACAGAAATTTTAATCTTTATTTTTATTCGTCTTGTCACGATACAATTCGTTTAGGCTAACATTCAGCCTACAACACAATAGTAAAAAAAATGTTGCAGAGGGTAAAAAAATGTAGGTTTAGCCTAATAGCTATTCTATTAGTCTTGTTAAAATAATAAATTAATTTAACATCTTGGCAGCATTTGGTGGCATATTGGTTGGCCTCAACAGCTAATGAAATATGTCATGCCAAAGACAAATGTGTCTTTTCATTCAAAACCTTTCAGATGTGTTATCATTACAGGCTGGGGAAGCATTAGCCAGGACATGCTCAATGTCAATGATGTCAAGGAGCTGCAACAGAATAATAGCTTTGTGAAACCAGCCCATCTAAATACCTCCAGGGCTCTTATCGACTTCTCTGATGATATATGTGCCAGTAATGTGAGAATAATGACCGCTACTATTGCAGATGTGGCAAGGATGTGTGTATCTTGAATAAAAATATACATCACATTAAACTTTGATTGAATGTTCTTATTATTGTACAGTTTATCTCTGCCATGCAATAACAGTTGAGTATGTGTGTATGACCAACCCATATGGTCGATGACTCATCGTGCAGATAACGACAACATTGTGGACTCCATCCGCTGCACTGCATGGCTGCTGGGGTTCTGTTAGGCATGCAGAGAGGGGAATCCTGTCTATAGATGGAGCGTGCATGAGCTTTTCTGCAGCTGCGTGGATGTTCTCGAACAGCTGACCATTAATGAGGATGATTCATCCCTAGAAACCCCACTGGATGGGTGCGGAGGTGATTCACCATGTGCCTGTGTGCTATCAAAGAATGCCCTTGAGTCTAAACCCCAGAAAAGTGTCACGCTATGCATAGTTGGTGTTTCCACTGAGAGTTTGTAACGACAGAAGAGGTTTGAGGTCACAATCTGCTTGGGGTCCTTTTTGCCTTGGTTTCATTAATTAGTAAGACTCTCTAATTACAACCTTAGCTTTCATTTACGGCTATTTTGAAAATTACATATAGTTTATGCACCGCCCACCTTACGCCTTCCAACTGTAGAGACTGTGCAGCTTTGGGCTCGAGAAAAACATAATTTATTGTTAAAAAGGTTTTATAGTGGCTTTTTTATGTGCTTTTATTTTTCTCGTAGCTGGTATAACATGCTGCTAGCAATGCTGAGGTCACTGATTCATTTCACAATAATTGATCAAATGCACAGCTTGAATGCAGTATTTAGAGAGTTGCTTTAGTTCAAATGCAAGTAAAAGATGTTGGTGTTCTTTGTAGAACTACTTTGTCATTCCAGTCCATTCAGTGAAACAAAATGCAAGAGACTGAAACATGCAGAATTTACAAATAATATAATACATACATGCAAAAATAAATCATTAAAGACAGCAGATTCATATATTTACTCTTAAAAGACAGACAGACAGACAGACGATGTAACTTCCTGTTTATTGCTGACACATTTTTTGAGTTTGAGCTCAATCAAGTCAATTATTTATCGTCAATTACTTATCTTAAAATAAATGTTATATACCATAATTTTCGTCTCTATAACGTGTGAATATATCCCCTATACCACCACCACACACATATACCATTGTTTCACTGTTACTTGCTTTAATGGCGGATTTGTGTCTACCTTTGAGTGCAGGTGAGGACACGCTGACGCTCACAAGTCCGGGGTAAGTATGCAGCGTGCTGCTAACACTGCCACCACCTCTACTCTGTGTGTTTCTCTGCACAGGCCCCGTGCACCCGGGAAACCACGGACCCTGGGTGCAGCAGCGGAAGACGTGATTCAGGCCCCGGGCAAGACCTCTCGCCCTCTGAAGCCTCCTGTCTTCGAGATCTCCACCCGCAACCGCTTCGCTCTTCTCCGCGAGACGGAATGCGATGCTGTGATCGTTGGAGACTCCATTGTCCGGCACGTCCGTGCTACATTAGCTGAAAGTGCTCACTCACTGTTTCCCTGGTGCTTGTGTTCTCGATGTTTCTGTGCAGATACCCGCGATCCTGAAGGGCGACAAGAGCGTCGGATTGGTAGTGCTGCATGTGGGGGTGAACGACACCAAGCTGAAGCAGACGGAGACACTGAAGAGGGACTTCAGGAGCTTGATCGAGACGGTACGCAGCACATCGCCCGAGACGACGATCATCATGTCAGGACCTCTTCTCATGTGTGGACGAGGACACAAAAGGTTCAGCAGACTGTTTGCTTTAAACTAATGGTTGTTGTCATGGTGTAAAGATCAGAAACTGCTCTTTGTTAATAATTGGAATCTTTTCTGGGAGCGTCCTAGGCTTTTCCGTGCTGATGGCCTGCACCCCAGCAGAGTTGGGGCAGAACTCATAAAATCAGCAAAGTATTACTGTGATTTTTATGCTATAATTTATCAACATTCGTTATAAACAAATCAATCTTTGTCAAGTATGTCATTTAGGGTTAGGAAAGTTTAGAAATACCAGGAGTGGGGATTGAACCCACGAGGACATTAGTCCATTGGATCTTAAGTCCAACGCCTTAACCACTCGGCCATCCTGGTCATAAAATAAGCAAGTTATTACTGTGATTTTTATGCTATAATTTATCAAGAATTAGTTATAAACAAATTAATCTTTATCAAGTATGTCTTGTAAAGACTTACACTACCAGGAGTGGGGTTTGAACCCGAGGACATTAGTCCATTGGATCTTAAGTCCAACGCCTTAACCACTCGGCCATCCTGGTCATAAAATAAGCAAATTATTACTGTGATTTTTTATGCTATAATTTATCAAAAATTAGTTATAAACAAATAATCTTTATCAAGTATATCTTGTAGAAATACCAGGAGTGGTGATTGAACCCACGAGGACATTAGTCCATTGGATTTCAAGTCCAACGGTCTTAACCACTCGGCCATTCTGGTCACAAAATCAGCAAATTATTTCTGTGATTTTTATGCTATAATTGATCAAAATTCGTTATAAACAAATCAATCTTTGTCAAGTATGTCATTTAGGGTTAGTAAAGTTTAGAAATACCAGGAGTGGTGATTGAACCCACGAGGACATTAGTCCATTGGATTTCAAGTCCAACGGCCTTAACCACTCGGCCATCCTGGTCATAAAATCAGCAAATTATTACTGTGATTTTTATGCTATAATTTATCCAAATTCGTTATAAACAAATCAATCTTTGTCAAGTATGTCTTGTAGGGTTTGTAAAGACTTACACTACCAGGAGTGGGGTTTGAACCCACGAGGACATTAGTCCATTGGATCTTAAGTCCAACGCCTTAACCACTCGGCCATCCTGGTCATAAAATAAGCAAATTATTACTGTGATTTTTATGCAATAATTTATCGAAATTAGTTATAAACAAATCAATCTTTATCAAGTATGTCATTTAGGATTAGTAAAGTTTAGAAATACCAGGGGAGGGGTTTGAACCCACGAGGACATTAGTCCATTGGATCTTAAGTCCAACGCCTTAACCACTCGGCCATTCTGGTCACAAAAGCAGCAAATTATTTCTGTGATTTTTATGCTATAATTTATCAAAATTCGTTATAAACAAATCAATCTTTGTCAAGTATGTCATTTAGGGTTAGTAAAGTTTAGAAATACCAGGAGTGGGATTGAACCCACGAGGACATTAGTCCATTGGATCTTAAGTCCAACGCCTTAACCACTCGGCCATCCTGGTCATAAAATCAGCAAATTATTACTGTGATTTTTATGCTATAATTTATCCAAATTCGTTATAAACAAATCAATCTTTATCAAGTATGTCTTGTAGGGTTTGTAAAGACTAACTCTACCAGGGGAGGGGTTTGAACCCACGAGGACATTAGTCCATTGGATCTTAAGTCCAACGCCTTAACCACTCGGCCATCCTGGTCATAAAATAAGCAAATTACTGTGATTTTTATGCTATAATTTATCAAAATTCGTTATAAACAAATCAATCTTTATCAAGTATGTCTTGTAGGGTTTGTAAAGTTTACACTACCAGGAGTGGTGATTGAACCCACGAGGACATTAGTCCATTGGATCTTCAAGTCCAACGGCCTTAACCACTGGCCATCCTGGTCATAAAATCAGCAAATTATTACTGTGATTTTTATTCTATAATTTATCAAATTCTTATAAACAAATCAATCTTTATCAAGTATGTCTTGTAGGGTTTGTAAAGACTTACACTACCAGGAGTGGGGTTTGAACCCACGAGGACATTAGTCCATTGGATCTTAAGTCCAACGCCTTAACCACTCGGCCATCCTGGTCATAAAATAAGCAAATTATTACTGTGATTTTTATGCTATAATTTATCAAAATTAGTTATAAACAAATTAATCTTTGTCAAGTATGTCTTGTAAAGACTTACACTACCAGGAGTGGGGTTTGAACCCTCGAGGACATTAGTCCATTGGATCTTAAGTCCAACGCCTTAACCACTCGGCCATCCTGGTCATAAAATAAGCAAATTATTACTGTGATTTTTATGCTATAATTTATCAAAATTAGTTATAAACAAATTAATCTTTATCAAGTATGTCTTGTAAAGACTAACACTACCAGGAGTGGGGATTGAATCCTCGAGGACATTAGTCCATTGGATCTTAAGTCCAATGCCTTAACCACTCGGCCATCCTGGTCATAAAATTTATTACTGTGATTTTTATCAATCTTTATCAAATTCGTTATAAACAAATCAATCTTTATCAAGTATGTCTTGCAGGGTTTGTAAAGACTTACACTACCAGGAGTGGTGATTGAACCCACGAGGACATTAGTCCATTGGATCTTAAGTCCAACGCCTTAACCACTCGGCCATCCTGGTCATAAAATCAGCAAGTTATTACTGTGATTTTTATGCTATAATTTATCCAAATTCGTTATAAAAAAATCAATCTTTGTCAAGTATGTCATTTAGGATTAGTAAAGTTTAGAAATACCAGGAGTGGGGATTGAACCCACGAGGACATTAGTCCATTGGATCTTAAGTCCAACGCCTTAACCACTCGGCCATCCTGGTCATTTTATCAGCAAATTATTACTGTGATTTTTATGCAATGATTTATCAAAATTCGTTATAAACAAATCAATCTTTGTCAAGTATGTCATTTAGGGTTAGTAAAGTTTAGAAATACCAGGAGTGGTGATTGAACCCACGAAGACATTAGTCCATTGGATCTTAAGTCCAACGCCTTAACCACTCGGCCATCCTGGTCATAAAATCAGCAGATTATTACTGTGATTTTTATGCTATAATTTATCCAAATTCGTTATAAACAAATCAATCTTTATCAAGTATGTCTTGTAGGGTTTGTAAAGACTTACACTACCAGGAGTGGGGTTTGAACCCACGAGGACATTAGTCCATTGGATCTTAAGTCCAACACCTTAACCACTCGGCCATCCGGGTCATAAAATAAGCAAGTTATTACTGTGATTTTTATGCTATAATTTATCAAAAATTAGTTATAAACAAATTAATCTTTATCAAGTATGTCTTGTAGGGTTTGTAAAGACTACCACTACCAGGAGTGGGGTTTGAACCCACGAGGACCAACACCTTAACCACTCGGCCATCCTGGTCATAAAATAAACAAGTTATTACTGTGATTTTTATGCTATAATTTATCAAAATTCGTTATAAACAAATCAATCTTTGTCAAGTATGTCATTTAGGGTTAGTAAAGTTTAGAAATACCAGGAGTGGGGATTGAACCCACGAGGACATTAGTCCATTGGATCTTAGGTCCAACACCTTAACCACTCGGCCATCCTGGTCATAAAATAAGCAAGTTATTACTGTGATTTTTATGCTATAATTTATCAAGAATTAGTTATAAACAAATTAATCTTTATCAAGTATGTCTTGTAAAGACTTACACTACCAGGAGTGGGGTTTGAACCCACGAGGACATTAGTCCATTGGATCTTAAGTCCAACGCCTTAACCACTCGGCCATCCTGGTCATAAAATAAAAAAGTTATTACTGTGATTTTTATGCTATAATTTATCAAGAATTAGTTATAAACAAATTAATCTTTATCAAGTATATCTTGTAAAGACTAACACTACCAGGAGGTGGGGACATTAGTCCATTGGATCTTAAGTCCAACGCCTTAACCACTCGGCCATCCTGGTCATAAAATAAGCAAGTTATCAATCTTTGTCAAGTATGTCATTTAGGGTTAGTAAAGTTTAGAAATACCAGGAGTGGTGATTGAACCCACGAGGACATTAGTCCATTGGATCTTAAGTCCAACTGCCTTAACCACTCGGCCATCCTGGTCATAAAATCAGCAAATTATTACTGTGATTTTTTATGCTATAATTTATCGTTATAAACAAATCAATCTTTGTCAAGTATGTCTTTTAGGGTTTGTAAAGACTTAGAAATACCAGGAGTGGTGATTGAACCCACGAGGACATTAGTCCATTGGATCTTAAGTCCACTGCCTTAACCACTCGGCCATTCTGGTCACAAAATCAGCAAATTATTTCTGTGATTTTTATGCTATAATTTATCAAAATTCGTTATAAACAAATCAATCTTTATCAAGTATGTCATTGTAGGGTTTGTAAAGACTTAGAAATACCAGGAGTGGTGGTTTGAACCCACGAGGACATTAGTCCATTGGATCTTAAGTCCAACGCCTTAACCACTCGGCCATCCTGGTCATAAAATCAGCAAATTATTACTGTGATTTTTATGCTATAATTTATCAAAATTCGTTATAAACAAATCAATCTTTATCAAGTATGTCTTTGTAAAGACTTACACTACCAGGAGTGGTGATTGAACCCACGAGGACATTAGTCCATTGGATTTCAAGTCCAACGGCCTTAACCACTCGGCCATCCTGGTCATAAAATCAGCAAATTATTACTGTGATTTTTATGCTATAATTTATCAAAAATTAGTTATAAACAAATTAATCTTTATCAAGTATATCTTGTAAAGACTAACACTACCAGGAGTGGGGATTGAATCCTCGAGGACATTAGTCCATTGGATCTTAAGTCCAATGCCTTAACCACTCGGCCATCCTGGTCATTTTATCAGTAAATTATTACTGTGATTTTTATGCAATGATTTATCAAAATTCGTTATAAACAAATCAATCTTTATCAAGTATGTCTTGTAGGGTTTGTAAAGACTAACTCTACCAGGGGAGGGGTTTGAACCCACGAGGACATTAGTCCATTGGATCTTAAGTCCACTGCCTTAACCACTCGGCCATTCTGGTCATAAAATCAGCAAATTATTACTGTGATTTTTATGCTATAATTTATCAAAATTCGTTATAAACAAATCAATCTTTGTCAAGTATGTCATTTAGGGTTAGTAAAGTTTAGAAATACCAGGAGTGGTGATTGAACCCACGAGGACATTAGTCCATTGGATCTTAAGTCCAACGCCTTAACCACTCGGCCATCCTGGTCATAAAATCAGCAAATTATTACTGTGATTTTTATGCTATAATTTATCAAAATTCGTTATAAACAAATCAATCTTTGTCAAGTATGTCATTTAGGGTTTGTAAAGACTAATACTACCAGGGAGTGGTGATTGAACCCACGAGGACATTAGTCCATTGGATCTTAAGTCCAACTGCCTTAACCACTCGGCCATCCTGGTCATAAAATCAGCAAATTATTACTGTGATTTTTATGCTATAATTTATCAAAATTCGTTATAAACAAATCAATCTTTGTCAAGTATGTCATTTAGGGTTAGTAAAGTTTAGAAATACCAGGAGTGGTGATTGAACCCACGAGGACATTAGTCCATTGGATTTCAAGTCCAACGGCCTTAACCACTCGGCCATCCTGGTCATAAAAAGCAAATTATTACTGTGATTTTTATGCTATAATTTATCAAAATTCGTTATAAACAAATCAATCTTTGTCAAGTATGTCATTTAGGGTTAGTAAAGTTTAGAAATACCAGGAGTGGGATTGAACCCACGAGGACATTAGTCCATTGGATCTTAAGTCCAACGCCTTAACCACTCGGCCATCCTGGTCATAAAATCAGCAAATTATTACTGTGATTTTTATGCTATAATTTATCAAAATTAGTTATAAACAAATCAATCTTTATCAAGTATGTCTTTAGGGTTAGTAAAGTTTAACACTACCAGGAGTGGGGATTGAACCCACGAGGACATTAGTCCATTGGATCTTAAGTCCAACGCCTTAACCACTGGCCATCCTGGTCATAAAATCAGCAAATTATTACTGTGATTTTTATGCTATAATTTATCAAAATTCGTTATAAACAAATCAATCTTTGTCAAGTATGTCATTGTAGGGTTTGTAATACCAGGAGTGGTGATTGAACCCACGAGGACATTAGTCCATTGGATCTTAAGTCCAACGCCTTAACCACTCGGCCATCCTGGTCATAAAATCAGCAAATTATTACTGTGATTTTTATGCTATAATTTATCAAAATTCGTTATAAACAAATCAATCTTTGTCAAGTATGTCATTTAGGGTTAGTAAAGTTTAGAAATACCAGGAGTGGTGATTGAACCCACGAGGACATTAGTCCATTGGATTTCAAGTCCAACGGCCTTAACCACTCGGCCATCCTGGTCATAAAATCAGCAAATTATTACTGTGATTTTTATGCTATAATTTATCCAAATTCGTTATAAACAAATCAATCTTTATCAAGTATGTCTTGTAGGGTTTGTAAAGACTTACACTACCAGGAGTGGGTTTGAACCCACGAGGACATTAGTCCATTGGATTTCAAGTCCAACGGCCTTAACCACTCGGCCATCCTGGTCATAAAATCAGCAAATTATTACTGTGATTTTTATGCTATAATTTATCCAAATTCGTTATAAACAAATCAATCTTTATCAAGTATGTCTTGTAGGGTTTGTAAAGACTTACACTACCAGGAGTGGGGATTGAACCCACGAGGACATTAGTCCATTGGATCTTAAGTCCAACGCCTTAACCACTCGGCCATCCTGGTCATAAAATCAGCAAATTATTACTGTGATTTTTATGCAATAATTTATCAAAATTCGTTATAAACAAATCAATCTTTATCAAGTATGTCTTGTAGGGTTTGTAAAGACTTACACTACCAGGAGTGGGGTTTGAACCCACGAGGACATTAGTCCATTGGATCTTAAGTCCAACGCCTTAACCACTCGGCCATCCTGGTCATAAAATCAGCAAATTATTACTGTGATTTTTATGCTATAATTTATCAAAATTCGTTATAAACAAATCAATCTTTGTCAAGTATGTCATTTAGGGTTAGTAAAGTTTAGAAATACCAGGAGTGGTGATTGAACCCACGAGGACATTAGTCCATTGGATCTTAAGTCCACGCCTTAACCACTCGGCCATCCTGGTCATAAAATCAGCAAATTATTACTGTGATTTTATGCTATAATTTATCAAAATTCGTTATAAACAAATCAATCTTTGTCAAGTATGTCATTTAGGGTTAGTAAAGTTTAGAAATACCAGGGAGTGATTGAACCCACGAGGACATTAGTCCATTGGATTTCAAGTCCAACGGCCTTAACCACTCGGCCATCCTGGTCATAAAATCAGCAAATTATTACTGTGATTTTTATGCAATGATTTATCAAAATTCCTTATAAACAAATCAATCTTTATCAAGTATGTCTTGTAGACTTAGTTTAGAAATACCAGGATTGAAAACTAGACGAGGACATTGAATCCATTGGATCCTGTCATATAAACCAAATTAATCTTTGTCAAATATGTCATTTAGGGTTTAGTAAATACCAGGAGTGGTATTAGTCCATTGGATCGATTTATCAAAATTCGTTATAAACAAATCAATCTTTATCAAGTATGTCTTGTAGGGTTTGTAAAGACTTACACTACCAGGAGTGGGGTTTGAACCCACGAGGACATTAGTCCATTGGATCTTAAGTCCAATGCCTTAACCACTCGGCCATCCTGGTCATAAAATCAGCAAATTATTACTGTGATTTTTATGCTATAATTTATCAAAATTCGTTATAAACAAATCAATCTTTGTCAAGTATGTCATTTAGGGTTAGTAAAGTTTAGAAATACCAGGAGTGGGGATTGAACCCACGAGGACATTAGTCCATTGGATCTTAAGTCCAACGCCTTAACCACTCGGCCATCCTGGTCATAAAATCAGTAAATTATTACTGTGATTTTTATGCTATAATTTATCAAAATTAGTTATAAACAAATCAATCTTTGTCAAGTATGTCTTGTAAAGACTTACACTACCAGGAGTGGGGTTTGAACCCACGAGGACATTAGTCCATTGGATCTTAAGTCCAACGCCTTAACCACTCGGCCATCCTGGTCATAAAATAAGCAAGTTATCAATCTTTGTCAAGTATGTCATTTAGGGTTAGTAAAGTTTAGAAATACCAGGAGTGGGTGATTGAACCCACGAGGACATTAGTCCATTGGATCTTAAGTCCAACGCCTTAACCACTCGGCCATCCTGGTCATTTTATCAGCAAATTATTACTGTGATTTTTATGCAATGATTTATCAAAATTCGTTATAAACAAATCAATCTTTATCAAGTATGTCTTGTAGGGTTTGTAAAGACTAACTCTACCAGGAGTGGGGTTTGAACCCACGAGGACATTAGTCCATTGGATCTTAAGTCCACTGCCTTAACCACTCTGCCATCCTGGTCATAAAATCAGCTAATTATTACTGTGATTTTTATGCTATAATTTATCCAAATTCGTTATTAAAAAAATCAATCTTTGTCAAGTATGTCATTTAGGATTAGTAAAGTTTAGAAATACCAGGAGTGGGGATTGAACCCACGAGGACATTAGTCCATTGGATCTTAAGTCCAACGCCTTAACCACTCGGCCATCCTGGTCATTTTATCAGCAAATTATTACTGTGATTTTTATGCAATGATTTATCAAAATTCGTTATAAACAAATCAATCTTTGTCAAGTATGTCATTTAGGGTTAGTAAAGTTTAGAAATACCAGGAGTGGTGATTGAACCCACGAAGACATTAGTCCATTGGATCTTAAGTCCACTGCCTTAACCACTCGGCCATCCTGGTCATAAAATCAGCAAATTATTACTGTGATTTTTATGCTATAATTTATCAAAATTCGTTATAAACAAATCAATCTTTGTCAAGTATGTCATTTAGGGTTAGTAAAGTTTAGAAATACCAGGAGTGGTGATTGAACCCACGAGGACATTAGTCCATTGGATCTTAAGTCCAACGCCTTAACCACTCGGCCATCCTGGTCATAAAATCAGCAAATTATTACTGTGATTTTTATGCTATAATTTATCAAAATTCGTTATAAACAAATCAATCTTTGTCAAGTATGTCTTGTAGGGTTTGTAAAGACTAACTCTACCAGGAGAGGGGTTTGAACCCACGAGGACATTAGTCCATTGGATCTTAAGTCCACTGCCTTAACCACTCGGCCATTCTGGTCACAAAATCAGCAAATTATTTCTGTGATTTTTATGCTATAATTTATCAAAATTCGTTATAAACAAATCAATCTTTGTCAAGTATGTCATTTAGGGTTAGTAAAGTTTAGAAATACCAGGAGTGGTGATTGAACCCACGAGGACATTAGTCCATTGGATTTCAAGTCCAACGGCCTTAACCACTCGGCCATCCTGGTCATAAAATCAGCAAATTATTACTGTGATTTTTATGCTATAATTTATCCAAATTCGTTATAAACAAATCAATCTTTATCAAGTATGTCTTGTAGGGTTTGTAAAGACTTAACTCTACCAGGAGTGGGTTTGAACCACGAGGACATTAGTCCATTGGATCTTAAGTCCAACGCCTTAACCACTCGGCCATCCTGGTCAAAAGCAAATTATTACTGTGATTTTTATATAATTTATCAAAATTCGTTATAAACAAATCAATCTTTGTCAAGTATGTCATTTAGGGTTAGTAAAGTTTAGAAATACCAGGAGTGGTGATTGAACCCACGAGGACATTAGTCCATTGGATCTTAAGTCCAACGCCTTAACCACTGCCATCCTGGTCATAAAATCAGCAAATTATTACTGTGATTTTTATGCTATAATTTATCAAAATTCGTTATAAACAAATCAATCTTTATCAAGTATGTCTTGTAGGGTTTGTAAAGACTAACTCTACCAGGGGAGGGGTTTGAACCCACGAGGACATTAGTCCATTGGATCTTAAGTCCAACGCCTTAACCACTGCCATCCTGGTCATAAAATCAGCAAATTATTACTGTGATTTTTATGCTATAATTTATCAAAATTCGTTATAAACAAATCAATCTTTGTCAAGTATGTCATTTAGGGTTAGTAAAGTTTAGAAATACCAGGAGTGGGGATTGAACCCACGAGGACATTAGTCCATTGGATCTTAAGTCCAACGCCTTAACCACTCGGCCATCCTGGTCATAAAATCAGCAAATTATTACTGTGATTTTTATGCTATAATTTATCAAAATTCGTTATAAACAAATCAATCTTTATCAAGTATGTCTTGTAGGGTTTGTAAAGACTTACACTACCAGGAGTGGGGTTTGAACCCACGAGGACATTAGTCCATTGGATCTTAAGTCCAACGCCTTAACCACTCGGCCATCCTGGTCATAAAATAAGCAAATTATTACTGTGATTTTTATGCTATAATTTATCAAAAATTAGTTATAAACAAATTAATCTTTATCAAGTATATCTTGTAAAGACTAACACTACCAGGAGTGGGGATTGAATCCTCGAGGACATTAGTCCATTGGATCTTAAGTCCAATGCCTTAACCACTCGGCCATCCTGGTCATAAAATAAGCAAGTTATCAATCTTTGTCAAGTATGTCATTTAGGGTTAGTAAAGTTTAGAAATACCAGGAGTGGTGATTGAACCCACGAGGACATTAGTCCATTGGATTTCAAGTCCAACGGCCTTAACCACTCGGCCATCCTGGTCATAAAATCAGCAAATTATTACTGTGATTTTTATGCTATAATTTATCCAAATTCGTTATAAACAAAATCAATCTTTATCAAGTATGTCTTGTAGGGTTTGTAAAGACTTACACTACCAGGAGTGGGGTTTGAACCCACGAGGACATTAGTCCATTGGATCTTAAGTCCAACGCCTTAACCACTCGGCCATCCTGGTCATAAAATCAGCAAATTATTACTGTGATTTTTATGCTATAATTTATCCAAATTCGTTATAAACAAATCAATCTTTATCAAGTATGTCTTGTAAAGACTAACACTACCAGGAGTGGGGATTGAATCCTCGAGGACATTAGTCCATTGGATCTTAAGTCCAACGCCTTAACCACTCGGCCATCCTGGTCATAAAATCAGCAAATTATTACTGTGATTTTTATGCTATAATTTATCAAAATTCGTTATAAACAAATCAATCTTTGTCAAGTATGTCATTTAGGGTTAGTAAAGTTTAGAAATACCAGGAGTGGGGATTGAACCCACGAGGACATTAGTCCATTGGATCTTAAGTCCAACGGCCTTAACCACTCGGCCATCCTGGTCATAAAATCAACAAATTATTACTGTGATTTTTATGCTATAATTTATCCAAATTCGTTATAAACAAATCAATCTTTATCAAGTATGTCTTGTAGGGTTTGTAAAGACTTACACTACCAGGAGTGGGGATTGAACCCACGAGGACATTAGTCCATTGGATCTTAAGTCCAACGCCTTAACCACTCGGCCATCCTGGTCATAAAATAAGCAAATTATTACTGTGATTTTTATGCTATAATTTATCAAAATTCGTTATAAACAAATCAATCTTTATCAAGTATGTCTTAGGGTTTGTAAAGACACTACCAGGAGTGGGGTTTGAACCCAGGACATTAGTCCATTGGATCTTAAGTCCAACGCCTTAACCACTCGCCATCCTGGTCATTTTATCAGCAAATTATTACTGTGATTTTTATGCAATAATTTATCAAAATTGTTATAAACAAATCAATCTTTATCAAGTATGTCTTGTAGGGTTTAGTAAAGTTTAGAAATACCAGGAGTGGGGATTGAACCCACGAGGACATTAGTCCATTGGATCTTAAGTCCAACGCCTTAACCACTCGGCCATCCTGGTCATAAAATCAGCAAATTATTACTGTGATTTTTATGCTATAATTTATCAAAATTAGTTATAAACAAATCAATCTTTATCAAGTATGTCTTGTAGGGTTTGTAAAGACTAACACTACCAGGAGTGGGGATTGAACCCACGAGGACATTAGTCCATTGGATCTTAAGTCCAACGCCTTAACCACTGCCATCCTGGTCATAAAATCAGCAAATTATTACTGTGATTTTTATGCAATAATTTATCAAAATTCGTTATAAACAAATCAATCTTTATCAAGTATGTCATTTAGGGTTAGTAAAGTTTAGAAATACCAGGAGTGGTGATTGAACCCACGAGGACATTAGTCCATTGGATCTTAAGTCCAACGCCTTAACCACTCGGCCATCCTGGTCATAAAAAATTACTGTGATTTTTATGCTATAATTTATCAAAATTAGTTATAAACAAATCAATCTTTGTCAAGTATGTCATTTAGGGTTAGTAAAGTTTAGAAATACCAGGAGTGGATTGAACCCACGAGGACATTAGTCCATTGGATCTTAAGTCCAACGCCTTAACCACTCGGCCATCCTGGTCATTTTAAAATCAGCAAATTATTACTGTGATTTTTATGCAATAATTTATCAAAATTCGTTATAAACAAATCAATCTTTATCAAGTATGTCATTGTAGGGTTTGTAAATACCAGGAGTGGTGATTGAACCCACGAGGACATTAGTCCATTGGATCTTAAGTCCAACGCCTTAACCACTCGGCCATCCTGGTCATTTTATCAGCAAATTATTACTGTGATTTTATGCTATAATTTATCAAAATTCGTTATAAACAAATCAATCTTTGTCAAGTATGTCATTTAGGGTTTAGTAAAGTTTAGAAATACCAGGAGTGGGGATTGAACCCACGAGGACATTAGTCCATTGGATCTTAAGTCCAACTGCCTTAACCACTCGGCCATCCTGGTCATAAAATCAAGCAAATTATTACTGTGATTTTATGCTATAATTTATCAAAATTCGTTATAAACAAATCAATCTTTGTCAAGTATGTCATTTAGGGTTAGTAAAGTTTAGAAATACCAGGAGTGGTGATTGAACCCACGAGGACATTAGTCCATTGGATCTTAAGTCCAACGCCTTAACCACTCGGCCATCCTGGTCATAAAATAAACAAGTTATTACTGTGATTTTTATGCAATAATTTATCAAAATTCGTTATAAACAAATCAATCTTTGTCAAGTATGTCATTTAGGGTTAGTAAAGTTTAGAAATACCAGGAGTGGGATTGAACCCACGAGGACATTAGTCCATTGGATCTTAAGTCCAACGCCTTAACCACTCGGCCATCCTGGTCATTTTATCAGTAAATTATTACTGTGATTTTTATGCAATAATTTATCAAAATTCGTTATAAACAAATCAATCTTTATCAAGTATGTCTTGTAAAGACTAACACTACCTACCAGGGTGGGGATTGAATCCCACGAGGACATTAGTCCATTGGATCTTAAGTCCAACGCCTTAACCACTCGGCCATCCTGGTCATAAAATCAGCAAATTATTACTGTGATTTTTATGCTATAATTTATCAAAATTCGTTATAAACAAATCAATCTTTGTCAAGTATGTCATTTAGGGTTAGTAAAGTTTAGAAATACCAGGAGTGGGGTTTGAACCCACGAGGACATTAGTCCATTGGATCTTAAGTCCAACGCCTTAACCACTCGGCCATCCTGGTCATAAAATAAGCAAATTATTACTGTGATTTTTATGCTATAATTTATCAAAATTCGTTATAAACAAATCAATCTTTATCAAGTATGTCTTGTAGGGTTTGTAAAGACTACACTACCAGGAGTGGGATTGAACCCACGAGGACATTAGTCCATTGGATCTTAAGTCCACGCCTTAACCACTCGGCCATCCTGGTCATAAAATCAGCAAATTATTACTGTGATTTTTATGCTATAATTTATCAAAATTCGTTATAAACAAATCAATCTTTATCAAGTATGTCATTTAGGGTTAGTAAAGTTTAGAAATACCAGGAGTGGTATTGAACCCACGAGGACATTAGTCCATTGGATCTTAAGTCCAACGCCTTAACCACTCGGCCATCCTGGTCATAAAATCAGCAAATTATTACTGTGATTTTTATGCTATAATTTATCCAAATTCGTTATAAACAAATCAATCTTTATCAAGTATGTCATTTAGGGTTTAGTAAAGTTTAGAAATACCAGGAGTGGGATTGAACCCACGAGGACATTAGTCCATTGGATCTTAAGTCCAACGCCTTAACCACTGGCCATCCTGGTCATAAAATCAGCAAATTATTACTGTGATTTTATGCAATAATTTATCAAAATTCGTTATAAACAAATCAATTTGTCAAGTATGTCATTTAGGGTTAGTAAAGTTTAGAAATACCAGGAGTGGTGATTGAACCCACGAGGACATTAGTCCATTGGATCTTAAGTCCAACTGCCTTAACCACTCGGCCATCCTGGTCATAAAATCAGCAAATTATTACTGTGATTTTTATGCTATAATTTATCAAAATTCGTTATAAACAAATCAATCTTTTGTCAAGTATGTCATTTAGGGTTAGTAAAGTTTAGAAATACCAGGAGTGGGGTTGAACCCACGAGGACATTAGTCCATTGGATCTTAAGTCCAACGCCTTAACCACTCGGCCATCCTGGTCATAAAATCAGCAAATTATTACTGTGATTTTATGCTATAATTTATCAAAATTCGTTATAAACAAATCAATCTTTATCAAGTATGTCTTGTAGGGTTTGTAAAGACTTACACTACCAGGGTGGGGTTTGAACCCACGAGGACATTAGTCCATTGGATCTTAAGTCCAACGCCTTAACCACTCGGCCATCCTGGTCATAAAATCAGCAAATTATTACTGTGATTTTTATGCTATAATTTATCAAAATTCGTTATAAACAAATCAATCTTTGTCAAGTATGTCTTTAGGGTTAGTAAAGTTTAGACTTACACTACCAGGAGTGGGGTTTGAACCCACGAGGACATTAGTCCATTGGATCTTAAGTCCAACGCCTTAACCACTCGGCCATCCTGGTCATAAAATCAGCAAATTATTACTGTGATTTTTATGCTATAATTTATCAAAATTCGTTATAAACAAATCAATCTTTGTCAAGTATGTCTTAGGGTTTGTAAAGTTTACACTACCAGGAGTGGGGTTTGAACCCACGAGGACATTAGTCCATTGGATCTTAAGTCCAACGCCTTAACCACTCGGCCATCCTGGTCATAAAATAAGCAAATTATTACTGTGATTTTTATGCTATAATTTATCAAAAATTAGTTATAAACAAATTAATCTTTATCAAGTATGTCTTGTAAAGACTAACACTACCAGGGGTGGGGATTGAATCCTCGAGGACATTAGTCCATTGGATCTTAAGTCCAACGCCTTAACCACTCGGCCATCCTGGTCATAAAATAAGCAAATTATTACTGTGATTTTTATGCTATAATTTATCAAAATTCGTTATAAACAAATCAGTCTTTATCAAGTATGTCTTGTAGGGTTTGTAAAGTTTAGAAATACCAGGAGTGGTGATTGAACCCACGAGGACATTAGTCCATTGGATTTCAAGTCCAATGGCCTTAACCACTCGGCCATCCTGGTCATAAAATCAGCAAATTATTACTGTGATTTTTATGCTATAATTTATCAAATTCGTTATAAACAAATCAATCTTTGTCAAGTATGTCTTGTAGGGTTTAGTAAAGTTTAGAAATACCAGGAGTGGGGATTGAACCCACGAGGACATTAGTCCATTGGATCTTAAGTCCAACGCCTTAACCACTCGGCCATCCTGGTCATAAAATAAGCAAATTATTACTGTGATTTTTATGCTATAATTTATCAAAATTAGTTATAAACAAATCAATCTTTATCAAGTATGTCTTTAGGGTTTAGTAAGACTAGAAATACCAGGAGTGGGATTGAACCCACGAGGACATTAGTCCATTGGATCTTAAGTCCAACGCCTTAACCACTCGGCCATCCTGGTCATAAAATCAGCAAATTATTACTGTGATTTTTATGCTATAATTTATCAAATTAGTTATAAACAAATCAATCTTTATCAAGTATGTCTTGCAGGGTTTGTAAAGACTTACACTACCAGGAGTGGGATTGAACCCACGAGGACATTAGTCCATTGGATCTTAAGTCCAACGGCCTTAACCACTCGGCCATCCTGGTCATAAAATCAAGCAAATTATTACTGTGATTTTTATGCTATAATTTATCCAAATTCGTTATAAAAAAATCAATCTTTGTCAAGTATGTCATTTAGGATTAGTAAAGTTTAGAAATACCAGGAGTGGGGATTGAACCCACGAGGACATTAGTCCATTGGATCTTAAGTCCAACGCCTTAACCACTCGGCCATCCTGGTCATAAAATCAGCAAATTATTACTGTGATTTTTATGCAATGATTTATCAAAATTCGTTATAAACAAATCAATCTTTGTCAAGTATGTCATTTAGGGTTAGTAAAGTTTAGAAATACCAGGAGTGGTGATTGAACCCACGAAGACATTAGTCCATTGGATCTTAAGTCCACTGCCTTAACCACTCGGCCATCCTGGTCATAAAATCAGCAAATTATTACTGTGATTTTTATGCTATAATTTATCAAAATTCGTTATAAACAAATCAATCTTTGTCAAGTATGTCATTTAGGGTTAGTAAAGTTTAGAAATACCAGGAGTGGTGATTGAACCCACGAGGACATTAGTCCATTGGATCTTAAGTCCAACGCCTTAACCACTCGGCCATCCTGGTCATAAAATAAGCAAGTTATTACTGTGATTTTTATGCAATAATTTATCAAAATTCGTTATAAAAAAATCAATCTTTGTCAAGTATGTCATTTAGGATTAGTAAAGTTTAGAAATACCAGGAGTGGGGTTTGAACCCACGAGGACATTAGTCCATTGGATCTTAAGTCCAAC
This sequence comes from Gymnocypris eckloni scoliostomus, assembly GCA_027564155.1. NCBI lineage: Eukaryota > Metazoa > Chordata > Actinopteri > Cypriniformes > Cyprinidae > Gymnocypris > Gymnocypris eckloni. Next base: position 34,894,543 of record CM050412.1, on the reverse strand, counting down.
GCCTTAACCACTCGGCCATCCTGGTCATATCAGCAAATTATTACTGTGATTTTTATGCAATAATTTATCAAAATTCGTTATAAACAAATCAATCTTTATCAAGTATGTCATTTAGGGTTGTAAAGTTTAGAAATACCAGGAGTGGTGATTGAACCCACGAGGACATTAGTCCATTGGATCTTAAGTCCAACTGCCTTAACCACTCGGCCATCCTGGTCACAAATTACTGTGATTTTATGCAATAATTTATCAAATTGTTATAAACAAATCAATCTTTGTCAAGTATGTCATTTAGGGTTTGTAAAGTTTAGAAATACCAGGAGTGGGGTTTGAACCCACGGGACATTAGTCCATTGGATCTTAAGTCCAGGAAATTATTACTGTGATTTTTATGCAATAATTTATCAAATTCGTTATAAACAAATCAATCTTTGTCAAGTATGTCTTACGAGGACATTAGTCCATTGGATCTTAAGTCCAACTGCCTTAACCACTCGGCCATCCTGGTCATAAAATCAGCAAATTATTACTGTGATTTTTATGCTATAATTTATCAAAATTCGTTATAAACAAATCAATCTTTGTCAAGTATGTCATTTAGGGTTAGTAAAGTTTAGAAATACCAGGAGTGGTGATTGAACCCACGAGGACATTAGTCCATTGGATCTTAAGTCCAACGCCTTAACCACCGGCCATCCTGGTCATAAAATCAGCAAATTATTACTGTGATTTTTATGCTATAATTTATCAAATTCGTTATAAACAAATCAATCTTTGTCAAGTATGTCATTTAGGGTTAGTAAAGTTTAGAAATACCAGGAGTGGTGATTGAACCCACGAGGACATTAGTCCATTGGATTTCAAGTCCAACGGTCTTAACCACTCGGCCATCCTGGTCATAAAATCAGCAAATTATTACTGTGATTTTTATGCTATAATTTATCAAAATTCGTTATAAACAAATCAATCTTTGTCAAGTATGTCATTTAGGGTTAGTAAAGTTTAGAAATACCAGGAGTGGTGATTGAACCCACGAGGACATTAGTCCATTGGATCTTAAGTCCACTGCCTTAACCACTCGGCCATCCTGGTCATAAAATCAGCAAATTATTACTGTGATTTTTATGCTATAATTTATCCAAATTCGTTATAAACAAATCAATCTTTATCAAGTATGTCTTGCAGGGTTTGTAAAGACTTACACTACCAGGAGTGGTGATTGAACCCACGAGGACATTAGTCCATTGGATTTCAAGTCCAACGGCCTTAACCACTCGGCCATCCTGGTCATAAAATCAGCAAATTATTACTGTGATTTTTATGCTATAATTTATCAAAATTCGTTATAAACAAATCAATCTTTGTCAAGTATGTCATTTAGGGTTAGTAAAGTTTAGAAATACCAGGAGTGGGGATTGAACCCACGAGGACATTAGTCCATTGGATCTTAAGTCCAACGGCCTTAACCACTCGGCCATCCTGGTCATTTTAAAATCAGCAAATTATTACTGTGATTTTTATGCTATAATTTATCAAAATTCGTTATAAACAAATCAATCTTTATCAAGTATGTCATTTAGGGTTTGTAAAGACTTAGAAATACCAGGAGTGGTGATTGAACCCACGAGGACATTAGTCCATTGGATCTTAAGTCCAATGCCTTAACCACTCGGCCATCCTGGTCATAAAATCAGTAAATTATTACTGTGATTTTTATGCAATGATTTATCAAAATTCGTTATAAACAAATCAATCTTTGTCAAGTATGTCATTTAGGGTTAGTAAAGTTTAGAAATACCAGGAGTGGTGATTGAACCCACGAGGACATTAGTCCATTGGATCTTAAGTCCAACGGCCTTAACCACTGGCCATCCTGGTCATAAAATCAGCAAATTATTACTGTGATTTTATGCTATAATTTATCCAAAATTCGTTATAAACAAATCAATCTTTGTCAAGTATGTCATTGTAGGGTTTGTAAAGACTTAGACACTACCAGGAGTGGTGATTGAACCCACGAGGACATTAGTCCATTGGATCTTAAGTCCAACGCCTTAACCACTCGGCCATCCTGGTCATAAAATCAGCAAATTATTACTGTGATTTTTATGCTATAATTTATCAAAATTCGTTATAAACAAATCAATCTTTGTCAAGTATGTCATTTAGGGTTTAGTAAAGTTTAGAAATACCAGGAGTGGGGTTTGAACCCACGAGGACATTAGTCCATTGGATCTTAAGTCCAACTGCCTTAACCACTGCCATCCTGGTCACAAAATCAGCAAATTTATTACTGTGATTTTTATGCTATAATTTATCAAAAATTCGTTATAAACAAATTCAATCTTTATCAAGTATGTCTTGTAGGGTTTTGTAGAGTTTAGAAATACCAGGAGTGGGGATTGAACCCACGAGGACATTAGTCCATTGGATCTTAAGTCCAACGCCTTAACCACCGGCCATCCTGGTCATAAAATCAGCAAATTATTACTGTGATTTTTATGCTATAATTTATCAAAATTCGTTATAAACAAATCAATCTTTATCAAGTATGTCATTTAGGGTTAGTAAAGTTTAGAAATACCAGGAGTGGGATTGAACCCACGAGGACATTAGTCCATTGGATCTTAAGTCCAACGCCTTAACCACTGCCATCCTGGTCATAAAATCAAATTATTACTGTGATTTTTATGCTATAATTTATCAAAATTCGTTATAAACAAATCAATCTTTATCAAGTATGTCTTGTAAAGACTAACACTACCAGGAGTGGTGATTGAACCCACGAGGACATTAGTCCATTGGATCTTAAGTCCACTGCCTTAACCACTCGGCCATCCTGGTCATAAAATCAGCAAATTATTACTGTGATTTTTTATGCTATAATTTATCAAAATTCGTTATAAACAAATCAATCTTTATCAAGTATGTCATTTGTTAGACTAATACCAGGAGTGGTTTGAACCCACGAGGACATTAGTCCATTGGATCTTAAGTCCAACGCCTTAACCACTGGCCATCCTGGTCATAAAATAAGCAAATTATTACTGTGATTTTTATGCTATAATTTATCAAAATTAGTTATAAACAAATCAATCTTTATCAAGTATGTCTTGGGTTTGTAAAGACTTACACTACCAGGAGTGGGTTTGAACCCACGAGGACATTAGTCCATTGGATCTTAAGTCCAATGCCTTAACCACTCGGCCATCCTGGTCATAAAATAAGCAAGTTACTGTGATTTTATGCTATAATTTATCAAATTCGTTATAAACAAATCAATCTTTGTCAAGTATGTCATTTAGGGTTAGTAAAGTTTAGAAATACCAGGAGTGGTGATTGAACCCACGAGGACATTAGTCCATTGGATCTTAAGTCCAACGCCTTAACCACTCGGCCATCCTGGTCATAAAATCAGCAAATTATTACTGTGATTTTTATGCTATAATTTATCAAAATTCGTTATAAACAAATCAATCTTTGTCAAGTATGTCTTGTAAAGGATTAGTAAAGTTTAGAAATACCAGGGGTGGTGATTGAACCCACGAGGACATTAGTCCATTGGATCTTAAGTCCAACGCCTTAACCACTCGGCCATCCTGGTCATATCAGCAAATTATTACTGTGATTTTATGCAATGATTTATCAAAATTCGTTATAAACAAATCAATCTTTATCAAGTATGTCTTGTAGGGTTGTAAAGTTTACAACTACCAGGAGTGGGGATTGAACCCACGAGGACATTAGTCCATTGGATCTTAAGTCCAACGCCTTAACCACTGGCCATCCTGGTCACAAGCAAATTATTACTGTGATTTTTATGCTATAATTTATCAAAATTCGTTATAAACAAATCAATCTTTATCAAGTATGTCATTTAGGGTTTAAAGTTTAGAAATACCAGGAGGGGATTGAACCCACGAGGACATTAGTCCATTGGATCTTAAGTCCAACGCCTTAACCACTCGGCCATCCTGGTCATAAAATCAGCAAATTATTACTGTGATTTTTATGCTATAATTTATCAAATTCGTTATAAACAAATCAATCTTTATCAAGTATATGTCTTTAGGGTTTAGTAAAGTTTAGAAATACCAGGAGTGGGTTTGAACCCACGAGGACATTAGTCCATTGGATCTTAAGTCCAACGCCTTAACCACTCGGCCATCCTGGTCAATCAGCAAATTATTACTGTGATTTTTATGCTATAATTTATCAAATTCGTTATAAACAAATCAATCTTTATCAAGTATGTCATTTAGGGTTAGTAAAGTTTAGAAATACCAGGAGTGGTGATTGAACCCACGAGGACATTAGTCCATTGGATCTTAAGTCCAACGCCTTAACCACTGCCATCCTGGTCAATCAGCAAATTATTACTGTGATTTTTATGCAATAATTTATCAAAATTCGTTATAAACAAATCAATCTTTATCAAGTATGTCATTTAGGGTTTGTAAAGTTTAGAAATACCAGGAGTGGGATTGAACCCACGAGGACATTAGTCCATTGGATTTAAGTCCACACCTTAACCACTGGCCATCCTGGTCATAAAATAAGCAAATTATTACTGTGATTTTTATGCTATAATTTATCAAAATTAGTTATAAACAAATCAATCTTTTATCAAGTATGTCTGTAGGGTTGTAAGTTTACACTACCAGGAGTGGGGTTTGAACCCACGAGGACATTAGTCCATTGGATCTTAAGTCCAACGCCTTAACCACTCTGCCATCCTGGTCATAAAATCAGCAAATTATTACTGTGATTTTTATGCTATAATTTATCAAATTCGTTATAAACAAATCAATCTTTGTCAAGTATGTCATTTAGGGTTTGTAAAGTTTAGAAATACCAGGAGTGGGTTTGAACGAGGACATTAGTCCATTGGATCTTAAGTCCACAGCCTTAACCACTCGGCCATCCTGGTCATAAAATCAGCAAATTATTACTGTGATTTTTTATGCAATGATTTATCAAAATTAGTTATAAACAAATTAATCTTTATCAAGTATGTCTTGTAGTAAAGTTTAGAAATACCAGGAGTGGGGATTGAACCCACGAGGACATTAGTCCATTGGATCTTAAGTCCAATGCCTTAACCACACCATCCTGGTCATAAAATAAGCAAATTAATCAATCTTTGTATCAAATTTTGTAAAGTCATTTAGGGTTAGTAAAGTTTAGAAATACCAGGAGTGGTGATTAGAACCCACGAGGACATTAGTCCATTGGATCTTCAAGTCCAACGCCTTAACCACTCGGCCATCCTGGTCATTTTATCAGCAAATTATTACTGTGATTTTTATGCAATAATTTATCAAAATTCGTTATAAACAAATCAATCTTTATCAAGTATGTCTTGTAGGGTTTAAAAGACTAACTACCAGGGGAGGTTTGAACCCACGAGGACATTAGTCCATTGGATCTTAAGTCCAACGCCTTAACCACTCGGCCATCCTGGTCATAAAATCAGCAAATTATTACTGTGATTTTTATGCTATAATTTATCAAAATTGTTATAAACAAATCAATCTTTATCAAGTATGTCTTGTAGGGTTTGTAAAGACTTAGAAATACCAGGAGTGGTGGTTTGAACCCACGAGGACATTAGTCCATTGGATCTTAAGTCCAATGCCTTAACCACTCCATCCTGGTCATAAAATCAGCAAATTATTACTGTGATTTTTATGCTATAATTTATCCAAATTCGTTATAAACAAATCAATCTTTATCAAGTATGTCTTGTGTGTATTTTATAAGTAGTTTTGAAATACCAGGAGTGGGATTGAACCCACGAGGACATTAGTCCATTGGATCTTAAGTCCAACGCCTTAACCACTCGGCCATCCTGGTCAATCAGCAAATTATTACTGTGATTTTTATGCTAATGTTTATCAAAATTGTTATAAACAAATTAATCTTTATCAAGTATGTCTTGTAAAGACTAACATACCAGGAGTGGGGTTTGAACCCTGGACATTAGTCCATTGGATCTTAAGTCCAATGCCTTAACCACTCGGCCATCCTGGTCATAAAATCAGCAAATTATTACTGTGATTTTTATGCTATAATTTATCAAAATTGTTATAAACAAATTAATCTTTATCAAGTATATTTTGTTATTAGTAAAGTTTAGAAATACCAGGAGTGGTGATTGAACCCACGAGGACATTAGTCCATTGGATCTTAAGTCCAACGCTTAACCACTGCCATCCTGGTCATTTTAAGTAAATTATTACTGTGATTTTTATGCAATAATTTATCAAAATTCGTTATAAACAAATCAATCTTTATCAAGTATGTCATTTAGGGTTTGTAAAGTTTAGAAATACCAGGGTGGGGTTTGAACCCACGAGGACATTAGTCCATTGGATCTTAAGTCCACTGCCTTAACCACTGCCATCCTGGTCATAAAATAAAAATTATTCTGTGATTTTTATGCTATAATTTATCAAAATTGTTATAAACAAATCAATCTTTATCAAGTATAAAGTCATTTAGGTTAGTAAAGTTTAGAAATACCAGGAGTGGTGATTGAACCCACGAGGACATTAGTCCATTGGATTTAAGTCCACGCCTTAACCACTGCCATCTGGTCATTTTATCAACAAATTATTACTGTGATTTTTATGCTATATTTATCAAAATTTCATTATAAACAAATCAATCTTTATCAAGTATGTCTTGTAGGGTTTGTAAAAGACTAATTATCTTGAATCCCACAACATTAGTCCATGGATCTTAAGTCCAACGCCTTCTCACCACTGGCCATTGTGGTCAAAAATCAGCAAAATATTTTTGTGATTTTTATGCTATAATTTAATAACTTATTATAAACAAATATTTTGTATGTTATTCTAGTCATTTCTTAAGCATAAAGTTTATGCTTAGATCTCTCCAACTTCTGAACCCATTAGTGACATTAAAACCATAATTTATATGTGTCCTTTTACATCTCTTAAGCACAAACCATTGTGGTAAAAATCAACCAAATTATTTCAGTGATTTTTATTTTTTAATTTATAAATTGGATAAACAAATCAATCTTTATCATAAATGTACTCCTTGTAGTTTGATCTCAGATCACTCTACCAGTCACTTAGTTTTACATCCACTGAGGAGCATTAGTCCATGGTCTTAAGTCCTTTTTAACCACTGATTCTGGAATAATCAGCAAATTATTTCTTCGATTTTTATTATTTATCAAAACGACAAGTATAAACAATATCAATCTTAGTGTCACAGTATGTCATTTTGGGTTATTTATCACAATGTGATTGAACCCACGATGTGATTACTGATTGTTTCAACTACTGCAACCACATCATATTAATGATAAAATAAGCAATTATCAATCTTTGTCAAATATGTCATTTATTAGTAAATTTACAATACCAAATTTGATACCCATGAAAAGAGGCTATTGCATCTTAAGTCAAGTTTTACTCAATGTGGAATATTTTAAAATAAACCCAAGATGCCTTTAGGGTTCAGCTGGGATAATTTATCTAAAATAGTCAATAATACAAAACATCTTTAAATGAATAGGATATTGCAAAGCTATACATTAAAATGTTTCCACAAAAACTAATAGCTACATAGAGGGTCAGTAAATGATCACACAATTAAATTTTTGGGTGCATTATTCTTTAAGAAGTTTCAATGCAAATATGTATTGACAGTAACTCATCAACTAAAATAAAAATAAAAAGCATTTTGTCTCGCAGATCATAGCGTGCAGTGGATTTCAGAGGGATACACCCCATAGAGAGCTACTATTTCATTATGATCTCAGTGTGGTCAGACCGGTGCAGACTAAACTACTACATCATACTTGGATGTTGTCTTCATGTTTTACAACTCAGGAGTCCAAGGAAATAATGGAAACCATCCCAATTTAAGGAAATGTTAGGGTTATTGTCAACTTAATGGCTGCATGTAACATGTAAGGCCTGCTGTCAATTACCGCAGACAAATACAGGCACTTTTATGTCCCTGAGGTTTTAATGTTTTTTTTTGTGTTGAAACTAACAGATTTCAACTTTTTTTCTTTATGTTATATAACATTTTCCATGCCTTCATAATTTTTTATTGAGTTTCATCGTTTTTAACGTTTAATTGAGTTTTATGTAGCGTTTATGTTTATGGTTTAGTTTATCTTAAAATAATAAAATGAAAACTATTATATATCCTTATATACTTTACATTTTCTCACAAAGTATAACTGTTCCCCAAAATACAAAATAATTTGTATATTATTATTTGTATTATTATTTTTATTTATAAAATAAAATAATAAGAAGAAATTTGTTGTCAAGCCAACATGCACAGTTGGTCAAAATAAGTTGTTTCATACAATTTAATATACAAATAATACAATTATTTGAATTCATTCTAATTCTAATTCCATTTAATAATTAATTAAATAAAATGATAAATAAATAATAATTTTATAAAAAATATATAAATGTGTGTATTTAGGATACATAAAATGCTAGCTACGCATTTTATACAAAAGTTTATAATCTAAAATGAATAATAATAATGAAAATAACATTTCCACCACCATAATTTTCATCACAGATTGAATGGTAAAGTTATAGTTGAGGAAACATCTATGAATGAATGGAAACCTTTTTACACTAAATACACTTAACCTAGCTGGTTTGCAGGTCAGATGTTTTAAAATCATACATGTGAGGCTCATACTTTTCTCACAGCTCATAACTGAGCTCTGTAGTTTCCTAAAGCACTTTTCTAGGCAGATTAACTTCCTGTGGGCGGAGTCCGCTTCATGTAAACATTAGGCCTACTTCACTGTTAGATCTCCTTTTATGTCCCTTCCTTTTACCCATACAGGTAACAAGCAAACATACCTTGGCTAAAAGACTGGATCTAACTTTGCATGGTAAGTGATTCTATCCTCAGTTTCATGCTAACATGTTTAATGTGGTTTTTCTGTGCTTTCAAAGGTTGCATATTTGAATAGTTTATTTCCTGTGATGCAAACTTTACCATTATGAGTGTTTTACTGTAAACATGTTTACTGTTTGTTTATGCACTCTGTTACTGTCTGCTGTAATTGATAGCAGAGGGCCATAGATTTTATGTTCAAAATATCTTGCAGTGTTGCTTTAAAATCAGTGAGATTCAGAATTAAGGAGGTTGGAGGAGATTTTTTTGGTACATTTATACTCAAATATGCTTTGAGAGATCAGACATTCACATGCTCGTGTAGTATTGACATGCTTTCTACAAATGTCTCATGCGGTGTCTTTGTTGCTCTAGGCGTTTCATTTGCCTGGCCTCCCCATATTCTGTAGTCAAGGACAAAATGAGAAAGCCATCTCTGTGTCCAGAGGCCAATGCCATACAGGAAACACATCAGCAGCGTGCCACAGCGGGTTCCTGGCACAGCCATGCCTGTAATCCGCAGTAAACAGTGAATACTGTGAATGTTAACTGATAGTTTGTCTGGCGTTGTGTAGAATTCAGAATTTAAGAATTGGTTTGCTGTTCATGAGTGTGAATTTAAATCAAATTGGCCACACCTAACAGGAAGTTGAACTTAAATGAGAACTGGAATGACAGCATGAGGAATTTATTGCAATTCAAAGAAATTGAACACATGTCATGCATTCTGGGAAATTACAATCGACAAAAGTATATAATCTATAAATATTATACATATATACTAAGTATAGTGTATATCAAAAAGTGAAAAAGTAGTATTTATAGTAGTAAAATATGTAGCATTGGTCCACAAAAAAATAATGAAATTATATATATACAGTATCAATCGATAAAAAAAATTAATCGCGTTAATCACAAATTTAAAATACTAGGATTTACCTGTAAATGTGTTGAAATAAAGAAATGCATGACAAACTAGTTTAAGGAAACAGAACTTTTCACACTTCCGCCAGGTATGAGCCATAATTATAAGACACCTTATTATTCTTTTATAATTATTATTTTGTTTTTATTCAGCCATTATCAGTCTTTTTACTGACAATAGTATACATTCACCCAACTATTATCAAAAGTAATAAGCATTAACTCACTTCTAACCAATTAGCATAACAAAATAATTAGTAATATAATGTACATGCTGATCAGAGCGATGTAATGCCAGAGTAAAGTAAAGCCACAACTTGCACAACAGTGTTCATATCAACTTTTTTCCTGACAAAATCAATATGATGCAATATTTCTATCTGCTGAATGTAAGCTTTTCTATATTCCAAGCTAAGCTTGCCTGCTGCACTGGGGACATCATATGTATGTGCGAGTCGTGAAAATTATAAAAATAAATCTAGGAATAATTGAATTGTTGGATTTTAAATCAGCGGGGTTGAGACATCAAAAATAAGTAACTAAGCTGTTTTATGGATAGTAACTGTAATATTATTACTGAAATCTTATAGCCTAAGTAATTAGTTACACTACTAGTTACTGCAAAAAGTAATATTATCACAGTTACTAAATTACTAGTAATTAGTTACTGCCCAACACTGTATATATATGTACATATATTATATATATAACATTGTTTATAAAAATGAAAACTTTTTAAAACAAACCAACATAGACAGTTTAAGCCAACACAAAACGTTTGTCAAGATGAACTGTTTTTCTATTTAAAATGTACAGTTGTAGAAATTGTTTGAATTAATTGTAATTCATTTTAAATTAGATTTTAATGTTACATGGATTTTACTGTTACTCTACTTTTAGTTCTGCATTTGCTATATCAATTCAAATGCAACTCAAATTCCGGATTAGAACTGGACATTTTAAATACATTCTTAATTCAGTTCTAAATAGTGCATGACTTTGTATTTAAAGCATTATATCTGGACTTCTGAGATCTTTTTACAAAAACAAAACCATCTCAAAATGCAGAGAACATTAAAAGCCATTGTCATTGTTTTTGGTGCATTTATTGTTAAAATTACATCCAGGTTTCACAAGGTCAAGACAGAATGAAATTATATAGAACTTTTTGATATATTTTTTTTTTTTACAGCTTGTGTTTTAAAGCTTCTCTTTTGTGTACAGAAAATAACATCACTGTTTGCGGTAGATTTTATTAACTTCCTCCAGTCTTTAGAGATGATTTGATGCACAACCTAATTATGGTAAAACAATGGCATCCTTATAAACAGGTAGGGGTGCCGGCACACCAGGCAACCTAGATAGATATTTAGGGGAGCTTTGTTTCTTGGCTTGCAGCCATATCTTGATGACATTGTAGCTCTGTCCTCCAAACAGTATGATGCAATGAAAGACAATCTTCCACAGAGCAGTGAAAGATTGCTTTACCCTGCTTTACCTCACAACCTACATTATTCTCAGAGCGTCCTATGCAAGTGAGTCCCTGTATTGTGCAGTTGTTCTCTAAATGCATAGCACCAGAAGAATGCACTACAATACAAGCTTGTTCACCTGGTGGAATATGCAGGCTCTGCAGGGTATATAGCAAGTGCTGACACTGCCAAGGCAGGCCACAGTAAAGACTGGCATCCATTTACATTGTGCTTGAGTGAACGGATACTCAGATTACAGGAAATGCAAACACTAGCCTCCGTGCTGGTGCTTTCAGTCTGCTTGTCTTACATAACCACAAATTGCTGGACATTTACGAGTTGGAGGCTCCATTGTTTCATAAACATAAAACATAAACCGTTTGGGGTGAGATTTCGTAAATTCAGGCTTTGTTTTATAGTACTGGTATTTCCTCGTGAATGGGAACTACCTGAATGTGCACTTTTTTGTTGCAGGGTTGCTGTTAACAGGACAAACCTAAAGCTGTGAACTATACATTACTTTATTTTTAGATAACTCTATCTAACAACTGTATTGTTCTTTATCATGACATGAAAAAAAAATTTGTCAACGAACAATGTACTTTTGCCACAACTTGTAATATGACAAATGTTTCTTTGCTGTTTTACGATGCATTTTTTGGCACACAGTTTTATTGCCGATATTTACGAAGTTCCTAATTTTAGCATATGGGTAATTTCACTGCTCAAAAAACTAAACATAAAACTTATATATGTATACATATAAATAAAAATAAAATACCCATATAGCATTTTATGTCTTCTCTTTTTTTGTAGTATTTAAAAACTGTTCAGCACTATTTTATTTTTGATACAGTAATATAATAAAATAGCATTTATTCATATACATTTTATTAATTGGATAAAAAGTCATATTTAATCATATTCAATTTAATACTACATTTATACTCGTATTATGATTAGTATAACGTTATACTTTTTGGTATATTTATTAATTTATTGTTTTTTTGTTTTTGCTATTTACAGACAGGATTTGCAGTTTAGCTGGATACTACAGCCTCTGTTGGTGAGTTGTAACTGCACCAAAAAGCATCTTTAATGGCTTTAAAATAAAAGCAATTTTTTGTTCTCCAATCATTCTGAAAATGTTAGTTTTGGGTTATAAAATAAACCCTAAAATAGCCATTAGAAAATGTTATGTATAAAAAGCATCCATCCATCCATGTCCGTCTGTCCGTCCGTCCGTCCGTTTATCTGTCTATCTATAGGCTATATATTTTGCCATGTACATCACCATCTTTCATTATATAGTATTAGATGTTTCATCAAGGATAATTTTTTGGGGTGTTTTTTGCAGGCTCTTAAAAGCATGAAATTGACTTTTATTTTTCCCTGTTCAATAGTTTTTCCTGTATGTGACATCATATCTCAGTTAGTCACTAGTGAAGAATTCGGTCCTGTGTGTGTTGTTGTGTTGCCCTCAGTCAATCAGCGTTGCATTGACGTCATCTTGTGAGTCTCTATGCATGCACACATTTCTCTTTGCATTTCTCTATTCCCATGAGCAATGATAGCAGAGTTTATAATGCTTACTTCCAGGGGTCCTGCACTTCCCAAGAGTATGCTAATCAATAGCTTTGAATGGATTTGCCATTTTATACACTGCATTTAAAAATACAATTAAGATCCTTATTATTTCTGTGGCAGGTAAGTAATGATAAATATTTATGTAAGTTAAATTACATAACCTCATGTTGAAAAAGCTATTCAATGTTGTTGGCTACAGCCTCAGTCTGAGATGCCTGCATTAGCAGGTAAATAAATCAGTCACTTGCAAACAAGGATTAGAATAATCTCAATATCCACCTCATGTTTGTTTTTATTTCTGTATGCAACAGATGTGCCAGTTATGCAGATGCATAAAGAACAGTTGAACATCCTTCAACGTTGGTGAACTTCACTAATGTCTTCAAACTGCTTGTGAACACTTAACCGAGCAAATGGAATTGCAGATGTACTGAAATCAGTTAGGCATCAATAACCCCAGATGAGACTGTTTACCTCCGCTGTGTTGCTGTGGAGAGAGCATTTTCTAGTCTGTTTGAAGCTGCTCTCGACCACATCTGCAGCCTACTGGCTGAGTCATACTGATACCTGTAGTTGTGTCAACAGCTCTGAAACCTACAGATTTCATGATTTCCATTACATTTCTGAGTAAGTCAGCTCAGTCATTTCAATCGTGCAGATGGGTGCAAATTCAATGCACTAAGATGGCCATCTTTGTCTGTGTATTTGTGTGAGCATGAGAACAGGCACCCAGATGGCTCTTGCATTGCTCATGGGACTTAATTGAGTTCTCATGTTATGCTGCCCTTAAGTGTGTTTTGATGTTTCTCCTAAGATCATTAGTAGAATTAATTAGTACAAATGTTAGCTAGCAACAATAGGTTTCTAATAATGCATGAATTGTGATAACTATGAATATATACAGTATAAAAAGTTTAGAGCCAGTAAGACTTAGAGATTTAATATATTATGCTTACAAATGCTTCATTTATTTGATAAAAACAATTAAATCAGTAATATTATTACATTTAAAATAGCTGTTCTCAATTTAAATATGTTTTAATGTGTAATTTATTCCTGTGATACAATGCTGAATTTTCAGCATCATTACTTCAGTCTTCAGTGTCTCATGATCTTTCAGAAATCATTCTAATATGCTAATTATATTAAATATGCATATTTTTGTGGAAACATGATAATTTAGTTTGGTAATTTTGCTTTAATTGTTATAATTGTCATTATAAATGTCTGTACTATCACCTTTGACACATTTAATGCATCCTTGCTGAATAAAATATTAATTTCTTCAGAAACAAATCCTTTTAACAGAATTGAATTAGAAACAATCTTTAAAATGCATTTGGCCAAATGCATAATGTAAATGTAGAACAAATCAGACAGTTGTTGATACAGAGTATAATATTATGGAGTTAAACAATGAATGTTGATGGCACAGCTGAGATCATTTTGAATGAATTTGTTAAGAAATGTTCATGTTGAGATCTACATGCCTTGGTGTCTAGGGCAGCAGATCTGAGCAGAGGTCAAGACTTTGTTGAGATATCTGAAGCTCTGGGGTCTTTTCCTCAGTAGAAACATCTGGGAAGCTGGATAATTCATTTAAAAGTCTATCAGTTTGCTTTGGATTGAACATTATTGCAGTCTAGCAGACACAATTGAGATTTCAACCAAACCAAAAAATGTTGTTGTACCATATTTGTAGGCATTACAAGCAACTACACATGTTTGGAATGACACGAGGGTGAGTAAATAATGCCAGAAATTTCTTTTTCGGGTCAATTGTTCCTTTAAAGAGACCTCATTTTGTGTTTCGTCTTCCCTTCAGGGACGTCCATGATTCGAAAGCGAGTTAAACGATACCTGGATGCACTCTTCAGAAGCGGCGCTCGTACATTAATGAGCACAGCTGGGCGCTGTCAGCCGAGGGCTCTTCCTGCTTTTACTACCTCTTCCTCTCCCGTCTGTTTTTGACTGAGAGGCTGAAAATGATCTAAGGGGCAGCGATGCTTCCATGGCAACAATCTGTCACGGCATATGTGTGTGTGAGTGTCCTTCCGCTGTGATGTCCATTCCCTCATGTGATGGCTCGCACACACAAACACACACATGCACATACTTTAACCATGTTGGCATGTCCATAGAGACTGTGAACCTGTGTTATTTTACTGTCATTATAGTTTTATTAATATTCTGAATTATTTTTTATTATAACTATTTTTCTTTCCTTTTTTTATTTTAGTTAAAGTTATTTTATTTGCATTTCAGTTTTTTCTACTACATCAAGCTAAACTAAATAAAAAACACTCGTTTTAAAAAACACTTTTTCTTATTATTTTAATCTAGTTAGCATTTTTTTTAAGTCATAAAAAATATTCTTTAATGGATTTAGTTTTCATTTTGGCTTTTGCTAAAGAAAAAAAAATCACGTGTCTAGTAATTGCTGAAAAATGGTTTGCACATGGTAGAGTTATTTTGGTTAAAGGAATAGTTCACACAGAAATTTAAATACGCAGAGAATATGCTAACTCTCTGGCCATTCAAGAAGCATATGAGTTTGTGTCTTCTTTGGAATAGATTTTGGCAAATTTATAATTTCATCAATTGCTCTGTAGTCTTGTAAAGCAAAAAGCTGCATCCCAATGTTTTTAACTTTAAACCGTATAGCTTCTGGCCAAAATATAATCCATAATAACGCTTCCTCCAGTGAAACGTCCACCCTCTGTTTTGTATTTTTTTTCGCTTCTAAACGGTGCTTGATCTGTGCATATTTCTCTCCTGATTCAGACAAGATTACTTTTTCAATGGACAAAAGCAATGTTATGCAGGATCCATATTTTGGCTGAAGCAATGGTTTGAAGGTGACATGCCTTAAAGGGATAGTTCACCCACAAATGAAAATCCTGTAATCAAGTAGTTCCAAACCTGTATGAATTTCTTTGTTCTGCCGAACAAAAAGGAAGATCTTTTAAAGAAAGTTTGTAACCAGGCTGTTTTGGGGCACCATTGAATTCCATAGTAGGAAAAAAATACTATAGAAGTCAGTGGTGTCCCAGAACTGCTGTTTCCCAAATTCAGCAGAACAAAGACATTCATACGGTTTTGAACTACTTGAGGGTGAGTAAATGATGACAGAATTTAAATTTTTGGGTGAACTATCCTTTTAATGATGATTGGATTATATTTTTGGATTGTTGTGATGTTTTTATCAGCTGCTTGGACTCTCATTCTGACGGCACCCATTCACTGCAGAGGATCCATTGCTGAGCAAGTGATTTAATGGTCAATTTCTCCAAATCTGTTCAGATTAGAAACAAACTCATTTACATCTTGGATGGCCTGAGGGGAAGTACATTTTCAGCTAATTGTCATTTTTGGGTTAACTATTCCTTTTACCATAATAACCCTGCCATGCACTAAGCGTTTTTTGCCCATTACTATAGATGTGTGACATTGCTCATACTAATCGCTGATACCGGCACACATAGATAAAGAGAAATGATAACCACAAACTCCAGCTCGGCGTGCGGGTCACCCTTTTGTTCCCCTACCTCACGGTCAATCAAGATAATACCATTCAGTAAGGCGACAGTAATGCAGCCCGTATGCAAAACCTGCCACCGGTATGCTAAACAGGATTTACAAGCCCGATATTGATGCAGCCTAATTTCTGAAGCGGAGCACAGAAAGTGTTGTCAGTAAAGATTTAGCCGTGATACCCGAGGATATTCAACAACTTCTCTAAAAAGTATATCATAATGACTTTCTTTTCTAGTTGCCGCACTTTGGTACGCGTCTGCTCTGCTGGCATTGTAGCAATTACTCTCCGAGCGGCTTGGATATCGGCCGCCATCCATCATTGGGCTAACGCATTTCGCCATGTTGGTAATGATCGTTCTCTGCAGGATTATGCTGTTTCTGCACCTATCTAATTAGGTCCTCTCTCTGATAGCGATGTGTCTCGTTGAAAATGGGGCTGTTTTGTATTCAAATATGATTGATTGCCTGGTTTGCTTGCTGTGCATCCTCGGGAGCCGATGTAGCGGAGGCATCAACCTCGATGAGTCATGAGTAAATGACAGACTGCTTGTTCTGTTCCCTTCAGTTCCACGAAAACGGCAACACAATGGTCCATGAGACACACACACAGACTAGAGCTGAGATCCATTTAGAGCCGAGAGGGAGAGACAAAGATTTGACACAACAGTAATGGAACGTTGTGAATCAGCGTGCATGGAGATGGAGGTTTTTTTCTTCTTCTTTGTTTCTTTCTTTGGCACTTTCCACAAAAAGGGAAAAAAATGTGTCTGAGGTGCTCTTTTTCAGCCAAGGATCAGCGAATGGAGGTGCTTGACCTTCAGTAAATGTTGATCGTCTATCTTGGGAGGTCAAGCTAAATATTATATGAGCTGTTTTGTTGCATCTATATTATATGAGGCATGCAAACTTTTGCAACACTGCAGTTTGGGACTGCATAACATATATATGTCAGAATATAGTTTAAAACCCTGTTTTTTCTATAATTTAAATTAAAATATAACTTATTTTTTATTAGTAGGTGGGCCCTAATAGGGTTGCAGGTTTAGCAGTATGTGTAGGATTGTAGTTATTGCCACACAATTTTCACATGTGAAGAGTTCATTTGTAAAAACGGATAATTGTTATTAAGAGTCAATGATTGTCAGTAATCATGTTTTTTCATTGTGCATTCCAATTCATCTCAATCAAACTGCAGTTGGGTTATTTTGACTAGGTTAAAAAATAATGTGGGGGGGAGCAAACTAGCACAATAAAAACATGATAATATAATAAAGAACATGTTTTTTGAAAATGAAAAAAAAACTGAGTTATCTGTTTTTGCAAATAAACTCTTCATATTTTAATTGTATTTTCTTCTGCTGTTTATTTTTAAAACAGCTGCCTTTTTGTGCATCTAAGGCTTAAGTAATGGGACCTTCACTGACCCTTATTCTTTTTAGTTTTTTCTCCAAAATGACGATATGGCTGTATAAAGCATTTTAAATAACCTTAACTTATGAATGTGAAATAATAAAAACTTTGTCTACATGTACTTGGACAGGAAATGTAGATTTTACTTTTCACTTTGAGTCACTTTAATGTCATGTAATGACTACAGAGGTTAAAAACAAAGCACTCAAACTAAAAGTATGGCGAGTTTCATGAAAGTACCATGTCCGGTGAAGTTTGTTGTTGTTTTCAATGTCAATGTACACAAATGTATGTTAATAATATTCAGATATTAGCATATGGCCTCTTCAAGACTACAACTACACAAGAGGGCCAGCGACTCTAGCATCCCAAATGACCCGTGTACGATAAACAAAGAAACGTGACTGAAGTTTCCAGCAATATATAATTGAAATGTCTCTCAGAACTTTCAATTAGCTGGTTTGGATGATGATTCCCTTGAGAAACCTGTTTATGCAATCCCATTGACTGCGATGCGATGGGGATATAAACAGCATCTTATCTAATCCTGTTTGAACGTTCATCTAAATTATGTTTTGAGTGGATCATTTGAGTTATGACCTCGGCTCAACCACTGAAAACAGGAAGTTACACCTGTCTACTTTTCCATACCTCTCTCTCTCTCACACGCATATGAACTGAATGCTTTTAGTTTCGAGATGCTGCAGTAAATCAAACCAGTCCTCTAGAACGAGACCTTAATTAAGCACACCTCTATAACGCAGTTTAGGCCTGCTCTGTTTGGCATGCAGCCTTGTACAATTTGCAGAGAGTGTGTTGTCAAACAGTGAGTAAATCTAATAAAGACATTTGAGCAGATGTATGCATGCTCTCAGATCCAATTCCATTGAAATTCACATGGCCTCCTTTGAAAGTATCATAAACAGAGTCTGTTGACCCAGAAAGGTTTGGAGGAAGTATGAGGGAGAATGTTTGTCTGTGTTTGTGTTCAGATAGGCAAAGCAGACAAGGCTTTGAAAGACAGGAATGAGGTACATGCTCACAGCTTTACATTTAAACATGCTGTACGGGAGTTTTACATTTTCTGATAAAATGGGACGGTGTTTGCATGTGCTAGGTTATTACTATGCAGTTCTAGGGTGTTTTGTGTGGTTGCATTTCTAGTGCAAATTTTGTCATCAAAATTGTATTATTTTGTTAACAAAATAAAATAAAAGCTAATACTAATATAACTACTAAAGGGAAGTTTGATGCATTTTTAAATGAATGATTGTGTATATATTAAATATCAATATCAAAATCGATATGGTAAAAAAGAAAAATTGTTATTAGTTTTTTTGCACATAATGATAATAGGTAAAACATACTTTTGTCAACAATTTTTAACTGTATTATTTGAATAATATTCTATTTTAGTAAGTGAATAAGTGACTAAATTTGAATGAATAGTTGACTCCAAATTGAAAATGATTCAAGTAGATGAGTTTGTTTCTTCATCTGAACAGATTTGGAGAAATGCAGCATTATATCACTTTCTCACCAGTGGATCCTCTGCAGTGAATGGGTGCCGTCGGAATGAGAGTCCAAACAGCTGATGAAAACATCACAACAATCCACAAGTAATCCACACCACTCCAGTCAATATGCACATCAAGCACTGTTTACAAGCCAAAACACCTTTTGGCCATGCGTTCTTGTCATGCCATTGTTTTTAGCTATTTTTATTGTCCAGTAAGAAAGTATAGCATCCCTCCTCAACACATTCGAACGATTTAGGGAACGAGTTGTGCAGCATTGTGCACAGTTTAATGCAAGAGTTCAGGGGTTTGTTCAGGTCCCTAAGCCTTTGTACTAGCATAAGCAATAATAATAGTGAGGCTTACTTTAGCAAACACCGTTAATTACTTATGATGTCTTGAAAGCTCATATGAACACCAGATATTGGGGGTGAACCTTGCATACCCTGCTATTACAGTAGAACATTGTGCAGATTGAGATATCAGTGATTTTCTGCATGCTGCTTGTTATTTTGCAGAGCATCTACAATGAATTGAGGGTGTTACCGTCCAGCGGAGGGTCAGTCAAACCACAACACGACACAAGGATCAGCCATCCATTAACAGCACATAAATGAAACATTTTTCACTGTGGATTCCAGTTCTTTGTAATATATCTGCGCTCCATCCATTGCTCATCTGTCTAGATAATGAGTCTTGTGCTGCTCCGCAGGGGCTTTATGTTCTTTCGGCTCTAGTACGAGGAAGCTCCTGTAAGACCCGCAGTGGTTAATGGGGTCATATTTTGCTCTTTAACAGCATTTTGATACTTTTTCCCCTTAAGTCCACTTATAAAGTGAGTTTTGCCTCCCAAAATGTAATATTTTTTACTCAACCATTTTACACTTTCAGTCTGAGCCTTAGAAAAGAGATTTTTTTTTTTTGCTGCAGTATTTTTTAACACAACCCCTGAGTTCAACCCCTTAAGAGTAAAACAGCAATTATAACTGAAGTTATAACCAACATAATTTAGCCAGTCTGATTGTCACCTTACATAATTAATATTCATAAGCCAAAATTACATGTTCCTCATACATTTAGATTGTTCCTACACCCCTGTTGATGTGCAAACAATTATTGCATAACTATACGTAAAGTATAATGAGCGAATTTTCATAAACAAATATGACTATATTCTTGTCATGGCAAGTTTTAGTAAGTTTAATTATAAATTAATGATAATTAACTGTAAATTAGCAAGCTCTTTCAGTTGAAAAGAGTAAGAAAACTCCCATTTTCCATGTTCTGTCGCTTCAGAGTTTAAACTGTAATTGAATTCAGAGTGCAAATTGAATTCAGAGTACAAATTGAATTCAGAGTGCAGGGCTTAATGGTTAAAGCTCTGTGCTGGTGAAGTTGTAGGTTTGAGAATTCAAATACATGGACTTACCATCAGTGCAAGAACTGTTGAAAAATTTTAGGACTGTTGTAAATTTACTTTATGATCCAGCTCTAAATTCTGACTTGATGAGCTACAATTGAAAGTAACTAATACACATCTGTGACTGTGGATAATGGGAATTCTATGTTAATGTTCTATGTGAATAATTTGATTATAGAACACTCTGAAAAATAAAGAATAAAAAGTTTTTTTTTTTGTGATGCCATAGAAGCAGCATTTTGGCTTCCTTGAACCTTTCAGAGAACATTTCTTAAAATAAACACCCTTTTTCTTCAGTGTGAAGAATATTTAGATAATCTTAAGAAACTTTCCCCTAACAAAAAGTACCTTTTCTATTTTAAACCTGCTGAACAATACAGCTGTCAACAAAATCCCTTTGTCTTGCATTGTGGTGGTTCGTCTTGCACAGGCAAGCAGGATTCACATTTTCTTCAGAAAATGTCAAATTCTAGTTATTATTAAGAAAGTAATTGTTTAAATATTGTCTTTTGCTGATCCCAAACCATATATGTGATTATGTCCATATATATATACATACAGTATATCCTGAATGCAGTTTTTGAATACAGTTTGTTTTGGATGAAAAAGGTTTTCCAAATGCATTAATCTCATATTGCTTTAGTATGTTTTCTTCAATTAGAAAACACTTTCTATATGAAGAATATTGATTCATGAAAACATCACAACAACAAATGCAACTGCATCTGCTTGTAAAAAGGTTCTTGGGCTTGTGTAAGATACTGAATTAAATATATGAGCATTAATTGAGGAGGTCAAGTATTCAGACTTGGAATGTGACCTCTGACCTCTCTTTGAGGATGAATGCGAGCGACGCAGCAGGCGTGGAGATGAGGTTAATCGGCCCTCAGCCCTTCAGCCGACACGTGCACGAACACAGCCCACCTCAATCCCTTCATTGTGCCTGAATTAAGCAAAAGGAATTTGATTCGACTCATCTCTTTCTGAAACCTGGCACGGAAGGTCACCCCCATGTTCTGTAAGACGGAGAAATCAACCTGAAAGAGCGGATCATTTCCCATTCACGCGTTAAGCTGCCCGCAGTGAGAGGGCTGGAATTCAAGCCCAAATGTAATTTAGCGTACGGCAGTCAAGGTTGAGTAATCTGACAGGAAGGATGGTGATTTAAACAGCTTTTACATGACTGGAGCACACCCAAAGAAAGACTCCAGATTTATTGCCACCAGTTGAGGTGATGCATTGCTACTTTCCCCCCTCCATCCCATAAGGCTGTTGCGCAGCGGCCAATCGGTGGGTTTCTAACTCTGAGCTCAGTGTTGCATCATGTCTAGATAAACGAGACAAATACAGCAGGCATCAGGGTGGTCGTGGCAACCCGTTCCAGCACCAGAGGAAGTCTGGGAGATTCATTTTTCAATGCATTTCCTTCTTTCTGTCTCTCGGCTAGACGGACGTGTCGAAACTTTCAGCGCGTGCCAAAAAAGTTGGAGTAATTTTTCCATTCTCACATACAGACGTGACCGTTGCATGGGTATTGCATTATGAAAAGTTCAGCACATTTAGTTTTATTAAGCCAGTAGTCTTAAAGGATTACTTTACTCACATTAAAAACAGCTTAATGTGTGACTTTCTTCTGTGGAACATAAAAGCAGATGTTTTGCAGAATGTCCAAGCTGCTCTTTTCTTAATGAAAGTGGTGATTTAAGCTGTCACCAAACACCCAAAACACCAAAAAGTATCACAACTGCATTACATTCAGAGTCTTCTCAAGTCACAGATTCGTGCACAGACAAGCTCTTAAATCTAATTCATGCTTGCAGTTAATTCAAAACAGTCAAGCACATTACATCATGATCAGTAACAAGATATATAGAAAACAATGTTTCATTTCACTGATGTGCCACAGTGTGTCTAGAGGTGCTGTGCTTAAATGTGAACATTATGAAAATGACTCCTATTATGTTCCTCAGAAGAAAGAAAGTTATATGGGTTTGGGATCCCCCATATGGGATCAACATGAGTGTGAGTAAATCATGACAGAACTTTCTTTTTTAGGTGAAGTAAATGCATAATTTCTGATTAAAGTAGTAATACATGCTCAATACAGGTTCAAAAGACAGAAAAACTGACATATTTTCCATTAAGACATAAAATTGTAGGTAAATACAATTAAAAAAAGAAAAATGCAAAAAAAATACTGTTTAAAAGTTTTCACACCATGGATTTTTTTAAATTAAATTACATTTGATTCCATGCCACACCTATAATGACACAAAGGGAACGATATCATTGGAGTCCCTTTCTAAATATATATATATTTTTTTATCCATCCTGCTTTAAAACGTTTGAGCATTTCAAGATGCGGACAACAAAACTGCAGTGTGCACTTGTAATAAAAATATTTTTGTACATCAGTTTAGACATAATATAGTTATTTTTATCTTTATAGTTAATGTTCTTGGCCCCTTTTTTTTCTTTTTTTTCAAGGCTGCATTTATTTAATAAAAAATACAGTAAAAACTGTAATATTATAAAATACCTGCGTTCTATTTAAATATAATTTTTAAATGTAATTTGTTGACAAAGCTTAAACTTCAGCATCATTACTCCAGTCTCCAATATCACATGATCCTTCAGAAATCATTCTAATATTCTGATTTGATG
This sequence comes from Gymnocypris eckloni scoliostomus, assembly GCA_027564155.1. Lineage (NCBI taxonomy): Eukaryota > Metazoa > Chordata > Actinopteri > Cypriniformes > Cyprinidae > Gymnocypris > Gymnocypris eckloni. The sequence goes on along the minus strand of CM050412.1, from coordinate 34,871,096 downwards.
CTTAAGAATTTTCTTTTATTATTATCAATGTTGAAAACATTTGTGGTGATACATTTGTGGAAATGGTGATTCTTCGATGAATAGAAAGTTACATTTATTTGAAATCATAAAAAAAAAAAGTACATTATAAATGTCTTTACGGATACTTTTGATCAATTGAATGTGTCCTTGCTGAATAAAAGTATACATTCTTTCAGAAATTGACTCCTCATAAATACAGCTGTTCTGGTATCCATCATAAATAAATCATAAGATGCTCTTTAGCACAGTAAACAGAGTGTTGACATCTTCAAGGAAATGTCAACCTAAGTGCTAAACCACAAAATCGCACACTCTCATGAAACACTGTTCTGCTTTCTGGTTCTGGTCACCAGCAACAATAACAGTCTGCATCAAATTGGATTCCAGCTGAGACATGTGAGAAGAGCTTTCAGGCGGCATGCAACTTTAAAACGCTTCCCTCCGCCTGTCTCTGTCTCTCTTTCTGTCCAGAGAATATAAGTTGTCTCATGTGATTTATGGAAGCGTGAGTAACAGGCTAATCTGTTGGGCTGGTCAGTGGTTGGAGGTCTTTGTGTGTTGGCCCTGGGCTCTGTGGTCTTTAAAGGCTGAGGCTCCACGCCATCATCTGCTTCGCATTGGCGAGCGGTGCATTGCATTATGGGGTCACTGAGGTTCTCCTCTTCGTATTCTCCTATGGTTTGGAGGGTCTTCACGAGATTGTTTGAGAAACCATCGTGGAGTTTGGGCATATTTCAGACATGCTGTGCATGCAGAATGCAGTGTGCATGAATTTAGATGTGCTGTCTGTGTTGTTTAAACACCTGATTGATTAAAGGAAGTATGCAAAGAAAGGTAACGGTACAAACATGCTCAAAAAATAGTGATGAGCATAATTTGCATGATGCAGTGCTGCAGGCTATTTCTGTGGGTTAGTTCCTGGAGGATGCAGACTAACTTTATCTGGTAAACCTTACTGGTACTGACTGTACAGCATTTCACCATTATTGTGATCTAAACACCTAAACTGGCTCTTTAAAATCCAGAGAGTTTGCAGACTAAACTAATGTGTTATTTTAGTTGGCCCCATCATTTATATAACATTGTAATGAGATTTTTGTTTCAATGTATATTTCATTGTACTTTCAGTGTAGGTTTAGTTATTTTAAATGCATTAGTTTTAATTAGTTTACTAGTTTAGTTTTAATTAGTTTAGTACTTCAAGTTAACCCTTGTACTGAAAATACTTTATGAAATTTAGTGGTGCTTTTTAAAAAATGACTAGCCTTTTAAAAATGACTTCTAAATCTCTCATTATGTAGGGAGAAAGTTTTTTTAAGTTTTTTTATTAATTACATACACAAAATATATTGATGTATTGCTGCTGCTTGTTGTGCGCTGTGATTGGATGGATCGGGGAACCGGCTGTTCTGTGTCACTGCTGTGAGCAATAGAAATTGTACACAAACATTTCTTATATTATATTAATTATAATTATATTAATTTATAATTAAAAAATGAAAACAAATTATTCTTAAAAAAAAATATATGCATGATCATATACCAGTGTGCTTAAACTGGATTGTTCATGAAAATTGCATGCAAAAGTGGAGCAACTGCTCTTATATTCAGCCCTCATGGTTTGAAGTCTTTTGCATGTAAAAATGCTGTATTATCAGGACTTTCTCTTTGTAGTCTCATCCATATACAGTGGTTTTATCAGGGAGTCTTGCTGCATGAGATTTAGCGAGTGCTCAGAGAAGCGAAGGCAGCTTCTGTCGTGTGTCTCATTGAGAGGAACTGTTTTTGTGCAGCTGAACGCTATAAAACCTGCTGGTGCTACCATAATTACTCAAGCAGTTATAATGCATTTGGACTGCGTAAAAATGTGCCCTGGAGCACAAAGGAAAACATGGCTATAACCTCAAAGCATGTTCAGCTGACAACAGAAAGAGAAAGAGTGAGAGAGGAGAGAGAGGAAGTCTGTGATGACTCAATGGTAAATTGATTCGGGCTCCGAGTGGCAGGAGCAGATGAGTCAGAGTTTCCACTGTGACCCGCTCTACCTCTCTTTCTCGCTCTCTTTTACTATCTCTCTTTCCATCTTTATTTATTTGCATATGTCTGTTTGTGAAAGTGCGCTTATTTGTACTCTCTGTGTGTGTGTGTGTGTGTGTGTGTGTGTGCATGTTTCATTTAGCTAAAAACTAATTTATGTACATCTACATATATGTTAAAATGCTCATGCACACGTGCATTTGCTAATTTATGTCGCTATGAATCATTCACTTGGCAAAATGACTGTTGGGTAAAGAATGTAAAGAGATATTTTACTAATTTGACTTTTTATTTAATAATGGTAGACCATTTCTGCCAAAATGAAAAAAAGGCAATTGCAACTTTTTATCTCATTATTATGACTTTTCTCGCAATTCTGACTTTATATATCACAATTTGAAAATGATTTCCTACAGTTCTGAAAAAAAGAAAATGTAATTGCAAGATATAAACAAAATTATGGTATATAATCTCACAATTATGACTTTTAATCAATTTTATTTGCATCTGGAAGTTTGTTTTTCAGTTTCTTCCATAAAATAAAAAAGGCAATTGCAATTTTTTTTTTGCAATTTTGAACGTATATAAAATTGCACTTTTTATATATTTTAAAAAAGTCAAAATTGTGGAATATGAACTCAGAATTGCAAGGGAAAAAGTCAGAATTGTGAAATATAAACTCAGAATTGTAAGGGAAAAAAATCGGATTTTTTAAATAAAAAGTCACAATTACCTTATTTATTTATTTATTTATTTATACCGTGGTGTAAACAAGCTTCCATATTTCATATTTTCTGTTGCTTCAAACCTGTATACTGTGATTTTTTTTTATTTTTTATGTGGAACATGAAAATGACAGTATTTGAATTTTCTTTACACATACAATGATATTTCATGAAAATAATATTGGTAAAAACGTTTTAAAAAACACTGTAAAACTACCATTTTCCTATATGATATGTGCGCTTATATATTTCTTATATATATGCTTATATATATCTTATATAGTCTTTTAAAAACATTTTGAGTGAAAAATCTAAGCCATTATTTACTAAATCACTTCCACTAAAGCTTTAAAATGGACTTCTACAGTAATGTGAGGCTAAACAGCATCTTTCATGCCATGTGACCAAACATCCATTTAACATTCAATCTTAACATGAAATCAGTGAAAGTCGTATGAACTACTTTGCTAATTTTCAAAACATAAATTTTGTGCAGATGGATCCGAATTTGGAGCTATATACTTACCATTTACTTGGCATGTTAAACTCATATCACATTTATCTGCATGGTGAGGAAACTGCATGTGTGGCCTAGGACTCTAATCTTCTGATTTCATATCAACCTGTAGTTGACCTTGGAAACATATGTCAGAGATGGTTTATGGCCGTCAGGTTGCTTTTAGAGTGGCCTACGACTGGCTGATCATGAATCAGACGTAGGTGGGTCACGAATGCTCTCTCTCAGAATGAGAAAGCTCTGGGTGAGCGAGTGGGCACAGCAGCTCTGAATCTGTGGGCTGAAGCCACAAACGCTACAAATAAACATGGGGGGATTTTCACTGAAACAGCACGATCGTGTATGCATTAGCTAAAAAAACTGGACACCTTTGATCAAATAACTTTAAACTGAAGCATATTTGGACCATTACCTTAACATGTTACAGCAGTGTCATGATGCACCCCATCTGAATCTATTCTGAAATTATTCTCTCTTTTTCTTTATAATTATGCATGCCATTTTTAGGATTTTGATAGAAGATTTGTACTTTTATACTTTAAGTTTGTGTATGTATTCACTACCGCTCAGAAATTTGGGATTGGTAATATTATTTTTTGATGGTGTTAAAATAAGTCTCTTATACTCAATAAAGCTACAATGAATCAATCAAAAATGCAGTAAAACAATAATGTAAAATATTGTTACAATTAAAATGAACTGTTATCTGTTTGAATAAAATGAAAGGTATTCCTTTGATGGCAAAGGAGCTGAATTTTCAGCATCATTACTCCAGTCTTCAGTACAGTAATTGTGTATTGTGTGTGTGTGTGTGTGTGTGTGTGTGTGTGTGTGTGTGTGTGTGTGTGTGTGTGTGTGTGTGTGTGTGTGTGTGTGTGTGTGTGTGTGTGTGATTTTTAGTCTATATAACCTGTGGTGGTATGAAAAACTTTATTTATTTATTTATTTATTTATTTTTGGGGGGAGGGGTCATGTAAAAACTAACATGCAGGCCCTGATTAAATCATTATTTATTTTTTTCATTCAGTAATTATTCACTTCACCTGAACCTTTGATGCAACATGTCAGCTGCACTTTGACTTCTTCGGCAATCTCAGATGGCCACACCGAGTAGCTGATTGTCCGGTCCTTCAGTGGTCATCCTGACCTGCGTTTGCTGTTGCAGTGGCAGTAATGACAGCGCTCTGATAAGACGTGCCCTACATAGCACATGTGTGAGTTCTCGGCGAGATAAGCCCTGTCTGCATTAGACTCTTTGATATGGCAGCTCCTCTGATAGCATCTCAATACATGTGGCAGGCTGCTAACTGCGACGGCGACGCTTGCTCTTACAGATGCAGAGATAACTGCGACAAAGCATCCCCAGCAGGAAGAGCTACACTTTATTTGGCTGTGAAGGTGATAAGGGATGCTCTGTTATTCTTTCCCCTTTGTTGCCACGGATACAGCAAATGAAATTAGCGAGGCGGTGATCAAAACATGACAAGTAAAACGCACAATGTGTTTATCTTTAATGCTCGCTGTCTGCTCTCATCTAATGTTAGATGCAGGGAAAAACTGGGCAGGAATAGACACATACAATATGTTGAATGTACAGTCTCACCCATCATTTTTTTTTTTTTTTTAGCATAAATATAAACATTTATTCTGGAGTCATGTTATAATCTAATTAACATCCAAAAAGGAATAATGTACAATAATCATTGCAAAATAAGCTCAGTTTGATCCGGATTGGTGTTCAATGACCCTAAAAAAAATATTTTGCAATAATATGTTATTTATACCTAAACAATTTAGAAAAGTTCAATCAATTCACATGTTATTTTATCGCCATGATATGTATTGTCATATCACCCAGGCCAGCCCTAAAACATGCAGTAATGCTTTAAACACACTTGAGTTGATAAAAAAACTACCGATTATCTATCAAAACTGATTGGCTAATGCTATTTCCCCCCTTGTCTGTGCTCTTTTATTCTTTCATGTTACCTGAACGCAAATCTGAATGATGCGCTGTTTTAACTTTAATCAACAAGTACAATTGACCATGACACCCTGATCTTATCTTATTCCATACAAGCCACTCACCCAATGCTGAATGGAGTTGTACAGCTGCAGGTCACATGCAGGAATGTTGGGGTTGAGGGGAGGAGGCTTGTCTTATCTATAGTTGATGCACGAAATCAGCACCCTCATAAAGAGATTGACCGGCACAAAATATTTTATGTATTTTGAAAATACAAAAATATTAATCTTAAATGTATTTAAATACAAAATGCATAATTTTTTTTCCAAAGGCTTTAAAATTTATTTATGTAATTTATGTAAGTATTTTGTATTCCAAGTATGTATTTTAAATACATGTATCTAAAATACTGCCCATCCCTGATGATGATTATGTAAAAGCATAACAAAACAAACAAAATCTACTGTTAAAAGTTAAGGGTCAAGAGCCCAACTGAAGCAAACACTGACTACTTTAATGGTAACCTAAACATTTTGATTATCTCCTTCAGTGATTCTTTTTGTTAACATCAGGAGATTTCAATAACTCCGGAGGCCTGGAAACACAAGCTTTTGAACATGAAGCCTGTATCATTTCCATGCAAACAACAAAACGTGAATTTGTGAAAAAGGTGACGTCATGTGCGTGCGTGTCACATTGTTGTGAGTGGTGTTTCTTGCCTGGCATGTATTACATAGTTTTCATTATAGTGTTTTTAGCTTTGTTTATTTTTTTTTTTTCATCCAATGAAATCAATTGTTTTTTATTTAATTAAATGTTTTGTGCTATTTCACAAATTTTAAATCAAATGTTTTGTGCTATTTCACTCATTTTGAATGGTTAATTTGTAAGAATCTCATTTGATTAGTTGTCATTTATTCTTATGTGTTGAATTTAATTATTAATATTGCTTGTAATCTCTTGATACAATTTTAGTGAGTAAATATAGTGTTTATTTTTTTGCAGTGATAGCAATATTGATATGTTAAAATGTTTGTTATGTGTATTTTCATGAAAATGAAAATGTGCTGATAATGTAATCACATTCAGGCCATGTAAATGAGTTTGTTTATTCCTTTGAACAGATTTGGAGAAATTTAGCAATACATCACTTTCTCACCAATGGATCCTCTGCAGTGAATGGGTGCCGTCAGAATGAGAATCCAAGCAGCTGCTAAAAACAATCCACAAGTAGTCCACACTCTTTCAGTCAATCAATTAACGTCTTGTGAAATAAAAAGCTGTGCATTTGTAATAAACAAATCCATCAAGACGTTTTTAACTTTAAACCATTGCTTCCAGCTAAAATGGGAGCAATATTGCTTTCAGCATTAGAAAAGTCGTCTAGTCTGAATCAGGAGAGACATATGCACAGATCCACCACTGTGTACAAGTTAAAATAGTCCAAAACAGTTAATAAATATAACAAATACAGACATAGATAAATATGTTGGTGGGTTTTGATATGAGCGTACAGCAGAAGATGGACTTTTTCCACTGGAGGTAGCGCTATTATCAATTATGGACTCATATTTTGGCCAGAAGCAACGGTTTAAAGTTTTAATTATAGATTTGTTTCTTACAAACATGAAGCCTTTGGCTTCACAATATGTATTGATGTATTGATTTGTAATTGATGGACTGGAGTGGTGTTGATTACTTGTGGATTATTATTCTGACGGCAGCCATTCACTGCAGAGGATCCATTGGTGAGCAAGTGATGTGATGATACATTTCTCAAAATATGTTCCACTGAAGAAACAAACTCTTAAATAGCAGAAGGTGAGTGCATTTTAATAATTTTGGTTGGCTAAACTATTGCCTTAACCACTTAACTAAACACTCCTGCTGTAGACATGCTATAATCAGTTGCAGTTATACATACAAATGTAACATCATTATTAGTCACTGATGTAATTTCAGATAACTGTGGGAGGAAGATCTATGTAGACAAAAACGAACCACAGCCTGACTGTTGTTTAGAGCTCCACATATACCAAATGCCATTTGCTGGAAAGATAGACAATACCAAGCTATTTTAAATGCAACTAAATGTGACCATGATATGCTGATGACTTTTAATATATTGATTTATGTCCTGCTTCGCTGCTATAGATGTATAAGCACATAGAAACCAAATCTGTTGTTTTATAAAAGTTATCAGTGTGGTTTCACTCAGTCATGCTACAGACATCATCACACTACTTTCATCTAGTCATATTGTGAAAGTCGTTTAGTGTGATTTAGTCAAGTACGTGACATTACCATTTGACAGCTCTAAAAATGCTAAATTATGAATTCGTGACACAGTTTGATACTCAGAATTGAATTAAATTGAGATTATGTGGCTTCAAGTTTTTGGGCCTTGTTTTTGAGTTAGTGCTGTGGTTTATGGGAACTACAATTGATGTTGGTCCAAGAACACATAATCACATTGTGTTCTAGAAGGAATTAATGCAATTTGTCTTAGTCACACTGCAATCACTCACTAGTGAACAATCCTGAAGGAATGAGGTTATAAAAAATGAGTCCCCACTACAGTGATTACAAATGGTATAACATGCATGTGGATTTTAACCACATGTGAAGATGTTATTTTAATTGGGTTTTATTATTAGATTACACAATATGTGTGAGGCTGTTAAATAACATTGTATTGGATGAATTCTAAGTTAAAAATGTAAAAAAATGTATCTTGAGCGGGGCTGTAATTTCACCCAGTCATGCTGCAGAAACAATCAGTGTAGTTCCATCCAGTCATACGGCACGCTAGCTTCTCCGGGGAGTCGTATTTCAGAATGGGCTTCTTGGCATCCGGAGCTGTTCTGTTTGAGAATGGAGGCAGGCCACGGGCTGGATGAGTCATGGTCATTAATGAAGAGCTCAGGATTCAGTTCCTGTGCAGGAACCACAGGATGTATTTTATGTCTCCATCCTAACACACCTCTCACTTTTACATGAACAGAGCAGTCTAGAACAGTTCTACATGAATAAATGTATACATCAAATCTTTTTTTTTTTGTATGTGTGCGTGTGTAAGATGTAGCTTATTTTTATTTTAAGTGTTATATTGTATAATATTTATATTATATGTACATAAACACATATAAGAAGTTTTATATAATAATAATAATACAAATGATATAATCATAATTATTTTATTATGACAATTTAATTTATTTTATTATATATTTTACATAATATTATACATTATATAATATTTGTGTGTGTGTGTGTGTGTGTGTGTGTGTGTGTGTGTGTGTGTGTGTGTGTGTGTGTGTGTGTGTGTGTGTGTGTGTGTGTGTGTGTGTGTGTGTGTCTAAAAATATATCTAAATATAAATACATACAGCGGGTAAAATAAGTATTGAACGTGGCACCATTTTTCTCAGTAGCTATATTTCTAAAGGTGCTGTTGACATGAAATATTCAACAGATGTTGGTAACAACCCAGGTAATCCATACATACAAAGACAATAAAACAAATAATTTCAGAAATTATGTGCAATATAATGGAATGACTCTGGGAAAAGTATAGAGCAGACTTACTGAAATGTAATTAATACTTCGTACAAAAGCCTTAGTTGGTAATGACAGCTTCAAGATGCCTCCTGTTTGGAGAAACTAGTCGAATGCATTGCTCAGGTGTGCTTTTGGCCCATTCTTTCACAGAAACAGTCTTCAAATCTTAAAGGTTCTGTGGGCCTCTTCTTTAAACTTTGATCTTTAGTTCTTTCCATAGATATTCTATAGAATTCAAGTAAGGTGACTGGCTGGGCCATTCTAGCAGCTTTATTTTCTTTCTCTGAATCCAATCTAGAGTCTCCTTGGCTGCGTTTGGCATTATTGTCTTGCTGAAATGTCCACCCTTGTTTCATTTCATAATCCTGGTACTGTAGGTGTTGGGACTGAACCAGATAATATTAATTTCCTCTGACAAGGGGCAGGATTGTTTTCTAATTACTGATAGATTTCAGCTGGGTTCTTGGTTTTCCATGCCTTTTTGCACCTCATTTTCTGCATGTGTTCAATACATTTTCCCTGTGTCATTCCATTTTATTACACATAACTTATTTGTTTTGTTTTGTTTGTATGCATGGATTACTTTTTACCAACATCTGGTGAAAATGTACTGTCAACAACACCTTTAGAAATATATTCACTATAAAAAAAGGGTGACGTGCTCAATAGTTATTTTACCTGCTCTCTCTCTCTCTCTCTCTCTCTCTCTCTCTCTCTCTCTCTCTCTCTCTCTCTCTCTCTCTCTCTCTCTCTCTCTCTCTCTCTCTCTATATATATATATATATATATATATATATATATATATATATATACATACATATGATATGTATATGTATGTACACACACACACACACACACACACAATGTTGGTTTTATGGTTTACGGGACTCTCCATAGGCGTAATGGTTTTATACTGTACAAACTGTATGTGCTATTGCCCTACACCTACCCTACACCTAAACTTAGCCCTCACAGAAGACGGTGCATTTCTATTTCCCCAAAACGCACACTGTATGATTTATAAGCATTTTAAATTATGGGGACACTGAAAATGTCCTCATAAATCACCTTCTCCTTGTAATACCTATGTCATACCCATGTCATTATACAAATTTGTGTCCTCATAAACCACATAAACATGCACACACACACACACACACACACACACACACACATATACCAATATACTATATATTATATACACAGTATGTATATATATATATATATATATATATATATATATATAGTTCATATATATAATAGCAGGGGTAGACAGCGTTTGATCCTGGAGTGCCGATGTCCTGCAGAGAGTTTAGCTCCAACCCTGAAAAAAAAACTCTGCCTGTAGCCCTAAAAATTCTGAAGATCTTGATTAGCTTGTTCAGGTGTGTTTGATTAGGGTTGGAGATAAACTCAACAGGACAGCGGCACTCCAGGACTGACGTTGCCCACCCCTGTATTATAATATATATTCCAACATGATAACGACCCCAAACATACCTCCAAGACGACCACTGACTTGCTAAAGAAGCTGAGGGTAAAGGTAATCTGTGGGGCATCCTCAAATGGAAGGTGGAGGAGCGCAAGGTCTCTAACATCCACCAGCTCTGTGATGTTGTCATGGAGGAGTGGAAGAGGACTCCAGTGGCAAACTGTGAAGCTCTGGTGAACTCTATGCCCAAAAGGGTTGAGGCAGGGCTGGGAAATAATGGTGGCCACACAAAATTTTACAACTTTGGGCCCAATTTGCACATTTTCATTTAGGAGTGTACTCACTTTTATGGCCAGCGATTTAGACATTAATGGCTGTGTGTTGAGTTATTTTGAGGGGACAGCAAATTTACACTGTTATACAAGCTGTACACTCACTACTTTACATTGTAGCAAAGTGTCATTTCTTCAGTGTTGTCACATAAAAAGATATAATCAAATATTTACAAAAATGTGAGAGGTGTGCTCACTTCTGTGAGATATTGCATATACAAGATTTGTTTAAAAAAATAAAAAAAAGTCTATTATATTTGATATGATGCAGAAGACTTTTGACTTTTGTAAATCACTTTACATCTTGAATAATTTGTTTTGCACATTATGGTCTTTTAATAGATTCTCCAGCGATTAGTCACTATAGCTCAGAAGGCCGGTGTTGGCACGGCAATTATGCGGTCTCGGTTATTACGCTGCCATCGCCATTGCTTTTGTTATTTATTACAGAGGCATGATAATTATGTTGACAGTACTGTTTCAATGGAATGCGAGAGACCAAATAGTTAAGGATGATAATTCTCCACAGAGACAATCAAAGCCTCTGCGGCCGACCGAGTTTTGGTGCATGTCAGCGTTACACTTGCTCCCAAACATAATCAATGCAAATGTTCCTTTTGCACGGCATTTGTTTGTTTACTGCACCAGTATTTCATTGTGCTTTATTGCTTTTTGTGTTTGTTTTGCTGTTTTCTTGTTTATTCTGGCAACAGAATCTTGGCATATGGTGTGATTTCTGGCCGCCGAGCTCATACTAGTGAACTTCTCTTCTGAACGCTCATTCATCTGCCCCCGAATAGCCTGATTCAGTTCGACCTCTGCCTGTACGCAATGGCACATTGAGTCGAATGTTATTGGAATCCATTTGCTTTATTCACTTGCGGCGACAACAACCATATCAAAGTAATAACAGCCAATGCCCTCAGAAGTCTAATGTGATTTCCACTATGGCGGTTCAATATCTTTCCATGCACAATAGCAGAACATGCCGTGGCAATGTGAAGGGGAAAAAAGGCATCTTATAGGATTTCTTTATTGCCGTTTCCTATCTGGTCTCATCTCTCCTGTCTCATACTGTGTTTGACCCGTCTTGATGGTGTCAGAAGATCACAGCATTGGTTTATTTTGACAGCGTTGCATTTCCTCAGCAGGACATAAGCAGGTGTGATGTGTGCGGGATGAGCCTTTACATGCGAGTTTAGTCTGATGGAGGGGATGGTATGTTGTTTCCACTGCTGGCAAAGGAAGGGGAAAATTCCTATGGAATGACAATAGCATTGGTAGGCACATCAAAGGCCTTCTGAGAATAGAAGGAAACAAACCGAACCCCTTTCACATCAGATTCCAAACAGATGTTATTTAGGACAATTCAAACCACCTTTGAGAGTCGTTTGTGCTTGCCATTAAAACATCTGATCCGAAACAATTATTCATCACTGGTTCTTGAGTGCTGCATAGGACAAATGCTACAGGAATGAAAAAATATGTTTATGTATCATAATATTTTATATTTGAATACATTATTTTATTTGCATCTTTCACAAAATGCTATTAAATTGTCATCATTCAAATAGATATTACTATTGATTTTGAAAGAAGTCTCTTATGCTAACCAAGGCTGCATTTATTTGGTCAAAAATATACAGTTAAATCAGTAATATTGTGAAATATTATTACAACTCCAAATACGTTTTCTATTTGAATATATTGTGAAATGTAATTTATTCCTGAGATGAAAACCTGAATTTTCAGCATCATTCTTCAGTGTTACATAATCCATCAGAAATCATTGTAATATGCTGATTTGCTGCTCAAAAAACATTTGAACATTGAAAACAGGTTATCTGATTTATATTTTTGTGTAAACTGTAATACTTTTTGCAGGATTTCATTTCTGATTAATAGAAAGTTCAAAAGAACAAAACTGATTTGAAATACACTTTTTTGTGACAAGAAAAACGTATTTTCTGTCTCTTTTTATCAACTTAATGCATCAGTGCCGAGTAAAAGTATTGTGTATTTATATATTGATTTATTGATTATTTTTAATCTCGGTAAAAAATTGAAACATGGGAAGAGGGCCTTCAAGATACTTAAAAGAGCATCATTTTTGCAAGTAATCTTTTTCTTATTGCTAAATAGTAGTCATATTTGACAAAAAAGTGTAATAGCACTTTAAATTAGTAAATAAATAAATTAGTATTTTAATTTGCATCAAGTACTGCGTTAAGGTAGCGTGATATAGTCCAAATTTAGATAAAGAAAAACAATATTGTGATCATCAATTCAAAGTGGCAATTCAATAGGAGGAAAAGATTAGCTTTGTTTCATGTCTCAAGAATCAGTGAAATGTTCAATCATCTCGTATCCATAGTGAAATTAGCAGATATCTGAGGAAAAATGAATCTCATCTTACTGCATCCCAACTGTGCTGAATGCCGTTTTAAAGCACTTCTAAAGGTGCTGACTTAACATTTTGCTGCAGCAAAATGTCATTCATTACCATGCAAAATCTAATCTTGCTTAATCAACTGTTTCTAAGCACCGAAATGTCTTTCGCTTCTCACATGTATTCAGCGATGAGTATCTTACCATCTAACAAATTGGTCTTCTTCAAAGAGAAAACCACAGAGAAGTTCACACAAAGATCACACGACTCTCACCTTACGTGAAATGATAACGCAGGCCCGCTCTATTAATTGATACTTCAGGGCCTTAAAGATTGGTATAGTTGTCTAACAGAATGAATAAAGTTGAAGCGATTGTGTTTTAAATGATTTGATAAGCATTACGAGCAAGGTTAATAAAACACGCTCCAGGCTGCTCTTTTCCCCCAACATAGCTGCGTTTTCCACTCTAAACCACCGCATTTTGATACACATTTCTTCAAGGCATGAAAATTTCAGCTACTTATGCTGGAGACATGCTCCTCTAATCATAATTATGCTAGCATTACAGTAATTTAGCCTCAACAGTTCGTTAACTGGCAGGAGCACATGCCACAGGCCTGTTTTGATTGTACTGCTGGGCTCTTGGCTGGCTGGATGAAACACTTCTTATTAACATCAGCTGCAATATCTCAAACGCCATCATGATCACGGATCCTTTCTCCAAGTAAAAATAACCCGCTGGAGTCGTCGCTGATGGTGGTTAAGCGCTAAAGATTGGCCCTGTCTCCATCCATCAGGACCGACGCACTAGTGATCTCAGCAGACAGGGATTTTCTTGCAGTCGCCACAGCAAACGATGAAATCCGCTAATTAGGTTCCCGCCATAATGATGCTTTTTGCGACGACATTATCGTACAGCTTTCGTGGCATGCTGTGTGTGGAAACCTAGCCGTAACAATGATAAATCACAAATGAGATCTTTCTAATAGTTTCCGTTGACAGAAATTACTTACTGGACGTTGTTTTGTCCTGCTGCCTTGCAGATATTGCTGAAATATGGCTTATTGCTAATCCGAAAAATAGGCCGTCAGAACTATCTCTGTCTGTCAGTTGTTTGAGGTGTTTTTGGATTTGATGACATAGCCTATATTTTGCAGGTTATTTAGCAAAATGGTTGAAATGGCTTATAATGCATTTAAATGGAAAGAAAATTGAGAATTTTTAAGTCTTACAGATATTTCTTGTTTGATGTGCCTAATATTCTCTATAGGTGAAAGATCTGGACTGTGGGCAGCCCAATTCAGCACCCGGACTCTTCTACAACGAAGCCAGGCTGCTGTAATAGCTGCAGAAATGTACTGGACAAAACTAACCAGGTGGTTCTCTGTGTGTGTGTGTGTGTGTGTGTGTGTGTGTGTGTGTGTGTGTGTGTGTGTGTGTGTGCGTGTGCGTGTGCGTGTGTGTGTGTGTGTGTGTGTGTGTGTGTGTGCGTGTGTGTGTGTGTGTGTGTGTGCGTGCGTGCGTGTGTGTGTGCGTGTGCGTGTGTGTGTGTGTGTGTGCGTGTGTGTGTGTGTGTGTGTGTGTGTGTGTGTGTGTGTGTGTGTGTGTGTGTGTGTGTGTGTGTGTGTGTGCGTGTGTGTGTGTGTGTGTGTGTTTCCTGTGCCGTCTGTCTGGTAGATATTAACAGGTCACAGCTCGACTGATTCATAGATGGCATCGTTTTACAGGGAGTTTGATGAAGCCAGACTTGTACTATTACATGTGTGATCAAGGGTTAAGGGGACAAAAAAAAGATGAAGACCTGCGTCTGAATGAGTTTGAATGGATTGGGCACAATCCACTGGATGACGAACTGGACTAACAGGCCAATGAATGTACTGAATTACAATTCAAAGAAATGTAGGCACATGCAAATACAGAGTCACTGAAAACACCTATCTGTTATATTAGTATTATTTATAGAAATAGTATGTATTTTTAATATTTTTTACTTCAACTTCTTTCATTTTTTATATTATATTTTAGCACTTAAACATTTTTATCTACCCATCCATCCATCAAACTTCAGGGCTTTTAAACTTTTTCCAAAGATTCAAAAGAGAATGTTTAAGCCAAAATTCCATTTATTTTCAGAAACTTTGCTTATATATTTACAAATGGCAGTTATATATATATATACAATTAATATTATATATTTCAACTAAACACTTAAATTCAAAATCAATAAATAAATTGCAATTTAAAAGGCATTCCCAAGCCTAGCTTATACATGGTTTAACACAACTTTTGATGGATCAAGTAAAATAAACTCCTACTCATCATTTCCTGTTTTATACTGTTCCATTGGTAAATATGTCACATTATGGTAGTAAAATGTGTTGTAAATGCGTTAATATTGATTGATTGACAGTTCCACTCATTATCGCTAAAGAAATGCAAGACATCCTTCTCTGCTACATGCTTTCAGTGGTTTATTTAATGTGAGTTATATGTACAGACATGTTTGTATGTCCTCACGAGAGTTGAATCGCGTTGCCATAGCATCTATGTTAGCAGTATCTAAACCCAGTGCAAAATGCTTTCATTTAAATGCATCAGTTAACATGTAGAACTTGTGCATTTGATACAGTAAATCCGCTCCAGTCGAGGGATTCAGACTCCTTTTGCCTTTTTCTCAGAATAGTTTAGAGATTTTATAGCCTCGTGGACTTGTTCAGGGTTTCTAAGATCACAGCTCTACAATGAGACCTTCCTCCCAGCCTGCATTTTAAGACACTCCTCAAGCTTTCAGCGAGATTCTACATAATGCATTAACGCTTCTCTGCCTGTCATTTATTTATATCCTTTCAGCACACATTTTCACTCTTTGGGGCATTCGTACAGCTACAAAATAACCGTGTGTCATTTGGCTGCCTTCCTTCATTAATAACCATATTTTTTATTAAATATGACAAATGTATTTTGGCGGTGCTGTTGGTCCTCCCTGATGCCTGGAGCTCAGCTCTTTCATGTTTTTGTTTGTTGGACTTTTTGTGTTGTTATTCATCCTGCGTGTCTGGAATCTGAGTCACCCTGTCAAATCCCAGTGAAGCTATATGTTTTTTTTCTCCCCAGCCTTCAGAATTCTTTCTGCAGTAGGAGCCAAAAGGCTTGAGTTTGAACATTTCTCCTGGATCTACTGAGTCAGAGGATTGAACAGAAGTTAGCCAGCCACAGTATTTCACATAAAGTTTCTCGGGTTGCAGAGAAGCCTTCATAAACTTTTTGAAATCTTTCTAAACATTATGGTCTGAAAGATATAGAACACATTGTGAAAAATGTCCACCTATAATTAATTTAAATTGCTGAATTCAATTTTTAAGTATAATCAGCTTGATTGTAAAATTATTTCAACATTACATCAAACCAATTTTACAAATCAAGTTGAATTTCATAGAGCTTTAAGAAGATTGAAATTGCTCAACTTATTTTGATAAAAACACAAGTTGCCATACTTACTGATCATCTAATTGTATACAGTGTACCTTAAAATAAACACTCTCATTTTGTCTGTGTTATTTTAGTAATTATATACTATTGTATTATTTATAACTATTTTTCTTATTTTTAGCGGTTTGTATTTAATTTTAAGCTTTAGTAATTGTAATATTTTGTCATTCTTTTTATTATTATTTTATTTATCAGTTTTTAATTTTAATAAAAATTTTAAGCTTTATTTCAATCAACAAAAATATTTGTAATAGTTTTAGTAAACAGTAGCAACCCTGTATGTTGTTCAAAAACCCGTTTGCATTTCTTTCTTTTTTCTGTCAGTCAGGTTTGGACCAATATGAGTGTCACGGATGTACGGGG
The DNA here is from genome assembly GCA_027564155.1 of Gymnocypris eckloni scoliostomus. NCBI lineage: Eukaryota > Metazoa > Chordata > Actinopteri > Cypriniformes > Cyprinidae > Gymnocypris > Gymnocypris eckloni. Next base: position 34,854,264 of record CM050412.1, on the reverse strand, counting down.
GTGCCAGGAACGAGGAGACGAGGAAGTTCGTTCAACACTTTATTCTCAAAACACAGAGATCGCTGGAGAACAGGTACACACCAAAATGACGTTAATACTGGACAAAGACACTGGGAACACTGAGGACTTATAAAGGGAAGGAAATGAAGGAGCAAACAAGATAATTAATAACACAGGGCTGGGGACTAATCAACTAAAGACACAGGGCTGGGAACTGATAATTACAAATGATGACAGGAACAGGAACTGACCAAATATGGGCACGAGAGGGGAAACACAAGAAACAGAGAGAGAGAGTCTGACATTACCCCCTTCCAATAGGGCGTCCAGCCGTATGACATCGAAAGGGAGGGGGTGGGCGCCTGGAGGCCTCAAGGGACACGGAGACAGGACAGGACAGGAGGCCTCCAGGGCGGCGCCCGTTCCGGGAGCCATGGCGGAGCGGGGAGCTCGGGCGGCCATGGCGGGTCAGGGGACTCGGGGGGCCATGGCGGATCCGAGGACTCAGGAGGCCTTGGCGGGTCAGGGGACTCGGGAGGCCATGGCGGATCGGGGAGCTCGGGTGGCCATGGTGGATCCGGGAACTCAGGAGGCCATGGCGGATCGGAGAGCTTGGGTGGCCATGGTGGATCCGGGACTCGGGAGACCATGGCGGAGGCGGGGCATGGGAGGCCATGGCGGTAGTCCCCCCCAAAATTTCCTTGGGGAAATTCCCAGCAGGTACTCTGGAGAGTCGGACGGGGCCGGCAGGGGCTCTGGAGAGTTGGGCCAGAGCCAGCAGGGGCTCTGGAGAGCTGGACGGAACCAGCAGGGCTCTGGGGCTGGACGGAGCCAGCCGGGCTCTGGAGAGCTGGACGGGCCAGCAGGGGCTCAGGAGAGCTGGACGGGCCAGCAGGGGCTCTGGAGAGCTGGGCAGAACCAGCAGGGGCTCTGGAGAGCTGGGCCGGAACCAGCAGGGCTCTGGAGAGCTGGGCGGAACCAGCAGGGGCTCTGGAGAGCTGGAGCAGGACCAGCAGGGGCTCTGGAGAGCTGGACGGGGCCAGCAGGGGCTCTGGAGGCTGGGCCGGAACCAGCAGGGGCTCTGGAGAGCTGGACGGACCAGCAGGGGCTCTGGAGAGCTGGGCCAGGGCCAGCAGGGGCTCTGGAGAGCTGGGCCAGGACCAGCAGGGGCTCTGGAGAGCTGGGACGGGACCAGCAGGGGCTCTGGAGAGCTGGAGCCAGGACCAGCAGGGGCTCTGGAGAGCTGGGCCAGGACCAGCAGGGACTCTGGAGAGCTGGATGGGACCAGCAGGGGTTCCCGGAACGGAGGCGGAATCCGTGGGGTCCTGGAACAGAGCAGAGTGCGTGGGCTCCTGGGCCGGGCGGGGCTCCCGGGCCGGATGCGTGGGCTCCCGGGCCGGAGCGGAGTGCGTGGGCTCCCGGGCCGGAGCGGAACCTGTTGGCTCACGTGGGCGCTCGGGTGCCGCTGACTCTCGGGGGCGCTCTGAAGAGCTGGACGGAACCAGCGGAGGCATCGATGAGCTGGACGGAACCAGCGGAGGCATCGATGAGCACTTACGAGGAGCGGCACTGGAGGGCGCTGGCGAAGGCACTGGCGAGGTGCAGGCACTGGAGGGCACTGGCGAGGTGCAGGCACTGGAGGGCACTGGCGAGGTGCAGCCACTGGAGGGCACTGGCGAGGTGCAGGCACTGGAGGGCACTGGCGAGGTGCAGGCACTGGAGGGCACTGGCGAGGTGCAGGCACTGGAGGGCACTGGCGAGGTGCAGGCACTGGAGGGCACTGGCGAGGTGCAGGCACTGGAGGGCACTGGCGAGGTGCAGGCACTGGAGGGCACTGGCGAGGTGCAGGCACTGGAGGGCGCAGTCTCGGAGCAGGCACTGGAGGCGAGTCTCGGAGCAGGCACTGGAGGCGCGGTCTCGGAGCAGGCACTGGAGGGCGAGTCTCGGAGCAGGCACTGGAGGGCGCTGGAAGCGCTGGCACTCGGCGGCGCTCGGGAAGCGCGGGCACTCGGCGGCGCTGGAAGCGGGCACACGGCGGCGCTCGGGAAGGGCACTCGCGGCGCTCGGGAAGCGTACTGGCTTGGGAGCGCAACAGCCCGTGGTCTTGGCTTAGCTGAGGGCGGCGGCTCAGGGCTGAGGAGGATGGAGCTGCTGAGGAGGCAGGGGGGATCCTTGGGGTTGGGCAAACGGGAGCCGTTGGAGAGGTATGCGGAGGGTCTCTGCGTGGGATGAGCTGGGGAGATGCGGCGCGTTCCTGCTGGAGTGGGATGACGAGGCCGGGGAATTTCCTCGACTTCCTCGTCGGAACCATTCAGAAAGAAGATTAGGTTAATTAGCTCGATCAATGGAAAATCACTATCTGGAAGATCGCAGCGTATAACTTCATCATCCAACCCCAGCAGGAAACACGCACCCAGAGCGGCCACATGCCAACTCACCCGGTTAGAGAGCTCAAGAAACTCCTCCACATATCTCTCCAACCTCCGACCGCCCTGCCGCAACCCACACAGCCCGTCCTCAGCTGAAGTCATCAGTAATTAGGTCCAGTATTCTGTCACGGTTGTACGGGGGTGCCAGGAACGAGGAGACGAGGAAGTTCGTTCAACACTTTATTCTCAAAACACAGAGATCGCTGGAGAACAGGTACACACCAAAATGACGTTAATACTGGACAAAGACACTGGGAACACTGAGGACTTATAAAGGGAAGGAAATGAAGGAGCAAACAAGATAATTAATAACACAGGGCTGGGGACTAATCAACTAAAGACACAGGGCTGGGAACTGATAATTACAAATGATGACAGGAACAGGAACTGACCAAATATGGGCACGAGAGGGGAAACACAAGAAACAGAGAGAGAGAGTCTGACAATGAGTATACGTAAATGATAACAGAATTCTCATTGTTGGATGAACTATCTCTTCAAGCTTCAAAAGTGCAAAATGATTCGTTCTTTATTCAGAGTTCGACTGAACTGACCCTGGTCTGATTGCAGCAGTTACTGCCTCACTAGAAACTGTATTGTATAGAGAAGACTGGAAAATTATTGCAAAATATGGATTTTTTGCTCCAAAGGAGAAATAAATTCAACAATTCGGGCCGAGAACAACATGACAGTTAGTACATAATGACAGAATTCATTTTCAGAAGAACTGAAAGCATGTTTGCCTCAAAATGCAACCTGGAAATGATTCATGTTCAGTGAGATTTGGCAATTTGAGGTGATATGAGAGTAATTAGATATTAGTCTTTTGTGGACTGAAATTAAGTGACATTGCAAAGCATTTTTTTTAAAGTAAAAATAATTGTTACATTGCACAGTTTTGCACCCTAATATTATTGGAGTGTGGTATAACTAAAGGGTTAGAGTAATATGTTTCTAGTTTTCTAGAGCAGAAAGCAGGTTTCTGGACTTCACCCACCTCGAGGCTTAAAATATAGAGATAGAGACATTTCCCAGAAGCAATATTGTTTCATTTTCTCATAGGAGGTGTGGCAGACAGGCGTGAGTGCCATTGCTGCGGGGGGTTAATTAAGATTTTAGCCATCCACGCTGACCTTTGGAAACTTCCAGGAGTGATCATATCTATGATTCCAGGCAGCCGCCGCATTTCTCGCTTTGAAGTTTCCCAATTTAGCAGACTTTTGCAGAGAAGAGAGTTGGGTCTATACTGAAAATAAAGCACTTTGGTAGAAAGATAATCCCATTTTTACTTACACATTTAGTGTGGTTGCATTTCTCTGTGTGACACAAAGTGGTTTGACCTAAATTTGTGACTATATTTCTGAAGCCTCCATGCACTGTATTTGGGTCTATTAGAGACGGGGAAACGGAGTCATTTTGAACCCAATCTTCAGAAAGAAGTTAAACCCAGCTTGGGAAATCCTGACCCACTTTGAGTTTGAAATAGTCAACGAATATAAGGAGTTCACCCAAAAATGAAAATTTGCTTAAAATGTACTCACCCTCAGGTCATCCAAGATGTAGATACGTTTGTTTCTTCATCAGAACAGATTTTGGAGAAATTTAGCATTACATCACCAGTTCACTAATGGATCCTTTGCAGTGATTGGGTGCCGTTAGTGTGAGAGTCCAAACAGCTGATAAAAATATAACATCCACAAGCAATCCACACCACTGCAGTCCATTACTTATTGTCTTGTGAAGTGAAAAGCTGTGTGTTTCTGTAAGAAACAAATCCATTATTAAGGTTCTTTAACTTCAAACGGTCACCTCTGGCCAAAATATAAGTCGATAATCCACCTCTTCCAGTGAAAAAGTCCATCACCAAAATATTAGTTTAGGACTATTTTAGACTGTTTTTGCTTGTAAACTGTGCTCAATCTGAGCATATTTGTCTCCTGATTCAGACCAGACAACTTTTTTACTGGTTTTCCCTGGAGAAATATAATGAATGGAGGATTCATAATTATCCAAATGTAACTAGAGTGTTGGTTACTTGTGAATTATTATGATGTTTTTATCAGCTTTTTGGAATCTAATTCTGGCGGCACCCATTGGATCCATTGGTTATCAAGTGATGTGATGCTAAATTTCACAAAATGTTCAGATGGAGACCCATCTACATCTTGGATGGCCGCAGGATGAGTATCAATTTTCAGCAAACTTTAATTTTTGGTTGAAAAATTCCTTTAAGAACATGGCAAGCCATTTTTTGGGTAGCTGTTTAGCGCCTATAGTCCATGATTCTGGAAGAAAGGGGCTGTATGTGACAAACACAATCTCATGAAGCGTGGGCAAACTGAGGTCATGAACTGCAGGAGAAAAGCTACCGGCTCTCCCTTTGCAGTGTTATGTCAGGGGGTGGAATCTGTTTGGAATGAACAGTTCTGTCTGTGTCTCTCATCCAGCTGTGTGCATTCCATATGACGCCCTGCATTCCACAATGGAGAATTGCTCAATCCTGTATTCACTCACCTTCCACCCCCCTGCTTACTCGGCGTTGGGAAAACAGTTCAGGAGCTCAGGAATGCAAGTGGGAAGTCACTTTCTCAGATGAACAAAACAGAAGAATCGTGAACGCTTTACATTGGGCTGCTCAGGGTGAAAACAAATCACTGCAAGGACCAACACAAGGACATGCAGTTACTGAAAATAAAAATCTACCCTCATGTCTTGTCCAATGAATTTACATCACTGTAGAACGTGTTAGCCTACAATTTTGTCTTCATATGTTTGTTGATTTAACTTAATTTAACTTAGAGGTTACACTTTACAATAAGGTGTCATTTGATAACATTAGTTAATGTATGAACTAACATGAACAAACAATTATCAATACATTTATTACACTTTATTTGTCTTTGTTAACGTTAGTTACTAAAAAATAAATTTGTTCATTTTAAGTTTATGTTAGTTCATAGTGCATTAGCCAATGTTAACAAACACAACTTGAGATTTAATGCATTAGTAAATGCTGAAATTAACATTATCTAAGATTAATAAATGCTGTAGAAGTATTGTTCATTCTTATGTTAAATAATGAACCTTATTGTAAAGTGTTACCAACTTAAAATAGATCAAACTAAAACAGAAAAACTATAGTTAAACTAATACAAATAACAAATTTTCTCACACTTAAATTTAAAATGAAAACAAAAAATATAAAATAATACTTTACAAATTGAAGTAACTCAAAATTAATAAAAACAGAAACGTATCTTAAATAACCTTGGTGAAAGTGAATGGTGACCACACATTTCTAAAAAATGTCAAGTAAATTACCACCTTCTCCTCACAAAAACCTGTATAACTTTAAAAGTAATATAGAATGAAAGTTTTATGAAAAACCTGTATTTGGTATTTTTTGTTGTTGTCCTTTTTAGAGCTTGTCAGCCTTTGGTTTCCATGCACTTCCGTTCTGTAGATGAGAATTTGTGTTCCACAAAATAAAGAAAGTAAATCATAGTTTGAAATGACATGAGAGTGAGTAAAATACAACTGGGTGATAATTTTGTGTGAACTATCCATATAACATTTCATCCGTGGGGTACATAAATATCTCACTCTACCCACCATTCACTCTTACACACAATACAACACTTTGTGAATGTACCAGTGGGAGGCACAACAATGTCATTCATCCAAAACACACAATAAAAAAATCCCCTTGATTCCTCAATGTTCTCCTCCAATACATGTAATCAGTTTTGAAATTCAACACCAACTCGTAAAAATCATGACATTGTGCAACAACAACAATAACAAGACTTGATACAACTGGAACAGATTATACGCAGACATAACAGACAGAAGGCATTTTGTCATTCATCAGTCAAACTAAAATAAATCTTGCATCACTTCATCAATATGTCACACCAAATGAAAGAGTACATGATGTATCTTAAAGTTAAATTGAAGTATGAATCCATCATCCTGAAATTGCAGGGTACAAGAACATCATCTTTTTGTTAAGGTTTTGGGTGATTATGGATGAATAAATGTGATCAATACATTTTTGTTATTTGTATTTGTATTTTTTATATAATATTTCAGGATGGATATGATCAGGACATGTCCTTTAGCCTACATGTTTTTGGCTAGGCCTATATGAATATAATCCAGATTTAATGTAATCTACAGCATGAATGTTCACATCTGGTTTTTGTTCAGAAACACGGTACAGAATCCTGCATCTCGCAGGGAACAGACCTGCTATTAACATGCAGGGATTTAACCCAGTCACCATCTGGCCAACAACTCTATTCCAGACTTCCGCCTGCAGTATATACATGACCGGTAAGGCTTGACGTACCTGCTCATTCTTGACTATTACACATTTTGGAACAATAGTTTTTTTGTGGATTTTGTCATTATCATTTTGTATTAGCTTTTTTACTTTTCATAAACAAAAGGATTTGAATGTGCAAAATATAGAAAATTGTGAACACAAATCCGCAACCATTAAAAAAAAGTCTGCTGGGTTAGTACACAAATTTAGTCTAATACAGACGCTTGCAAATATATATCGCATCCGCGTGTGACGATAAACTGATCGCTGCTTGCGTTTTAGTTTGGGATTAGTAACAGAGAGTAGCCAAGCACAAGTATTAAGCTATATGAAAAGTTAAAACTAAAGTTAGAAGTTATTCTGAATGGGTGAAATATAGACATGCGCAAACACAATTCGCGTGAGCAGGTATAGCAACTGATGGCTGGTCACCACTTTTGTTAGGATGAGTAGCATGCACAAACACTAGATGAAAAATTAAACAAAAGCTAGATCAGGATAAAAGTTAGTCCGAATATGCAAAATGTAGATGTAAAATACTATGTCAGCAACAGTTAACCATAGCAACTGATCACTGCTCGATTGCTTTTATTGGAATTGGACAGTGCTTGTGGGCTACAATCACAAGTACTAGATCAAAATGTAAAGGTATGATTAAGATAAAAGTTACTCTGAAATGTGAAACATGGTGAAATGTAGATGCTATGTAGATGTAGATAGGAAGTCAGTTCAAATGCATAAAATATGGATGCTTGTGTCGCGAATATAAATTGCTTTTGCGTGAGCATTTGATGAGCACCGTAGCAACTGATTTCTTCAGCTCTTTGGTTAAAATAGTCGACACTCACGAATACAAATCGCATACGAGTCTGCGCCAATAGCCTAGTGGGCATGCAGTGCCAAAAAAAATCATGATTATTATAGCTAAACCATGGTAAACACAAATTAACCATGGTCTTGCTACACTAACCATATAGTTTATCCATGGTATTTGTAGTAAAACTGTGGTTATACAAATGGCAATCAATGTGCCAAAAAACATGGTTACTACACATCACTAATGTACACATCACTAATATTTCAGATTTGTTTTCCATTATTATGTTTAAACGTCTTTAAGATAAATGCGCAAACTAACCCAATACAACTGACGACAGACATGTATAGGCTATACACACATATTCAATGCTTAATCATCATGGAAATATAGTTCATCAGAGTTTGATGTCATTTTTGCTGCATTGCACAAACCAACAGACATTTAATCCTAACACACACGTCCCCCCTAGAATTGACCATATCGACGGATAATTTAGGGAGCTTCAATTAAATTCCAAGGACAACAATTATCTCACATGACTGCATGGATGGCTGCTTGCAAGACTGTGGATGTGTCAGCGTCAAGCGAGCGGCCAATGGGAGGGCGTTTTGCTCGTGACGTCAGGGGGGCTGGTCGTGCGCGTGGAGAGCTCCAGTCAGTCCCGCGAGCTCGGTCAGTCAGTCAGTGTGTGCAGCTGACTCCGCGCGTTCAATGGACTAGGTTCCCAGTCACGTAAGTAAGAAGAAGATGATGATAATGGTGTCTTGTTGCTGAAACAAGGGATAGGCCCGGGGAGAACATCGGCCGTCCCCTCTTGCCTTTGTCCAAATCAGATCCAAGCGCTGGAAATCGTCGGAGTGTGGTTGCTCGCGAAGAGGAGGACATCGACTTCCCTGGCGTAACAAAAGGCGGCTCGCGACCTGGAGGAAATTTTTCCTAGCCATATTTGGTAGATGCATGGACTGGCTTCGCGTGGAGACCCTCTCAAATGAACACGCAGCGCTCTCTCAGGATATCTAAACCCAGCTGGCACTCTTTCCTTTGAATTTAATGCAGCAAAAAAATCATTCTTTAACGTTACCTGCTGCTGCGCTGTATCAACCGTGACGTCACAGCCTTTACATTACACCGCGCCGATTCACGCGTTTTGTGCTCTTGCAACCAAACCGTGCTTTTTTGAGGGCACGCTAATCATAGAGGTCACAATTCGTGCATGCACGTCATTGCATGTGTGCTCAAATGACGCCACATTGTCAGTGCAATTAACGCACATGCATACGATCACCATTACAGTCAAGGGGAATCGCCGCTGCCTTCATGCCCAGTGCTAAATAGAGGGCATCTGTCTGTCATTCACTTCCACCCCTCCTCCAAGACCGTCTGAATCCTCCTGATCTGGACGAACTTTCTCCTATACTCATGAACATACAGAGATCCAGTCCCATTAACATTTCGCGTTATGGGAGATCGAGGCTCAAAGCACACGATTTTGAGGAGCTATCTTGTCTAAGGACTACAGAATCCAACCAGAGTTTCAGTCCCAATTTAGGATCTCCCAGCCCCCCTGAGACCCCTGACTCCTCTCACTGCATTTCTTGCATTGGAAATTACCTTTTGTTGGAGCCCATTGAGGGAGACCACGTTTTCAGAGCCACCCACCTGCACAGTGGGGAAGAGCTCGTGTGCAAGGTAAGAAACACGCACTTATGCGTGTCATTTTTCTACGGAACACTCATGCAATTGCATCAGCTTTAGATAGGGATGTATGCCAGACATGCATATGGCTTACTGCATTCATTAGCGAGGTTCCTGTTGGTGCATTATCAAATGAATGGATTTTCTTTTGCGATTCATCAACAATGACATCAAGTGATGAGTTATAGTCACGTGCAAAAAAGCATGTGGGAATACCCCTGAAGTGTGTGTGTGTGAGCACATGCATGCATTCATGCGTGCAAGTCCACATGACTTTGAAACATAAGACACTCTGAATGGGCTGACATGGGCAGAGAGCCATTAGTAAGAACCTCTTATCTTCTGATGAGAGAATGGCATCCGATGTCCACAGCTATCCTGTTATATTTAGCCCGTCTCTCTCTTTTAGGTGTCTGTTACTAAGCAACATCAAAATTCAGTGTGTGTTTTGGGGACTCGGAAATGCAGCAGAGGTGTAATGCCTTTTGACTCAGCGTTGCATGGATTTCCGTTCTTTTGTTTCAGAATTAGGCATTTTCTCTGAAGATACCAATAGCAGGGCTCTTGTCTTGGGGGGGCTAATACTTTTGCACTCTGTTGGGAAATCGATGATTGCTTCTAATTGAATTCAAAATGCCCTCTCTCTTCCAGGTGTTTGATATCAGTCGATACCAGGAGTCCTTGGCTGCTTACTTTGTGCTAGGCATCCATGAGAATATTAACCAGGTAGTGGAGATTCTTCTGGGGGATACGCGAGCGTACGTATTCTTCGAAAGAAGCCATGGTGACATGCACTCTTTCGTTCGCACTTGCAAGAAGCTGCAAGAGGAAGAGGCTGCCAGACTTTTCCATCAGATAGCATCAGCTGTGGCGCACTGCCACGACAATGGCCTGGTCCTCAGAGACCTCAAGCTGAGGAAGTTCGTCTTTAAGAACGAGGACAGGTAAAGAAGCTACTAGTAAGGTTGTTGGGTTCAAACAGAACATGCACATTTGGTCTTTTAAAGAGAGGTTTGTTTTGCATGGATAGCACATTATTCACATGCTGTGAGTGTAAATATGGTATATTACTGATGTGCTTCTTATTGAAACAAACATTATTGAAGAGGTTGCCCCCTCCTTTTTATGCAAATAGCTTATATTTAATTTACAATTGTGAACCATAAATTGCTACTTGCTGTTGTCATTGGCAGCTGGTATTAGGGGACATTCCCATTCTAGAGAGCATAGGATTGAACACAAATTTGGTTACACACCTCAGATAAAGATTTTTGAAGCCACAAAGGATTTTGTTGATAGTGTAGTAATATATGAAGCACTTCTCACACAGAAGTCACTTTCAAACCAATGCAAACATTTGCACGAGCAGCTTAACCATTGTGACTGGATTTTTCCTGCAAAAATGAGTAAAAGTGACAGCACCAAAATTTTTAATTGGAGAGGAGTACTACAATGTTTTTATTTACTTTTGAATGAGTAATATCATATAAATGGCATTAATGCTTAAAGGCATAGGTCAAAAGTCATTCCAGTTTTGTTTTCATGGGGTCTTTAGTGATGTCTTCATTCCATGATATTAATAAAATTGTTGTGGTTTTACCATCTCATACTCTCAGTGGTATCTAGAATGTATTCGCCATCTGAAATGCTACAGGTCTTTATTAATTTACCCATATAGACATCTACAGTATTTAATGGGATTTTAGGCTGGTATTATAAATGCCTTATTTAAGGTCAACCTGGAATAAAAAAATTACAATATTTACTTTCTTAACAAAGATTTCAGGTCATTTCTGTGCAACTATGTATTAGTGATGCACTTAGTTATATTTTTTAAACAAAAACGGAAATTAAAGTTTTAATTTAGCCAAAAATAAAGTGGTTGAATTTAGTATGCTGTTCAGGGTGTTGTGTTCTCTTATGATAAATGAAACCAGTCATAGTAAAGTTCTCTGGCATTGGGTTGCCAGCACTTTATATTTTAGTAACACCTTTTACATATTAATAGTTCAGCATCTATTTTGGTCATGGCAAAGTGCATAAAACCGTTGACAAGTTTGCCTGTTGTGGCTTATCCTCAATCTGTGCACGAAATATATGGACACTGTCAAAAAGTGCCATCAGAAAAGTGATAATTAATCCTCACTGTTTCAATCAGTGGTTTCATCCAAAACGCAATATATATTTTCTTTGCTGTTGCTGCTGAATATTTTTGATTGCTTCGGTGCATTACTATTTTTCATTTTTGTCATACAAGTTATTACAAAAAATATAGCTTTTTGTATTCAGTCATGCTCCAACTCCGAAATACCTTTTGTTTTTGACTGACATCAGCAAACCCTCATAATTTTCGACCCCTCCCCTTCAATTTATTTCCAGTGATCAACATTGTCCCGTCGTTTGTTTTTCTATTTGTATACCCTGTTTCGCTCCAAAAAAGGTCATGTTGTTGAAGTAAAATAGTTTTGAATGGCATTAAGTGTTAAGTTTTTTTTAAATTAGCCTGCCCATATGTTTGGCAGTCAAATTAATCTGAAATAATCCCAAGCTTGTGTTATGAATCTGGGTGGCCTTCCCGTTTAAGCTAAATGGCAGTTGCCCCAGTGGCCAAATGAGTCAGCTCAGCTAGATTTCCTCTGGCTTGCTCGATGGAAATGGAGAATGTTGCCCGGTGCTTTAAATGTGAGCTCGGTGACCTTACTGTTCACATGCTCTGTGGTCTGGTGCTTCAGCCATCCACCTTTCAGTGAGTGATTGCAGACGAGCGCAAGTAAATGTGGCCAAGGGTGGTGAGTATTACCCTGGCCAGAAATCAAACACCAAGGGCGCACCAAGATTGAAACCAGAGAGGAAAGCGAGCCAGACAGAACTGCATTCCTCGGCGTAGTGGGTTCCTGACCTGGTTATGTCATGAAGAAGGACGCTTGTAATGTTCTGCCGTCACATGCTAGAGGCCGCAGTGCAGTTCGTCTGGAATTGCCCCCTAATGTACAAGTGTATGTATACACGTGTCCTCCTCCGCTTTTCCTGCTTTGGTGTGGGCCGGTGTGTTCTTTGCAGGCTCTTGACCCGGTGTAACTCAGCCGCGTCGTGGAGCTGTGACTCACATATGCTGCATGTCATTAAGAGAATATTTAGAGCATGCTGTGTTCTTTTTGCACAGCGATGCATGGAAACGGGTCACAAGTTCAAGTCAGAAGGGGCATCCTGTTCATTTCTGACCTTCAGGTCATTTAGATGCCCTGCAACCTTTCCACGCAGCAGCATACCGCTTGTCGTGAAAAATGACTATTTGACTATTTTGAGCTCCGAGGATTGGATCGGTGGGCGTGCAGTTTCATTCGGATGGTTTCTGATTCAGAATCTGAGTCACGAGGCAGTTTAAAGAAGACCTCAAATATGTTTTTATTGCATATGTTGTTTTTTATTTTTTTGTCTTTGTAACTTGGGCTGCACGATGTAGTTAGTCTCAGGGTTTTTCAGCTTTTTGATGAATAAGCAGAGATGCAAATTATGTAATTTGACAAAACTGTAAGCACATAAAGGGAGTTGCATAACTCCACAAAAGTTTGGGGTCGGTAATATTTATTAAAATACATTTGAAAAAGCCTGTTATTCTTACACAGGCTGCATGCATTTATTAGTTAAAAATAATATAAACTATTATGTGAGCTCTCTAATATCATTTAAAATGTCATTTATTCCTAGGATGCACAGCTGCATTTTCAGCATCATTACTCCAGTTTTCAGTGTTTCGTGATCCTTCAGAAATCATTCTGATATGCTGATTTGCTGCTTATCAATGTTGAAAACCGTTGTACTGCTTAATATTTTTGTGTAATCCACAATATAGAAAGTTCAAAAGAACAGCATTTATTTGCAATATAAATCTTTTTTAAATTATAAATATCTATACTGTGACTTTTAATAAATTGAATGCATTATTGCTGAATTAAAGTATTAATTTAATTAATATATATGTAAATATGTCACGGTACATCACGGTACTGTATCTAAATATCAATTTGTCACAGTATTTTACTAATATCACTTGTTTTTACGTTTGATGCAAAATGATCATTGAACCATAGTTATGAATCTGATTCGTGAACATGACTTACCCTAAACCCTGATTTTGCATCAAAGTCATTATTAAAACATCTTGATGCTCTCATACTTTCAAGACTAGAAGAACAGAAATCAGTCTGAAATGCTTTTTAGAAAACATAGCGCCAAATAAAAAGCGACTTAAAGTATCAGAATGTTGTTTTATTTTAGATTTCTGTAGCAACAGAATCACTGCAGATATATAGCAGATTGTTTGTAGTCTTATGTAGGTTTCATGTTTTTTCATTATTATACAAATTACATGATTGCAGTGGAAAAACTAGGATCACAGGGAAATAGTGATGGTTTGAGGAATTCCATCTTTGTTGTGGCATTATTCCTGCTTTTTATAATTCCCAGAATGAATACCAGATTTCCCTCTGGATTAGACTGGCAGGAATGTCCCGAGGCTATCTTTATATTGCCTTTTTATGCAAGGGATTTACAGTCCAATATGTAGAGGATATTTATGCTTTGCTGTCGAAAAACTGCAATAGTAGAGGAAAATATGATTTGAAAGGGTTTTTTGTATTATTTTGGACTGACAGATTTGGATGCATGGATTTCTCTTAAATTGATTATCTCATTGTTTTTGGTCATATAATTTTTGAATGATCTTGAAAGCCTAAAAGTTTGCTTCTTTTAATTTATTTACATCTTTAACTTTTTTATTTAAAAACAACATTTTCAGTCTGTTTTATCTTAATTTGTTCCATTTAATGTATATTACAACTTTTCTGTTAGTAGTTTGTCCGTCATTTCCCATTGGAAGCCATAGAAGCTTCTATGATACTTTTGCTTCATTTCATGTACAGGAGCATCTCAATCAATTATAATGTAGTGGAAAAGTTCATTTATTTCAGTAATTCAACTCAAATTGTGAAACTTGTGTATTAAATAAATTAAATGCACACAGACTGAAGTAGTTTAAGTCTTTGGTTCTTTTAATTGTGATGATTTTGGCTCACATTTAACAAAAACCCACCAATTCACATCTCAACAAATTAGAATACTTCATAAGACCAATAATAAAAAAAAAAATTGTGAATTGTTGGCTTTCTAGAAAGTATGTTCATTTACTGTATATGTACTCAATACTTGGTAGGGGCTCCTTTTGCTTTAATTACTGCCTCAATTCGGCGTGGCATGGAGGTGATCAGTTTGTGGCACTGCTGAGGTGGTATGGAAGCCCAGGTTTCTTTGACTGTGGCCTTCAGCTCATCTGCATTTTTTGGTCTCTTGTTTCTCATTTTCCTCTTGACAATACCCGTAGATTCTCTATGGGGTTCAGGTCTGGTGAGTTTGCTAGCCAGTCAAGCACACCAACACCATGGTCATTTAACCAACTTTTGGTGCTTTTGGCAGTGTGGGCAGGTGCTAAATCTGCTGGAAAATGAAATCAGCATCTTTAAAAAGCTGGTCAGCAGAAGGAAGCATGAAGTGCTCCAAAATGTCTTGGTAAATGGGTGAAGTTACGTTGGTTTTCAAAAAACGCAATGGACCAACACCAGCAGATGACATTGCACCCAAAATCATCACAGACTGTGGAAACTTAACACTGGACTTAAAGCAACTTGGGCTATGAGCTTCTCCACCCTTCCTCCAGACTCTAGGACCTGGGTTTCCAAATGAAATACAAAACTTGCTCTCATCTGAAAAGAGGACTTTGGACCCCTGGGCAACAGTCCAGTTCTTCTTCTCCTTAGCCCAGGTAAGACGCCTCTGATGACAACTGTAGCCAAATTCCTTGACACGTCTGTGTGTGGTGCTCTTGATGCCTTGACCCCAGCCTCAGTCCATTCCTTGTGAAGTTCACCCAAATTCTTGAATCGGATGCTTGACAATCCTCATAAGGCTGCGGTTCTCTCGGTTGGTTGTGCATCTTTTTCCTTCCACTCAACTTTCTGTTAACATGCTTGGATACAGCACTCTGTGAACAGCCAGCTTCTTTGGTAATGAATGTTTGTGGCTTACCCTCCTTGTGAAGGGTGTCAATGATTGTCTTCTGAACAACTGTCAGATCAGCAGTCTTCCCCGTGATTGTGTCGCCTAGTGAACCAAACTGAGAGACCATTTTGAAGGCTCAGGAAACCTTTGCAGGTGATTAGCTGATTGGCATGTCACCCTATTCTAATTTGTTGAGATTGAATTGTTGGGTTTTTGTTAAATGTGAGCCAAAATCATCACAATTAAAAGAACCAATGACTTAAACTACTTCATGTAGTGTGCAGTGAATTTATTTAAAACATGAGTTTCACAATTTGAGTTGAATTACTGAAATAAATGAACTTTTCCACTACATTATAATTGATTGAGATGCACCTGCATTTTGTATGTTCAAAAAACATTCACAAGGGATCCATTTAGAGTTTTTCAGTTCAATTGTTGTATCATCCATCTTGAAAGCCAACAAACCAATAATCGTTTCCCTTTTACTTATTTAACACCTCATGTCTTCCAAATATGTACATTTTCATGTTATTCTCTGTCTTTCCCAGAAACCTTGTAAAGTTGGAGAGTTTAGAGGATACGTACCTCCTAGAAGGAGGTGATGATTCGCTCTCTGACAAACACGGCTGTCCAGCCTACGTCAGCCCGGAAATCCTCAACGCAAATGGCAGCTATTCTGGTAAGGCGGCGGACGTGTGGAGCTTAGGCGTGATGCTCTACACCATCCTGGTGGGCCGCTACCCGTTTCACGACGTGGAGCCCAGCTCGCTGTTCAACAAGATCCGCCGCGGCCAGTTCAGCATCCCCGAGACTCTAACGCCCAAAGCCCGATGCCTCATCCGTAGCATTCTGCGGCGAGAACCGGCCGAACGTCTCACCTCCCGAGAGATCCTGGACCATCCCTGGTTCTCGGCCTCTGGCGGTTCGGCGGCCGCCACTAGCCACGGAAGAGGCGAGCGAGAGTTGGACCAAATGGTGCCGGAGGCCAACATGGAAGAAGAACTGGAACAGTTCTTTAGCTGAGCACAAACTTGTCAGATGTTATGCCACGTCCTTTAAGATTATCAGAAAAAAGAAATACACTCATTAAAAATGGTGTCTAGCATAGTTTCTCATTCCGTGAAAAGACATGGTCTGTTCTGGCTTGGGTGGAAAGGACTTCTTCCTAAGCTAGGAATTCTGGACGAAGCGCGTCGAGTGATGTAGCAAGACTTACTTTGGTTTTTCCTTTATTTCCGTTTGTTTTTGTCTTCATTTTATGTGGTGCTCACGAGGTGTACGAGTCACAGTAAGCTACAAACATGCATTACAGCACAGGAGAACGCAGCCAAGGAACAAAGAAAATATCAGGCAAAACTGCTCAACCTCTCCAGTTTCCAGCTCTGATTTGTTGACCGTCTCTGAGTTACTTGTTTTCCTCAAATGCAAATTGTTGGTTGCGTCTCAATCTGATCCTCGGTTTAGTTTTAAGTATAGCTTTTCAACAGCCCTCCAGGTCAATATGGTCTGCGTAGACCATGTCATTTTTTTGTGTTTGGATTCATTTTGGCTGCATTAAGAACGATTTGTGTTTCATTAAGCTGTTCCTTTTACTATTATTGCTGCTTTTTTTGATCTAACCATAACTGAAACTTTCTCCGTGAGTCTTCAAAGAATAAAAACGTCAAGCACTTGACTCGCCTAGGCTTGTAGATCTTCTCTGGACTAGTGTCATCTATTTAACTTTTAGTTGTTTTTCTTTTGCTGGAGCAAAATGTATCTCTTTTTATTTTATTTATAAGGTAACTACTATATTTAAATAGAAATACGTGCAGGGTTTTTGTTGTTTTCTTAACCGCCAGTTTTCACAAATATTGTTGGCAATACATTTGACACAGGACAGGTTTGACTTTTTGTATCAAAGTTTGTCCCAAGTTGGAAGGTCTACGATTTAACGTCAGTGCCAGTAATCGCGCACCCCAAACGCACGCTGAATGTTTTGTTTTCTTTTGCATTTGACTCCATAAATATTAGACAATATTTCTACGACTACACTGTCTCTAGTACCTCATGTTAACTCTACCGCCTGCATAGGTCTGTGAAATGATCATGTTTTGAATGGGTACATGTAGACATGTTTCGTCGTATATCAATGTTACTTGAAATCGTGATTTATATCTAGTAAATGGCATGTGCCCTATGAATGCTTTAGCCTGCCTAGCAAGAGGGGAGTTCATTTTTCAGTTTCGCTTTCTTAAAGAAGAATCTTGCGAAGGATTTACTAGGAGTCCAATTGCGCTTAAGAGTTTATTTGTATTGTTTTTTCTTCCTCTGGTCATTGTGCTTTTACTCATTTTGTAGAAGGAACTTTTCTAACCTAAGTTGGTGCTGATATGGTGCTAATTTTGAAGTATGTTTTTCTTTTTCATTCGTTAATTTTTTCTCATGTTTTCGAGGGGAGGGGGGAGTGCATGGTGGGATATCTGCCTCAGATGCTCTGATTGTAATGTAACAGATTTTTGGTGTTTTGTCCAGATTTATTCAGTAAATAAATTGTGAACTGCACACTGAATACTGCATCGTTTTGTCCTGTCTTTTAAGCACATAAACACACAAATAAACAATGAACTAATTATATATATATTTGTTTACGTAGTTTGTGTGTGTACTGTGTATATTTATTATATATATATATATAAATACACAGTATATATTTAGAAAATATTTACATGTATATATTATATTAATTTATATATAAATATTTAACTAAATGTTTTCTTAAATGCAAGTGTGTCTACTTATATATACGTAATAAA
The DNA here is from genome assembly GCA_027564155.1 of Gymnocypris eckloni scoliostomus. Lineage (NCBI taxonomy): Eukaryota > Metazoa > Chordata > Actinopteri > Cypriniformes > Cyprinidae > Gymnocypris > Gymnocypris eckloni. The sequence continues at coordinate 34,836,141 of CM050412.1, read as the reverse complement.
TATACACAAAAATCATTTGACAGCACTAATATATATATATAAATAAATTGCATATGTATTTTTTAGTATGTATAAGAATATGTATTGATCATTAATATATATATAAAAGTAAATTAAAATGTAATATCAATCATTACATAATACATGCACACACATTTAATGTATCAAAATGGTGTCAGTTGTACTATCTATCTATCTATCTGTCTATCTATCTATCTATCTATCTAAAAATGTCAAAGTGTACTTCTGTTAACTAGCACAATTATCAGATAATGCTGATCATTATCTCAAAATGGATGATTAATTGGCTTGCCACATGTTAGTCTATCACGACTCATATTCAGGCCCTTTTTTATACCCGTTGGTGTTCATGGTTTATGTTCTCTCTCTAGTTTGGATATTTAATACCTTTGAACTTCTGGACATTAAGACTTGTGATAATTCACATGCAGGCATCACTCTCTATGACTTCATAATCTAAAGCATTTTTTCCCTCAACAGATTGGTTGATTTCACTGCTTGACTGCCACTAAATCTGACTAAAGCCTGCTGGGAAATACTACATCAAATACAGATTAATGTCTTGTGCATTGGGCCCATTTTCTATGATCTGCAGCTGAAGGCTTGATCTGACCTTGCAGCCTTGGTGTCATGTGCAGTCATGCCATAAAACACACACAAAGTACATTTAACACTTGTGTCCCTTGTGGACCTGACATTGATGGTCCAACTGAAACACTAATGCGGAGGGTTTTTCAGAAGTTCACATTATAAATACATTTTCTATTAAAATACACTCCAAGAGCCAACACACAATATAAAAAGCTGTTGATATTTCATACTCAGCCCCTCTAAATTCTTGTACAAACACACCTCCACACTTCCAGAAAAGAGTGTTTTTTTACGTGGGCAGTAGCCAAACTGTGCTAAATAATAGATTAGTGCATTTTTGTGCCAGATGTGCATGTGCTGCAACACTTGGCCCATGTTCAACTAACTAATGCACAGAGCTCCAGAACATGTATGCATGCACTTCTGGTTTTATCCACCTGTGCATTCATGACCTTGCAGCTACTAAAGTGTCTTGAAGTGCATATGGTCATTTAGAAGCACCTTTCAATTTTGAAGCATGTTATAAGATTAATTGCAACTTGCAAAATGTATAGAAAGTTATTGATTAAAATAAAAATCAATACATATTTATATATCATTGAGTTATGTAATTTCTTTATAATTGTTTGTGAAACTAGTATCCTAAAATCTAAGTGAAAACGGTCACTTAACACTATTTTCTACAATTTTATTTAAAGTAATAAAAATAAACCTTTCAAATCAAAGTTTTAATTTCAACATATTTTAACTGTATACATTTTAATATTTATATATATATATATAATTGTGTGTGTGTGTGTGTGTGTGTGTGTTTGCGTGTGTGTGTGTGTGTGTGTGTGTGTGATTATTATCATTAGTTCTATTATTATAATTTGCTAACATGACAAAAAAAAGTTTCCAAAGTTGTAAATAAAAAAAAATTGTTAGAGTACGTTTTACTAAATGATGTTACGTTTAATTCAAAGTGTTATTTGCCGTTTCATTGTAATGTTTGCGGAATTTACAAGCAATTTCTAAGTGAAAATAGTTTCTACATATGTTTCAGTTTAGAAGTTAAAGGATTAGTTGCAACTTGTATTTTGCGATTAAAAATGATAGGAAAATGTTTTTATTTCAATATATGTCAAGTATTTTTTCTATAGTTTTCTTTATTTAGGACTTTTATGGAAGTTGAATAATTATTTGCATGTTTTTTTTCAGTTCTGATGGGTGCAAAGGAGATTTTAAAATGAAAGTTCCTGGGGCTCATTACTCAGACCCCATTTAATAAAGCGATCTACAGTTACTCGAATTAGCATTCTCATCTGATAAGAGCAGGCAGTTGTGTGTGCAAACCCAAACAAAACAACTAGTGTGTTCATAAATAATATTTCTGGAGATAATCTTCTCTAATCACTGCTGAGACCAAATTGAATATCACACTGTGTAAGACACCATTAGTTTGACAGTTACTGCCCATCGTGCTTATTTTAATTTAGCCCTGCAGCATAGTGTGGATGTAATGGCTTTCAGTGGAGCGATAATCACCCGCAACATTGTTCATCTGACGCCCCCTGGTGGACACATGACAATTGTGCCATCATTTCTGCAAATTAATCCCTTAAATCACATCCCAAAAACCATTGTACAAGCATGAATGTTCTCCACAGGCGGTATTTCTTTGTTTTTGTATTTATTTAGTGCAAATATGACTGTCGCAGCAGTGTAACCCATTCACAGCTCTCACTCCTTCCCTACACACTTGTATCTGCTTTATATCTGTTATCATTCATGTTGTGTAGTTAATCTCTCGATGCAGACATCTGGAAGAACAGGCACAGAGCGCTTAGACTGTAATAAAAAGGATTAAAGAATGCCGTTCATTCTTAGGGAACGGTGCCATTTGTGTCTATAAACATTTCAGGCTCATTTGATTTGAAAAGGTTGCAGCTGAATAAAGAAAACGTATGGTTCCTCCTCACTCCCTTAAAGTTGATCATCAGAAACATCCCATCATTAGTTTTAAAGGTGTAAATGTCACATGAAGCTCAGTGAAGGACATATTCATATCCTGCATTTTCTCAGGAAACGTTTTATTTAATTGAAAGCAAAACTTATTTTATAGAAATGTATTTTTTAATTCATTATATGCCTGATGAAGGTTTCATAGTAAATTATATAACAACAACAAAATAAAAGCTCTTTAAACTGCTATTCAACACAATTCTATACAACAAATAAAAAGTATTTACAAAAATATAATATAGATTTATATTAAAATATGTTTAAAATAAAATATTGTTAAAATATGCATAATTGCTATATCAAGAAAAGGCTGGAAACAATGGGTTTGTAAAGGCCAATAAATAAATAAATATTAGATTTGATTGATATATTTACTTTGTTGGTTTGAAGCACACTGATTGAACACCAATCAGAACGCAGTGGAACTTTTCATTAAAATTGTCCCTATTCGCCAATCAATCATTACTTTTGTTCAGTCTTTGCATCATTACATTGATTGTTTTATTTGAAATCAACACATTTTAGCCCCAGGCGATAACGTGTGAAATAAACCCTACAGAGAAAGGGAACGCTTGGGCTCAGCACGTTATGATATTGGCAGAAATCAGAGAAGCAGCTCAGCGGGGCTCGACGTGCTGTAAACTGCCAGAGATGGGATGATGTTGAGTTTACAGTGCAGTTGGAGCTCCTCCGTGTTTATTTCTCTTTTCCTGCCTGATTCCAACACAGAAGCGGCTCAAACCAACTCTAGGAAGCAGGCCAGAGCTAACACTTCATTTAGTGCACTTTCCCCCTCTGCGTGTTTTTATATCCTAAACAAAGCCTGCGTGGATATGCCAGTATGCTGCAGCTTACATCTGGCTTACGGGCTTCTCATTATCCTGCATGTCAATAAACAGATGAGTTCCTCGTCGGAATGGAGCAGAAGCATTTTGACAATGCAGCTACTGTACCCTCAACGACCAATCAGGGTGAAGTAACCTGCGTCAACATTGCTAATAGCAGGCGATTGTGTGTATTTTCCATTCCGGCAGAGCCAGGAGTTTGTGTACTATAACTCGACCCAATCCAAACACCGAACAGACTCTTACTGTTGCTCCCTTGAGGTCCACTAAATACAGGTACGTTGACACCCTGAGCTGGTTTAGGCCTACTCTCCTCATAAAGCTCACATGATCTGCAGAGTCCCTGCTGGATGCCATTCATTAGTGGTTCGGCTCGATCATTAACTCACTTGATCGGTTATTGAGTTGCTGGTTAATCCAGAGCACAGATCTCATGGCTTTCATGCATGCATGTGCTGTTTACAGTAAATCATTAAAATCACTGTAACTAACACGTGTAACTAACAAGTGCTTTTTTCAGAATTTCATAGGTTTCCACAGAAATATTAGCAGCATTTTTTTCAATATCTAAAATAATGTTTCTTATTATGTGTCAAATCAGAATATCAGAATGATTTCTGAAGATCATATGACACTGAAGACTGGAGTAACCTCAGGAATACATTAGATTTTAAAATATACTAAACTAGAAAACTGTTATTTTAAATTGTAATAATATTTCACAATATTGCTGTTTTACTGTATTTTTGACCAAATAAATGCAGCTTTGGTGAACATTATATTTCCTTAAATAAACTTTCAAAACCTTTCCAAAGTTTTGTTTTGGTCAAATAACTACATAAACACTTACAAATAAAACAGTTAAAAATATAGTAAAGTGTGTACATATATATATATATATATATATATATATATATATATATATATATATATATATATATATATATACTTTATTATATTGTTAACTGTACTATTTATGTATATATATATATATAATGTATGTATGTATATTCATCACATAGTATTTGGATGTGTTTGTGTTTGTCATTCTGTTATTTATTGGCCAGTAGATGGCGCACTCACATACAGAGTGTTTAAAATAGTATTTTAAGAGACAAAAGACCTTTTACCATGGTAACTGCTGATTCTACCACAGTTATGTATTACTTCAATAAACCAACGGTGACTTGGCTTTTGCAGTTAAAAAAAAAATTCCAGAAATGTTAATACAAGAAGGACTGAAGACAAACACGATTTATAATGAAAGAGAAGTCTTATAGAAACTGAAATAAAAACTTGTATCCAGGAGGGCAGCTGAAATAATAAAATAAAAATGAAAGATTTTCAATATCTTTCATCATTATTATTTTATGCTTTGCCATCGTGTTTGTGGTTGAAAAGCAATAAAAGGTTATTTTTCTCTTCAGATAAATAATCTCCTTTCTTTTACTCATATTAGTACATCATAAATTGTTATAATGCTAATAAAATGGACCTATTATATTAAATGCAAACAGCTGGTAGCTCTAATATTTATATATTTATTTTGTGAATAATTTGCATGTGTTATACAATAGATGCCATAAACGTGTGTGTGTATATACCGAGATTTGAGTGTATTTTATATTATAATGCCGATAGATCATTTCTGCAATCAAACAGGTTTTACTGAAAGTATTCTTTAACAAATTCATCCAGGAGCAAACGATCTGAGCTGCTTTGCACATTTATTTTTAGCTTTTCTGTCAATATTGCTTCTTTTATGCTGTTTTTCAGAGGAGAAACATCTGAGACGAAGAGCAACCCCTGAGAAATGTGTTGAGTTTCACCACTAACTGAAAAGGTAATTGCTAGTTTCTTCATTCATCTTCATCACACTGTTTGTCAGCCTGGTGGTGGTTTTGCTTTCACACGGACCAGTTAAATGGTCAGCAAACAAGCCACAGGATGACAGTACTGAGATAGAGAGAAAGTGTGTGTGTGTGTGTGTGTGTGTGTGTGTGTGTGTGTGTGTGTGTGTGTGTGTGTGTGCATCTTTTTTGTCAATACTCAATTGTCCTCCCTGTTGCTCTTCCTCTAGATGGGAAATGCTGAAAATAGCAAACGGGAAGCATTGCCTCCTAATTGCAGCTAACAGTAGTCACTTTCCGTATTGATCACACATTAGATACAGGCTGCAGGAGGACGGTTGTGTGGAGTGGATTAAGGGTTGTCTATTCCATTCTTAAAGCCTCCACACAAGCCTCCAATTAATGTCTCCGCACACAAGGGTTTTGCTGAAATGTTTAAGGACCACTCTTCATCGTGGCGGTGGTCACTTTATGTATGAAGTGCTCTTTTTGAAAGCGAGAATATCTCAAATTGAGGTTTAGGATGTCCTTGACTAGCCTCTTGTGTTGTGCTGTTCTAATGGATGTTTTTACACACTTTCTGAACATTAATGAGCATTATGCGTTTTTCCACACACAGTTTTTGAAATCAAAATAGCATTTAAGCATATAACTACACAGTGAACCCAACGCAAATGACTCTGTGCCTCCGGGAACCTGCTTATTTGAGACTCTGTAACATGTTGTCCAGTGTGAAAATAGTGCCTCATCTTTTTACAGAGACTCTTTGTATGGTTTTATAGTCAGCCTGCATAGCAGAGATGAAAATACTGATGCACAGATACACTTTGATGCAAAAGATGGTTCTTTTCGGGTTTATGTTATGTTGAATCGACACGCATGAAAAGGAGCATCAAGGCACCGATCTACAAATATGTGCATTTATAGAAAAGTTTTTTTCAGAGACTTTTCAAACAACTCAAAACTTTGCATACAAATGCATCAGATCAATGTCGGAGGTTTTTAGGCAAAGCAGGAGGTGATGTCTTTCTGAAAGGCTTGCAGTGTTTTAATCAAGCATGAATAATATGACTCTTCAAAAGTGTATTTTTTATGTTTTTAAGAAGTCTCTTTTACTCACTAATGCTGCATTTATTTGATAAAAATTTAGAGAAAATTGTGAAATAATATTATAATTTAAAAGTACTGCTTTCTGTTTGAATACGTTTTCAAATGTAATTTATTCCTGTGATGAAAAGGTGATTTTCCAGCATCATTACTCCAGTCTTCAGTGTCACGTGATCCTTCAGAAATCATTCTAATGGACCCGTTTCACAAGACTGTGACTGTTTAACGGCCATCAGCATCGCAAATCCTCAAATGTTTTTCATATATATATTTTTTTAAATGTATTTATAACATTATCCTTTGTATTATATTACCTTTGCATCAAATTACAAAACAATTGTTTACTCCAATGCGAGGGTGTTTCTAAAGCAGCGTCTATGGGAGGGATGGTAAATTTAAAATCCTTTGCTCTTCTGACTGCTGTTATCAGTCTCTCTCAATTTTTGTATTTTTATTAAAAGTCATGAAAATACTATCGTAGAGTTTTTTTTTATTTGTGGTACTCTTCCATTTACTGCTCTTCAAGTTAACCCAACTATGATGACTTCCGCTGCTGAGAAACCCGGAGAAATGTGAAAAAGGTCCATAAGCTGATTTGTCACTCTAAACATTTATTAATATCAGTGTTGAAAACAGTTTAAAACAACATTTATCTGAAATATAATTTGTTTTTATTCTAACTGTCTTTACTGTCATCAAAAGTGACAGTAAAAATATTTATAATTTTACAAATTTCTTTTTTCTATTTCATATACATCCTTATATAAATATATATCCTTTATTTAAAGAAACCCCAAACTTCTGAACAGCATTGTGTAAAAGAAGCTGTTCACACAAATATTTTATTATTTGCTGGCAATTATTTACAATGTTATTTGCTTCATGCCAATCCAAAATCCGTATGCTTTTTAGTTTTCAAAATAAGCATATCTGACGAATCTTCATCCATGTCTGTCAGGCTCTAAAACGGTCCATAAAAGCGATCCATATACGACATGTGCAATACAGAAAAACAACAGCATATGTGACCCTGGACCACAAAACCAATCTTAAGTGTCAATTTTCAGAAATTGAGATTTCTAAATAGGACAATATTTGGGCGAGATTAAACTATTTGAAAATCTGGAATCTGAGGGTGCCAAAAAAAATCTAAATATTGAGAAAATCGCCTTTAAAGTTGTCCAAATGAAGTTCTTAACAATGCATATTACTATATTAAGTTTTCATATATTTACTGTAAGAAATGTACAAAATATCTTCATGGAACATGATCTTTACTTGATATTCTAATGATATTTGGCATAAAAGAAAAATTGCTCATTTTGACTCATACAATGTATTTTTGGCTATTGCTACAAATATACTCCAGCAGCGACTTTAGACTGGTTTTGTGCTCCATGGTCACACATGTGTTTGGAGTGACATGAGGCTGAGTAAATAATGAACTGTTCCATTAACATGAGTACAGATACGCTTTCTGAGCGGTGTGGGGTGATGGATGGAAGCAAAGGTCAGAGCCCGGCGGTACATTAAACTAGCTGCTTGCAGATGGATGAAGTTGTTAGTGAACGAGGGCTGGACAATCCCACCATACAGGTGAGGCTTTTCCTCTGGTGACCAATTATCCAGACGGCTCTGTCCAGCCTCTATAATGGAACATGGACTAACGGGGGCGGTCAGCAATTTAGATTTGGATCTCCGTGTCTTTCTTTTCCATGCGTCTAATGAAAATTGAACTGTATGTGCAGAAAGCAATGGACCTTATATTGAGCAATTCCAGGAAGTCTTTGAATGCAAGAACGGCCTGTCTTTTTGAAGAAGATCTATTTGAGGAGCTTTATGAGGACTTGCTTCAAAGTCGACATGAAACAGCATATAAAACCCATTTTAATGTGACAGATTTGGTCTTTTTTGAGTGAAATAGAATATTTAACAAGAAAAAAGTGAGATGGGACTTGATCAGGAATTTATTAGATCATAAAAGTGGGCTTTTTTGTTTCATATTGATTTAAGAAGTTTCTTATGCTCACCAAGGTTGCACTTATTTGGCCAAAAATACAGTAAAAACAGTAATATTAGGTTATATTATTGTAATAAAAAAAAACTGATTTCTAATTTAATATCTTTTAAAAATGTAATATATTTCTGTGATGAAAATCTGAAATTTGTATAAGATATTACTCCGGTCTTCTGTCACAAGATCCTTCAGAAATCATTCTCAAATATTGATTTGTTTATAATTTTCAATGTCAAAAACAATTGGAAAACTTAATACATTATTTATTTCAGGATTACATTATACATTTATTTAATGTCACTCTTATTTAATTTAACGCATCCTTGCTGAGAAAAGTATGATTTTTATTATTTTGTTTTAGTATTAAACTTTTGGATATAAACTATTGGTATTGTTATGTAGTTATCTGCATGATTTTTCATATTTTTTATGGCTTATATTCTCATTTTACAATAAAACTAAAGTAAAATAGTTGCATTATATTAATGTATAATCAAGTGAAATGTCAGTAGATTCTTCTTCTTTAATAGTTCCTTAAAATACAACCTTTGTCTTTTTCGGACACTTTTACGTTAATAATTGTAAACAGTCAATGCTGAACACATTTTGCACCATTGAATATGACCACATTAAAACATCAGTAGAAACTATCTACAGGAATATATACTATAGAAACTGTCGGTCATAGCAAGCTGTGAATCTCAAATCATCCGTAAATGTACATTTTGTTTCAGATATTTCTCATTTAATACACTCTTCTGAACAAATACAGATCATACAAGACATTTAATTGAAATATATAAACATATAGCGTTTTTATGCAGTGCCTTTAAAGGCATAAACTAAATCAGGCCTACCAAAGCACAGAACCAGAGTCCTAATTGTATGTTGCTGGAAAAACAAGGAAATGAAGCTGCATGCATGACCAGCGGCAGCAGCGCTTTACGAGTTGAGTCTCCAAACTCAAGCAGCGGTCGCTCAGAAAAACACGTTCGGGTCCACTGGAACCCATCGAAGGTCAGTGTTGCGTTGTGGCCCTGGAGCTATTCCTACTCAAACAGAGCTGCATACATATCCATAAATTACAGGCGTGCTGTTAGGACAGTGTCTGCGTATACGTGACAGGGAGCGAATCAGAGAACCCACAACCTTTGACCCACTAGTTGTGCTTTATTATTAATGAGAGCAAACCTTCAATTTTTAAACATTTGTGATGTATTATATATGTGGCTCCAATTGCCACTTCAGAGAAAAATCAGCAGATATCAGTGTGTATTCCTTCCCCTGGGTTTGGAAAACACACCTGTAGGATGTGGGGGGTTTAAACAAGCCCTCGAGCGACTAACGGTTTCATTGGTTTACTTGATAAAGCAACATTAACCAGGAACATGCTAAGTCATTTTCATTCAGCTGATACCTTTAACCTGACATTGTTACAGATTGCCGCTTGTGGGATTTGAACCAACAACCACCTCACGTCACAGAATTTACTGGGTACATTTACTAGGTGTCATTGGAGAGATGTTTATCACAGCCAGATGAATTAAAACACGTGTCGTGTGTATATAATCCATAATTAACCGCCGCGCCACACTGGGCATAGCTGTGCCAGCGTCAGTACCTGGCAAATGTGTGACAAGTGCACTCGTTTTAATTGCACATCACTCAAGTGAACTGGGAGTATGATATTCTCCTTTAACAGAGCCTTAAAAACAACATTTGTCTGTTCTGGTCACTTTTACATTCATAATAGTTAACAATCAATATTGAAAACAAATTTGCGTCATTTAGAACTGAATTAGAGCACATTAAAACATTGATCGTATTGAAGGGAATTACAGTAAGAAAAAGGGTTGATTCCCAAATCTTTAATGTGATATAATTTAAGTTTTGTTTTTAATATTTCTCACTTTTATCTAATATGTGCAAACTGCTGTTCAAAAGTTTGACATCTGTGAGTAATTCTCTCATGCTCACCAAGGCTGCATTTATTTGGTACAGCAAAATCAGTAATATTGTGAATATTATTACAAATTAAAACAACTGGTTTCTAAACATTATTATTATTATTTGTATCATTCCTTTAGCAACAAATCAGCATATTATAATGGTTTCTGGAGGATCATGTGACACTTAATATCCAGCTTTGCCATCACAGGAATAAAATAAAATATATAAAGAAATAAAATGTTGAAAACAGTTGTTCTGCTTAATATTTTTGTGGATACTGTGGTACATTTTTTTGGATTATTTGAATATAAAGTTTAAAAGAACAGCTTTTATAATAAAACTCTTTTGTAATATTTTCATTTATTTATTGTCAATTCTGATCAATGTAATGCACCCTTGTTGAATGTAAGAATTTCTTTCTTTCAATCAGCTACAAAATAAAATACAATACAAATTTTGAATGGTACTTTATGTAGGTGTCTCATGTTCTATATGGATTATTTTAAAATGAATGTAAGTTAAACAGTTGATCTAGCCTTTTTCATAAAATGTTTTTAAAATGTAGAAAAAAAGTCAATGTTTCTGTTTTTCCCCTGCATATTCATTTTGTATTTTATTTTCACTTATAACAGAAGAATTTTGACATTCTGTAACGTAAGTAAAATAGGAATTCTGTTAGATGAGTTAATTTACTGCACTTCCACACTTCACCAGTAGGTGTCGCTGATTCTCGCGCAAACGCGCGCTCGGAGCTCATGGCGCTGTAAGTGGGAGGAGCTTGTGAGGAGTAAAGTATCAGCTGGGAGAGAGCGGAGCAGCATTCACTCGAGTCTCTGTGTGCGGACAGCATCTGTCAACTCCCAGAACCAACTCATTCCAGCGCACAAAGAGGGAGAAACACCTGCTACTGATGCGAGGAGACGCCGTAACACACTTTACCGCGCCATGCGAAGAAACAACCGCCAGCGCCTGAGGAACAGCGTCCACATCTGAGAAACAAGGACAGACGCCTGGCATCACTGGGCAACTCGATCTGGAGGTGAGGCTGGAGATGCTGGTGGTGATGACGAGGATGGCAACTGTACATTATTATTGCATGGAGCGATGTTATGTCACGTGCGCGTTCTGGTGGCAGCTTGGCACATGCCAGGCGCGCGCGTTCGGTGAAGGTGTTTGTGTGCGCCATCCTCTTCTGCTGGATGTGGGAAAACTTCCTGCTGGGATTTTAATAGCACACTGGATTGGGTCACTTGGACCACATGGATGATGCTTTTGTCTTGGATACTTCAAATGTTTGGGTTCGGCCTGAGACGCTGGAGATCTGCCTGCATCGATAGTTTAGTTGCAACCCTTAAGTGAACCGCAAGTCCATGGTTGCTTCTCCTAACCTTTCCAGACCGAGTTTTATTATCAAGACATGCAAACTAAAACCTTAAATGGCCAAAATGCTGCCTAGGCAGACAGCTCTCTAGGTTTGGGGACGCAACCATTGACCACCTGGGTCAGGTGTTTGTTTACAGCAGGCGTTGCCGATCTTTTGATTTATTTATAAAAGATTCAAAACCAGTGACGGAGTATTTTTGACTTAATTAATTACTTTAACAGGCATCATTGCATTTAACTAAATCAGTGTTAATGTACATGTAGTTATTTGAGGAAACATCATTTACAGTGTTCTGGGTTCATCTTTTTATTTTAGTGTTTGACAGTAGAAATGTATGCTTGATTAATTATGTTTTTTGCACTTAGATTAGCCAAAGCATCCCAAAAGGATATTTAATTAGTTCATATGATATATTTATTATATATTAACATATATTTAAAGTTTTAATATTATTTTTAAGTAAAGATTAATTATATATATATATATATAATATTTGTATTATATTAAAACTATATTATATACATATATATTAAAACAGAATGAATAATGACTAATATATGGACTGAAATGCAAAACAAAAATGTTTGTTTTGCATATCAATTATTATATTTATATTTAAATATAATGTAGATGCATACAGAATACAATTTTGACTGATATATTTCCATTTCAGTCCATGCCGTATGGATTTTAATTTATATTTAAATAGAAAATAAATACAATATTTAAATATATTTATTATTTAAAAAGAATAAAAAAATATAAACATAATTTGTATTTTATATGCCAATCCAAGGACCCAATATGGTGCCTTTTTTGTTGCAGACCCTTGAAAACCCTTGTATAAGAGATGAAACTAAACTCTGCAGGAAAGTAGATCTCCTGGAGCCCTGATCTGAGTTTTTTCCCATGCATGTCCTTATTGATTGGTACAATATCATAAGGGAGGCTGTTACAGTAGGAAGCTTTTGTTGAACCCGTAGGCTATCACGCATAGAAAAACATAGTGTTCTGACTCTTTCGCAGTAAGTACACAAATGCAATCTGAATTTACCCCTACCAGGCAATGTTACGGGACAATTACAGATCGAAAAATCGATTGCATGTGCAAATTAAACAACAGTGGATTTGTAAGTAAGTTCAGTGTTATCTCCGAAGTCAGCTGTCTCTCAATATAAACACATTTCACACGTCACTACACACATAACACTCGACCTGCTTTCCCCCGTGTCGTCGGGATAACCCGTGTCGTGCCATGCATGTGTTCTCATGCACACGCAGAAGTGTGGATTCCGTTGCAGAAGCAGTGCCAGTGGGTCTCGGTGGAATGGCAGTGCTGTCATGTTCGCAGACGCAGACATTGATAACATTGGCAAATGTATCAGGTAGCAGCTTGGAACATGCGCCGGATTAAAGGCTTACAGTTTGGACTCTCTAAGCAGTCGCACACGCACACAGCCCGTCAATGTTTTGACACTTGCATTAGTACGAACGAGTACAGAAATATATGGCTGAATGATCTCAAGGTTGGATTGTTTAGTCATAGTTTGGTCCACATTTGCGCTGTGCTCCGGGAGCGTTGTGATGCCGGTCATATTGGTCCATCCTTCTCTTCTCCAAATCAATATGTTTTGAAAGCAAGTACAAAAGGAAGAACAAAGAATGAGATGCTTTGCCCTGGCAACGCTAAGATGTTTTCAGAATAGTAGAATATTGAAGCAGGGATAGGTTTCTGCAGCTTTCTTAAGACTGAGATGAGAATTTCTTTTTTGAAAGCGAGGCGGATTGATTATTTTCAGGGTATAGATACCTTCTGGGTATGTTGTTATGAGTGGAGAGGATCTGTGCCGGAGGCTGGTACAGGTGAATTCACGATTATAAAGCTCATTGGATTTAATTTCAGATTGAGAGCATGAATGCTTGATTTCTTGAGAGCCGAGGACAGATCAACTTGGCGCCAGAGGCATCGCTAGACCCTTTTTACCCCCGTGCCCCAGTCAAATATTACTGATATATCCTTATGTTTCAGTGAAGATTGCCAACCTGAGATTCATTTTCTCGGATACTGATTCAGCTGTCAAGTCATGTGTGTTTTCTATCAGCCCTGATTTTGTAAGCTCTTTTGGTTTTATCATATTTAGTCAATCTGTCCTGCTTTTGTCAAATTTTGGTTGACTTTGTCTAGTTTTAGTCAGTTATAACTTAGGCAGATTTTAGTCATCCTGCTTAGTGATTAAACTGATAATCACAGTTATTGTGCTCAAAATTATAATCCTGATTACTGATCATAATTGTTGTCATTTGAGAAATGACATCAGCATTGTTGCACTTTCACCTATAATCATACACATGGTTTATTATACCTTATCTAGTTTCTGATTTAAGCACAGGGTCTACTTTATAAAAAAACTGGTAAAGCTCAAAAGCTTCTCTCAATAACTAAAAACAGAGACATTCCTAATATTAATTCCATTTTTATCCTTAATCATACACATGGTTTATTTTACATCATCTAGTTTCCTGATTCATTATCATAAATATAAGCACAGTCTATGAAAGCTGGTAAAACTCAAAACGTCTCTCAAAAGCTAAAAACAGAGACATTCCTAATATTAATTCCATTTTCATACACATGGTCTATTTCACCAAATCTAGTTTCCTGATTTGTTATATTATAATCAATATAAGCACAGTCTCTTCATTATGAAGACCATTAAATCTTAAACAGACATTCCTAATATTAATTACAAATTATATTCATGTCTTTCTATTAAAACAACAATAAAATATCTTTGTATTGTGCCACAGAGGTTGTGTAAGAGCATTTGTTCAGCGACCTCAATCGCAAACAATATAGTGGAGATCCATGTTAGGATTTATTACAGTTTATCACAGAGAAGGTTTAAAGGTAGATTTACACAGCAGACGACTGTGTGAGTGAACACAAGCTTCCTGTTTTACACTCTCATTTGAGCAGAATATATGACGGAGATCTCTAAACGACGTTTTCAGACCGTCCGTGTGTTTCTGTAGTGTAAGAGAGAGTGTATGCACAAATGGTTGCCAGGTTGCAAAGACAAAGTAATATACTGGAGCTCTGATAAGAGGATTTAAACACTTTCTATAATATCTGGCAACCTACAAAATTTTTTTCTTTTTGGTTGAAGAAAATGGGGACATTTTGGATATCGAGAGTATTTTTTTAAACTACGTTTTACTCTTTCTTTTTTCATCAGTGATGTTGCATGTTGATATAGTCACAGTTAGTGTTTAATGTCATTAGTGAATATTTTTTGTCATAGTTTTCATTAATAAAATTAGCAGCGTTTAGACTGATGTTGCCAGATTCACGAATGATCCACTAATATGTGATCTAATTGGTCAAACGGGTTTGCAAAAAGGTCAGAAATAGTCCAGGATTCAGTTTGATTAATTCTGACAGTTCAGCACCGAATCGTTTGCAGCAAAATAATAACCAGACATTTCACAAGACAGAAAACAAATAGAGCGCTGGATGGATGAGTTGGATATTTACCTACAGTCCATTGTAGGAAACAAAACTTGAAAATGTCTTCTGTCATATTTCAACAACAAAGCAGCTCTATTGTGTGTACAGCTTGTGAACTACTCTGCACTTCAGAACATTTTTTTGATTTTATATTCAAAACGGTATTGTAAAAGGAGAAACGCCCCTACCCGGTGCTACATTGCATAATTTCCCACATCTTTTAGCGTGGCTGTCTCTTGTGATGCATTATCTCTTCTGACCTCAGGCGAACTGCCTGGAAAATGTAAGTTAATGTTTGTATAAAACAATCTGGGCAGCAGTTCTGTGTTATGCATGTTTATAATATAAAAATAGGCACGCAGAGGTGTTATTTTAGACATTTGAAGATGTACGCTATTGCTTTATTTGTATGGCATTTGCTTTGTTTATGCAACACAAAGTGAAGCTGAGTTTGAGAGTAGTGTTTGACTTCTTTGTCTATTTGTGGTGGTGAATTGTGTAAAAGTAATGAAAGCTGATCCTAATTCAAAAGATGGAGGCTGCGTCAGTTTCTCGGCTGCAGTTTTGTGGGAAACGTCTGTCATGTATGTCATTCGTCACATTATTTTCATCTTGCGCTGCCAAGGCAAAATCTTTATTAATTAGTTCGGCTCGAGGTGTTGTTTGTGATTTGATAAATTACCTGTCTGGACTGAATGTTTTTTCTGCTATTGCCTGCTAAACAAATGACAAAGTGTTAGTCAAATAAATGAGTAGATGCTAATAGTGTTGAATTTGGTGGCCATTTATGCTGCCGCAGAAGGAAAAGCAGGGGAAGTTGTTTTTGTAAGTTGCCTAATCAGCGAGGTTACATCCATTATATTAAACCTTATTAAGTCAACGACATGCGAGGTCATGTAAACACCTTAAATGTTTTTTCTGCTAGCAGGGAAAGGTCAGAATTGGTTTAATACTCTGCATAACATGTCTCTACTACCTGACAGATTTCACTGAAAGAGTGTCCTGAGAATCACACCTGTCTCTTTGACAGACTTACACTCTAGAAATGGCAAAAAGAGTCAAGGGAGCAGCCTTTTTAGCCAATAGGAAAGCCAGACAATACGAATCTTTCTTCATGATTTGGCATAAATCCTATGTAGATAGTTTTGTTTTTAAAATGTGCAGATGTTTTTTATGCATGTAAACATGTTCCACGTGCCATCTGCTACCTCATCCTGAATAATCGATCTTGTTAAATAATGTAAAATCTGTTTTGTAATTGTACAAATTGAGCAGCTATTTTATTTTATTTTATTTTGAAGAACACCAACAGTTTATTTTTTATATTTGTTTCTCCTATAGTTTACATTTATGTAAATTCTAAACATTTTGGGGTCAGTAAGAAGCAATTATTGGTTTTATTTAGCAAGGATGTATTAAAAGTACACTCCACTTTTTTGGAAATAGGCTCATTTTACAACTCCCCTAGCGTTAAACGGTTGAGTTTTATAGCTCAACATAGATCATTGAATCGGATTAGACCCATCTTGCTCAAAAATGACCAAAGAGTTTCAATATTTTCTATTTAAAACTGGACTCTTCTGTATTTACATTGTGTACTAAGATCGACGGAAAATGAAAAGTTGTTATTTTTGATAATCAGGGAACTTTGCTGCCGGCCTGAAAATAGTCCCAGCTATATCATAACCCGACACAAACACTTAAATGAATCATGGCGTTCCTGTGTTTCTTTTAATGACAGTAGTCAATATAACAACTGATCTAATTAATTGTTATACTAACTAATATTTTTCCAAATTTCATTTTTTTCAGTTTAAATTGTTCTGAAATCCATTTTAATGGTTAAATCAAATTTAATTAAACAAAAAGCATTAATTAAAATCATGAAACTTAAACAATTTAACATAAATTTATTAAAAGTTTAACAAAAATTACATGTTTTAGGGCCTTATGAATTTTTTATTTTTACAACCATATGTTTTATTGTTACCAAATTCTGTGTTTTAGCATGTCTAACTATTTGAAAGCATAACAAGTTTCATTTATTTTTGCAAAAGCCTTATGAATTTTTTTCCTTCTGAAATTCTGTCTTGTGTATTTACATTTTTCTGTTTATAAAATTAAGGCATAAAACATTAATTTCATTTATCTTTTAGTTAATGAAAATAAAAAAAAGATATATTTTTGGTAAATGAAGGGGGATTTAATATTAAAATTAAAACATTGAAATATTGTATGATTATTCCTTAAAAATACGATTTTAATAATTTTAGTAGTAATAGTATTACGTTCATATACTGAACAATAGTAATGTATTTCTGCCACAATGTCTTTAAGACAAGTTAAATCTAACTTTTATTTTGCCGGGTTGCCATGTACAGGATATGACCATAGTTTTACTCAAAAGAAAATGTCATTTGTGAAGTGACAATCAGAGCAGTTCTGGAGATGTTCATGTATTTACGTCCTCATTTAGAAAGACGACAGACACTAAAATCACTGCAAGTGTCACGTGCGCTTCAGTACGAGTTGTAAACTAAACCGCGCGTCTGCAGCATTCATTAACACAGAGACATGCAGAACTCATATTTAAATATTATTTTTGCAGCTTAATATATACCAATACTAATGGGTGGGAGTGTGTTCACGTGTGTGCGTGCGTGGTGCGTGTGCGTGCGTGCGTGCGTGCGTGCGTGTATTGGGGCAGAACTCCGTCGTGCGATACAGAGAGTAGAGGAGAATTGTAAACCCACGACAATGTTAGAGACTCAAATGACATGCTGTCCTGTAAATAAGATAAATAACATAAGGCCATTTAGTTTGTATACAAGGTATAGACCTGTTCTATTGGAAAGGTAACTTTAAATGGCTTCTGTTGTGATATGGCGCTATAGAGAAAATAAAATTAACTTGACCTTCGGGGGGGGGAGATGGCCCTTATATAGTGGCAGGGGAAACTCTGGGAAGATGCTGAAAATTCAGCTTTGCTTCACAAAATAAAACATAGTAAAATAAACATTTGAAATTGCAATACTATTTCACAATATTACTCTTTTAACTGTATTTCCGATCACATAAATGCAGCCTTGGTGAGCATAAAACACTTTTTTTTTTTAAAACAGTAGTGTAGAATTAATTCATCATTTATTTATTCATGCTTTTTATATATTTATGCATTTATTTATTTGTTTCCAGCACACATCATGCATAATGTGCAAATGGATTGACTAACTACTAAGTAACTAACTCCTTTTTTTAACATTTAACATGTTAAAAGAACTGAGGTGATGCATGCTCACCTCAGATTGATTGTACATGATACTTCAGAAATTGAGCATTAAAAAATTCCCAATTCTGGACAATTTGAATCAGTTAGAACTAGAAACGCATAGCATGAGACCAGTGTTTGAACCTTGACACTGTGGGTGAATATAGATCTGCAGGAGTGTGTAAATATACAGCATGACTCCTGGCATGCCGAGGCCATATATAGACCGAACCCATGAGGATGCGCTGGCAGCCCGAACCGGCCTAAAACAAACAGATGAGATGGAAACCACAGTCTAACTGCTGACAAGACAAAAGCAATACCTCAGTTGGGCCGTACAGAGAGGTCAAATCAGCGAGAGACCATGTTAGACTGCTTCATAATTTGTGGACTTAAGCCAGCTGGGAATCCATGGCTGAGTGAATGTCAGAGACTACGATGAGAATTAGTATGCGTAATATTCAGCTCAGAGCCAAAGCAAATGGAGTAATATACTTGCTAATGTAGAGGGCAAAGGGCCTTGAGCGAACTA
This sequence comes from Gymnocypris eckloni scoliostomus, assembly GCA_027564155.1. Taxonomy (NCBI): domain Eukaryota; kingdom Metazoa; phylum Chordata; class Actinopteri; order Cypriniformes; family Cyprinidae; genus Gymnocypris; species Gymnocypris eckloni. The sequence continues at coordinate 34,817,064 of CM050412.1, read as the reverse complement.
CACAGTTTCCAAGCTCTTAAGAGGCCGTGCGAGCCATTAGAGACTGTTGTCCGCTATCCATACCCTGCGCGAGCTGTCACCTTCAACCCCCGCCGCTCTGTAGATTCACAGAGCTTTTCTCTCCATCTGTTTTGAAACTGGATTTCGCTTGAAAACTCAGCGTGGTCGTGTTGGATTGGCGATTGTAAAGTGCTTTTAACAGCGCCGGATCCCTGATGAACTCTGAAATCAGATTTTACATTCATAGCCGTTAGCGACTGCACGAAACAGCATTTGCATTTTAATTTAAAAGTGGCAATGCATTTAATATCCGTAATGTGACATTTCTGTGGGAAAGTCATGGTTAATGGGAAATAATGTGGCGTGGGATTTCATTGTGTCCTTTGGGATTTGATGTGTTGTTATTTGTTGTGTTTGCAAAGTAACTGTTACTATGGCTCATACTTAATGTTAAGGATTTGAATAAACTAAAGTGTAAAACGTGGCATGTAACTCATCCCACAGAGTTTGTGCTATGAACGTGAAGAATGCTTCAGTTTGTGTAGGTTGTTTAGAAGATGTTCTGTAACTTTTGTAGGCAATCTGAAGTACTATTTTTGCCTGGAGGATTAAGATAAATTGTCCAAAAAAATAAAATAAATACAATTGCATATACTTACATCAGAGAGATCCGATCCATTCAATTTTGATGAAAGATTATACAAACTGACACACTTTAAACGGAATTAAGAATTAATTTAATTCTTTATATTTATTTTATTAGGTACATTTTTTTAATAGTAAAATACGTTGACATAATGTGTATTATTAATAATAACAAATATATAATAGAATATATTTAATGTAAGTTATTTTTTTGTTGTTGTTGTTAAATTAGTTGTTGTTAATTAGTCATGAATAAATAAAACATTATTATAAGTAAATTAAATTAATAAAAATGACTATAGTTAGAATGAGTAGTATATTATTATTATTATTATTAATAATAATTTTAATTATCGATGTTAGTATATTAAAATGTTTATTATTTTTATTAATATTGTACATTGTTATAAGTAAATTAATAAGTGACCAATTTGTATTAATTATAAATTAACTTATACATGTTAGTACTTTTTAAATGTATTATTATTAATAATATTGTTAATTAATATAAGCAAAATATAAAAATTACCTAATAAAAATAACGATAGTAATTTACTACCTTTTATTTTAAATTAATTTATTGATTTGCTTATTTAGTTGTACAGTGTGTTGTGCAGAAATGTATTTTATTAGCAGAAAGATTTATCTCCTTAGAATAACATGCACCGATGAACTGTAACCAAAGAAACACAATTAAGTATATAACACTAGTCAGTTTTGATTCTATATTGTATTTTTTTTTCACATTATGCTAGTAATTACACGGCAGCCCAAGCTCATTCTCTTGTTTGAGACCTATGACTTCACTGCAAAACCAGAAGTCAGCGTTTGTTTAAAAATAGACTCGCTAGTTTGAATCAAAGCACTTGTACATTGGTTTAATGACCAGTGAATGTAGTGATTATCGGAGCCTGTAATCTCCAGCCGTAACACGGAGCCCCTCCCGGCAGCACTGATACCCAGCAGGGTGGAGGTTAAGAGGGCCGCTCTCAAATCCCTCTCACACCTGACAGCTTCGTGTTTCAGATCTTCAGCACGCTCCCTCGCCTCGCCATTTTATTCCTCTCTTCAGTGTTACATTCTCTATTTGCATTCTATCACATACACATTATCGAGTAGAATTCCTTCTCTCTAAAAGTTTCAGATGGGAACAAATTGTCAGACATGGCTGGGAAGTCGTTGCGTGCTTGGGCATTATGTAATAATTTATTTGCTGGGTAAATAATTGAATCTGCCTTCAAGGATAGCGGCTCTATCTAGGGCATTAGAGAGAGTTCAGGTGTAAAACTGCACCGATGATTTATGATTTTCCTAGATGCACTTGGCCTCTGTGGACCGGCCTGCCGTAGCTGGGAAACTAGCCACTAAATACTGCCCCTCTGGGGTCATCATGGACATTAACATATGCTTTAATATGAACCTGTTTAGCATCCACGGTTAACTAAAGCTCTCTAAACCTGCTGGCCAATCCTGGTTATGAATGATGTAGTATGTTCTAGGAAGTCTGTACTGTACGTTCAGCAGGGTATTGCTTTAAAGGGGTAGTTTGCCAAAAAATTACAATTTTATCATGCACTTGCTCTCAGAACCTGTGTGAGTTTCTTTCTTCTGTTGAACACTAAAGAAGATATTGTTGGTAACCAGACAGTTGGGATTAGCCATTGACTTCAATGGTAGGAAGAAAAAATACTATGGAAGTCAATGGCTTCCGGCATCTGTTTGGTTACCAATATTCTTCAAAATATTGTCTTTTGTGTTTAAAAGAAGAAAAGGAACATGGTCTGGAACATTATGAAGCTGAGAAAATAATGACAGAATTGAATATGTTCTGTGTATGACTGTTGATGAAAACATGTACAGTGTAAAAAAAAAAAATTGATCCCCTGCTGATTTTGTACATTTAAATATATGCTTGACTTAAAGGGAAGTGACATGTGGCCAAGTATGGTTAAAGAACAAACGTAATGTCCACACGCTGAATTGACTGTTCCATAAAAAAAAAATTATTGCAATGTTTTGACCATTAGGTCTTTGTCAGGCACAGATAATGGTTACCCATGCTCGGAATTTGTGCTCTGCAATTAACCCATCCAAAGTGCACACACAGCAGTGAACACTCACACACCCGGAGCAGTGGGAAGCCATTTATGCTGCGGCACCCGGTCCCCCCACATTCACTCCCCCCACCATACAATTCCTGCCGAACCTGACACTGACAAATAAATGATCAATCTATAATTTTAATGGTAGGTTTATTTGAACAGTGAGAGACAGAATAACAAAAAAAATCCAGAAAAACTCATTTCACAAAAGTTATAAATTGATTTGCATTTTAATGAGTCAAATAAGTATTTGATCCCCTATAAATCAGCAAGATTTCTGGCTCCCAGGTGTCTTTTATACAGATTGCGAGCTGAGATTAGGAGCACTCTCTTCTCAGGTGTTACCTGTATAAAAGACAATCTATCCACAGAAGCAATGAATCAATCAGATTCCAAACTCTCCACCATGGCCAAGACCAAAGAGCTGTCCAAGTATATCAGGGACAAGATTGTAGACCTACACAAGGCTGGAATGGGCTACAAGACCATCGCCAAGCAGCTTGGTGATGAAGGAATTATTCGCAAATGGAAGAAACACAAAATAACTGTCAATCTCCCTCGGACTGGGGCTCCATGCAAGATCTCACCTCGTGGAGTTTCAATGATCATGAGATCATGAGAACGGCGAGGAATCACCAAGAAAGCAATTGGTAACACACTACGCTGTGAAGGACTGAAATCCTGAAGCGCCCGCAAGGTCCCCCTGCTTAAGAAAGCACATGTACAGGCCCGTCTGAAGTTTGCCAATGATTCAGAGGAGAACTGGGTGAGAGTGTTGTGGTTAGATGAGACCAAAATTCAGCTCTTTGACATCAACTCAGCTCACCGTGTTTGGAGGAGGAGGAATGCTGCGTATGACCCCAAGAACACCATCCCCACCGTCAAACACGGAGGTGGAAATATTATACTTTGGGGGTGTTTTTTCTGCTAAGGGGACAGGACAACTGCACTGCATCAAAGGGATGATGGACGGGGCCATGTCAGGGTAAGGGCATTGAAGCCAGCCAGTGCATTGAAGATGGGTCGTGGATGGGTATTACAGCATGACAGTGACCCAAAACACACGGCCAAGGCAACAAAGGAGTGGCTCAAGAAGAAGCATATTAAGGTCCTGGCCAGCTCCAGACCTTCATCCCATAGAAAATCTGTGGAGGGAGCTGAAGGCTCGTGTTGCCAAACGTTAGCCTCGAAACCTTAATGACTTGGGGAGGATCTGCAAAGAGGAGTGGGACAAAATCCCTTCTGAGATGTGTGCAAACCTGGTGGCCAACTACAAGAAATGTCTGAACTCTGTGATTGCCAACAAGGGTTTTGCCGCCGAAGGGGTCAAATAGTTATTTGTAAATGTATAACTTTTTTGAAATGCGTTTTTCAGGATTTTTTTTGCCTTTCAATGTTCAAATAAACCTACCATTAAAATTATTGACTGATCATTTCTTAGTTAGTGGACAAACGGACAAAATCAGCAAGGGATCAATTTTTTTTCCACTGTATAAAAAATAAAATATTTCTATGTTTTGATTATTGACATTATCTTATTCATTTTTGTGTCTTGTAGGGGGCTAAAGGGTTAGTTCATTATGAACTGTACATTTTGTCGTCATTTTACTAGCCCGCGTATTGTTCAAAAACTGTCTGTCTTTGGCAAACAGAATGATTTGTTTTGTACAATGTCCAAGTGGCTCTTTTCTATGCAAATGTGAATAGTTTTCCACACTGTTGAGCTTCAAAAAAGCCATGCATCTGACATCACATGATAAGTTTTGTTCTTTTCACCATAAAGCGAAGTCCTTTGCTGAATATCCACCGTAGCATGCTTGCATTTAATGATCATAGTGGCTTAAGAAGAATTTGAATATTGTGCACTATTCTTATGGACTACTTTTATGATGCTTTTTTTGTCCTTTTCTATCAAAATTTGATTTTATTTATTTTCTGTTTTGTAAATGGTTTATTATATAGTTTTTTTCTCTTTATTTTATCAATTGATTATTTTAATGGCTATAATAAAAATATATATTTTTATTGTTCGATTATAAATTAATTTTATTCAGCAAGGATGCATTAAATTGAATTCATAGTTATCCTGAATTTTAATAATATTGCACAATATTACTGCTTTTACTGTATTTTTGAACAAATAAATGCAGCCTTGGTGAGCATAAGATACATCTTTAAAAAAAAATATATATATATATAAAGTTCCTCTCCTCTCCTAGTGGAAAAGACCAACATTTAAGTAATTACTCAAATCCACATTAGTTCTCAATCCTTAGATAAACTGTCCCTATGGCTTCTAAAGGCTTTAAATATGGTACACAATTCCAGTGTACTTTATGCATTTCTTGTGGATACTTTTATGGTTCTTCGTCATTTTTCCATTCGTACTGTATAAAAAAGAGCAGGTTGGACATTCTGTGAAACATCTTTCTTTGTGTTCTACAGAAGAAAGTAAGTCACACAGTTTTGTAACAACATGATGGTGAGCAAAACATTATTTTTGTCACTTTAAATACATTTCAAAATGTTGTTTCATGTTGTCCTACCCAAATTCCAATCCATCCGCTTCTGCATGGGTTTTTGTATAATCATCAGGCTGCACCGAGGGAAATGATTACAGGAACGAGGGTTTCTGACTCAATCGTACCACTACAGATGTGTCATTAAAGACTCTTCATTGCTTTCATCAAAAGCAATCAGCGCACCTCAGAAGGGATGTCATCGTATGCATGTCTCTGATATCCGTTTATCCAGTGATGGAATTATTTGCTTCAGGCGGTTTCTTTCTTTCTGAAAGTTTAGTTAGAGTTCAGCGGTTTGTTTTAGGGACAGAGACGAGCCAAGCATTTCACGTTCACTCATTCACACAGGAGGTCGCTACGAGACGTCACTGTTCATTTGCATAAAGTGAACTTTTAGCTGGGTGAAACTGACTTCTAGCAGGAGGAACTGGCTCATAGTTCTGAACTGCTTATTTAAATTGCGGATATTACATTTGTTCCTGTTAACAACCAGTATTTATGGCCCTTTTCACAACTGAATAATTTGATCATGGTACTTTGCTCTGATTTCCTTTTGAACCGAGTGGATTATGCTGTGTGCTATTAACATTGATGATAAATTTGGAAGTGTCACAGACAATTTGTGCCTCCCAAATGTAGTTCAGTGGAAATTAGTAGCGCGGTTGGAGAGAAGCACAGTCGGAGAAAGTGAGATGATTCGGGTAGGGACCTCATCTCGAGGGTGGTGCTGCCACTGTCGTGCTCATTTGAATAATACGGTTTAGGAAATTATATGTTGCCATCTTCATTAAGAAATGCAGGTGGCAGGGAGCACAATTATTGAGATAAAAATGAGCAAATGTCCACTGTTATTAGTTGCTTTGAGGTTGTGTGCGCTGTAGAAATTTGTACTTTTTACTTCCGCCGTACTGGGCTGAAAGCTCGCCTGAATGTTACGATTGATGTGAAACAGTGAAAGAAATGTAATTTTCTGTTCTGTGTGATGCCAAGGCGCAAAGGAAACAGGAAAAGGATTTTTCAAAAGGTTGTTGGTAATTATATCCAAAGCAAAATGTTCGAGACATTCATCATGCCACAAATAAATATTTATGAATCTCTTTACATGCAATATCAAACAAAATATCAAAGTATTTTAGTAATCGAGTATTCTACCGAAAATTCCATCGAGTAATCGGATAAGAATAACTTTTTCTTTATTAAAGAGCAATCCTTAATACACAAGAGAAAATAAGACAAGTATCTTAAAATGAACAAGTAATTGGATTCCTTTTGAGAAAATTAAAATTTTTATTGCTGAAATTGTGTATATTAATAACTGTGAAAACTAAAACCATTTAGTGCATTTAATTGCCATATTACATTCAAAATACAAATATATAAATAAAAAAATTATTAATAAAAATACAAAAATTAATTTCAAATTACTTTAAAAAAGGTAAACATCATACAACCTAAAACTAAGACATAAATAAAAATAATAGTAATAATAAAAAATACATTTTACTTTCAAGTTTCAGCCTAACTACAGCTCAGCCATGACAAAAGCCTTTACTGTCTTCTTAGAAGGATTTGTGGCTTTTGTAAGAGGGAAAAAATAGTGGACAGGAAGCTAACGTGGAACAAAAACAAGAGTCCATACACATAACATTTATTAACACATTTTTCAGCAACATGAATTTAAAGTTATTTGGAGAATAAACCCTCTTAAATGTCTCTCTGCATATGGGTGTGCGTGTGTGTGTGCGTGTGTGTGATCATTTAAAGCAGCATGTGGTTGCAAACAGTGCTCTGTATGTAGTTACAGTAAATGGTGGGATGCACCGAGATGTAAATTCTGGGCCGAAACCGAGAATTCTGGATGTGCTTGGTCGAAAACCGAAACCGAAAATGCTTTGTAATAATTATTTATTTTATTAAATACTATAAAGTAACTTTAAGACTTTTTAATATAACTCAATTTTAATTAAAAAAAAAACACAAGCCAATAAAAGAACCACACATTTATTGAAAGAAAATTGAACAGAAAATATATTAATATTAAATATCAATGTATTATTTTCTATGCAACAGAATCAGACATAACTGTTGTTGTTGTTTTTGACTAATTATCCAAATAATGTATAGTCCTGCAAAAAGGTTTTTTTCTTTCTCAAAATGCAGCGGAGGTACCATCCTGATCATGTGCTCACAATGTACCCTTCAACACTTTTTACATGCAATGCATTTTAGGTGTTATAATAATTATATGATTGAAGAAAATGACAATTATAAAGTTATGTTTTATTTTCTCTCACCTAATGTTATTTCTTTTTTTAAATAGCTAAAATGTTTTATTTTTCCTCAGAAATTCTGTGTTGTGTATCTGGTTATCAAATGAAGGCATAAAACATCAATTTCATTTATCTTTAAATTATTGAAAATGAAAAATAAGTTTTCATAATTTTAGTAGTAGTGTAATGTACATTCTGCTGAACAAATATTTCTTCTGCACTGTCTTCAAAAAATGTACTTTTATTTTGACGGATTGCTGTGAATACCTTCACATTTCTGTGTTTATGTGATATGATGATAGTTTTACTCGAACGAAACGGTGAAATGCTCATGAAGTGACTCAGAGCAGTTCTGGAGATGTTTTTCGTGTGTTTATGTCCTCATTGAGATGGGAAACGCTGAAATCACTGCGAGCACCAAGCGCGCTAGTAAACGAACTTAACGTTAGTAAACAAAACCATGCGTCTGCTCCATTCACACAGAGACACGCAGGATTCATATTTAAATCGACTTTTGCTGCTTAATGTTTACAGATACTGGTCCATATCGCGATTTGATTTAAGTGTAATTACCTACTTTTGATTAATTCATCCAAACTTTGACAAATTCTGTGACATTCCACGTTAAACGTACTTGGTTACTATTGTAACCTCGGTTCCCTGAGATATGGGAATGAGTACTGCATCGATTAGTTGGCCGGTTATTCGTTTGATTATTCGGATTAAAAAACATTTTATTTATTTTATTGACAAAAACACTAGTCCACATTCTGTCCAATGCCTTTCAAACAAACGTGCCAATTGAATGATACACATACAGTACTTAACAATTTATTAGACCACCTATAATAATAAAGAGAAAACACAATTTTTTGTAATCTTTAAAAAAAAAAAAAATCGACAAATGTTACTGTCAGTTATTGAGCAAATAACAAACTGAAACAACCAAATATTATTAATTCCCACTATAACAAAAATGGCCTCCTATGCCTTGCAACAGCTTGCATTCTTGCTGCCATTATGTACTTTTTGACTGTAATTGGGTAACTGAAAAAAAACACCATGAAGCGCTCTGCCTTTCTTTCATAGATAACAGCAATAATTATATTATAGCATTAGAAATAGCCTACTATTGTTGGGCGATAAGGTCTGGCCCACAGTCGGCATTCCAATTCATCCCAAATGTGTTCAGTGGGGTTCAGGCCTGGTTTTTGTGCGGGTCAGTCAAGTTCTTCCCCAACAGAGACAATCAAATATTTATATCCAGATCTCGCATTGTGCACAGGAGAAAATACACTTTTCGAGTGTTTACTGTGAAATCTGAAGTACAGAATGTCATTGCATGCTTTAGCATTAAGATTTGGCTTTACTGTAATTACTAGGCTTCACAAAACCTTTTAATTAGAGGTGTGTAGAGGTGCCTGCATACTCTTGGCAATGAAGTGTCTTTCAGGACCATTGGATAATATTTTGTATTTTACAATCACATTTTTTTTGCCGTCTTAGAAAGTGTCTTAATTTAGTTTTGCCCTGTATGTGTTTATTGAATATTCCAAATTGATTACTTCCTCTGCTCAGCTTGAACTTTGATAGTAGTGTGTGAATTGTTTTAATATATATTGCACTTCATGGATATATTGGTTTTCTTTTAGTCTTGAAAAGTGTAACATCATGACAATCCAGATTTAGTGTAACATAATGCTTGTGGATTACCAGTCCATTTTAAACGACTCCTGCAAGCCCTTTTTCCAAACGATGTTCAGGTGAAATGGGCTAACTCTTGTTATTAATGGTTTGCCTCTATCTCATGGCCTGTAATGGGTCTCTGGTGATTGCCAAGTCTTTTGGATTAAGAAATGTCATTAAAATTGATGTATTAGGCCTGCCAGCCGTTTTCGCTGTCAGATAGCTTTTTTTTTATCCATTGATAATTGCAAAGATGATTTATGGCTTGAATTCGTGTTGACCGGTGAACAATAATTGTGACATGGAGATTTCAAAGCAGTATCTGTTACAGCTTTGAAAGAGATTTTTCACCCTTAGGTGTCCTGCTTGGTTTCTGACAGGTTTGAGGGTGTGGAGACTAATGGTTTAGTTGGTAACAGTGGTCTATTCAGATTGTACCTGCAATCCTTCTAAGTTAGCATTAGCAAGTTCATGATCCAGCTCGATCGTGACTGCGCCCTGAGGAAAACACTTAACCCGGGACCCAAGATTGCTCCTGAGGGACTGTGCTTGCAATTAATACACTGAAAATTACTTTGCAGGAATTATGTGTGTAGAATTGTAACTAACCAACCAAAGGCATCATGAATTGGCCTTACGAGCGCAGTATACGTTTCTAGTGTTGGCATATTGAAACTGAAAGCTAGCGGGACATATTTGCTGTTTGCTTTGCTAGTCAAATGTTGCCTACAAATGGGGCAAATGTGGGTGATGTGGGCTACTGCCATTGAGATGAATGACACTTTCTTTTTCTTGTTAAGTGTTTGTGCCAATGTTATTCTAGTATTTTTTTATTAATATTTTGAAGAACTAGATTTAAATAATAAAAATTCAGTTTTCCTTTTAATTTTAGTTTGTTTCAGTTATTTATGTGATTTTATTCATACGCATTATTTTGGTTATTTTCCAAGATAACTTTTGTTTTTCTAGACTTTCATTTAATTTATTATTTTAGCTTTATTTCAGTTGCAGAAAATATTTTTTTAAATGTTCAAGCTTGATTTTCAAGCACTGAAGACTGATATGTGGTAATAATTGTTTTAATTAATGATTTATTTAATTATCTGGGTTTAAAAAAAAAATGTTTTCTATACAGCACATTAACAAAAAACATGAATGCTTTTTCTTTATCATTGTTATTATAAAAAATATGCAGTTAATAAGTTATCAGTCTAAAACAGGGCTGGTCATGGAGCGTCCGGAGCGCTGTATGACTGGTGTAGCCTATCGGTTTAATTTAACCATACTCCAAAAATATGATCTTACCTGGAAAATACTTTTATATTTAACGTGTTCGTTTATGTCCAATGTTTAGTGTTAAACTGTTGCTCTTTTTAAAATAAATCTACTTTTGATTTTCTCCTTGACTGATGTTTAGACTGATAACTTCCGTGCTGATGCAGCAAACTTGTTACAGTAGGACTTGCGGTCCTAATAGCGATGTATGACTGCTTTTTTTTTTTTATTGGCAGCATCACTAACGTCTTCGCTCCTGAGAGTCGCTGTCCAGCCACTGCCGCTGGAACAAATGACCGTGCTAACCAATACTCTTTTAAAGAGCATTTTGTTGACCACTTTTATTGGAGTGAAAGTTGAGTATTTTTGGTCAGTATCCTGAAGAGAAAATTAGCGTATTGTGTATACAAATAACTTGGTCAAGATTTAGTAGTACACTATTGTATATGAACTCAAAGCTAACCAATAAGTACTAAGAACCACATTTCACTTTCGCAATGTAGCAGAAACATTACACAGATCTAAAATAAATGATAAGTGTGTGCCCCATGTATGTTATATTTGAAGTCTGAGCATATTTGTCTCTGTATACATAGCGATAAATTCATTTAATTTCTGCACTGCAGAGAATGGTTTGAATATCTATATTCATTATACTCCTGTTCTGTTTTCATAATTGAAGATAATCTACCATGCATTTGCCTTATTAATTTAATTCCCCAGTGCCTTGACATAAAATGTCTGTTTCCTTGACAAAGTGCAAATGAACGCTGAAAGCGAGACAGAAAAGCAGAATTGTGCGATCAGGAGCCAACGGGGACGTAAATGATCTCATATGATATAATGGAAGTACATTTCTCATTTCATGACAAAGTAAACATTCGTCCGTCTCTTTATTGTCTCCGATCAGTCTGTAAATACAAGCGGAGATGAAGGGGTCAGGAGATGAGCGAACAGAAAAGCGGAGTCGAGGGAATCATTCTGTCCAGACTCAATCTGATGAGATCCTCCTCTGTGTCTCTGAAAGCATTAGGTTAGACAGTGATTGCATTCCGAATCCTATTAAGTTTATATAATCGGGAAAAGAAAGGATTATTACTCCCTATCAGTGTTTTGCTCCTTTTTCCTTTTGTGTGCCTGTAAAAGCTCGATTTTCACTTGATTTACTGTGTCATGACTTTATCTCGACGGCTTTGTCATTTGATTGCGCCATGTGACTCTCAAATGGAGGTTGAGAAGCAAATGATATTTATATGCAGGAGAAAAATCTGACACGTCTACTCCATTAGAAGAGGTCTGGTTATCACTGCCAGGAAAAGAGTCCTAGAAGTGTGTTTCTTTGGCAATTTCCCATTTGAAGGGAGTAATGAAGTCATCGTGTTTGCTTTCAGCGCTGGATGTTGCACTTGTTAGGTCGTTTCTCTTGTGCTGCAGTTCATTTAGATTTTTTTTGCAATATTGTGCTTGTGTTGATGTAGGCCATGTATCTCTTGTTGCACAGTGTAGCACATTTTTACAAAGTCTTAAAGGAGCTTGTCACCCAATTTGCAGAAATTTTACTCACCCTCTGGCCATTTAAGATGTAGATGCTTTTGTTTCTTCATCTGAACAGATTTGGAGGAATTCAGCATTACATCACTTACTCACCAACGGAATGGGTGCCGTCAGAACATCACAATAATCCAAAAAGTTCAATTTAGCTATAAGCATCTCTACAGAAGGCAAAATTATTGTTATTCAGTTGAAGTCGCTTAAGTGTTGATTCAGTTCAGTTCAATAGCTGTGTCGATGTGGCAAAATTCACCAATTATTAAACAAATTTGATTCAGCTATAAAGCTACTCTACAAAACACAACAGTAATTCAGTTCAAGTTTTGTTCTCATCCAATCTGAGTGTCAGTGCAGTGTTGTTGATAATACTACTGAATATTAAATCATTTTATATGTATCATTTTAAGGTGTGATTTATTCCTGTGGTCAAAGCTGAATTTTCAGCATTACTCCAGTCTTCAGTGTCACATGATCCTTCAGAAATCATTTTTATGCTGATTTGCTGCTCAAGAAACATTTCTTATCAATGTTGAAAACGGATGTGCTGCTTCATGTTTTTGTTTAAACTGTGATACGTTGTGACAGCATTTGTTTGAAATATAAATGTGTTGTAACTTCATTCACATCTATACAGTCACTTTTGATCACTTTAATGCATTACATTGTGGTCTTAAATATTTATTGTTTTTGTTTAATGCTCTCTCAGCAGTTACAATTGGTACTAATTAACACAGTATACTTTCAATACTCTCTCTCTCTCTCTGTGTTTACTGATGGTGTTCTCTTTGTCTTTGCAGGCGCACCTGAGTATACTCCAAAGATCTCATTAGTCTGTGATGAGCATCATCATCCAGCACAGACCCAAGGTAGCACAATATTTCAAAAGATTCCATTTTATATCTTTACACCCTTGTGCCTGTCAAAAAGAAACATCAGTTAACTCATTTATTGCAGACTGCATACAGCTGGGGTGTGTTTTTGTTCCCTTTTGTATTAACAGAACTTGTCTCAACCATTTATTCCCCCCCTTTGTTGCACATGAATGTGAGCGTTTAGGGGAAGATAAATGTGGATGATGTTAACTGTATTTAGAAAATATTAATTATTTAATTATTGGGGCTGTTAATTTACATATTTTATGTATTTTGAATAAAAACAATTAGGACTATATATACATACATACCAGTGGCGGCTGCTGATCTTTTAAAGAGGAAGCTCATTTTCGCCTAAATCATAAAAATTGTCCATTTATTTATATGTAAATTCTGCCCTCGTTCCTTTTCAAGAAAATGCTCTGTAACCCTGTCGTAACCATAGGCGTCTTTTCCAGTGACTTGACCAGTGTCCTCTCAATGGCCAGCAGAGCTAGGCTGCTTAAACGGCCTTGGCCCATTGTGTTCTGGTGTAGGACTTGAGCCGCTTTAAACAGGAGAAGCTCCTTTCTACACCTGCTGTGCAGTTTGCTAGCTGGCTAGTTCAGACTATATGAATTAATGAACAAACGATCTAATATATATATATATATATTTAACTCAACGGGAGGAAATGTGGGAATTATGTTAAACTGAAACAATGAATGTGGTGTGAAATTGTGTGAAATATACGATGAAGGTTGCAGCAGTTTGTCTTTCGACTACATGCAAAATCCGCGATGGGACTGAGTTGGAAATGGAGACACAGAGTGATACGTGTCATAATCTGAAGACCACGCCCACGCCCACACCAACCGTCTCTTTGCATTGCGAAGCTGCCGCCTCCTTGTCATTTATTTATAACAAAAAAAAATATAATAATGTCTAAAAGCTGATATGTGACAATGTGTATAGCAAACAAGCTAAAAACAATAAATACGTTTTTATAAGCTGTCGACCCCAAAAACAGCGTTTTAGGACATAAAGTGGATTAAAAGAGATGACAGACCCTCCAATCATCACGCAGACGCCGGAGTCCGGGCCAGCCCACTCCTCCATTCATCCCAGAGACGCTGAGCGTCCGTGGGCGGACATAATCGCAGCATTATCCAATGACCGTCTTGTTTCTGAGCACTGAAAAAACTGTTTAAAGCAGCCCCATTGAAGTCAATGGACGCTGGGCTTCAACAGAGTAATGCACTGTACGCTACGGAATGAATGAGAAGGAAATCGAGTCAGCCGACCTAAGTAGCTGATTCTGAACGAAATTGTTTTCGTTCGAGATGAACGTGTTTAACGCATTTTAGTCAATAAAATGTTAACATAATAGTACATATATTTGACCATTCATTTTTTGACAATTATAGGGGAAGCTGAGCTTCCCTTGCAGTCTTAAAGAAATCGCGGCTGATACATACATACATACATGCATACATTTAGTTATTTAGCAGATGATTTTATCCAAAGCGACTTACAAATGTGGACAATGGAAGCAATCATAATCAACAAAAGGGCAATGATACACAAGTGCTATAACAAGTCTCAGTTAGCTTAACACAGTACACGTAGCGAGTTTTTTTAAGTTATATAATAAATAAAAAGAAAACGGATAGGATAGAAAAAGAGTAGTGCTAGAGGCATTTTTTTGCTTTTGTTAATTGTATAATAAATAAAAAGAAAAGAAATGGATAGAATACAAAAATAATAGAGAGGCTAGTGTTAGTGTTTTTTTTTAAAGAAAACAAGCAGCAAGTAAATGCAAGTGCAAGTCTAAAAGGGAAGGTGTTTTATATATATATATACGCACACACACACACATAAATATTTAAAGACGATTTTATACATTTTCTTTTCAAGTTGGACTTTTGATTAATTGACAGCCCCAATAAATAAACTTTTTGTATACTTTTAATTTCCAGCACAAATCTAATCCGGTCACTTGACCCTTGCGAGACCACATTTCAGATCGATTTGCAACACTTTCTGGTTGTCATCAGTGGAATTCCATCACATTCCAATTAGCGTTTCTGTGGTGATTAAGCGGTGGGATTACATGCGGCTCGACACACCCCCTCAGCTCATGCGTCCCGCTCTGATGAAATGGAATTGATTTAATTGGGTTACCCCACTGTGAGTTCTGGCTAATGGGATGTGGAGCTTTTTGATCACTGGTGGTACGCAGTGACCGGCTCTGACCTGGCTCTAGTGAAGCGGTGCAGAGTTTCTTTTGTTCGTGGTCAGTGTCTTGTGTGTTTGAAGAGTAAACCTGTCCACCGGCGGTCAAGATTTTTATTATAAGCGGAATCAGCAGGAATCTGTGGCAACTGTTCTCAGGATTTTAGATTTTGTAACAGTGTGTATTTTGTATTCAGTGTGTTTGAAAAAGTTTAATTATTAATGTGCTTCCATGGAACTCAAAATGAGCTGCTCTTTTATAAGCTTAAAAATACAACATAACGTTACCATAATAAGTCTTATACACTCTATTCCAAGTCTTCTGAAGCTACAGTATATGATAACTGTGAGAGGAGCAGACTGAAATTTGACATTTATTGTTCTTAGTAGCTTTGGAGCCTCTGTTCACCATTTACTTCCATTGTATGAAAAAGAACAACACAATTTTTAATCCTTTTGTGTCCCAAAGTAGAAAGAAAACCACACAGCTTTGAAGGTGAATCACCGTGCATGAAGAAATACCTTGATTTTAAAGAACTACTCCTTTAAATCACTTATTGATGCGTAGTGACTGGACATCTGCTGCATATAAATAGACTGTGTGCATTTCAACTGGCAACGGTCTGAGATAACATCAAAACTGCCCTCCACCGTCCTGTCTTATTGTGTAGTCCTTATAGTCCTGCCAATTATAATCTTTTCAATCCTTCAGATTTCATTTGGATTCTTGAATATAAAGATATTTGCACGTGAAGGTAACATAGTTGAGAAGCCATTTTTGGAATCTTATATTTTTGAAAATGATATATGTACACACATATACATGAAGAAACACACAAACATGATATATTTTACATATATTAGATATATATCTATATTAATATTTAAAATTGTATATATACACAATCTATACTTTTTATATTTATATTTTATAGCTATATTATATAAGAAAATTATATATACAGATGCATAAACGCATAACGAGATATATTTTAGATATGTATATATTCATATTAAAAAATTATAAATGTACACACACAAGCTATGCATTTTCATATATTCAATCAAATAAAAAAGATCCTTTTCGCTTTCCAGAACAAAAGTCAATTTAACCACAATACAAATTCTTCAATATGTCATAAATGCTTTTACCTCATATACGGTGTATAAAAATATAAAATAGTAAGTGAAATAATTAACACACACATGTGTTTGTGTTGTGTTGTTTAAACTGACTGTTTTGTTCTGGAAAGTGAAAAGGATCTTTTTATTTGTTTTGCTGAATTAGGTTGTAAAAATGCGGTTTCTCTGATGCATTGCTTTGATTGTAGGTTGCTGCATTTTTGAAAAGCAAATGAAAAACAAGCATCATTACTCTTAACGGGTCATTTTACTCGCAGGTCCCCGATCACCCCACATTTTCTTAAAGTGCTCCCCAAGCTGTGTAATCGGAGTGTCCCTGCTTACGCTACGTGAAATGTTAAGCTAACATTGAGAAAATTACACCACCAAAATCATCTGAGCTCTTCAGAGTCCTGCAATTTCCGGTAAATTCGACTGCTGTTGTGTTCAAACTCATATCAGGAACAGTTTGCTAATTTGAAGCTCATTTTAATACAAAATTTCAATACCTTCCTTGGGAGGCTGATGTCATGCGATTGGGCCACTTGTCGCTTACGTTATGTGCAAGATTAAGTTCCCTGCTGAAAGAAAGTGTGAACATTTTTGATAATAATCACAAAATAGCTTCTCCCTCGTCTTTTAAAGATGCCGAGAGAGCGTGCATAATTTTGTAGTACTTGCAAACTCATAATTATTAATGTTTCTCATTTGCATCCCTAAAAACTGCTGTTTTTCGACACCTCCACATCCCCACCCTCCTCGGCCTGATTAAGACGTCTCTGGCACAGTCGTGGTGGCATCACCCCCTGGGGACTCGCACACAGCAGGGGTCATAACATGTCATCTCACGCAAGCCATTGAGCCTAATGCGTGAGATGGAGCTCGG
Source organism: Gymnocypris eckloni scoliostomus (assembly GCA_027564155.1). NCBI lineage: Eukaryota > Metazoa > Chordata > Actinopteri > Cypriniformes > Cyprinidae > Gymnocypris > Gymnocypris eckloni. The sequence continues at coordinate 34,799,919 of CM050412.1, read as the reverse complement.
CGCAGACCGTCGCTCAGGAACGCTCCCCGTACTGTTTAAGGTCCGTTAGGGACTGTGCTTTAGCATAAACACCATCTGAACAGATAGAGAACTACAGAGGGTTCCAGGCAAGCATCCAAGTGCCATGCTCTTTACAGGGAATGTCGCATTTGCGCGCAGATGGTGACACGGTGTAGCATGTTGGTGTGATTCAGTGCGTGGAATTAAAAAATCACCACTGCAATGATTAAGAGACACTATAAATGTTTAATTTATGCTTCGTTCTTTTTAATTTTGATGTGAAATTTCTGTTGATTACTGTAGCGTAGGTTCATCAGTGCATGTTGTTGTAAAGAAACAAAATATTATATATATATCATGTTTATCATACCAGTACATTTTGCTCACTATATATAAACGTGTGTGTGTGTGTATATACAGGGTTTTTCCTGGCTCAAAGTGCGGCGGAGGTGGTATCCTGATCATGTGCACACAATGTACCTATACCTTTAACTGGCTAAAACAAACAAAGTAATTATATGATTGAAGAAAATTACAATTCTAAAGTTACATTTTACAAAAAAACTGTTGAACATTAAATGAAATACAACATTTCGATAAAGGGGCCCTTTTGTAGGCTATAGGTGAGCTGCATAAACATAACATTAGCTTGTTAAAGACTTTCATAAGCGAGTGTTTTATTTTCTTTCGCCGTTTTTAATGATACCAAATTCTGTGTTGTAGTATGTCTAATTATTTGAATGCATAAAAACAACTTAGTTTATTCAAATGTATTCTTAAAATAACCTTATGAAATGTTTAATTTTTTAAAAAAAAAGTGTGTTCTGAATCTGGTTATCAAATGAAGGCATAACACATTAATTTAATTTATCTTTAAATTATTATTCTTATTTAAATGATAAATTGTTGAAAATAATATTGTATTTATTTATTTTGGCAAACAAAGGGGGTTTACTATTAAAATTAATACATGGAAGAAATGTTGTGTGATCATTACTTAAAAAAATAAAGTTTTAATCATTTTAATTGTAGCCTAGTAATAGCAGTATGTACATTCTTCTGAACAAGTAAAGGATAAATATCCCGCTTATGCCATGGTCATTTGCCAGAATTCACATATTAAAGATGTTAATATATTTGCTGGCTTATTCCATGGTCATTTGCCAGAATTCACATATTAAAGATGTTAATATATTTGCTGGCTTATTCCATGGTCATTTGCCAAGTTATAGACAAGTTTAAACTAGTATTGCTCGTTGCAGTGCAATATTTGACCGGCCGCCTCATAATTCTGTATGCAGGAAAAACTCTGATATATATATATATATATATATATAGATTGATAGATGGATAATTAAAATATAAAATGTAAAAAAAAAATATATATATATATATAGAGAGAGAAATGTATTTAAATTTTTAATATGTTCTTTTTAAAAACTTTGTTTAATTTATCAAATGTATTTATACAAACTATTTATTTTATTCACATTATTATTATTATTTATTTCTCTTTTGAATAATGTGCACCCATGAATCATTTACAAAAATTAGGAACATATTTTAAATGAATTATTTACTTTAAAATGTTAATCTTGTCATTATTAATTTTTTGTTTCCCAGAAATGTTTTTTGGGGTGTTGAACTGATGTGACTATAATGAGTTTTGGGTGAACTGTTGCTTTAAGAAAGCAGGTTCCACGTTGAGTTCATGAAGTTTTTATGAGCAAGTGTGTAACGGATCAGATTGAGAGTACACACTGAAGGATAAGGACAGCGTTGATGGATGGCTCGACTCAAGGTGCTCTGAGGAGAACGTTCCCGTTTCCTCTCCAAATGTCACAGCGCTCAGCAACTTCAGAGACCGTGTCACCCGTGCTGTCATTGATCGGCTAAGCTGGCTACTTCATCCCCTGTTTTATGGATGACCAAGTGAAAGATCGCAGCCTCGGTGGAACACAGTATCCCTGGAACTGTGCCTTCACACCGTGAACCTGAGCTGGAGCTGCGGGGAAGGGTTACGCCGAGTGCACGCTCAGCGAGTCTGCTTGTTTTAGGAGTGTTTAAGCGTGCTTCAGAATGGATTTGCCGTGTTTGTGTGCTCTCAGTCGTTCATTAATTCAGCCAGCATGTAATCTTATTAACTGAAGTGGCTTACAGTGAGGCATTTCAACCGGCTGTGACATATCATGACATTTGCACCAGACGTGGACTGCCGTTTGGCATTTTCGCATTTCCATAATAACATAATCAGGCACTTCAAATCTGCTGAATGAATTCAGTTTTATACCGTATGTGCGGGAGAACTGTAAAACTTTCTAGGCATCAAATAAATCATCTAACCTGTCATAACAATCTAAATATGAGGCAAACTTCGGCCCATGGGCGCCAGATGCTCCTGGGAGCAAGACAGGCAGAGCTTTTTTTTGGGCTACCCATTGACAGGTAACATCTCCGAAGGCCCTGGTGCCCTCTTACTCTGCCAGTCAATCTGAAAGAGTGCTCTTTCGTCCCATCACTCAAGCACCCGCTATATTTAACCTGTCAGAATACTGGCTAATATTTGGAATTTGTGCTTAAGTTCCACACACTGCCACTCAAGACTGTCATCTGTTGACTTGACTTGGGATTAAAGTCGTTTGCTGGTTTATCGCAGCGTGGGGTGGTAAAGCTGGTTTTCGTGTCCTCCTTTCAACTTTGCTGGCCATTTAAGAGTTAATCGTTAAAATGTGTGCACTTTCAATTAAACATTTGATTTCTTTAGGCTTTGCAAACGCATTGCATTTTTGTTTTAATATGCACTGTTAATGAAAAAAAAGATGATTATTATGTTTATATATATATATATATACATTATACATATACATATAAACATACACATGCATACATGCATGTCACACAGCCGTGCAACGGCAAAAGACTATAACTTCAATTTTGGTCGAAAATGAGTTATTGATATTTTTGGGACATTAAAGACATCCTTTATGATCTGCATAAGTATCCACAATCGTTCTGAGCATTATTCCTGCTTGCTGGCATTCACATCAATCCACAAGTCGTTCTTTTAGGTTAGGCTATTTCCATTCAAGTCAATATAAAAGCAATTACGCGATGTCTAGCATTCTTTGACGTTACTGAGCATAGCACATAAATTGGGTTGCAAAACGGTATCCACTCACATGTTTAACCTTCAGTCCGCTTGTTACGGTCAAAAAAACAAAACAAATAATAGTCACATTTCTGTGCAATAGCCTATATGAGATAGCCCGTGATCACTAGATTTTATTGAGGTGTTACTGTAACGATTTTGTAAATGGTGATCAGCAACCAAATATTGATAATGTGGAAGTTACTGTCTTTTGCCTTGGTGTGACTTCTCATGTTTTGCAGACAATGCAAAGGCAGAGTACAGTAACTTCAAAATAGGGGTAAACATTTTTTACATCTTGGAAGTGAGAGCTGGTTATGTACTCTTAAACCCTATTAGCACTAGATTAGTATTATCTGGGGACCTTGTGTGATTTTGAATTTATGGATCTGGATATGGATTTGAATGGTTTTTATAGATTGCATTTTAGTCACTATTTCATATTCATTCTGTTGTCTGACAACATAAACAGTAAAATATACCAGTTAAAACAGTTTTATTGAGAATTTAGCTGCATCAAAATATAGTATGTGAGTGTAACGGATGTATGCCAGTAAGGGCTAGAGGTTGGTGCGGACCCGGGGGGGTTACATGGGCACAGAGAGGGACACATATGTAATAATAAATAATATGTACATTTAGCATGTTCAGAAGAAGTGAGCAGCCCTGTCCTGAAAAAATGTAAACAGGTTTGTGTAAATGAATTGCTCTGTGCAAAGAAAGAGAAGTAATGGGAACCTGGTGTTTCTTTGTTTATGTGTCTAATAGACATGAACAAGTTCTTTGAAAAACATCTATGATCTTTGAAACATGTCTAGTCTTCATGCTCTGTGTTGACTATGGTTTCAATAATAATAAACATTAATTTGCATAAAGTATCCATATTTGTCCATGCCTAGGTTGAAAACATGAAAAGTATGAACTTAAGGTACATTTAGAACAAATCAATTTGCGATTTAATCGTGAGTTAACTCATGACAATCATGCAATTTAAATATTTTAATCGATTGACAGCCCTAAAATATATATATGTATATATACATCGTTTTTTATAATAATTTTAACAACATCAGCAACAGTATTAATATTATTTATTTGACATAATTTTTTTAATAAGTATACATTTAGATAATATATTTCTCATTTTCTAATTTATAATTTTTTGTCAATAATAAAAATAGTAATATAATAAATACATTTTGTGCTTTCTTAAGTCATGTTTGAATATGTACTTGAGTATCTAGATTTCCTGTTCTTTATCTTCATCTACTCTGGGGTTTATGGAATTATTATTATGGTTTTCACAGCTGCAGAAAAAGAGAAATTGAAACGGATACCCTTTACTATAACATATATATAATTATGCATTTGAAGATTAATATCAGTGGTGTTCCTACAAATGAGATGTAGTTCATTTTATTTATATGCAAAGTAGAAATTAAAATGTCATCCATATGATTGCTGGTTGGGCAGCCAAAATGCATTTTCATTAATTCACTAAAGAAATGCAGTGAATCCCTGAATTATTGTGCAGTCTATTGCGAGACGCAGCCTAGCATGCACTGTACACCATTTCATAATTTTGGGGCTTTTCATTTTTCATTATATAACAGAAAATATTCCGTTTATCATGGACTGTGTGGCTTGTATTACCTGTCTTGTAGCGTGACCGAGAGCTTGGGTGTGAAAAATCGCACGAATGAGGCGAGAAAGCACCTCCAAAACACACAGTGGAAAGATCGGACCGCAATGCAGTCCCAATGAGACCCACATTCCTGTAACCCTCTCGACACATTTGCTGGAATCACAATTCATCTGCTTTTGAATACTAAATATGTGTTTTGATGGGCGTTATCTTGGGTTCCAGTCGACCTTACTACTGTAAATGATCCCAGAACAGTCGTGTTTGGGACGCAGTGCAAATGAAGTGTTTTATGGGACGTTAAGGAGGTATGGTGTGGCACGCTGAAGGGGATCACAGAAAAACCCCATGACATTTAAGGTATGACAGAAGGTTGAGAGGTTAGCCTTCATGTTTGTTTTGATGGTTCTTGTTAGTGTTTTTCACCCCAGCACGACATCCATTAGCTGGGTTTGTGGTGCCTTAAAAGGGATTCCAGGGAGATTTATAGAGCGGCTACATGTGCTGAACAGATGCTGAGCGCTCTATAGGTGCAGAAATGTTGGAGGATCTATATCTGATCTTGTGCTGTTTCTGTGGATATTGCTCCCTTTAAAGGTCCACCGAATTGAGAAACACATGGATTGATGTTTAGTCAACATGAAGCCCAAATTGACCCCAATTACTTTGCTAAAGCATGTTTCAGGTCTTGTTGTGTGATGAATTAGTGCATGCTATTCCAAAGTAGAAAAACTGTCAATCTTAATCTTTCATCAATAACTTTTTTTCCTATTCAGCCCACTGGGCAGATTACTTACAGACTGTAGTCCATTACGGATTAAAGATTACATGACAAAAATTGTAGTAAAACATAGTCTGATTATACATATTAGGTAATGTAGTCAGACTACTTCTAGATTACTTTTGACCTAACTTATCACATAGACTTAAATGGGGTTATTGTGTGCTATATTAATAAAAAAAGAGAGAAATTAAATATTCTGTTCTTTGTCATCAGCATCATGAAATGCTTGAAACATTACATTACAGCTCAGTTTCACAAACAGTATATAATTGGTAGGTTAATTTTGAAAGGAAAATAAAAAAGTCATGAATAATTGACTGCCATTGTGTGAATAATATGTAATCCATAACAAAGTAACTGTAATCTGATTATGTAATCTAATTACAAGTACTTGATTTGTGGAATCTGATTACATGTAATCAGTTACTCAGCAGCACTGCTGTGGTCTTTCACAATGACTACTCGCATTCACGTCTGGATCCAATCTAGTAGGAAACTTAACAATCATATTAATTCCTTATGGTTAAAGCTACGTTTTATAGAGCACTTTTCTCACAACATTTCTAGAGAACATCCACATTGTGGATGTCAATCTAATAAAGCATCATATAAGCGCCATTAATGTTTAGTTGTTTAGGATGATGAATAATACATAAACATGTTGCTTGATCAAAGTTAAGCAGTTTGTACTATTAAGTAGGTGTAGTACAGTTGTTTAAGAAGTATTTAGAAAATAATGTAAAGTAGTGGCTGGGATTTTTATATAAGGAATTGCAACATAACACATAGTTCACATAGAATTGTGTTGGAACTTGCGTGTTAACAACTTTTGGCTTTTTATTCATTTAATTTTGTTTAGAATGATTTCTGATGGATCATATGACACTGAAGACTGAAGTAATGATGCTGAAAATTCAGCTTTGCATCACAGGAATAAATTACATTTGAACATATATTCAAATAGAAAACCGTTTTTTTTTATTGTAATAATATTTCACAATATTACTGTTTTTTTCAGCATTTTTTATCAAATAAATGCAGCCTAGGTGAGCATAAAAGCTGTCCTTTTTTTTTTAAATGGTACTATTACGTCCGCTAGGGGTAAGACGCAATAAATTAAAAGGACAAGACTTCCGGCAGGCAGTCAGACCAAAAAGGACCCAAACAAAATCACAATCACTTATAAAGTACATTTATTGTAAATAAATTAGGGAAAACCACCAATCATTAGCAGATCTCCTTAAGGGACCCACGGTCCAACCAAAAATAATATTAAAGCAATACAAATTTGTTGGCAAAGTAATATAAAGAGGAAAATTAACTAGCTTAATCTAGTGGCATCTTTCGTCAGAGAGACCCAAGGCCAAAATAACAAACAAAATCAATCTAAAAATAAATCAGCAATATAACTAACCTACCACAAAGAAAGGAAAGGAAAATAAATACAATCAATCTAACCTAACTACTCTTAACATAAACATCATACAAATGAGGGTTTAAACAAAAGGCAGGTCTCTCCTACATTTCTACCACATTCCAAACTAAACCAATAATCAAACGAAATATTCAAAAGCACAAGACAGTTTGGTCTGGCGGCCAGCAGGAAGCCTGGAGTAGTGCAACCGGCCCGAAGTCACACCCGCTCTCTTCTGAAGAACGGAGGATCCATTTTATAGAGAACCGTCAGCTGATCACTCAATTACTGCTAATAAGCAGCAAGACATAACAAATCAGCGGTGATCTGAAACTCAAAGAAAACATCCAACAGAATACAAATATTATGAAAAACACAATAAGAAACAAACATCATAACGTAACAGGTACAAAACCCAAACATTTGAAATGTAGTGTATATGGAGTTGTCCTAATTTTAGATATAAAAAATGGCAAATACAGGTTCATGCCCACTTATAAACTTTTATGGCTCATAACTGTTCTTATTTGATATGCCAGTGTGAAAGAAAAAATCTGCATCTACTGTTTCTTAGCACAATTCAAACCGCATCTCTGTATGAGTCATCATATTTCTGCTGTATCACACATTAGCAGAAGAGCAGTCCACAGATGTCACATGTCGAAGCATAACTTCTCTGTATGTATCATCGTCCTCTTCCTCTGGGGTGTTTTAAGCTTGACCTTATTCAATCTGATGATGTGGGCTTCAGTGGATCTTCAGGCCCGCCCCGTCTGCCTTCCCATAAAAGCCATTAGAGGAATTGCTGTGCTTTTATAAAATCTGCCCTTTGAGTACAGCATGATGGAGTTGGGGATGGAGACGACACATGCAGGCCGCCCACTCCAAACCGACCCCCGGTTTCAGACAATCAAGCTTCATCTCGTTAAGATACGTGATTTTTGACCTTCAGCTGAGGCACAGAGTTTATGAGATTTCCTTTTAACCCGATTTTGTGTTTTTATTGGCTCAGTTTTCATGTCAATTGCCTTGTCTCTCCTCAGGTCTGTAACACAGACGCACCGGCCATCAGTCAGTGTAACAGTCTGAATAGGAAATGTAGAAAAGGAGCTGGTAGGGTGAAGGCTCACTGATAATGCAGTCCAGAGGGCTGATTGGGTGTTGTGTGTGTGTGTGTGTGTGTGAGAGTGTGTGTGTTGGGGATGAGAAGGTAGCAGACAGTATCAGAAGTTATTTTCAGAATGAAATTCTAGTGTACTGCATACTGTGTAAGAGTGGGCGATATAGCCTCAAAATTATATCACGATATTTCAAGAATATTTGCGATAATGATATTTATGATGATATACAAAACATATGGAACCACGTTTTCTTGGTGATTTGCAGCTGGCTGGCAGCAGCATTATTAGTGCAAACACAATGAAGGGTATTTTCCATCCTTTTCCAATGAGCTATTGTCGTTGATGACAGACTACCTAATTCAAAGTGTAACTCTATTGTCATTAGGTGGCATTTTTTTTACATTCTACTACACATTATACCAACAAAGCACAATTTAACTTAAAATGAATAAGTTGGTAAAATAATATTTTGAGGCCATTTTTGAGACCCCCTTCTTGAATCAGGCTTGCAGATAAATGCAGCCTTTCTGAGCAGAAGGGAATTATTTTAAAACATTAGAAAATATTGCAGATCCCGATTTGAACACTGTATGAACGTTATAATAAATGTATTAATAGAGCTTCTGTAATTATTATTGTCTTTTTAATTTTATTATACAGACCAATAATATTACAATCAGTCTCTCGCTGTCGGTGCTTGTAATGATATTTGCATCTTTCTCGGACAGTTTTAAATGCTTCCACACTGCAGAGAGTTTGCTGCATTAGTGCGCGGCTGCGCCTCTATTTGATCGCATCACGTCATTGTTCGATACAATTAATTTTTGCTTATTCGGCTGCCGAACAATCGGTGCATGCCTAGTAAATACGACATCAAGTCGCTATATCATTGATATCGTGATATTACTTTTTTTTCATGTAAAAATCTATACCGGTATTATCATGGACTGTATGATACGGAACACCCCTAATACTGTTTACTAATTTCATGTGAACTAATAAGCAGTACTAAAATGTTTTGGCATATGGCATACAGTTGATACTTTGGAAATGCATGTTTGTTGCATTGTGTGTGTGTGTATACAATATATAAATTAAAATGTATAATTTTTATATGAAATTTGGCAAAAAAACTTTATATGAAATTTGGTTTGTTTATTTATATATTGTATAATATTTAGAAGATAAAGAATTGGGCTTACATTTATTTAATTATTTAAATTTGATTATATTAATTTAATTGATATTTTTATATAAACTATTTATTAGCCTTTTGTATGATTTTTAAATAATATTATAACTGTTTTTTATTTGTATGGTTTTAAATGAGTATAGCATTATTGATTGATTGATTGATTCATTCATTCATTCATTTATCTTTCTCTTTTTATATTATTAGTAAAATAAATATTTTCATATAAAATATTTAATTTATTAGCTTTTTTATATATTTTTTAAATAAGAGTATAACATTTTATTTGTTTGTTTGTTTGTTTGTTTTTCTTTGTGTATATTATTAGTAAAATAAATAATTTTATATCAATTTATATCAGTGTAATATTTATTCAAATAGTTATGTATAAAATGCATTTATTTTTGTTTGTTTTTAGTAAAATAAATTATTTTATACCAAAAATAATTAACCTTTTTATATAAATAAAAAATAGTACATAATTATATATGTATGTATTTGTTTGTTTCTAATAAATTGCATGCGATGATCATGTGCATCTCGTCAGTAAAGCCGGTTCTGTGATTAGTAGTAAATATCCATCACACATAGTTCACTGACAAGCTAAGCAATATCGCATTCATAATTGAATGTGATATTGCGTAGCTTGTCTGTGAACTACGGCGCTGTGTAGTAAATACTGCTCCATCTGAAAGCATGTGATGAACATTTGCTACTAATCACTGAAATGCACATGATAATCATATGCGATTTATTGTGCAGCCCTAATTTATTTTATCTTTTTAGTGGTGATTGTTTGATTAGCATGATGACAGCATTTTGTGCTTAAGGTATACACTGTTTTTTTTGTAAAATGCTTTCAGAAAAGTTGTCACTTTGAAGCACTGCTGCATTCAGATGGACATTTTTGACGTTTGGAATTTTTTGAGCATCCCACAATTAGCAATGCATTTTGAAGATGTCGTAAAGTTGATTAATGCTGAAACGTTAATTCTGTGCCGTTCTATTGGACTTGGACTAGCTGCTTTTTTTAACCAAGTCAGAATGATGACTAGTGATATACTGACTAGTCTGTTTTGAAAAGATTTGTACGTTCCTAATTGCACTGTTGAACTTACTGTACTATTCTCTCTGTTGATTAATGCATATTTTCATGAATGTAGGAGGGCCACACTGCTATTGCATGAATACAGAGAATGCAAATACTATATTAGGGACACATAAAGTGTGCCTTAAAAATAGTTCAAGTGTTATGGTAGTATGCCATTCCAAACATACCCATGATTTGAATCCCAGACCTGGCAAGCAAGAACAATCAAACAGGAATGATCCACATTTCTGGCATGTTAACAGCACCCATATAACGGCTCTCAAGTCAGGCCTGCAGTCTCAGGACGTTTGCACTATTGCTGACCTTCTGCCCCGACCTCCACGACACTTCCCTCGATGGAAATACACTCAAATAAAGGTGTAATGTGCTTGTGGGAAGAGGATAGGTATAATGCCTAGTGTTTCGATGGGTGACAGTATCATCTATCAAATCTGAGCCCCAGGTCTAACGGCTGGTTGCCAGAGGAAAACAGAATTCATCTAATATTTTTGTGCTGGAGAGCTCAATAATAAGCTGAGGGGAATTTGCACCGCTTTATTCATTTAGCTGACACTTTTATCCAGAGTGACTGATGAGGAATGATACTACTCAAGTGCTTCATCTTCAGGAGGCCGCAACATGGCATAGTCATGTATTTTAGATTCAATATATATTATATCTTTATGTATTTTTGTTTTTATATTAAATATTTAATATTCTTCTTAAAATATGTAATATTTTAAATTTTAAATAATAATATGTATATAAAATTAAATCTCTCTTTCTCTATATATATATTAAAATAAATACTACACAATTTATCTTTAATATTTTAAAACCAATATAAAATAAAACATATTTTAGCATTTTAAACAAACTTTTTTCACTCTTCTATTACAATTTTGTGTGTGTGTGTGTGTGTGTATTTACTTGTGATATTTTTATATAAAATATTTTCAGCATTTTAGTTAATGTTTTGGAACAGTTACCACCACACCACTTTTTTTCTTTAAAGCCTCCAAATGTATATAAAATATTTATTTGTGATGTTTTGATATTAAAAATAAAAATATATTTAGCAGCTTAATTAATGATTTTTTTCCTCAGTAGAGTTACCATCACCACTTTTTTCCTTGAATTCCCCCAAACATGTCTATATGATTTTAAGTGTTCAACTCATTGCCAGATACTTTTTATAGTACGTTTTATTTTATAGTTTTAAAATATTTAATAGATCCAGGCAAAAAATAAGCATCAAATGATTGACCCATTAAAGGGAAATTTACAAATAAAGGTATGTTCTGTTTTCAATCTCATTACAACTGAATTTATTTACTATTATAATTTTATCAACAACAACAAAAAAATAAACAAATGGTGTTTAGTACAGTTCAACATTTGCAATGCTAGTACACCGATTTACACATTAATCAATAAAATACGCACTGTTTTAAATGTATAAGATATAATGTTACATATGTTGATATGAGGCTAGTGTGATGGAATCGCTTATTTAATTTCTATGTCAAATATAAAAATATAGGCTTTACATTTAGAATTGTGGTAGTTTACATCCATAGTGAGTGTGTTACTGAAATTGCGGAAAAAAACGATTTAAGAAAAAGCAGTTTTCTGTGGTAATCAACATTTTGTTGATAGAGCTTAACTGCTATTGAATCCTGCGCTTGCCTTTAGCTGAAATCTATGCTCACGTGTAGAATCCTGTGTGTCCTTATATCCTTCATATGTTCTTGACCCTCAAGGATTTTTCTTTTCACTTTATTTCCCTCTGTACCCATTTTGAAAAGCGCTTTGTTTTATTTGAGTTGTTCAAATCAATAGGTTCCCCTTTTGGGGACAAGTCTTAGATATTTCTGTCAGCAGAAGAGGGTGTCATGGTTGTCATTTCTCTTAATTGCTGCTGGCAATGGCAGATATTACTGAAGCTGAAGTGGGTCAGTGTTCTTCGGCCACATCTGCTTCATCTGTTCAGTCGCTCTTATGTTACTTTATAGAAATTGATTCTCTTATAAAGTTATTTATTTAGCAGAATTTTCAGTATCATTGAGTTTTCAGTGTCACTTGATCCTTCAGAAACCATTCTAATATTCTAATTCCATATCCATTCTACTCTTACATGTAATATGCTGATTTGCTGCTCAAGAAACATTTCTGATTATTATCAATGTTGAAAGAAGTTGTGCTGCTTCATATTTTTGCTGACACTGAAATATTTTTAAAGTATTCTTTGATAAATATAAAGTAAAAAAAAAAAAAACGTTTGTATCACTTATAATTATTTTTACAGTCACTTTCAAACAATTTAATGCATTCTAGCAATTAAAAAAAATCCTTACTAGCCCCAACTTTTGAATGATAGTGAGTATATAAAGAAGCCTGTTTCGCTTCTCTTTCTAGTGCCGCGGCCCCTCTCTGCTGCTGGTTTATGGCCCTAGCCAGTTGTTGAACGCGGGTTTGTGAGTGTCAGCTGAGCTGTGTGGTTCTGCACACAGCAGTGGAGGTGTAGGAATGTTTGGAGCAGCAATACACACGCCTGTATTTTTCCCTTTCCTCCATTAATGGGGCATGAGGTGAAGCGGGGGGCTGTAAAACCCACCCGCTGGGGTTCAACAGGCGCTACACTTCTGTGGTCATCGCCAGACAGATGGGAAAGCCATCACGCGGAGGAGACTTCCTGCAGATCTGCATTCCGACACGGCCGCTGAAAGACCCTCAATCTCTTCTGCACAATGAGACCGGCGTTGCTCGCGCTGCTCTGAGGTACATTAAAACAACAACGGATGGATCAATCCACATTTACAACTCATGCATCGCTCTTAAAGGTGAAGTGTGTCTTTATAAAATGTGTTTTTGTTCTTTTATAGGTAAATATGCTGGGATGTGGACTGCAAGTAACCAATGGCTTGAATTTGTGGGCGGGACTATTTCTGTTTTTTATTTAGTGTCATGAATGTACATGCAAAGTTTAGACACACAGATCTGTTTTAGAACATTTTATTATGACTTTTGTGTTGGTTTCCATTCAATTTGCCAAAAATCAACACTTTGAAAAACAGCAAAAAGTCAGGTAAAAACAGAACACCTTGATTGTAGCTTGTCAAAGATTAAAATATGAAATACACGAGAACTCGAAATTGAGGATTTGTTTTCTGAAGCACCCAGTTTTTTGAATCTCAATTACAAGACTTTGGAAGCAAGAACCACGTTTTCCCTTAAAAATGCCAAATATTATTATTAGATTTTAAAATGTATATTCTTTAAAGTGAAGTCATGTAATACTTTATTTGTTTGTTTAATATCTTTATGTAGTAGTGGTAGTAAGTAATAATAATAATTGTTGTTATTTTGATATCTTATAATATTATCTAAATATTATACTTGTAATAATAACACCTTGTTTGGCATAACATTCTCATGATTCAAACATGAAATTAAATACTTTATTTGTTTATTATTTTTATTTAGTAGTAGTAATAGTAGAGGTTTTCTGTTTTTACAATTCATAATGTTTTCCATTGTGCTGTTTTTAGGCAAATTGCATACAATTTGACTCCCAACACCAAACTTGTACTTCATAGTTTATTTGTTTATTTGTTTGTTTATTAGTATTATCAAGGTTAAACCCATCTGGTGATACTAGGAGCACAACAATGATACTAGATACTAGGACACACTTCACCTTTATTTTGCCTTTAAGTTATAAGAAACCAAGGTTTTTCATCTCTCTCATGCACTTTTATTCACTTTGCCTTTTGTGTCTCTTGGCCTTTATACAGATTCCAAGTTTTCTTTTTTTTTAGTTAATGGCGATTCCAAGTTCGCATTGGCAGGCCTTCACTCAATGCATGGCAGGACGGAGAGGTTGAGGATACTCTGTTGCATGATAATTGGTTCATTGACGAACATTTGAAGAAGGTTAATTTGTTTTCCTGGATATCTTTCAGCATCTGCGACAAGGGCTCTTCTGTAAACACACCTCTTGTCGTTTCTTAAATGCTTTGTAAACGCGTTTTTTTTGTGCCTATTCTCATCTCATCTTTCAGCTTCCGAGCACCATCTGCGCCAAGCACGCTCCGTTTTCATAGCACTTCATTCTATTCAAATGTGAAAGCCAAGCAATCAGCTTGGATGGCATTGACATGTGCGCTCAGAGGCAGGATTTGAGAGGCAAATTTCTCTTCATGATTCCGCCTCCCGTCGAACAGATTGTACATCGGAATTTTGCCGATTGTGTCTTTCACCTCCTCCTCTGGCGGCCTGCAGCCGATGCCTGCGTCATAAACTGAGATTGACAAAGGATTTTTGCGAGGGTGGCTTCATTCATATGCATGTGTGTATGCACTGAGTAGTGTTTTCTTTCTGACAATGCCAGTTGAGTTCACCGATCAATGCTTTACTGTGACACCATCAGTCCTAATGGAACTGAAAGAGCATCGTCTGTTTATGCTGTTTATGTCTCATAACACCTTATGATCTATTGGTGCAATTAAACACGAATGGTATGACAGTTTAGACGAATCAAGTGTTTTCGTGACTGTGTACTTTATCACGGCACAGTGTTTATTCAGCTGAGACTCACTTTAATCAATATTTCTCACAGAAAACACTTCTTCCAGTCACTGGTTGTAGGGAGTGAGATTTAAAGGGACGGTTCACTGAAAAATACCAATTCTGATGGAAGTTTGTCATGGTTCAAAACCTGTTGGACTTTCTTTTTGGAATGTAAAATAATAAATATTGCAAATTATACTGCCTGTTGTCTTGACGATTTAACATTTAAAAATGAAAAATATTAATATTTTAATGTTACAGTTATATAGTTATACAGTTTATATAATTAAACATATAATACAATTTTATTACAATACTTTATTTATAGTTTAATTAATTAATTTGTTTATAATTTTTTAGTAATATTTTACTAATAACAATTAATGTTATAAGAAGTTAAGACAATATTTTATTTAGCTTTAATAATAATAATAATAATAATAATTTACAGTAAAATAATTTAATATTTTTAGGATTTTTATTTAGTTCTAATAATCATTTATTTGATAAGATATTAAGACAGCATAAATATTATTTAAATTGTATAATTGCACTCTAAATTAGTTATAATGTCAAAACATTAAATGCTTTCTCTGTTCGCGGTTTTTTAAATAGTTTTCTAGCCATTTTTATATATAATCAAAGTTTTTAGCCAAATTGTGAGTCTTAGAAATAAACACCAAGTCTAAAGCTGTTCTTTTTAATCGCAATTACAAATGTTATTATCAGAAAAATCACAATTAGACCGAAAAAGCCAAACCTATCATTTTTACAGGTGCTACTTCTCACAGGAAGAAATGAAAGATGCTCTGATTATTTGAATCGAGTAATGACTCAGTTTGTTCGTGTCTCTGCAGCAGGCAGATTACCTGGAGCGAAGCGTATCTTTCCGTCAAACGAGCGACTTCATTACGCGGTGACGGCTCGGAGTCTACGAGATGAACTGCTAATCGCTCTAAAAGGTGATTATATCCATCAGGAACGTGTGGGATAAGATCAGGACAAGGTGTACCTTCATATCGAGATCAAACCGGTGTGTGAAGCCACGTGTGCTGTGACACTCCAGTCTGAGATCTTACCACCTTCAGGGACATAATTATTGATCACAGAGAGAGCTTAGGCTCAGAGCGGCACTTTTCCCTTTAAAACACGTTAGGTTCATTATTGATTGAATCGGAGAGAGGAACTGTATGGAGGCGAGCTCTCAAAATCCATGTCAAATAATGCTGAATATGTGCAACAAAGCAACTTTTGTCAGATCAGATGTGTGCTTGTGCAGTCATTCACTTGTATTGTGCCGAGCATTGGTAAATGCGAGTTTTCAACGTTGACCATGTGATCCAGGAGCGTTTTTTGTAGCTTATCATGTTTAAAGGATATTATGCTATTTATTAGCATTAAAAAAGACTTAAGACATCAACATTTACATACTTGCAATGAATTCAACATCCGTTGTGATTTATTTTTACATGAAACCAGAAATTTAAAGTAATATATGTTAGACCAGGACTTGTATTGTATAGACCAGGCCACTAGTCTCTAGTGATATGACAGCAAAGAGACGTTTATGAGTCGGATGCCATCAAACGCAGCTGATATTATGGAGGGCTGGACAGGGCTGACAGTAAAACCATCCAGCGTTATATTCTCATGGTTTAAGTACATTAATGTCATTGAATACACTGCTGTGTGTCAGTGTTATTACACTGTCACAAACTTTCAACTGTGTAACTATACGTGCTTAAGAGATTTCCTTTTATGATTGATCTATTATTCAGTGATTCTCTTGTAGTGAATTAGAGTCCATAGAAATATAATGTTTCTTGTTTTTTTCTTATTTATTTAAAAAAATACTTTCTCCTAGTTTAATGATTATATATTATATTATAGAACTTTAAATAGTGTATTGTTTTTGCTGTTGATTTTTTTATGATTTTATAAATGTAATTAATTACATTTATATTTGATATTTATATAATTATTATAATTTGAGCAACCAATGTTATTTTGTTTTGTATTTATTTTTATTTTGTATTTATTTAGTGTATTGTCTTTTTATAAATTGTTCTAGTTTTATTATATTATATTATTGAATTTAGTTATTTACTTACGTTTTATTTATTTTTTATAAATAGAAGTGTGTTTTTTGGGCAAGAGATCTGCCAAATTGCTTTTATAAAGCCGTTGCTCTAGAACAAAAATATTGTTGACACTCAAGTATACTTTCCTGTCTACATGAGTTCATGCATGTTAACCTGACAATGAGCAATATTTTGACATACCACTTGATCATTTGCACATCTGTTTGATGCAGGCCATCGTTTTTTTGTTTATGTGCACCAAACATGTATCAGTAGAGATACTACTTCCGGTCCACTCAAGGATTGACATGAATGAGAAACTCCCATGATCACTCATTTATGGCCATAACACCTCTTAAATTAGAACATCATCCATATGGCGCTTGGGTAATTGAATCCCATCCAGTTAGTACACAAAGCGAGCAGAGCCGCGACCTGGTGTTTCATCAGCTGCCGTTCCATCAAATCGTAATCAGCCGCCTGGGGAAAGAAGACTGAGGTTGCCGTTCACCCGCACGTATCCTTTTTCATCCGAGGTCTAAATGAAGTGCGGCCGGTACATGCTGTTGTCTTTGAATCAATTCATGACACTGGGTGAAGGAGCGAGGCACAGGCCTTCCCAGGGCTCTGCTTACTCCAAGTCCAATTTCCCACCGAAAGATTGAGTCTTCTTGATGTAGGTCTGCGGGGCGAACTCGCTCTGGGCGATTCTTCAAGCCGCCTCTCTTCTCATCTTTTAATCTCATCACTCTTCTAATTTTTTATGAACTTGTCTCTGGTCTTTTTAACCTTTCATGGCATAAGAGACGAGGATTTTCCTCTGCCTTCCTACCGGCCCGATTCGGCAACAGGGATTTGGAGTAGATGCACCAGTCGGGTCGGTCGGTTTGTAGATCTCATGTCTTGTCATTCAGAAAGACGTTTACACATGTGAATGAAGGAAGACGAGATTTTGAGGCTTTTGTGCTGCCTGACACGTGAGGGAGCAGAGCGAATGTCTAGCAGACGTCTTCATCGATATCTCCCTCAGTAAGCGTTGAGTTTTGCTGGAATAATGCAGCTGCAGTATGTGTGTATGTATTACATCGAAGTCTCATGTGGCGCCTCGCTTCTGATAAACTGTCAGAAATCAATACGCTTCAAATCTTTCATCAGTACAACAGCGCAGTGCAGAGGCGTTAAGCATTTACGGCTCTCTGAGATGTTCTCCATGAGATCTTCTCTGGGTTTTTCTTGTACACAGGAGGATTTGGAGGAAGCGTTATAGCAGACATTGAGGGGGATGCGTCTCCTCTTCAATATTCCCATTATTGGTCCATCAATATGGTTTTTGTAATAGATGATTCTTAACCATATTACCATGGGTCCATCCTACAATATTTGGTTACATCATTGCATTACACATCATTGCATTATATATTTCTCAGATCCTTTGGCACCATGGTGAAGTGATGTCAGATACTAATACTATAGTACTTCAAAATATATTTCATGATTCTGAATGCTTTTTGTATGGATTGCGATTTATTTATTTGGTTTGTTTGTTTGTTTGTTTGCCAACCACATATTGGTAAATTGAAAAACTAATGTTTTTCATGGAATAACTTGGGTTTCATAAAAATAAATGATGTATAGTGTTACATCCCCTGATGTTAAAAAGTGCAATGGGGAATAACGTTAAAGGTGTTTTCACACTAGCACTTTTGGTGTGTACCCGGGTTTGATTGACGTCAGAGTTGGGTTTGTTTGGATGATGTGAACGCTGTCTTCGGAACGAGTCCTGGTAAGAGTGGTCTGAGGTACGGTTCATGTGAACCCTGTGAAGGAAAGGTAATAATATCACATGATATAGATTTAGCATCCCGCAGTGAATCGTTGTTAAACACACTAGGTTAGGGGCATGCGTCGCCTACTGTACTTTTTGTTTGGAGTTATTGAGAGTAGCTTTCATTATCAATTTTCGGATACTGAAGATTTTCTTTTCTTTTCATTTACCTAGTTTAGAATTGCATAATAAATGTATTGTTATATATCGCAACACTTTCAATTAAGCATGTATACATTAGTTCACATTGTAGTTACCATAAACTTAAAAAGAGCAATATTTTATATAATTTGTTTTTTTTACACACATTTTAACATTACATTTAGTATACATTAACATATTTTTTTATGAAGAATGAATGTTATATTTATAAATGAACACAAACCAATATGGAAAAGAAATTCCATAAAAAATTAACAATGAGAATATTAATTCTCATTGTTAGTTTATTGGATTGTTCATGTCACATGACTGATTCAAAGACTCACTTTCAGTAAACAACTCTAAATTAGTCTTATGATTCGAATCACTGGAATGAATCAAACTATTATTACGCCTCATCTGGGGTTTATAGTACTTTGGAAAGTAGTTTGGAGTTGATGAACACAGTGATGTCTGCCCTCAGTAGAGTTGATTTATAGTGGAATTAACTCTAGGGACATTCAATACCTCTGAATCAAAGAATCTATTCTTTTTGGAATCAACTCCCAGTCCTAATGATTCCTCTTGCATTAATGTGAATGTATTCCAAAGTGTTACCAAAGTTTATTAACAAGACCGAAATGCTTGACCAATCTGCATCCAAGACCAGAACTGTCCATCCTATATTATATCTACATTATATTGATAACTATCCATCTTATAAAACGTGTTTGTCTGTTTTGTAAGTGTCTCGATAAGCAATAGAAGTGTGAACATCTTCAAATCCATTTCTCCTGTCGTCTCTAATTAGGACAAGAGTACATGTGGTTTTGGGCTGTGTTAACCTTTCTCTATCCTCCTCCTCCTCCGTCTCGGCTAAAACTTTGACCCCCTCCTCCAGTTTCACCGCTCGTCTGCCTACGTGTTTCTCAATCTGTTCCACGTGCTTCTTATGCCGGTTTCACCCACTCGACACATAAAGAGCGCTTGCAGATCACGCGGTGTGCAAATCATACAATGACTTTCAACGGGCGCAATCTGTTCAGGTTCATCCCTGGCTCCCATCATACTTACCTGAACCATATTAAGACGTTTCAAACAAAACTAAAGAGTTTGTGTGATTAAGTAAATCTATAATTAGTTGATATAAAAGTTGTATTTTCTTCTGTTGTAGTGTCGGATACTAGTTCAGTTGTTGGGCATTATGCTGCTGGTAGGGTTATCTCAACAGGTGAACGTGACTGTGTAAGTTTTTATTTGATCAGGAGAAAACATTTAAGTAGGCCTACTATATCTATCTATGTATATATCTATCTATATAGATATACATATATTATTATTTATTTATTTTTTTCATTTTTTTTTTTCATTTTGGTGCATTCCTTATATATATATATATATATATAATACAGTAAAAATTATATAAAATATTATTACAATTTATTCTTATTTATTGTGATTTATTATAATATAATTTATTGCCATTTTTATTAAGAATTTATTCCTGTGATCCAAAGCTGAATTTTCAATATTTCTCATGTGCTGATTTGCTGCTTATTATAATAGAAAAATTTGTTTAGCTTAATTTTTTTAAAGGTGAATTTACTTGATAATTAAATTCTTGATAATTAAAATATAGAAATTACATAAAATGTATTATTAAATTAATATTAATTATTATTGTAATACTTTACAATATGGTCAGTTATTGTACTAACTAACATTAATCAGGAAACAATACGTTTGTTACAATGAGTTTGAACTCACAAATTAATTATGTATTCGTGAATATTGAAATGATCATGAATCAATAAATACTTTGAAAAGTAATTTTCATTGTTAGTTCATGCTGTAATATTAGTAATATTGTTATTATTACTAACTATACGGTATATAATAGTAGATGTGTGATCTTTTTTTTTTTCATTTAATGATTTTCTTTGTCTGCTGCAAGGACTTTTGGAGCGATCAATCACATGGCACTTACAGCCCCGTAACCCTTCATTTTACCCTGAAACCACGTTCACTAGATTTCCGTCTTGTTCTAGCAAGCCCAACAAAGCCAAGACTGAGCCGTTCCCTTTCAGACTCACCTGAAGCGCCCACTTTACTGTGCAGGCGGCAGACAGACGTCAGAGTCCGAAAAGATAGATCTTCAATTCCCAAAACGCAACAAAGCAGTTTCAGGCTCATTTGAAAAGACCTAATGACTGCGAAATGGTGAGAACGAGGCGACGGGAGTGAAAGACGGCGTGAAAACCAGTCGATAATAAAGATGTACTGAAGAGAGAGTTGGCGATCAGGAGTTTTGTTATAATGTAGACGTCTAGCTCAAAGGTTTAAAACATGGCATCTAGGCTATTTTAAGTCCATTGGGACTTCATGGGGCTGATCATTTCATCTCAAAAAGTGATTGACTCATCGTTGTAGCTCTGAGCTATTTATTAGTTTGCTTTAATGAGGCGTTATATTCATTCACTAATGAAATCAGTGATTTATTGGTTGGTTTGTGGGTTATTGAATGCGGGACACTATCCTGTTGTCTGTCAGAGAGCATCTGCTGATCGTTCAGCACGTTTAATATGATATTAATAGACAAGCTCTATTTGTTTTCCCTCTCATCCAATATAGTTTATTTGATAAGCAAACACACAGATCACGGATATCACATCTAAATACGGTCAAGCTAATTTGATGATTCCCATTGTGAACATGTGTGTTGATTTATTAACTCTGAATGCACAGGCACCACTGACAGTAACATGGAAGATGCTTACCGTTGTGATAAATCTTTGCATCAGCATGGCTATTGTGACAGGTGCTACATTAAAATGATCTCTGCTGTGATTCACAGGGAGTTATTGTTTCATGGTATGGTTTTATTTACCAGGGCTTAATTATGCACTAATGAGCATTTTATCCGAAACGATTTGTATTTCTGTTTTGTAAGACATTCTATAATTTATGCATTTTGAAAAAAAATGAATCCTGTTTACCGTTTTTCAAGTGGTGATGTAATGTGTTGGCATTAAAGGATGATTTGATTGGTGCTGAAAATAGCTTTTGCAACTATTGGTTATGGGGAAACACAAAGGTGCGATGGGTTCTAGAGTATGACTGCTAAATAAAGCTTTGATTTATTTTGATTAGATGATTATCACATGCACTACACTGAAGTAAAAGCACGCCAAGACAAATGCAAGGATATGGAAAAGGATATGTTCATTGTAGCGGTATTTTGCACTAATATTATTAGTAGACTATTGCATGATGTATCAATATAGGATGATTTTAAAAGACACATGAAACATTAACATTTTACAACTGTTGATTTGTTTGAATATTGACTTGTACTGATAGTTATGTACAGGACTGGTTGTCATATTTTTCCCTTTAGTGAAGATTGCTTGTGGGTTTGTTTTTGAATGGCAGTTTCCGAATAGACACATACTATACACTCTTGGCTAGAAAAGATACTGAACATTTCCACCATTATTGACCAGATGCAGTTCATTGAACACGCATGCGGGACATTTTGTCATCCCATATGGGGTAATTTGTCACCATAAAACCTGCCAATAAAAAGTCTGTTATATTGATCAAAAGTGACTGAACACATATACAATATTATAAAAGGTTTCCGTTTAAAATGAATGCTGTACTATTCATTAAATAATCCCTAAAATATATTTCAGTTTCCTTAAAAAAACATGTTACAGGCAGCTCTGTCTGTAACAATAAGAAAAAATATGATCTTAAAATACAATAAAAAACAATTATTTTATATTGTAATAATATTTCACGTTAGGACTGTTTTTACTGTATTTTTAACCAAATAAATGCAGTCTTAAATTTCACAATTACTAGCTAGTAAATTTCAGTCTTGATTAAATGTAAACAGAACATGCATTATATAATATGGATTTAATAAAAATAAAAAATATTGTGTATGTATTATGTCTATTAGAAATGATGGCTTGCTTAAAGAAAATGAAATGCACTGTAAGATTTTAATGACACTTAAATCACAGTAAACATTGTTTAATACAGCGGTTCTCAATTCAAGTCCTCACACCCCCACATGTTTTCTATGTTTCTCTTATCGCTTCAGACGTTTGTTCTATTCGAATGTAAGTGCCCTGTGTAGTGGACATGATTCCAGTTCGAAGTGAACATATATGTTCCATGCAAAGTGTATTGAATTGTGCTGGAAATAACTTATTTTTAATAGTTATTATAATAACTAATGAAAATATTTAATTTTCTTGGTGTAAAATGTGGCCATTTTGTTAAATAATTTATCTAGCAACTAGCAATAATTGATCAAAAGGGTGGAGCAAAGATATTTATGTTGTTATAATAGATAATTGCAGTTATTTTGCACCTTCTATATTAAAAAAAAGTTTTACAAAGCAGCATCATTTTGGCATTAATAGCAATAAGAAATGTTTCAAAATCAGCATATTAGACTGAATAATGATGCTAAAACCTCAGCTTTGCAGCACAACAATAAATTACATTTAGAAATATATTCACATAGAAAGCAATTATTTTAAATTGTAATAATACTTCACAACATTACTGTTTTTACTGTAAAGACAGTTTCCGATGAATCTGAAATACCCCCCCATTTCAGTAAAATCCACTTTCAGTTGAGTTGGTAGTGCATTATAACTGAAACCCTGAAAGGTAGCAGATATTTTGTTAATGTTTGTGTGTGATGTCAGACTATAACCCTCTCTATCTCTTTCACACACACACACACACACACACAGGCGTCTGTGAGGTCAAAGAGGCTGTACTCTCAGCAGCACTTCACATGTGATAATGCAGTGTTGTTCTCAGCAGTACAGTGAGCTGTTGTTTTATGAGTCTTTTCTTCTGCAGGTTGAAGGACGCTGGAGCACTCTCAGCTCTCAGCTCCTGTTCTTCTCTCTGTCTCTCGTTCCTGCTGTTCTTCTATATAATTAGTTCATTTTCCACTTTAATAAGCAGTATGATGGTCTGTAGAGTTTTCCAGACAGGCCCGCTGGCACAGACAGCCCCAAAGAGAGCTTCAGGTAAATGAGAATGTGCTCGTGGGCCGGCATGGATCAATCTCACCAAAACTTGTACAGGTCACATTGCATATTTTTAGTAATAATAGTTAGTTTAATTTAGATTTTCTTTTAACATTGAATCACAAAGTTAGACATAATTTTACTACAGGTACATTGTATTATAGATAGCATTATATTATAGTGTTCAAAGGTTTGGTATAAGACTTTTTCTTTTGTTCACCAAGTTTGCATTGTTTAAGATTCCTGTTAAAACAGTAAAACTACAAAATATTATTGCAATTTATGCCTGTGATGCAAAGCTGAATTTTCAGCATCATTACTCCAGTCTTCAGTGTCACATGATCCTTCAGAAATAGTTCTAATATTCAGATTTTGAAACATTTCATATTATTAATGTTGAAAGTTCAAAAGAACAGCATTTATTGGAGATCTTTTGTAACATTATAAATATATTTACTGTCATTTTTGATTCATTTACAGCTTCTTTATTTGTTTTCTTTTTTTAAATAAGTATAATAAGTTAAGTTTAGCATAAATTGCTTTTTATAATAATATATATATATATTTTTTTATTACGCATAAACTTTTATTTTTCATTTTAGTTCATTAAAATCTCACAGCAAAAAGGAGTGGAAGACTAGGCTTCATTTTCTTCAAGCAAACTATAATTTTTTTTTCTTCCTCCGTACTTAGGATGAAATATGATCCAGACATATGTTTGACAGGATTTGTGAGATTCACCCAAATAGCACATATAGAATAAGAGAAGATGAATCAAAGACCGAATGAGTGTGGGTTGTTTTAAGCAATAAAGCAAACATCAATACGACCCTCTCGAACACAGATCACTGAAGCTGCAGAGTCAGGAGAAATGATCCGTTGGGTTATTGAACGCTGTGTTTGTGAAGTGAATGTGTCACACATGTCACAGGCTATATGTGAATGTAATTCTACATGTTTTTCCCTGAAGTTCACCTTGACTCTAGGGCTGCAACAACGAATCGATAAAATCGATTATTATCGATTATGAAAATCATCGACAACGTTTCTCATAATCGATTAGTCGGGTCCGCCCACAGTGCACGTCCAACTTCAGCCGGTTGCTCAAATTACAGCTCTAAATAACGTATTTCTATGGACAAAATGCATCTCAAAATAGTGTAGGAAACAGAATGAGATGCTGCGGGAGAAGTACGTGATCCATTTTGCATGATAATTCTTGATTTTGAGCTTTAAAGGTCCCATGGCATGAAAATTTCACTTTATGAGGTTTTTTAACATTAATATGAGTTCCCCTAGCCTGTCTATGGTCCCCCAGTGGCTAGAAATTGCGATAGCTGTAAACCGAGCCCTGGGTATCCAGCTTCGCCTTTGAGAAAATGAAAGCTAAAATGGCCCGATCTGGAATCTTCCCGTATGTCGCCATACGGGAAAGGTTACCGCCTTTCTCTGTTGCCCGCCCAGAGAATTTGGCCGCCCATGAGAAAATGAGATACAACCGTGCGAGGCGACCGCAGCATTTTTGTTTTCCTCGAGAGACATCATGGCTTGCAAACGAGCGAAGCATGGCAGTTGCTCAGTGTTTGGATGTACAAATGAACACCAAAGTATTTTGTAGATCCTTCATCTGAGCCTATGAAGAAACTGTGGGTTCATTTTGTTTTCTCTGGTAATGCGACAACACTTCCCAAACATTTCACCGACGACTCTTTCCTCAACTTGGGCCAATACAAAGTTGGCCTTGCTGAACGTCTGAAACAAAGTCTGGATCAGTACCAACTCTCCTTGGCTCAGCTACAAACCTCGGACAAGTAAGTCAACCAACGCTATATAATTTTGTTGTAACATTAGCTCTGCAGCTAACAGCCCAGTTACTGTCGCTAAAGTAAATGTAGATAGCATCAAGTATGTGTGTGAATACACACACTGTAACGCGAGTGTTGTACATTTCTTTGTTGTTTGGATAACCGTTCTGCTGTTGGTGTACGTTAATGGCGCACGCGATATCCAAATTTCCAGATTGCATCGCTTGATGTAATTGTAATAAGAAAGATTGTAAAAACTAATATAAAATGTAAAATATGTAAACAAAAGAATTATGTAATATAATTTCATATATATAATTTTAAGTATTAATGTTATTTAGTAAGCATGCTTATCTTCTATCTTATTACAACTTGCATCTGGAATATATACAAAGTAAAAAATTGAGTACTAATTTATTGTCTCTACACAGGCCAGCACATCAAGTGCTTGCATTCAGCTCTTTCAAGGGATGTTGTCTGCCAGACAGACCACTTGGAAACACATACTGTAGGCACACAGCTATCCATAAACACTCTGCGGCCCCACTTTAGAAGTGAAGGTATTTACCTGCCACCTTCAGTACATTTACTTTTGATGTAGTTAGTAAGTTTTCTGGCATTTCTCTTTGCTTTCATTATGTGTTGTTTCATTAGACTTTCCTTAGTAAAGTAAATTTTGGTCACAGGTGTCCAGGCAAATGTCTCCTCCAAAGATTTCGGTGTTGGTACATCCAATGCAGACCCTTTGTGCCTGTCATCTACACCTTTAAAGAGACCACCCAAAAGACCTCGTCTAGACTTCGAAGAACAGCTGGAGGACAATACATTGGAGGACAGCTCTTTAGTACAAGCTTCAAAGGGACATGATTCCACTTATGATCCTGCTGACTCCAGCATAGCATCGTTAGACTCTACACTTAAGTCGTAAGTTACTGACTGTGAAGATATACAGTGTGTGTGGCTCGCAATCTAACATAAAGGTTTAGTCCCAGTGAGACTGTTGTTGTTTATAGCATTACTTTTAGGATTGTTTATGTGCATAAATATTATTAAACCAGCAGCAAACAGGGTGATGGTTTAAATTACACTCAAAATGAGTTTTCCTTTCTTTGTGGTTTGATATAGAGAAGATTCATCCACTCCCAACCACAACAGCAAAAAGTACATAGTGTACGAACTGCATCATGGAGTTGTTTAATGTTTGTCCAATCTGCACGCGGGCATGTGATGTGAGGACCCAAAGGCTGGGGACATTCCTGTCTGTGAAGCAGCGGTGCCCCCATTGCACATTTAGAAGAGACTGGAATAGCCAGCCTATCCTTGGGAGCGTGCATCTGGAAATCTGCACCTTTCTGCCGCCACCAGTGGTGCATCTTTCATACAAATCGAAAAGGTAAATTATGTGCAAATGTAGTGACTTTGACTGTGAATTACTTAAATTTAGATCAAATTACATGTATGTTTTATCCCCCCACACCAACAGGTCTTCAAGGCAATGAAGCTACAGTTGTTTAGGTATGAAACATTTCGACGTCATGCCAGAGCTTTCATTGAACCGGCAGTTATTCACCACTGGAAAGCCACACAGGACGTGAATCTGCAGCGGCTAAGTCATGAGGAAAAAGTGATACTTGGTGGTGACATGAGAGCTGACTCTCCAGGTATTCATGCTTTACTGAAATAGTGTATTTTATACAGTGTTTAGATATTATTTGAAGTTAAAAGGAGTGACCTAAATAAAAAGGTGTACGTAATATCAAAGTATTGAATATTGATTATTAATATAACTATTTGAACAAAATCAGGCCACTCTGCAAAGTATGGCAGTTATACAATGATGGATCTCCATACTAACACCGTTGTGGACATTCATTTGGTTCAGGTGAGTTGTCAAAATTGATTTTGCAAAGGTGTTATTGGTTATAATTTTAAAAGCAAAGTCTATAATGCCTTTTCTGTAAATATATTCTTTTTTCTGTGATAACAGAGCAATGAGGTTGGTGGTAGCTGTCACATGGAAAAAGAGGGCCTGGCAAGGAGTCTCGCGCGTTAACCTTGATTGCATCGTCACTGATCGTCATCCACAAGTACAGAAGTTCCTCGGGAGAGAAACATAACCCATTACTACGATGTCTGACACATGGCAAAAGGTATATAGTCAGTGGCAATATGGAGCTGATTGGCGTTGTCCATTATACTATACAAAATCTATCAGTTTTGCTCCAGCCTTTTCCTTTCTTTGAGTTGTTCGTGATATCTTTTTGATGCGAAGGACCTGATGTTCGATTTTTTTTGAAGCTTGCATAAATATCCCATTTGGTGAAAAGACTTGTCCTTACTTTGAAATTGTTACAATATT
The DNA here is from genome assembly GCA_027564155.1 of Gymnocypris eckloni scoliostomus. NCBI lineage: Eukaryota > Metazoa > Chordata > Actinopteri > Cypriniformes > Cyprinidae > Gymnocypris > Gymnocypris eckloni. The sequence goes on along the minus strand of CM050412.1, from coordinate 34,771,685 downwards.
AGTAAATGGCAACAAATGCTTTGAAATGTATTATGAAATACTACAATTGATTAATCACTAAGTTTATGAGTATCTTAACTAGTGGAATGTATTTTGCTTTCATTGTAAGGAATTTCAAAGAAACTGGAAGCAATCAGTAAGCAGAAAGACTGTGAGAAACTCAAGAAGTGGATGAAAAGCATCAACAACCACATATACTGGACTGCAGCTGGCTCAACCTCCGAACCAGAGAGAATTGCAAAGTGGGCCGCTATCCTGAACCATGTTCGAGATGTCCATACACATGAGAATCCTCTTTACCCCAAGTGCGAGCATGTGATACGCAAGACAACTGACAAGAGTAAATGGCTCCAAGCAGGTATTTAATCAATATACAGCCTAAATGTCAAAACTGCAAACAGACAACTACAGTTATTTAGTAATTTTCAGACATTGACCAGAGATCATCGTTATAATATTGTGTACTTTATTGTTTTCAAATATGATATTTTCTTATTGGCTGCAGATACTCTAGCTTTCAACAAGTTGGAGAAGTTGCTGTCAAACAAAAGAACACTGAAGGATGTTTCAAAACTGAGCCCCCACCACCAAACTTCATCGTTGGAGGCTTTCCATGCCGTCATCCTTCGTTTTGCCCCAAAGAATGTTGTCTTTCCCTTTATTGGAATGCTGTGCAGGTAAAAGAAAGTTTGTTTACTCCATAGTTTTGGTAATTGTAGACTAAAATATATGTCAATAGTAACACGTTTGGTCTTGTACTTACAGACTCTACCTGGCTGCTATGCATTATAATGAAAATGGGGACCGACCACAGGCCGAAACGGAGGAAGGTGTACCTCTCTTCAAAATCTCATTTCCAAAGTCTAGGAAGGGAAAGTGCAGGGTTAACCCTAAAAAGACACAGCAGACCTTTGGTAAGGGTTCAAATCAAACAACACATATTTTGGATTTTTATAAAATTATTTTTGTTGATGAAGAATCAAATAAATATTGAAACACAGTAAAAAAAAAAACAACAAATTAAAAAAACAAAAAAATGGTTTGTGCTTGTGTTTTATAATACAGGTTATGTTGCTGACATGATGGACCTACTTTTTGAGAAAGTCTTTGTCAACCCTACGCCATACACAGATGAGCTGTTGGCCATACCTGTTCCAGAGTACCTATCAGCTCAGTATGAGAAGCCGGATAAGGAGGAAGGCATTGCCAGCTTTGTGTCAAGGTTCAAACAGGGGGCAGTTTAAACCCTACGTAGTGGCCTTCTTCATCAGGAAACTCTGAGGATGCACAGGACCACACAAGCTGGAATAATGACCCGGATTCTGCGTCCCAGGAGACCCCAGCACCAGCTCACAAATGAGCGATAGGAGAGATACCTGTAGCGACTGAACAATTGATTCTGATATTTAGTCTTGCAGAGATTTAACATTGGTTGGTGTTATTGTTATCTAAAAAAATATTAATATGCTCATATGGATCATGTTCAATGCTTGTTTTGTAACAAGTGTTTTTTTTCTGTCTGATGTAAATAAATCTTGACTCTGTCTACACTATTGAAAGAAAATTATTCACAAGGTTTTTTGGTGGAATAAACAATCAAGACTCAAGACAAGACTTTATTTCTTATTTTATTAAATACTGTAACAAAGCACAACTTACTGGTGTATTCCTCTCAAACGTAGAGGACCATAGTCAGCTCTGTATATTTGGCCGGCATTCTGCAGAGAGTAGAAATTGAGGCAGACAGGATACAATCCAGGATGGTCAACCATACAGGTGAGCTGTTCTTTGAACTCCCGTAGTCGTCTAGTAACCTAATTAGAATTACAAATGGTAACTGTCAATTTTAGGCACAACTAGTTGTCAAATGAAGAGACAAAGTAGTTTACAATTTAGTGGTGAGAATGCTACCTGGGGTATCTCCAAGCAGCAAATATTCTCAGCTTCCGAGGGCATGGTAGCACATTTTTCCACAATGGCACCTATCCAAAAAAGTAGATGTAATAATGCCAGACGTCTGCCTAATATAGTGGCGCTGGTTATTGTCTATAGCTGATTATATATATATATATATATATATATATATATATATATATGTATTTATGACAGAGTGGGCAAGCAGGTGTTGAGTAGAGGTAAATCTTCAGGAATAAATCATGGGTCATGTTTAACATGACTTAAATATACGTGAACATGGACAACATTGTCATAAAAAGTTTTTCCAGAATACAGTCTTCTCCAAACTACAAAAATTACTGATATAGATGCTAATCCAGCTTTAGGACGATAGCAAATCAGAGCAACATGAAAAGCCAACAACATAGGCTAGCATTAGCTACATGATAATAAATGTAACAGCATAACGTTACATAAACATACCAACTAAAGTACCGTATACAGACACAATATTTTAAACTAACCATTCTGAGACGTTCTGCTGTAGCCGCTGAGTTGCAACTTCTTCATCCAGTGCTTCTCCATCTGGAACAGATTCTGGGTCAAACCGAAATGCTTGAACGACTGCGTGTCTACGAGCCATTGTGATACATCCACTGTCAACATTAGCGCATGGTACCGTGGCCGCAAGCTGGTTAAGGCCACGCCCACCATTCACCTTGCCCCGCCTCTCTCCTCCTCATTAGCATTTAAAGCTACAGACACAGAAATGGCACGTCCTAAGGAAAGCTCATTGTGGGACTTGCTCATAGTGGCTGAAATTCTGCACCAAGGATGAATTTCGGGAAAAAGACTTCTGATACAGTACTAGGGACCACTTAGGCCTATATAAAAGCACCCCAAAAGTAGCATGTCATGGGACCTTTAAGTTAATGCATTAGTGTAAAGGCTTGCCCTGTCAGGCGCTGTGACAGATGCGCAGCGTCCTCAAAACATCCGTCCATTGCGTCCGCAAACATATCCATTGCACTGAATTATCTGTTGTTGAAAGTTAATTTAAGGTTTAAAAGTCAACATGCAGTGTGTATATTTTATGAGAGTAGGAACTTTAAAGGGATAACAGTATGTAATTGTCTGAATATAAATATGAGATGCTCCATAACCGCCTTTTACAGGATAAAGAAATGACAGTAAAACATGACTGTGATAAAAGTTCCTGCAGAACATTCCTCTCACACCGTGTCTTTATTATCATTTACATTTTAAGAGTAATGTATGGCGATTGTATGACATCCAAGTGCACGGCGAGAGAAAGCATTAGGAGGCGACTCTTATAGCACTCGCAGTACTTTGATGACACACACCGATCGGTCTAGCGGCGCTGCTTCAAGTCAAACACATCTAAGCGGTCTTCAGAGAAAGCATCATGTTGGCACGCTATGTTGCCAAGTCCGCAGTTTGCCGCTGGTTGTTTTCGTGTCCGCGGGTCTTTTATAACATGCGGAATTGACGAGCTACGCGTAAACGATATTCGGGTTGCCGGGTTCTCCTGTAGTGGGCTGAGCTAATGCGCAAACAGTAATCTCATTGGCGGTGCTCACCTATCATCGCCTGTTTTGATTTCAGCGAATCAGTTCGAGCGAATGCAGACGACCTGATTAATATTCATGAACCCAGCAGCTCAATAATCCTTGGTGCGTTTATATGGTTATTAATAGTACACCATGTATGTTATCAGTATTATTTGTAGGTTTTTCCCCCTTTTTTATAGAAACACTAAATGACAAACAATATCTTAAGCACCACCACCAGTCCTAAGTTCAGACAACATGACAAATATGCATTCATACATGGTTATTCTAAAGTTCTATCATCATATAATGATAAATTATCATACTATCATATTTTAAAGTTTGACTGAAATAATCAATTGAATTTGATAGGTGTCTCTCACATTGTCCCACAAAAACATTAAAATGGTGTAGATTAGTGTAACGTTTTATAATAATAATTTATTCTATTTGGAGACCATTTCATTTATTTAACATATTTAATATTGGGGCATCCAAGTTATTTGACATATTTTAACCTTTTTTTTAAGTAACAATAATTACTTTCCCTGGTAATTTGTTTATTTTATAACGATGTAACTCGGTTAGTATTTGTGAGAAGTAACTAGTAATATAACGAATTACCTTTTTAAAGTATCGTGCCCAACACTGCACACTATACATTGATTTATTGTATGTCTTTGATTAATAATGAATATGAAGAGCTTTAAAAAAAAAAAAAGCATATTAAATCGTAATATTGGTAAATTAGATTATTTTCTAAAATCGTTTAGTCCTAATTTAAACTATATTCACAAATACAATGCTTAACAAATTTATTAAAACACATTTATGTAAGGTTTTTAACAAATTATGTAAGGTTTGTGCCACTGCTGCTCTAACAGCATTGGTGATTACCAAAATCATGTTTAGCTTCCTGTATTGGGTAGTCCTCCAAAATGCGTAAGCTCTTTAGTAACAGTAGTAGGCTATTTCTAATGCTATAATATAATTATTGCTGTTATCTTTGATAGAAAGGCAGAGCACTTGAATTTTTTTCAGATACCCAATTACAGTCAAAAGTACATAAACAATGCAAGCAAGGATGCAAGCTGTTATGAGGCCATTTTTGTTATTATAAATACTAATTAGTTGTTTCTGTTTGTAATTTGCCCAATAAATGACAATAACATTTTAAGATAATTTTTTTTTTTGACAGATTCCTAAAATATTTGTTTTCTCTTTATGACAGGTGGTTTAATAAATGAAGCAATGTATGTTTTCATAGCATTCCGTGTGTTTGAAGGACATTGAGCAGAATGTGGAATTGTGTGTATTTTGTCAATAAATAACATAATTTGATTTAATCCGATTAATCGATTAATCGAAATAATAATCGACCAACTAATCGATTATCAAAATAATCGTTAGTTGCAGCCCTACTTGACTCTTAGAATTAAGCATGCTGACTCCATATGAAAATATGATTGGTTTAGCTGTATGTACTGGGATGTACCTACAGCAGTCTCTGTATACTGAATAGAAGTTGATATTTAAATGAAGGTGGTCATATGTTAATGTGCTTTGTTCTTGTCCTCTCATGATTGGTTAACCTTTTCGCATGTGAAATGAGTTACTATAGCATTAAGGAATGATTATGTTTTTGATATGTAAATGAGAGGTGGCATATGTTTATGTATTTTATTTTTGTATATGAATATATATAACAATTGAAAACACTGTCTTTTTGCATATAATATAATATATTTTTGTTATGTTTATGGAAAGAAGTCACTATGCTCACCAAGGCTGCATTTATTTGACCAAAATACTGTAAAATAACTAATATTGTGGAATATTATTACAATTTAAAATATCTGTTTCTATTTAACTAATATATACAATTTTCTCCAGCTTTTACTCCAGTCTTCAGTGCCACATAATATACTGACTAGCTGTTTAAGAAACGCTTTCTTATAATTATTAATGTTGAAAACAGTAGTGCTGCTCATTATTTTGTGGAAACCTTTATAAACTTTTTTCAGTATTTTTTTTTCAGTAAAATGTCCAAATAGAGCATTTATTTAAAATATGAATGTCTTTGAACAATTTAATGTGTCTGGAATAATTTCTTTAAAAACACTTACTGACCCCAAACTTTTATATTATATTATATTATATAAAACCAAACCAAGACTAATTAGTGTCACTTTATTGTTACGTTGCCAATCTCCAATTTGGACTGTTACATAAATGTACATGGATGTAATGTTGTATAGTAACCTCAGTGCCAAGAGCCAAAGACTTCCATTTTTTGCCGCAGTGTGCAACAGAGTTAGTTTTCAAATCTTTAAATGCTTTCGTATGGTCAGGAAAGTGCAGCTAAGTGTCTCCATAGCAATAATTTCAGAAACTGTGAGACAAACGATTCAATTAGGGCCTGCTGGCTGCATCGCGCCTCATATTTTGTCATTAGGGCTATTCAGTTTCAGCCTAGGGCAGTTCTGTCTAATAAAGTAGAAGCTTTGGCATTTGCTTGTGAGCTCACAGCTACTGTAGCTACACACAAACACACACGCGCATACTGAGATGTAGGGCACGGACCACTGAGCTACATCATTGCTTCATTTGGATCAAACTCTAGCACGCTACAGTCATTTATCTAATAGTCTCGGGTGTGTGTGTGTGTGTGTGTAACCTTGAGGCACTGCAAGCTCAAGTACCAGTGAGAAGTCAAATGGGGGGGAATGTATTCCCGTGTAACCCCCACACAGGAACAACATAAATCCAGCAGTCCCACACATGAGCATCATGTTTGTTTTGGTAATGAGTGTAATGCGTTCTTACTGCACGCGTTTCTTTCAGTATTTATCAAAATGTGCTGTGTTTGCATGTTTGTGGACATCCATATAAACCCAATGGCAAATATACATTGTAAATGTATGCATATCTGTGCCACATGCTCTGTAAGTTTGTATTTTTTCCATACAAGCATTTTGATTGATTGCTATTTACAGTGCATATTGAATGCATCTATTATTAGCAAACAGATATTCTTCATATTTCTAAAAGCATATTTTTTATTAATAGCGCCTCCTTACCATCTAGCATCTACCAGTTTGCTGGTTTAAGTTGGTTTGAGTTGAAAAATGTACCAGACCCCGTCTAAAACAGCAGTTCTCAATCTTTTCGCCCATGCAGTTTTCTTGAACAATATTTGAAGACCCCATGATTTTTTATTTGTTTTTGCATTGGTTCAAGATAAGATGTTGTTTTTATCCATAATTTATACCCAATAAAATTATTTAGAGCTCGGTATAAAAAAGTATGTTAATTGTTGAAATGCACATAGATATTTAAGATTTGATTTTTTAAATTATTATTAATCATGACTTTTTCAGGTTTAGATATCACACTAAAATCAATCTAAAAAAATATATATGTTGAGAGGATGATTTAAAATAAGAAATAACTTGAAGTTTGTTCAGTACTTTTAGCTTTTATGCTTGTTTTGTGCTATTTTAAATTCAGTAGATCATCTTAGGCCGGTTTAAGATGCTTTTTTTAGAAGTGCCTTCTAAAGCTGTTTATATTTATATTTTTAGCACAAATAAATGGCACTTTTCATATGAAGAGCATGAGAAAGTTGACTCTCCATTATAGCTTGATACTAGCATGTTTCTAGGTGAATAATACGGTACATAAATATAAATGGAACACAAATATTGGGTAGGAATGTCCATTAATAATTTTTGATGTTGAATGAATAATAAGTACAGCATTTATAATTGATGTTTTTCAGATTAATTAGATGACTTTTGTCTCTGAGCTCTTTGTGATTTACGAAGGGTACATGTTTAATGATGGCTTAAAGTGCAGTCTGGAGCTTCTATCTCTGTTGTAAGTCTCTAGTGTTTGCTGGGATTTTCAGATCAAATCACAGAACAAATAAAAACAGCTATGATGTTCTGTGACTAAAAAAAGAGCGTTTCTGCATTCGTCAACGTGACCTGTGCTTTGTGGAGGTGTTTGTTTGAATGGTTTTATTTCTCTAGGGGGGAGTGACGGGTCTCTGTGCGGTAGGTTTCTGTGGTTACACCCTCCGTGTCACCGTAGGACGGGTCACCACGGGGGGAGTTAGAGACCTGGCACAAAGGAGTATGTACTGTAGTGCACACTAAGAGAGAGAAGCAATTACGTAATTTTAGAGTAGGCAATAAGTGTACAGTGTTCAATGATTGGCTAGATGTAGTTTCCAAGTACATTCTATGGGGATGATTATATATAATAATAATAATACATTTATTTTTATATAGTGCCTTTAAAACAGTTTCTCAAAGCGCTTTACATAATAAAACAAACAAGTAAAAATCTAACACACACAAGACAACCAATTAAAACAAACTAAGATATAACTTAAAATCAAACAGTCAAGAGAAAGCTATCCTAAAAGAGTTTTTAAGAAAGACTTAAAGATGCTTAAATTCTGTGTATCTCTAATTAGAAGAGGGAGAGCATTCCAAAGCCTGGGAGCGTAGGAAGAGAAATCCCTGTCCCCTACAGAGTGCAACCGTGTCTGAGGTAGTACCAATAAACCAGCTTAAGAGGATCGTAAATGACGCTTGGGTGTATATAAAGTTAAAAGAGCAGACAGATATTGAGGAGCCAGACCATGTAGTGCCTTATATGTGAGCATAAGAATTTTAAAATCAACTCTAAACCTGACCGGGAGCCAATGCAAAGACTTTAGAATTGGTGTAATATGCACATTTTTCCTGGCACCAGTCAGGATCTTAGCAACTGAGTTTTGCACATATTGCAATTTATTAAGTGTGGTTTTAGGAACCCCAAAAAGAGTCAATGCAAGAAAAAACGAGGGTGTTAATAAGCCTTTCAGTCACAGGGGGGATAGCATAGAATGGAGTCTAGCTATATTTCTGAGATGGAAAAAAAGTTTTTGACAGTATAAGGCACATGATAGTCAAAGGACTCAAATATTACTCCTAATATTTTTTTATTTAGACTGTGACTCCAAAACAGAACCATCAATGTTTAAAATTATTGAGCCAGCTTTACGAAGCTGATGGGAGGAGCCAATGAGCAAGACCTCAGTCTTCTTATTATTATTAAGACACAGGAAATGTTCGGACATCCATATTTTTATCTCAGAAATACAATGTGTTAAGAAAGGAACATCCCAATTTTAACCAGGCCTAGAATGAATATAAATCTGAGCGTTGTCTGCATGGAAATGATAATTAAGCCCAAGTGATCTTAAAAGGAGACCGAGTGTAAATATGTAAATGCTAAAAAGTAAGGGGCCTAAAATCGAACCTTGAGGAACACCCGTACGGACAGGGCCCTTCTCAGACCGTGAACCATTCATATAAACAAACTGTTGAGGTAAGATTAAACCAAGTTAAAACAGTCTCAGAAACACCAAAAATATTTTCCAGACGATTGAGTAAAAGGATGTGATAAACAGTATCGAACGCGGCACTAAGATCAAGAATAATAAGAATAGAGAGAGAGACAGAATCTGAGGCTATTAGCAGATAGTTGGTGACTTTGACCAAAGCTGTCTCCGTACTATGACATTTTCGGAAGCCAGTCTGAAGGGGTTCAAAAAGATGATTTACTATGAGATGATTATGTAGCTGCAAAGCCACAACACATTCAAACAATGTTGCAAGGAAAGGAAGGTTTGATATTGGATGATAATTATTTAAGTTATCCAAGTCAGCTTTATACTTCTTTGGAACAGGTGTTAAAGCAGCAGTTTTCAATGCTGCTGGTACAACACCAGTACACAGAGAATCATTAACAATGCTGAGAACAGCTGGGCACAAAGAGTCCAAACTAGATTTAAATAAGCTTGTAGGGAGGGGATCAAGCACGCAAGTGGTGGCTTTCATACGTGATACCTCCCTCGTAAGCAGAGTTCATTTGAGAAAAACTTGTAAACAATGTGCCATGGAAACAAGATGGGCAAACTGTAGAAGATGAAACGGGTGCAACTTGAATAAGTTTGTAAACGTTGTCAATTTTGGAACTGAAAAAATTTAGAAAATCATTACACTACTTATTTGAGGCAGGTAGAGAAATACCATCATTAACTTTGAGAGGTCTGTTAATAGTATGGAATAGATGCCTGGGATTACATTGATTATTATCTATAATCTGAGAAAAATAAACAGATCTGGCAGACTCAATTTCAGTTCTATATTCCCACAAGTGGTCTTTCCATGCTTGATAAAACACATTCAGACCCACGCCACTTGTGCTCCAATTTACGACAAGCTACTTCCTTAGAGCGCAAGTCATCATTATACCAAGGGGCAGAACAAGCAATAGAAACACAGCGAGACTTCAGGTGAGCAAAATAATCCAAATTAGAGGCAAGAACAGTATTCAACTGCAGGATCTTATCTTCAAGAGAAGCTGGTGGAAGACTGCTAAGAGAGGAAACGACAGTGTCTGCAAAATCGGATGAGTTAATTGATTTCTATTTACGGAAATTAACAGTATGTGATGAAGTAGTACAAGAGAGAGACATTTCCAGGTTAAAGAAAATTGAACAACAGAAGACAGCTATGAAAAAAATAGCATAATTTGCAATCACAAGATCTAATGTGTGACCTTTATGTGTCAGGCCGCTAATAAGCTGTTTAAGATTAAAACAGTCCAACAAAAATCAAAAGTCAATAATCAATAAAAACAATATATGAAATTAAGAACACAAATGCACCTTTTGAAAAGATATGAGCACATTTAAAAGTACAGAATATAACAAATGAATACTCTGTAAAAAATGTTGCTGCAGCTCAGGGTTGCCAGGTCTGCGTAACAAAACCAGTTTTGTGCCCAACTGCATTCTGGGGGAAACCTGGCTATCAAAATCACATTCTGGAAGATTCCTTCTAGGGTGAAATCACATTCAAAGTAGGGCTGTTTCGATTATGACAAAAATCATAATCACGATAATTTAATGCAATTATTAGTGGGCCATTTAACCAAAACATTTTGAAAGCAATTCTAAAGTGTTCAGTTAACAGCCTACTATAGAAATTGAATAATCAAATGTAAAATAAAACAGATTTAAACTTTGTTTGTTTCTTATTTGAGCTGCAAAATACCTTCTGTGAAGAGCAGTGGGTGATTTTGTCTTTGTCTTTTGTTATTTGATTAATATTAAGCACACAGTCGGCAGCGGGAATATAGCCCGCTGTCACTTTAAGAGCCGCACGGATCCAATTTACTGTTACACGCGTATTTTCAGTCTTTACATGAATAACCACGAAGCACTGCATCTGACAGTATTTGGATGTATCTGACCGTTTAGACGCGCACCTTGAGTTAAAAGATGACTTTTATGTCTGTGTTCTGTTCCGTGTCTGAGCGCATACACCGATTTCCCCCTCAGGAACAGCACAAGTTCTCTTTTGCGCTTTTAAAACATTAATAAATCTAATCAACTTTAATTTCTCAAGCACGTCCCATTTTGTAAAAGTCACGTTACATGATTTTACTGATTTACACATGAAAATGGGCTTTTATGGAGGAGTGAAAGCGCTCTGCTGGAAAGGGGCGGAATGGGGCACAATAATAGTTTTATCTTGATTATTGTTTTTTCATAATCGTTGGAGGCCGAAATCAAAACTGAATTTCGATTAATTGCACAGCTCTAAAGGTCCATGGTGGTTCGCTTCAACCCGAGGACTGAAAAAAGTCATTCAGCAACAGTATGATTGTGGGAAAACTGTGCACTTGGTAACACTGCTGCAATTAATTATCGCAACTTAAAATTTGCGTTTTTTGTTGATGTAACGTAAATATCCAAATTAACTAAACTTATAATTTTAAGTCAAGCATGAACTCTTAATTTCATGGTTTTACATTATATACGTTACATGGATTACTTTTCATACCTCTCTCCCTTCCTTTTATTTAATTTATTTATGTACTTATCATTATTGGCTCAGTGGTAGAGCATTGCGTTAGCAGCGCAAAGGTCGTGGGTTCAAATCCCAGGGAACACACATACTGACAGTAAATGTATAGCCTGAATGCACTGTAAGTCGCTTTGGATAAAAGTGTCTGCTAAATGCATAAATGTAAATGTAGTATTTCTTCCTTTTAAAACTGTATACAATGGTTTTGTATTATTGGTATTATGTATTATCAAATTTATATTATTTTAATTATTTGTTTAGGTAGTATATGTGGCCATAAGTGCTTCATAAAAAAATATGAGAATACAAGTTTCTTATTTTACTTATTACTTAGTTACTTATTGGTTATTGTTTTTAATTGTTTTCTTTTGTGTGTTGGTGGGGGGTATTATTATCCAATTACTGGTAGAAAGCAAAGTCTTTATTGAAAAGGATTATTATGTATTAAATGAACTGAATAGAAATGTATAGTAAAGTATAAAACACGAATGGGAGCGACAGAGAGGGAAGAATCACATGCTGGCTGCTGCTGCTGCAAGGGCACACTGGTGTTAGCGATGTCCGATTCACAAGCAAATTGTTCTTTTTTTAATGATTCAGATTCACAAAGCATTTGTAAATGAGGTCAAAAGTGACACATGTGAGTGTATGAAGAGTAACTTTATTATGAATTGCAATATTCAGTGATTTAAATAGAATTGTAAGAAGTCTGACCCTGACTTGAAGCAGAGGGATTTTGAACTGCCCTGAAGGAGTTTATTTCCCAGCTTATTTATGGAGTTTGGATTACTAAATAAGGAACTAAAAGAGATTTAAAAAAAATGGATTTCAGTTGAAGTTATGTTATCATGTGAAAACAAATCAAAATGGTTTGGAAAAAGTCATTATTTGTACATTACATTAACACTATTTTTTGCAAACAGAATTTTTAGCCATCAAAATGAGAATGAGGATCAAAATCACAATGTACACTTCTGTACACTTCAAAATAAATACTGGACAGCGTACAGTAAAAACAGTAATATTGTGAAATATATTTGCAATTTAAAATAAGTTTTTGTCTATTTTAATATAATTTAAGATATAATTTATTCCTGTGATACAAAGCTGTATTTTCAGCCTCTTTACTCCAGTCTTCAGCATCACATGATCCTTCAGACATCATTCTAATATACTGATTTGCTGCTCAAGACAAAATGATTATCAATGCACATCAACATTTGTGTTGTTAAATATTTTTGTGCAAACTGTGAAACTTGAAAGAACAGTATTTGAAACGGAAATCATTTCTAACATAACTGTTTACTGTAAATTTCAATTTAATGCATTCTTGTGGAATAAAATATTAATATTTAAAATTAAAATATTATATTAATTTTATATATTATTAAATATTTATATTAATATATTAATTAAAATATTAATTTATTTAAAAAATCGTGCTGCAAAAATCATACATGTATTTAAATCAATGAGCGATAAGAGCTCTTTAGGAATCCAACGGCCAAGCTGGATATCATAAACGACTGAATATCGAACAGCATAGTGACAAACAGCAGTATTTTACCAGATCTAATCAAAGTTAAATGATGCTAAGTTGTGATAAAGTAGCCACTACGATGCTAGGTTGTGTTATGTGTACTAAATGCTTTTTGTGTATTTCTAAGCTATTCTTAATGTTTAGTAGGCAGTTTTACTGGTCTGAGCCACAGGAGGTGAAAGTGAATTGTGGTAATTAAAATGCTAGCCTTAGCAAACACTGCTAAATCTTTGGCGGCAAAAAAACAACAAAGTTAACATAATACCACCTAGTTAACCTAATACTTTGATTAATTTCAGTCTTTATTATTCAGACTGATTAAAAAAAATAATCTGAATAAACTGAACATCAATCTAATTCTCAGCACTAGCTGTGTATGTAGCAGCTAAAAGTAGTGCTCTTTCCTCAGCCATGTTCACACAGCCATGTTTTATTTATTGATTTCTCATTGAAGGTCACATCAGAACGAGTGCTTTGTTTTATTGAGTCTTTGACTCCTCGTGTGTTCAGTTTTAAATCATTATTAAAATTCGGCTAGTAAATGGCAAATGTCTTATTGATAATCTATAGCAGGTTGCCTTTAGCTCCCTTGAGCGACTGCTGCCTGACCGTTACTTGACCGCGCTCCTCGGGGATGGCTTTGGGAGCAGGTTAAGTGGTGTGTGTGTGTGTGTGTGTGTGTTGTGACGTGCTCTGGCGTGAACCAGTCCAATAACTTGCGTGCGCGATGCACTCTGGCTGACCCGAGATTGCAGCGGGACACGGGCGCTGAACCATTCGGGCCACATCATTTTTTAATGGCCCCGCAGAAAGCCTCACCACTGCTGGGACCTGTCTTTACTTTAAAACACTCAGTGAGGTAGCTGTTTATAGGCTCAGTTAGATCACAGCCGCCGGACAGCCTGAAAGGGTTTCGACACGCAGTGCATTAAGAGGCGCCCGTGGTTCTCACGTGTCCCGCGGTGGAGATAATCACAATGAGCCAACGATCAAACGTCAGGACATCAGCGAGGGTGACGCCCCATTCGGCTCTCTGAGTTTCACGGTTTGACGTGAGAGGTTTTGCTTGAATTTCCCAGCTAAGAATTTATTGATTCATTTTAGTGGCCATTCTCTTTATCTCGTTTTTAGAATAAATTACATTTTAAAATATATTCAAATCGAAAATTGTTTTCTTATATTGTAGTAATATTTCACAATATTACAGATTTTACTGCATTTTCAATCAAATAACTGCAGCCGGGTATTAAACAAATAATAGAGTTCTTTAAAAAAAACATTACACAAATTATTTCAAACTTCTGTGTGTACAAAACCTGCTGCCACAACGCCAGGATGTTGTGTGTATTTGGCATGTTGCTATGCGGGTTCTAGAGTAGTTGCTAGGTGGTTGCAAGGGCAATCTGCTGACCAATAAGTTGTAAGCTCCGCCTCCTCAAACCCTTAATTTAACCTGGTCAAGAGTGAGACGATTTAATGGGGACAGCCTGAATAAAATGACTTGTTTATTAGATTGTTCTGACCTAATTTCCAGCAAGTCCAAGAACATGAGTGCAGCACAGACACATTTGTCTGCGGTCCCAAATGAACAGGCGGCCTTTACGCAGATTTACGATAGCTGGGGTCGACACTACAATACAGGCGCGCCGAAAAATATCCTCCCTCAAGGACAGCGCTCTTATGAGCACTTCTTGAGTGACTAAATCTAGTGTTTTGTGTGATGCATGACAAATATTTCAACTTTTGATCTCTGTTTTTCACAGAGTTTTATGCATGTATATTATACATATGCAAATACATACAGTACATACACACATATCAATATTTTACAGGTGACTAAGTAAATGCAAAATGCATTGACATGAGAGCCAGATGGTGGAGGCACATTTTAACATGTCTTTCTATTTTCAGAGTAGATGTAAATCATGCAAGATGTCATAAATGAAACGCAGATGGTGGGTGAAATCTGTGCTGTGCTGTATATGTTCCTAAGGACAGTAAATTAAAGTCCTATAACTATGAATAACGAAGACATTTCTACATCACCTTCCTCGTGTGTAATGTACTGTAGCTTTAGGTGGATCTCGAGCAGCTTTGGCCTAGTGTGTAGATAGAATGATGTTTCCAGTACCATGCACATACAAACATGAATATCATGACATTTACATTAAATGTCACAAGGCTGGAGTTAGTTCTATGGCATTATATTGCTTCCACCAATCTATTACAATACAATGCACAAAGAGAGGAGAAAAGCATAAAATACCAATATATTTAGCCATTAAAATGTAACGGTGCCTTCTGGCTAACAAGTTTTTGGTTCCTAATCATCTACTTCATTCTTATAATTTATTTCATGGAAATAATGTGTAAATTACATGTTCATTTCTTTTAAGTTAAGTGTTAAGGATGCATTAAGTAGATGCATTAAGTGACCATAAAGACATTTATAATGTTACAAAAGATTTATATTTCTGTTCTTTAAAAATTTCTATTCATCAAAGAATCCTGAAAAAAAGTGTATTCCAGGTTCCACAAAAATATTAAGTTACAACTGCGCTACAACTGTTTTTAACATTGATAATAATAAGAAATGTTTCTTGAGCAGCAAATCAGCATATTGAAATGATTTCTGAAGGATCATGTGACACTGAAGATGTGTTTATAGATATATTTGCAAATTGGTGGTATTCAGCTGAAGGGTCTTGAAGCAAAAATGATGTCATTTGTCTTCTCTAATGGGTTCCAGACAATACTAATTGCAGAAGTAGAAAAACAATCAACCATCCTGCAAATATTATGCAAAAGTTGTGCATAAACAGGTGAAGTGTTTTTTCTGCATCGAATGTATTTACAACAATAATCACTGTTCACAGGTTTTCTAAACACACTCCTCATCTGCCATTAGTCGGATGAACAGATAGTCCCGCCCCAAACTCACGCCATTGGTCGAGCTATTGATCTGCTCTATTGAATGATGCAGCCAGCGTTTGCAGAATCTGCAGTGATATATTGTGACGAACATGGTATTGTTTGTTTCTTTTCCCCAAGAGCACCAGTTACTCTGACTCTGGTGAAACCTGCATTGACTTTAGCGGCATATTTAATTCGATTCTAATGAAAACGAGACTCTGAGGGATGCAAGTATAATCCGTGCGTTGTGTAGCTGGTTGTTGATCAAAGTAAATACGCAAGAAATTTCAACGATATTTACTGACTTAAGGCTCTTCTGGTGTTCTCAAATGACCCAAAAATGAGCCCTTCCCAGCATTTCCCAGCTTCCTAAGTAACAAGCACTTCCCAGCTTCTGATATTAGGATTTTCTCTCAAGCTAAATGTTCTCCCCTTAGCATCAAATGCTGTTTCTAAATAGGCTTAGAGTAAAATGACTCTCAAGGCTGGTATAAGGGAAACACCTTTCTCTCTTAAACTGCTTAAACATGCTTTTTTTGCTGTTGAATTGCGGGAGTGGATTTATGATAGTAACACGTTAGAGTTCCTGGAAGTCAAATCCGTGGTGAGTGAGTCAAGTCAAGTCACCTTTTATTTATATAGCGCTTTAAACAATACAAATTGTAACAAAGCAACTGCACAATATCAACATTGGAAAATAGTGTATCACTAATGTAAAATGACAAGATTTAACACTGCAATCAAGTCGACGATATCGCTGTAAATGTAGTGTCTCCTTCATAGTGTTAGGCAGTAGTGCTCTGCTCTGCTCCGTTCTCGCTTTAAGATGATGATTGCATCCAACAGTGAAAGATAGTGGTTGACCGATCAGATATTTCAACTGCCAATACTAATATTTTTCACAGTCCAACAAATATTGCTTTTGATTGATCTGTTCTTCTGACTCATTCTGATTCATCCATCACACTGGAAAGGTAAGGTCAAGGCAAGAGCATTGCATCGTGGGACACATTATTCTACACTGTATGGTCTGTTGTACATTGCTCATTTTGAAAAACTTGATCAATCATTTTGGGTGCTTTATAAATAAAAAATTTGATGCTGGATATGAATTGAGCAAATATTGTATAGTTTGGTCACTTAAAAGTGAAGCAAATATATAAACAAATATTAAATATTAGTCAAATGTAATTATTATTAAATATAAGTAAATATTGTGCAAATTGTTTGTTAAAAAAATGAAACCCATTTGTGCCACATTACAAATATTAAAAAGTGAAATATTTAATATGAATTGAGTAAATACTGTGTAATGTGTTCATTTAAAAGATGAAGCGTGTGATGGAATTGTGCAAAAATGGCAAATATTGAAAACAATTAAATGCTAAATATAGATTGAGGAAATATTATGTAATTTGTTCAATTAAAAATTGAAGCATTTAACAAATTGCGCCACATTGCATATATTCAAGCAATTAAATATTTTATATGAATGCAGTTCATATTAAAAAGTGAAGCATTTAACAGAAATGTGTGGAAAATGCAAATGTGTGGAAAATATAAAAAAATGAAATATTCAATATAGATTGAATATGTATTGTGTAGTTTTTGCGTTTTTTATTTTTATGTGTATGATTTGTCCCAAATTGCAAATATAAAAAATTAAATCGTGAATATGAGTAATATGGATTGAGTAAATATTGTGTAATTTGTTCATTTAAAAGTGAAGTGTATAATATAATTGTGCAAAAAATTGTACATATTAATAAATAAATATTGAATATAAGTTGAGCAAATATTGTATAATTTGTTCCCTTTCAGTCGGTCACTCCGAGTCACGTCGGATGACCGACGAATTGGGATCTCGCCAGAGAGAAGACCTATCCGCGAGTGTAACTAAGCGAGCCAATGGACATTGGCATCGATCATTGCATCCAGCTGCGCTGATCACAGCGTGAGTATAAGAGGCGGCGGTGCACGCATTAATCATCCTTTCGCGGGCGGCGGTGGTGATTCACTACTGCTCTTCCTGTCCCGGTGAGAACTGGCGGCGAGTGCGGGCGTTACAAGCGGCAGCGGTGGTCGCGGTCTCACGGAGAAAGAAAAGCGGTTCCGTGAAGACAGTCACACTAGGGTGTGCGGTGGCCAGCCCCTGCGTGCTTCAGCACTAAGAGAGCAGATTTCTCTAAAGAGTACACGGGTGATCGCGTCTTTTTAAAGATGTCTTATCACCCGTGCGTTTCTGGTGCGGTCGATCTCTGGCGCCTCAGGGCGGTCACGATCACTGCCTCACGTGTCTGGGCATTCAGCACGCTGAGGAAGCTTTAAATGGATGGTTCATGTTCTTCATGTGGGGACATGACCATCTCGGAGTTGCGCAATAGACTCCGCTGTGTCAAACATGGCGGGGTCCCTCTGCCTCTGCCGCGATCTGGCGTTCGTCCTGGCACAAAGCGGGCGGCACAGCATCCGGTGGAGTCAGAGGTGATCTGAGGATTACGGTGAGGGCTTCCCCAAGTGGAGGTTCTCACCCTCAGGCACTCCGCGGCAGCGGGGTACCGTTAGTTCGGACTGGGGCCTCTGCTGAGTGGGGTACCCACCCGTTTCCTTGTGCCTCCTGATGACCAGATGTCGGTCGCTGCATCGGAGGGCGAGCCTCTCTCTCCGGGATGACGACTCGGCTGCGTTGCCCCGCCGGGTGTGGTAGCGTTGTCCCAGCCAGACCCAGAGATGACGGCTATGCTTTCCCGGGCCGCCGAGAACGTCGGGCTCGTGTGGAATCCTCCACCGCGTCCCGACCCTTCTAGGTTGGACGAGTGGTTTCTCGGGGGGGGTCGCGCTGGTTTTCAGCGCCCCCCTCCGGTGCCATTCTTTCCGGAAGTGCATGAGGAGCTTACAAGGTCATGGAAGGCACCTTTTACTGCCCGAAATAAACCTTGTGGCTCCTCCCCCCTCACCACCCTCGATGGTGGAGCCGCTTTGGGGTACACGGGCATCCCCTCTGTGGAGCGGTCTGTGGCCATGCAGTTGTGTCCAACAGTCGCTTCCACTCTGCGGGGTGAACCGTGTCTCCCCTCACGGGCCTGTAAGTACTCGTCAGGCCTCACTGGCAGTGCTTATAGAGCCTGTGGGGAGGCGGCTTCTGCCCTACACGCCATGGCGTTACTGCAGGTCCATCAGGCCAAAGCACTGAGAGACCTGCACGAGGGTGGGCACGACCTGGCGGTTCTACATGAGCTGCGTGCTGCGACGGACCTCGCGCTCCGAGCGACGAAGGTGACCGCACAGTCTCTGGGTCGTGCGATGTCCACGCTTGTGGTCCAGGAGCGCCATCTCTGGCTGTGTCTCACTGACATGAAGGAGCAGGAGAAGGTACAGTTCCTGAATGCTCCCGTGTCACAGACCGGCCTTTTCGGCGACGCTGTCGAGAGCTGTGCCCAGCAGTTTTCGGCAGCACAGAAGCAGACTGAGGCGATCAAGCACATCATGCGCCGGAGGAAACCGCTGCTGCTTCCACTCCGGCTGCAGCCCCTCAGCCTGCTCGTCGCCGTGGCGCCTGTGGCCGCCCGCTCCCACGCCGCGGCAGCAGCCTTCCACCGTCTTGGCGTCGTGGAGCCGGGTCACAGACAGGGCGCCCAGCCCGTCCAGGCCCCGCCAGACCAGGCGGCAAGCGCAAGTGCAAGAGGCCCTGAGACGGGCAGGCGACCCAGAGATGGAGAGAACTGCTCGTCGGGAGATGGTGACCGCACCACTCCCTCCCGGAGGAGGGCCGGGTGGAGAATCCTTTGTTCCGTTTTGTTTTGTTCCGCTGGCCCAGCAGCCAGCGGTACCCAAACTTCAATAAAAGAGCAGTTTCCTCAGTCTCTGGGTCTCAAGAGGAGGAGAGTGGTGTACCGTGCATCACGGGATCACTTCCTCCTCTCTCGCCAGGCAGGGGTTGCCCAAGAGCACCCCTCCTGCCCATTTGTGGAACCGGGTAAGGGCAGTAGCACTCAAGCCCCGCTACAAGTCGTCACATAAGCCGGGCTCCTGCGTTTCCTCCCACACGAGGAGGAATCAGGTGAGTGTTACTACACACCCAGACCCCGCCCCCGCCATCACAGGCCAGGCCTTCACAGGCCCCGGGCGGGTCCCTGTGTTCCACATCGCTGCCCCACCACGGGTCGGTGGCTCCGTTGGTGCCGCTGGCACGGTCTCTCGGAGCCTGGCTAGCGCCTCCCCAGTCCGTCTCGGTGGCTCCTACGGACCATCAGACTCGGCTATGCGATTCAGTTTGCCCGGCGTCCCCCAAGTTCAGGGGCATCCGGTTCACTTCAGTCAAACCCGATGCTCCTGTCTTGCGTCGGAAATCGCAGTCCTACTGGCGAAGGATGCGATAGAGCCGGTCCCTCCAGCCGATATGAGGTCGGGGTTGTTCAGCCCCTACTTCATTGTGCCCAAGAAAGGTGGTGGGTTACGACCGATCTTGGATCTGCGAGTTTTGAACCGTGCACTTCACAAGCTGCCGTTCAAGATGTTGGACGAGAAACGCATTTTTGGATGCGTCCGTCCCTAGATTGGTTTGCAGCGATCGACCTGAAGGACGCGTACTTTCATGTTTCGATCCTCCCGCGACACAGGCCATTCCTTGCGTTTTCGCTCGAGGGACAGGCGTATCAGTACAAGGTCCTGCCCTTCGGGCTGTCCCTGTCGCCTCGCGTCTTCACCAAAGTCGTGGGCGGCCCTTGTCCCCTGAGAGAACAAGGTGTGCGCATTCTCAACTACCTCGACGACTGGCTCATACTCGCACAGTCTCGCAGGCAGTTGTCTGCACACAGGGACCTGGTGCTCAAGCACCTCAGCCTGCTGGGCCTTGGTCAACTGGGAAAAGAGCAAACTCGTGCGCAGAGGATCTCTTTTCTCGGCATGGAGTTCGATTCGGTCAACCAAACAGCACGCCTCACCCAGGAACGTGCTCAGTCAGTGCTGAACTGCTTCAAGACCTTATCAGGCAGGACGGCGGTTCCACTGAAACTCTTTCAGAGGCTCCTGGGGCATATGGCTGCAGCTGCGGTGACAGTTCCTCGGTCTGCTCCATATGAGACCGCTTCAGCACTGGCTCTATGGCGAATCCCGAGGTGGGCGTGGAACGCGGCACTTACCGGGTTCAGATTACACCGCCTGCCGCAAGACCTTCAGGCCGTGGTCAGATCCCTCGTTCCTTCGGGCAGGA
The DNA here is from genome assembly GCA_027564155.1 of Gymnocypris eckloni scoliostomus. Classification (NCBI taxonomy): domain Eukaryota; kingdom Metazoa; phylum Chordata; class Actinopteri; order Cypriniformes; family Cyprinidae; genus Gymnocypris; species Gymnocypris eckloni. The sequence goes on along the minus strand of CM050412.1, from coordinate 34,750,622 downwards.
GTGCCCCTGGAGCAGGTATCCAGGCATGCTGTGGTATTCACAGATGCCTCATCCACAGGCTGGGAGCCACGACAACGGGCACGCAGTATCAGGGGTTTGGACGGGTCCCCAACTGCATTGGCATATCAATTGCCTCGAGTTGCTAGCAATGCGCCTTGCCCTGAGCCGTCTCAGAGGCGCCTTCAGCGCAGGGCGTTCTGGTCCGTCTGGACAACACTGCGACCGTTGCGTATATCAACCGGCAAGGCGGTTTGCGCTCCTGTCGCATGTCGCAACTCGCCCGCCACCTCCTCCTCTGGAGTCAGAAGCATCTGAGGTCCCTTCGCCATCCACATCCCAGGAGTGTTCAATCGGGCAGCCGGCAGGCTGTCCCGAGCAGCACTTCCAGGCGAGACTCCATCCCAGGCGGTTCAGCTGATTTGGGGACGGTTCGGAGCTGCCCAGGTCGACCTGTTTGCATCTCCAGAAACCACCCACTGCCAAGAGTTCTACTCCCTAACCGAGGCAACGCTCGGCACGGATGCACTGGCACACAGCTGGCCCCGGGGCCTGCGCAAATATGCGTTCCCCCCAGTGAGCCTACTAGCACAGACACTGTGCAAGATCAGGGAGGACGAGGAGCAGGTCTTGTTAGTGGCTCCATATTGGCCCAACAGGACCTGGTTCCCGGAACTCATGCTCCTCGCGACAGCCCCTCCCTGGCCAATTCCTCTGAGGAAGGATCTGCTTTCTCAGAGACGGGGCACCCTATGGCACCCGCGCCCGGACCTGTGGAAACTCCACGTATGGTCCCTGGATGGGACGCGGAGGTTCTAGCTGACCTACCCCAGGAGGTAGCACTCACTATCACTTCAGCACGGGCACCGTCCACGAGACGGGCCTATACTCTGAAGTGGAACCTGTTCGTCGAATGGTGTTCCTCCCACCAGGAGGACCCCCGGAGATGCTCGATCAGAGCTGTGCTTTCCTTCTTACAGCAAGGGTTGGAGCGTAGGCTGTCCCCTTCCACCCTTAAGGTTTATGTGGCGCTATTTCTGCTTACCACGACCCCGTGGGGGAAGTCGGTGGGAAGCACGATCTGGTTGTCAGGTTTCTTAGAGGGGCCAGGAGGTTGAACCCTCCCAGGCCCCCCTCTCTACCCTCTTGGGATTTGGCTTTGGTGCTAAGAGCCCTAATAACTGCCCCCTTTGAGCCTTTGCAGTCAGTCGAATTGAAGTTTCTATCTATGAAAACCCTACTCCTGACTGCATTGGCCTCGATCAAGAGGGTGGGGGACCTGCAGGCATTTTCGGCCCGACGATTCGTGCCTTCAGTTTGGGCGGCTGACTCTAGTGCAACACTGAGGCCCCGGCCCGGCTATGTGCCCAAGGTTCCTACCACTCCTTCAGGGACCAGGTAGTGAATCTGCAAGCGCTGCCCCGGAGGAGGCAGACCCAGCCCTAGCTTTGCTCTGTCCGGTGCAGCGCACTGCGACAGTACACGGATAGAACTCAGAGCTTTAGGACCTCAGAGCAGCTCTTTGTCTGCTACGGTGGACAGCAGAAGGGAAGGCTGTTTCCAAGCAGAGGATGGCCCACTGGATAGTGGATGCTATCACCTTGGCCTATGAAGCACAAGGTGTGCCCTGCCCGCTCAGGTTGCGTGCTCACTCCACTAGGGGTGTTGCATCGTCCTGGGCGCTGGCTCGTGGCGCCTCGCTAGCAGACATCTGTAGAGCTGCGGGTTGGGCGACTCCCAACACGTTCGCTAGGTTCTATAGCCTGCGTGTCGAACCGGTTTCCTCCTGTGTTCTCACCTCAAGCGGGTAGTGGCACTGAGAGGCCCTGTTCAGAGTCGGCTTGCGGCGTCCCTAAACGCCTTATTCTCCAGAGAGTTCCCTAACCGGGCAAACCCTGTCGAGTCCTCCAGCACTCCGGTGCCCAGGCGTGGCGGGCGTGCGGTGCCAGGCCTTTCAGCCAATGAATTCTTGAAATCTGGTGTGAGGCTAGTGCCCATATGAGTGACCCTGTTGGGATCCCATATGTGTTTTCCACGGTATGCTTATTAGAACCGTGTTCCCCAGGTAGACCATGTTCTGCCGTCTCTAATGATGCAGCCTGAGCCATCACAGAGACTTCCATGTGCATTGGGCCCCTACGGGGTTACTTCACGTGAGTAATGTCACTTAACCCCCTCTGGGAGGAGGTGACTCCGCAGTGTGCCTCTTCCAAGTGGAAGGGCACACTTTCCCAGTGTTATTCAAGTCCTACTGTTTGGGTTGCTCTAGGGACAGCAGTAGTCGACCTTCTCTGTGTAGCCCGGTCCTATCGTCTGCCTTATAGGAAGGATCAGGAGGTCTACACAGGGCGCTGGAAGGGGCAGCTCCTGTGGCGCTTTGGTAGGGATCCCAATTCGTCGGTCATCCGACGTGACTCGGAGTGACCGACTGAAAGGGAACGTCTCGGTTACGTATGTAACCCTCGTTCCCTGAAGGAGGAACGGAGGCGTCACGCCCCGCCGCCACAGTTGCTGTACCACCGCTGGGCGGCGGGTCTCGGCTCGGCTCCTCAGCGAAAACATGATTAATGCGGTGCAGCTGCCTCTTATACTCACGCTGTGATCAGCGGCAGCTGGATGCAATGATCGCATGCCAATGTCCATTGGCTCGTTTAGTTACACTCGAAGTGGATAGGTCTCTCTGGCGAGATCCCAATTCGTCGGTCATCCGACGTGACGTCTCCGTTCCTCCTTCAGGGAACGAGGGTTACATACGTAACCGAGACGTTCTCTTTAAAAGTCAAGTGTGTAATGAATTGTAGTGAAGTGAAGTGTATAAAAGAATTATGCAAAGATGTGCATATATTTAAGAAAAATGAATATTGAGGAATCTATTTAAAAAGTGAAGTGTATAATGGAATTGCACAAAATGCAAGTATTTAAATTAAATATTGAATATGAAAAGAGCAAATGTTAAGTACTATTTAATCATTTAAAAAGTGAAAAGTAAAAACATTACTTTTGCAATTCTGTTACACTCTGTTTTTTTCAGTTCATAAAAACATTTTTGACAAAGTGTTATCCATTGACGAGACTACCGGTTAATTCTAGAACTGACACAAGAGCGAATTAACCCCGTTAGTCCATTATCAATGCCAGTTATCTCAAAATGGCCAGATATGGGCTGATATATCACTAGTAGAGAGTCAGATAGACATCTTCTGTCCTGAGGTCTGGAATGAAGCGAGCACATGAACTGGATAATTGCGGAGAGTGTTTGTGCCTGTATCAGCCGGCTAGGTGATTAGCCATGAACACTGTATTGTAACGCAAACTGACTTGGCACACTTTCGTGTGCCGGTTGCCTGGATATGGGGCGGTGGATGATTGTTATTTTCCCTCCACCGCTGATGTAGTACCAGAGGAATTAATTTGGTGAAGCATGCCGTGTCTGGAAGCCGGTGCCCGGTGGGGCCGCTGGGAGGCAGGGGTGTGGCAGGTCACGGAGAGTTCAGGAGGAACACTTTGTCCAGTGGGACGCCTCAGGGCCTCTCCTTGTGTACTTCACCATCTTCATGGGCAAACCTGTTCTCCGTGGGTCCCTCGTGACCCCGCTTCTGTTGTCAAGGCTGGCTGTATGATGTCATGAGCTGCTCGCTCTTGTGCTCGGCTTGCCCTTGTGTTTTTGTGAGTGTATATCAGTATCAGAAAGAAGGTCTGTTGTTGAGCGGCGGGATGCGAGGGATCTCTGGTGCTACTGTAGACGGTGTGTTTTGCCATGTTATAAAAATCTGCTGCCCTCGGCTGGATTTTCTGAATGAAGGTTTTATGCCACAAACCTGACAGGCACCAAATATTGTCCAGCTCGACCTAGAGAGGAAAACATGTATGGATTCTTCCTCAAAATCAATACTAAAGTCAAAAGTAACAGTCAGTTGAACTGAGTGCAGCTTCTGTCTGTACACAACTGACAGGTGCTACATGTGAAAACTGTACTCCCACCTTATGATATTTATTACTAAACAAACTAAAATATTGACATTAAAAGATGAAAACCACTCTATGCTCTCTACGTAGATAAGTTTCATTGTTTATTTTATTACTGACGCTTTTACTTGATTGTCTTGAAAGATTGCAGTGTGTGCTCAATTGAGAATATTTTGAAAGATGCGTGGCATTTGTGTTGGTAAATTTGCTAATATTTTTTTATATATTTGTATTAATTTGTTCTTTATATATTTATTAATATTATAATGTATATTATTTAGAAAAAAATTAAGCATAGATATAAAATTGAGATTATAAAAAAGATTATTTTGTATGTGTATATGTGTGAAATTAGACACAATTATGTTCTTTAATTTGTTAATATTTGAATAAATTATAAAATGTAAACTATCTTCATAAATATCATATATTATAAAATATATAAAATTATATGGTTATTATTAGTATTTGTTATATTTTCAATTTCTATAATTATTTATATTATAATTTATAATATTTATATACTATTATATATAATTTTATATATGTATGTATGTTTTAGAAAGAGATTGGATAGAGATTAGAAATAATTGGACATATGGCAATTATTTTATTTAATATGCTAAGGTTTAAAGAATGATATCATATTATGTTATTTTATATATTATATATTAAAATTATAAAATTTATAGAAATATAGAAATACTATGTGTTTGTGTATGCACATTTTTACATATTTATAATTATAATATGGCATTAATTGTGCTAAATATGGTAATATTTAAATAAAAAATATAATTTAATAAATAAAATACAGAATATATAAATGTAAAATAAAACATTTCTTTGTTGGGGGTGTTTGTTATGTACTGTATAAACTATATTTGACTATTATATGTAAAAACTGGCCAATGACAGAAAGAAACATAAGCTGTTGATGTGTATAAATGAAAATGATTTCATGTTTTCCTTTATTTTATGTTTCGTAAGGCTTGTTTTTATACCCAGGATGCGAGTGTGAGGATGTGGGGGGGCTTTGCAGGAAAGCGAGTGAGCGAGCGAGAGAATGACAGACAGACGTTCAGCGTGAGACAGAGAGAGCATGTGGACGCTGAAGTGAGACTGAATGTCTGCCACAAGTGCTTTTAGTATACTTCTTGGCGCCTCGTAAAATAAAATGAATTGATTTGATGGTTTTAGCTTCTTGGATGCGTAACATGGAGCAAATGACTGCTGTTGCATTTGTTTATCCTTTGTCCAGAAAGTCTGTCTGCATATGGCCTTTTAAATATGGTATGAAGGTGGACTATTCATAATTTATGTGTATATGGCAGTTGTGATTCATCGCTGATATAGAATGACCACGTGGCCCTTTATACTCCTTGACAGACTAGTTTGTGCTGCTTGCGTTTTTTGAAGTGTGTACATGAGACAAAATGATGTCGGAAAAGATTAATTATAATAAAAATCACATCATAAATTCCTAGTACTGTTTCAACCTTTTTGAAAGCCTTGGCCTTTCTCAAAACCTTGACTAATGACCTCTGATTTCTGGTCCAGCGGCGCGCATCTTGCCCGATCAATTATGAAAATGTGCTTGAAACACTGCTGCCCATACCTCACATCATCATATTTCCATTTTCAATCAGTCCTTTCAGCGCTGCCGTTATGTCTAGCACTTGCTTTATCTGGCTTGCTGCTCTTCCCTTAATTTGATGTTTTGGTCTGATAAAGAAGTGCCGACAGCTCCAAACATTTACTCGCAACATTTACTTGTCTCATTTTCAGGAGAGACACAATGGCACTGTGACTTCAGCTTTCATTTGAATGAGCCGAGCCGTTGATTCCTTTCCTGGAGATTAGCATTGGTTTGCTTGGCTTGATCAATATTCTCCTTGACCTTAACGTTTGGAGATTTAGTGGATTTATTTGGCCCTGTGTGAAATGTCATTTCAGACTGACGGCAGTTCACAAGGTCTGGATCACAGTAAATTGGTTTGCTTTAAAACTATAAATATGTTTTATTAGTTTGAAAACAAATGTGTGTATTAGCTGTATACAACTATTGATTACTACAAAATCTGATTACTTTTGTTTTATTTTAATTAGTAGTATTTTTATTTTATTTTAAAACAAATCTGTGTACAAGCTGTATAAGAATATATACAGTTGAAGTCAAAAGTTTACATACACCTTGCAGAATCGGCAAAATGTGGATTATTTTACCAAGTAAGAGGGATCATACCAAATGCATGCTATTGTTTATTTAGTACTGAACTGAATAAGATTTCACATAAAAGATGTTTACATGTAGTCCACAAGAGAAAATAATAGTTGAATTTATAAAAATGACCCCGTTCAAAAGTTTACATATGCTTTATTCTTAATACTGTGTTGTTACCTGAATGATCCACAGCTGTGATTTTTTGTTTAGTGATAGTGAGTCTCTTGTTTGTCTTGAACAGTTAAACTGTCTGCTGTTCTTCAGAAAAATCCTTCAGCTCACACAAATTCTTTGGTTTTCCAGCATTTTTGTGTATTTGAACCCTTTCCAACATTGACTGTATGATTTTGAGATCCATCTTTTCACACCGAGGACAACTGAGGGACTCATTTTCAACTATTACAGAAGATTCAAACACTCACTGATGCCCCAGAAGGAAAAAACATCTACATTCTACATTTTACGAGAAAAACCGTGATCATACGGGGTTTCTCCATTTGCGATGTCATTTAGATTTTTGCCATTGCGAATAGGTAAAAGTGAGAAGTTATTTTTCTTTTTAACTCAAGTACTCAAGAGAAAAGGTAAAACGAATGAACATAATTATATTGCAGTGTGTCTGCTATCAAATGAAAGTAATCATCTATAACATGCTGACTCAATAATATACGAGTTTTTAAAGACATGCTTTGCCACTTGTTAGGGGTAAACACGTTGAATCATTTGGGAATACGTAACCAATTTGTGTGATTTTATACATTCAGGTGAAACGTGTGGCACTGTTGTCTTTTTGCCTTTTTTATGTGACTTATTTTGATATTACAAATAAATGAAATTGACGTAAAATATGGAATTTTTTAAACTCAAGTAGTACTCTAGGGAAAAAGAAAAGAGCAAATTCACATAATTATATTGCAGGACGACTGTTATTAAATTTACCAGCAAAAAAAATAATCGACTACTTCTTGCACCCATAATTATCTATAACATATAGCCATAAAATATCTTAAAGTGATGCAGTTTTCCACATGTTAGGGGTAAAGATCACTGGAGGATACGTAATAAATGTGTGTGATAAATGATATAGATAGATACTAAAATCAATGTTTAAAAATGTACACCACCCTACTCCAGTATAGTAACACTTTGTTATACATGCTAAATAGTAATAACTATAAATGATGTATAATTGCATGCAATTAACCCTAAACCAAGCCTTCATCCTAAACCTAGCCATATAGTAAGTGAATGCAGTTAATTACTATTTCTCTTTAACAAGGACATCGGAAAATAAAGTGTAGCCTCAATTGTTTTTAGTGTACTGTACATTTGTTTTCACACAAAATGCTTTTCACCAGCTGTTTAGAAAATTTACTTTGACGTGCCAAACAATAGTTTAAGATACAAAAGTATCTTAAATAAAGCTTTCTAAATATACAGTGACATGACAAAAGTTGTGCAGTTTGCTAGATTAAGGAGGCGACACGTCTTATTCCACACTCCCTACAGTTTCGTCACGCCAATAAAGCAGAGTAAAACTGAAATTGAGTTGGCATCAGGGATTACTCACAATCTGCTTTCTGGACCCTCCATTGTGTTCATCTCAGAAGAATCTCTATAATCCACATGCACTTTCTCTCTCTCTCTTTCTTTATACAACTGTGGCTCGTCCCACTAAACTCATTCCCTTCTGTCTTCATTGCGCCTTGAGCTCAGTGCAGTATGAGTTTTCCTCACATACTAACATATAAACTCAGGTTCTCTGTGTGGGATGGAGGAAGTTCTGGGCTGACCTCCTCGTAGCTGTAATTGTAACAGCGACTCAAGCGCCATTGTTGAAGGGCAGTGAGAATACGGTCACGCTTTTCACGCTCAATAAGCGGACGCCCAAAGGAATGAAGTGTGAATGAGCTCAGCGTTTGCCCCCGCCGTTCAGTCTGATATAGAGGCTTTCTACGGGTGTCAGACGTACAGGCCGGGAAATAAGATTGGGCAGGAGCCGGTTTACTCTGCAGGATTCTTCGTCTGCTCCAGGAGGTCTGAGAGCTGCAGAAGCGGACTGTGACGAGAGAGCGAGCGAGGAACCGGCCTGGCAGATTGTTGGGGAATAGCCCGGTGGAGACGCTAGAGCACACACCCCTCAAAAACACTGTAACCTTGTCCGAGGTAAAGACTACGAGTGTGACATTTCAGGAGATTTGATCACAGTACGCTGCAAAAAAATACACTGCCTTCATCAGTTTCCAGGAAAACAAGATACTTTTATGGGAGGTTAAAATATTAGTTTTCTGGGAATAAATAAAATAAATAAAGCAGAGTAAATCTGATAATTAAGAATAAATCTGAATTTTAAAATTATAGACCAAAATATTTTTTGTTAATTAATTGATTTATAATTTTACCCTAATTTTAATCATTAACCTTGTAATTTTGTTTTATTTATGTCAAAAAAGGCCGGTGTGCTATCACATATGTTCTCTGAAAACAAGCTTTACATTTATTTGAGAAGCAAACTTTTAAGAGATAATATGAGTTATATTCAGAGAATATTTACATTTCTGAATTCAATTGGCAATTTTACCATCTTGTGTTAATACTTTTTCTAAAATTAGCCTTAAATTAAGCAAATGTGTCTAATATAATATTTGTTTTGAGATAATTGTCCTTTTTTTCTATTGTTTAAAACATAAAACACACTAATAGGGAGAGAGCTTGTTTTAAGACTCATCTTTCTAATTTATTTCTAGATTTATGCTAAAAATGCCAACTTACTAAGAAAAACAATACATGTCTGAAAGCAAGCCTTAAATAGTTGTTTTGATAGAATATATTTTCATTAATTAATACATTTTTTTAACCTTTTTTGGGCATAAGACATACAGCCTACTGATTTTTACGAGATTATGCTAGATTATACTTTTGCTAAAATGCACAGAGAAATATAGTATATATCCTGTATAATCTTAAATTTACTAGAAATTATAAGATTTTTTTTTGGGACAAAAATATTTTCCGTTAATGAATTTTGCAGTTTACCCTTGTTTTGATAATTGACCCTTGTAATTTTGATACATTTATGCTAAAAAAAGGCCTGTTTTAAGCCCTTTTTTATTAGCCTTAAAATTAAGCACATTTCTCTAAGATAATATAAGAATAATATTTAGATAAATATAATATTTGTTTTGAGAATACACCTTCAGTAAATTAATTATTTGGCCTTTTTCCCCCATTGTTTAAAACATAAATCCCACTAACTTTTACTAGATTTATGCTAGAATGCATGTAAAAATATTCTGTATGGTCTTAAATTTACTTTAAGTAAAATTGCTCAATGTTATTTTTCATTTTATACATTTTTCATGAAAAGAGAGACAAAAATGCTCATTAAGAAACATTTGCAGCTTACAGTTTAGAATAAAAGCTGATGGGAGGAATTTAGAAATTATAAACTGAAACATACATCGCATTGGTATTGTATGTGCAGAATGCTATATAATAATGGAGGTACAGTAAAGCATTTTTATTGAGCTCTATTGGTGAAACTCAATTCAGGCACAATCCACTCTGATAAAATGGGTGACATTGTTTGGGTGTTTTGTTCATATCACAATCTTATAAAAATAGCTCCTCTTTGACAAATTTTCCACTGGACTGAATAAAACCTCCAGAGGCTCGAGGGAGAGAGAGCTTTGGCGTCTGTATTTACACCCGTCTCCTGCGACTGAGCTTTTACAGTTGGGTAATTTATCGTTTGCTATCAAATGTGGCCTGCTTCAGGCGCCGCTGCGAAAGAGCGCTGTAACACATAAATGTGCAAAGACCACCGGCATTCTGGGTCGCGGGAATACCGTCACAACAGGGAGCGCCAGCAAACACTCGCAGCTTTCTCACCGATAAATCAGTTCTTCATAAACGCTGTATAGTTTCCCCTATTTAACAGCTTTTTATTTTTAAACGCTGCTGCGTGTGATGAATTTGACTCTTGTGTAGATTGCTGCCGGTGCCCTTGCGGAGGGAGGGAGGTGACATGTCGTTCGGGCTGCTTTGCATGCTGGGTAGTGTTTGTAGGGGATGAGGAGGTTGAAAGGCCACCGTAGAGTCCAGAGTTTCTAGCCTCTATTAGCATTGATTTCATATTCACTTCGAGACACATTTAATACCGTTCCAGCCTCTGCCTTCTTTTATTTATGACCACGTAATACCGTCGGGGACGTCAATTATCCATTCAACCACAAAATTGACAGGAGAGGCGGACAACATAGTTTGGGAGACTTTGAAATCAGACCTCCACACATTTATGCTTGGACATTATCACTGCTGTTTTCTGACTGCATTCATAAATATTTACAAGGAATGGTGGACACAATATTGAGTTTCTTCCACTAAATCCAGCTGTTTCCAGAAAGATGTGCAGGTCACGAGTGTGACTGCAGGTTCAGTCGAGTTATGAGCTTGGGCTGAATTCAGAACTGAACAACTGGATTCCTGTCAGGTCATGAGGGGGAATATGAATTGAATTGGCCACATCACAAAGGAAGCTGAAGGGAATTGGAATAGCAGGAAAAGGAATTTACTGAATTGGAATTTAACTCGCGTAATACGTAATGAGTAAGAGAAATTAAGTTTCTAAATGATCTCTGTCTGTCGTTTTTTTCTGTTTCTGTCTCTCACTCCTTTGTTCATTCTATCTGTCTGTTGTTCTTTCTTTCTGTTGGTTAGTTTTTCTTTTAGCCTGTCTATTCTTCTGCCTGTCTGTTGTTCTATCTTTCATTGTCTCTCGTTTTGTGTCGTTTCTTTGTTCATTCATTCTGTTGTTTTTTTCTGTTTGTCTGTTGTTCTTTCTGTCTTTTTGTCTGTCTGTTTTTCTTTTGTTTATTCTTTCTGTCTATCTGACTGTTTGGTGTTCCTTCATTCTTTGTCTGGTGTTCTGTCTGTCTTTCATTCTATCTACTGACATTATTTTTTGTTATATCCTGTTTTCCTATTTGTCAGACATATTCTCCATCTACCTGCTCTCTGCTGTAATCGTGCACAGTTTTGGATCGGCTAAAGTCTTGTAGGCCATTGAGGAGAATGTACAGGGTTCTTTAGGGTGTTTTCACCGGTGGTTTGGTTGTTTTGCTTTTTGCTCATGTTTTTGGTTCTGCTTATAAAGTGTAACACACAGAATGAGAAGATGCAAAGACTTAGATTGCAAAAGATGCAAATTAGGCTTTCATAGGAATTTTTCCATTTACCATAGTGATGTTCCCAGTGAAGAGGAGTCAAATCTTTTGACTAGTTCTGGCTTAGATCATCTGACTGATGTATAAAGTGAACATTTGTTTGTTTGTTTGTTGTTTGGTTGTTGTTGATGATGATGATTTATTAAATGTTTACATATGAATGAATGAAGGAATGAGGGATTTATATATGATATATAATATATAAATATATGTATATTATATATAATGGATTTATTGATTGTAGTGACATTAGTGGCATTTATTTATTCATTTATTGTTATTATTATTATTAAATCATTGTCCATTTATGTATTAAATATTAACATATATCTTAAAAATACTTTATTTATTTATTTTTATTTATGTTGAGGTAAATTATTTATTAAGTCCACATATATTAAAAATATTGACAGACTGACTGATTGATTGATTGATATGGCAATAGTGTTATTTTTTTTTCACTAGTATTTATTCTTATTCTTGTGTTGCTGGTGTTGTTGTTGTTTTTTATTTAATAAAATATTTACATACATCCAAGTATATGCATTTATATATTTATTTTGCTTGATGTGCCATTAGTGATATTTATTTATTTTGTTTTTGTGGTTGTTTTTGTAGATGATTTATTAAATACATAATAAATGTATATAATAAATATATCATATTTAAAATATTGATTGATTGATGTGCCATTAGTGGCATTTGTGTTTGTTGTCTGTCTATCCGTCCGTCAGTCAATCTAGATAGAAATATCATGCCACTAACCTTGCAAATCTTCGTTTAGTTCTTCATGAAAAATGCTTAGTCTATAAGCCCTTTGAATTAAATTGGTTCAAGTCTGTTCAAGGTGCTTAAAGTTCATATCAGAGTTTGCCAGATCAAGAAAGTGCTTGTTTTGTGCAACATTTTTTTTTGCAATTTCGTTTTTGCATTTCTTCATCATAGAGTCTCTGCCTTATCAATGCTTGCATTATTTTAAAGTGTATGCATTTGGCAGATGCTTTTATCCAGACTGACTGGCGGTGTATTCAAGGTTCTGTATCTATTTTATCTATCTATGCATTCCCCGGGACCCGTGACCTTGGCGTTTCTAGCGCTTCTCCAAGTCTTACTTCCCCTTCCTTATCTTTATATTACTCTCCATTGCTCTTTTTATTGCCATCACCTGGTTTCAGCTGCAGGGGCTCATGTGGTGTGTGCCATCGGATCCCAGCTGCAGACTTAGAGCGAGGCCTGTGGGAAAGCAGACGTGCTCCTAAAATAAAGCTCTGTTTTTCTCTCTCACCTCCCATCTACCACCACAGAGAGCTACGGTTGACTTCATAATGCCCATCTTCCTCTGTTCATGTGTTCATTTAATTACACAGCCTTCAAAACGTACCACATAATATATCCCAGGATGCATTAGGAGCTCCGAGTGGGGCTAAATAGCGTGCACACATTCATTCAGACGCACACGCGCGCGACTCTCTCTCTCACTCTGTCAGGTCATATTCTAGTCTCCTCTGCTCATATGACAGCAAATATTCTACCAGCTGGGTCTTTTCATACATTGAAGAGTACAGTTTTTTCTGCGTCTCTTCACTTTTACATCACAATGGCTGTTATTCTTTGGTACAGTGGCTTGGCTGGAGAATCTCCCTGGAAATTAATCTGAGCTTTCTCCTCCCTGCCTATACAGCACTCAAAAGCCTGTGTGCTCATAGAGATATTAAAGCGCTGAATGGAAGCGCGTTCGTCTGTATGTGAGAGCGGCTGTGTTGGGAAAGCTACTTTGAAGCTGTGGCTAGGCGACTGACAAGCCGTTCTTCGCTTTAAGCCAACATGAGATTAGAATACCTTCGTAATGCATGGTCATTTTGTGCATGATTCATTGGTGCATGTTATTCCTGAATGATAAAAAGTAATATTTAATCAAACTGAGCAGAATGTTGCATTTTGACATTAAGTGTGTAAATGCATAAATCTAACCAAGCTAACCTAATAAAAATACTAAAAATATTAATAAAAAAACTACCTGCATTACATTGATCAACAAACAAAGCCTTCATCTTGAGAGTCAAAAAGTATTCACTGCATGATGAAATCTGTTAGAATTCCCCTATAATAACAATGTGTATGGGTTTTTATTTTTATGTTTATTAGATGTGATATAGTTAAATTATATAACACTAGCCAGACTGCCGTTTCTCGAAAATCAGAGCTTGAGCGTAATCAAAAATGTGATTAATTTTATACAACAGTTCAACAAACAAGATGTTAACATTTAGTGAGTTACATGTTAGACACAATTTGTCTGTTTTTACTGTTTCGCAAAAAAATATTTCCCAAAAAAGTTGGAGCAGAATATTTGTGGATTCCAGACCGACATTGTGGTGTTTAATTCCTGAATGAATCTCGTTTTGAACAAATCAATGATTCAACGATCTATTCATAAAGAAAGTTGCTTGCTTTATTTCTACATGAATCAGCCATTTTGAACGAAATGTTTGAATGAATGATTCTATGAATTACTCATTAAAACAGGGACTTGTCACCACCTACCTACAGGTGGTTTTAGTATCATATTTGTTTATCCATGACCGGTCTAAATCAGCCAAGGGACCAGCATAAAAATACACTCAGCAAAATAGTGTTTAACTATCTTTATTGAATAAAAAAAAAAAATATATTTTTTACTATCACACACCCCTAGTGTGTATTGTAGTATTGTGTGTCTTTAGCAGTTGCTTAGGTGTTATGAGTATTATTATTTTTTGGCATGCTGGTGTGGTGTTGCTAATGTATTTTGCGTGGTTGCTAGGTCACCCAACCTTAGCTTTTATTTTATTTTGTTTTTGGGTTTTTATCAGAAATAAGGTAAATATAGTATGTCTGACAGCTAATAAAAATAATAGTACACTGAGTATATTAGGACACTGAGTTTGGTGGTCCATGGAAATGGATTCAGTTTGGTGATTTTAGTTGTCAGGTCATTACTGTCTGAATGACAGCAAATATTTAGCTGGGTCTTTTTTGCTGCTTGAAAATCAGTTTTTCTTGTCTTCACTTTTACATCACAATGGCTGTTATTCTTAGACAGTGGCTTGCTGGAGAATTAGAAATTAATCTGAGTTTCCCTTGATTACAGCACTTAAAATGTGTGCTTAGAGATATTAAAGTATAATGTTTATTATAATAAGTTCAATTTATATTAAATTAATATAATAATAATAAAAACATTTTTTTAAAATAATAATAAATGAATCATTTCTACTCTCTCTCTTCTTCGGCTTGCTCCCTTTATAAGGAGTCATCCACACAACCGACTTGGCACATGTTTTTACACCGGATGCCCTTCCTGAATAATTTCTACTACTGTTAATTATAATTATTATTATTGAAAAAATACTACTAACACCGCCTCTACTACCACTTTTCTTTCTTTCTTTTTTCTGTCACCATACCTTTAAGAATCAATGTCTCTGTAGAGCTAGCAGAAGTCTGTATGTGTTTGTCTTCTGTGCATTGTCTCTGTAGCCTGTTCTGATGAGAGTGGGAGGTGATGACAGATTCTTACGTTGGGGAGAGAGTTTGATCTCTTTGACTGCTGTTTGCAGATCTGTCCTTTAAAAAGCAGAATTTAAAGTTTGCATTCGCCTGTTGGAGCACGTCTGCCTAATTCTTGACTTTTTTAGATAATAATGTGAGTTTTCACAAGCAAAGTGAGAGAAAATACAAATACAAACTGTGCTTTAAGCAATCGGATGTGTTTTCGTGTTTTTGTTTGTGTTTAAGTTTTTTGGGCTCTACTTTCATCAACCCAGCTTTTGTTTGATTTCTTTCTTTATTCCTGAATCTACAATGTTTTTATTTATTTCAGTGAGATTTATAAATATTTATAAGGAGTGCCATTGCAGAGACTTCAAAATGCTCAGCTCATTTTGTCTTGATGTGTTCCAATAACCGATGCTTATCCTTCTGCGGATTTAAAGAACAACAACAAAGCAAGAATTCTTGGGAGGCTGATGAAGATTTTTTTTTTCTAAGATTTTAGACCAAATGGAAAATTAAACAAGATCCAATGCTAGCACGAACACAGTAGAGTATTGCATCTTAAAGTGATAGTCCACCCTCATGTCGTTCCAAACCTGTATGATTTGCTTTAATTTTAGATGTTTTGCAAAATGGTGATTCATACTGTCTGACTCCCAAAAAGCTTAGTAGTAGTAAGTATATTCTTCACAGATTTGTGACACAAAACGACATGATGGGGAGTAAATGGTGACTATATTCTTCTTTAACTATGGTAGTCATTGAGTGCGTTTACATGCACCCTCTTAATATGATTATATTTAGATTTTGGCAATATTGCGATTAAACATTACCTCATGTAAACGCAATATTTCGATTTAAATAATGCGATTAAGCTCACAATCGCAGCAAGCATAATCATATTAATATAGTTGGCGTACGCCGATTTTAATCGAAATATACATACATGTAAACATCTTAATCGAAGTATTGCCGCTTTGACCAAAGTGTGTATGTGCTTGTGACATACATGAATGATGTGACAGGCACCTGAAATAATATAGAATAATTAGAATAATAATTAGAAATGATGGAGGGGAAGAAAGCATCACAATTCTGGGGAAAGCACAACTCACTGCCACCAGTCTCTGTTCCTTACCCTCATCCAGAAACCGCGAGTAGAACGCGACAGCAGCGCAAGCAAATTGCCATCATTTATATGCCGCCGAAAAAGCATGGAATACAACCATACAAAAGTGTTTAGCGTTAGATGTAAATAAATTAAAACAGCGGCCAGTAACACGCCTGCTCTTTCAATATACAAAAGGTAATTGCAACTTTTTATCTCACAAATCTGACTTTTTTTCCTCATAGTTGCGTGATACAAACTCGCAATTCTGACTTTTTTTCCTCAGAATTGTGTGAAATAAACTCGCAATTGCGAGTTAAAAAGTCGCAATAACCTTTTTTTATTATTCAGTGGCAAAAACAGGCCACTGAATAATGGCAGTAAAAAAACAACTAGGTAAGTTGTTTTACCATTATTCATAGGTAAGTGAATAATGGCAGTAAAACAACTACAATTCGCGAATAATTAGAATAATGGGAAATGCATGTAAATGGGAGTGAAGAACTTTGCTCTTGACATGTAAATATCCGACTTTATCTCACTGCAATTTGTACATATTTTACGAGGTGGCTAATTCGTATGAATTCATACGACCTCACTCTTACGATTTAGTATGATTTCTCTAAACCCCAGTGACGGGTAGGTTTAGGGGGTGGGGTTAGGTGTAGGTCCTTCGTACAAATTCATACGAATTGGCAACTCGTTCGATTTAGCAAAAATCCTATGAGTTTGAACGAGTGAGGTCGTAAGAATTAGCCACCTCGTAAAATATGTACGAATAGACGTGAGATCAGGTTGAAATATCATAATGCGATTAAGTCCTTACTCTGATTATTGGAAATAATCGCATTATTCATGTGCATGTAAAAGTAGTATTGCAAAGCAAGGCACCAATAAATAAATGTTTAACCAACATTCTTCAACCAGTAACTTGAGGCTTGAGCCACATGAGTAGAATCAATACAGAACTCATATTAACTCAAAGGTGTGTGTATATGCACTATTTTACACCGTCCTCTCATGTGTCTCATCCAATCGCATTCTACAGCCAGAACTATCAGTTTTATAATGCAGTTTATTGTTCCATATAGGATAATCTCTGACACGCAGCTATCCCATGTGCCTTGGGAGGACCTGAATATCTACTCGTTCACTACTGATGCCAGCTCATTACACAACACACAACTGCACACTGTCCTCGTTTGCACATTCAGTCAGTGTCAGAATTTGATGATTTTCAGCCCGGCGATCCTGGCGTGTGTTAGTGTGTCTGTCAAACGTCACTTTGGTTCATTAATTGTTTACAGAGAGAGCAAATAACCAACACAAAACGGCAGCGGTAAGGCTCACAGGAGATGATACGGGTTTAAACAAGGCCGTTCTTTCTGTCTTTCAATATTTGGAAGTGGAATGTTGCTTGACAGGAAGTCAATCAAATGTATTGCACTCCTAACATCCCGTAATGGGGCTCTTTAAAGAGTCTGGTGTTATTTTGATTAAAACGACCCCGTCGGGTCATGTGTGTGTGTGTGTGTGTGTGTGTGTGTGTGTGTGTGTGTGAATCAATCCAAAGAGGATGTAAAAGCTGGGTCTGTCTGTCTGTCTGTCTGTGCTCTAGTGCAAGTGTCACTTCTGTTTGAGGGACAGTGCTTTTTATTAGGGCTGTCAATCGATTCAAAATGAATTCATTTAATTACACAAATTAATTAATCACAATTGTGATTATTTGCTTGGAAAAGCCTCTTTTGCTCACCAAGGCTGCATTTATTTTATAAAAAATACAGTAAAATCAGTAATATTGTGAAATATTATTACAATGTGAAATACCTGTGTTCTATTTGAATATATTTTAAATATAATTTATTATTTGAATGCAAATCTGAATTTTTAGCATCATCACTTCTGTCTTCAGTGTCACATGATCCTTCAGAAATCATTCTAATATGCTGATTTGCTGCTCAATATTTTTATTATTATTATTATAAATGTTGAAAACAAATTACTTTGAACATTATAAATGTTATTTAATATCACTTTTGATCAATTTCATGCACCCTTGCTGAATAAAAATAATTTATTTCAAGAAAAAGACACTTCCCCACACTTCTAGCAACAAACTGAATGCAATATAATATATTATTAATCATTTTGACATGACATAGTGTCAAAAAAATAAATGTATATTTCAATCACACTCTAATAAAAATGTCTTCACTTGAAATAAAATCTAATTTAAATAAAAAATATAACAAAATAAAATATAATATAATAAGCTTCAAAATTAGCGTTTCTGATGGATTTAGTGCCTTTATATTTCTACATACTGTGTGTGTGTGTGTGTGTGTGTGTGTGTGCCAAACAATTAATTGCACTAATCACATCCAAAATAAACGTTTTTGTTTAATATATGTGTGTGTACTTTGTATATTTATTATGTTTATATAAATACAAACACATGCATGTATATATTTAAGAAAAATATGTTGTGTTTATACATTGCAAATATTTATATATAATATCAATTATATTAATATGTACATGGAAATATTTTCAAGTTATATACTGTATGTGTGTGTATTTATACATACCTTATAAATATACAAAGTATACACACATATTATGTAAAATAAAAATACTTTTGGAAGTGACTAATCAGTATATTAGAGATCGACCGATATATCGGTTTACCAATATTTTTCCCGATAAGCATTTTACCATAATAGGATATCGGTAAACAAAATAAAAAAATCATTTTTTTTTTTTTTTTTTTGGTCACATACACAATTATACAGAGTATAACTAGCAGTGAAATGTGTTCTCTGTATTTGACTCATCCAAGTGTACACACCTGGAGCAGTGGACACTGTTCACTCAGGAGAATACAAGATTAACTTTATACAAGATTAACTTGTTTGAAACACGCTAAACTATATTAACATTTACTATAGAACCATTATTTCACCAATAAACATCTCTATCTAAATTAATTATTTATTATCTCCGCAAGCGATCGCAGTTTGAGTATAGTTCTGTGTAAATAGATAAACCGCGCTGTCAGCAGTTTTCATAATTTAGAATGACAAAAAACATTTTATTAATTCTGATAAAACGTGCCATTTAAGAAATTGCAATAAAATACGATGTTTTGTTTGTTATTTCAATATTCCAGAGAATATTATCCAGTGAATTATTCTTCACTCTTTAGTCTATTAAACAGTGTTTAAACCTAAAGCTGTAGTTTAAAATTAAGTTGATATGACTTCTGTCCTTTATTTTCTCCATTTGAATACATTAGACATTATTTTGCTTATTGTTAATATCAGTGTTGCTGATGATGCTTTTTATAAATAAAATGTTTTTATTGTTGTAATTTGAAGATTAAATTTGACATGAAAATTAATTTTCAACAGTTTTTTGTTGTTGTTAAGATGACTGAAAGGAGGAAAAACCAAAGTGAAGAATGGACTTACTTCACTCTGTTATTTATTTACTTTATAACAGTAAATAAATATCGGTTATCGGGTACATAAACATACAAATAATCGGTATCGGTTATAAAAAATCAATATCGGTCGATCACTACAGTGTGTATATATATATATATATATATAAGCACTAAATCCATCAGAAACTAAAACTTGGCTGCCACCCAGCATTTGCAGCTGATCATTTGAATGAAGTTAGTTATTTTCTTCAGTATTGAAATTGTTTTAATATTCTGAAACTCTAAATGATGGAATTTACCTGCAAGGGAGCATAATTAATTGCATTAATTAAATTGACAGCCGCAGTGTTGATAAATAAAGTGAAATAAGGTGATGTTGGGCTTTATATTTCTGTGTTTGTCCCATCCTCCCTCCCTCTTGTTCTTTTTCTCTTTCTGTATCGTACCGCACAGTTTATTTTTCCTCTCATGCTTCAATTAAGTTGCTCCTGCTCTGTGGCCTTCGAGTTCTTCTAAAAATAGCCGCGCGGAGTGAATCGCAGGGCTGTCAGAGCTACAGTGTGAATGATCAGAATTGCCGACACCTCTATTTTATCGCTGGATTTCTCTCTTTCTCTTGCCTTCTCTCTCTCTCCAAAGAGTAGAGCTTACCTCAGCGTGAGTCTTCATCGGCCGCCCCTGGCTGTTTCTGTACCGACAGGCTCTGCGATTACTTCAAATTCACTCACGGTGCCTTGTGTTGTCCTGGCATAGCTGGCAGTAGTGAATCACGAGCGTTTGCGTGTGTGAGTGTGTATGGATTTTTTAATGTGTACCTATTGTTTGGGTTTTGGCTTGCAGGAAACGCAAAGCTCAGGACTCATCAAGCTGTGCTCTGCCGCGCTCCAGTAGCGTGAATCTGTTGAAGAACATCATCGACTCATATCATGTCAGGATTCGCTGCTTTGAAGGGAGCGGTTTCAAGGGTTCTTTTCCTAAAAAACTGTAGTGCTCCGTGCTTCCCTTTCACAATTCCCCAGCATCTGAGAAAGAGAGAGAGAGAGAGAGACTGAGAAAAAAAGCAGCAGATGACAGGAGCAGCACTGACAGAGCCGGAGTATCAAGTGTTGAGGTTCAGCCCCTCTCTCTCTCTCTCTCTCTCTCTCTCTCTCTCTCTCATATTCTGCTTTCATTCTCTCTGACTCTCGTTATCCGTCTCACAGTCTCGTCCTGTCTTGCTCTTACTGTATTTAGTATGGGAATCATAACATCTTTTAGTTGCAGTTCTGATTTCTGTTGATGATTGTGGGTTCCTTCCATTTCAATTAACGATTATTTTAGTACTGTTCTTTTAAATTAAAATAAATATTATATTTGTAATGTTTGCGCGGACTTATGATGAATAAATTTGCCTTGCTTATCATTATTGGATGTGCTTATTTGGTGCTTATCAGACTACACTGATTGTTCTGTAATTGGATTTGATTCACTGAAAAAGAACAGACTTGCTTGAGTCAGTCATTCAGGAATCAGTTGCATTTTTTGGCTGTACAGTAGGCTATGTGTTTTATTCACTATAAGCATGGACCCTTTTTAGAAAAGTGTTTGCATTGCACTGGTTGTGCTGTAGGTGTTTGATTCACTGAAAAGAACTGATTCATTAGAGTAATTTGTTTAGGAATCTGTTGTGTTGCTCTGGTTGTACTCTATGTATTTGATTGACTAGAAATAACTGACTCACCGGAGTCATTTGTTCAGTAATGGGTTGTATTTGTTGCGCTGCATGAGTTTAATTCACTGAAAAGAACAGACTTATTAGAGTCAGTTGTTAGGGAATTGGTTGTTTGGTGTTTGTTGGGATGTATTTGTTTGATCCACTCAAAAGAAAAGATAGCTCAGAGTTATTCATTTAGGAATCAGTTTTTTTGGCTGTACGGTATGTGTTTGATTTTCCTAAAAGAATGAACCGATTAGAGTAGTTAATTGGGGAATCGGTTGAATTGCGCTTGTTGTGCTGGATGTTTTTGAATCAGTTGCACTGATTGTATTGGAAAGAAACCGTCATCACTCATTGATTCAGGAATCAGATGAAACTGGTTGAACTGTATGTGTTTGACTCAAGTAAAATACAGTAACTGACTCATTGAAGTCATCGCGTTCTGTAATTAAACTACACTGATTGCACTCTTGTTTTGTTTATCCATTCAAACGAACTGACTCGTTGGTTTGGGAATCGGTTGAATTGAGCTGATTGCGCGGTATGTGTTTGGTTTGCTGGATCAGTCTCTGCTGATCATGCTGTTTTGTGTTTCTCTCTTCCCCGTCTCACTCTCTTGCTGCCTGTCTCACTCTTCCTGTCCAGTATATTCCTGTTTTTTTCCAGCTCTCTTTCTCTCTCCTGTGGCCTGTCTCAGTTTCTCTCTCTCTCTCATCTTCATTTCCGTCACTCTTTCTTTGATATGATCTTGATTTGTTGGCCAGTACCTGAACTTCTGTGTGTGTTTTGCTTCGACCAACTTTAAGAGCTGTATTTTGAGTTAATTAATCCCATTGCTGCTTTACTCTTTTATTTAGTATATTTGATTTTGTAATATTACACATCCATAAACTGTATAGTACTATGCTGTTATGTCCTCTCGTCTCATTTCTGGTTCTTTTTGCCTTCATTTTATATCATCAGGAATCATCTTCTATCAGGATCCTGCGCTCCCCTCTGTCCAAAAAAACAAACATAAAAAACATAGTTTATTTATATGTATGTATGTATCGGGGGTTTCAAGGTGTTGCATAATTTAATCATTTAGTTATTTACTTATATATCTATATCTATCTATATATATATATATATATAATTGACTTTATATGTGAATACTATTTAAAAAGAGTAAAATTCAATGAATAAAAATTCAACTTTCATAAATAACTTAAACATATATTTTTAAAATATATTATAATAGAAAGTTATTTTAATTGTATTCACAATATTATTATTTCAGTAATATTATGCATTTTTGTACATTTTATTATATTAGATTATAAATTACTATTTTATTTAGTCTATTTGCTTAGAAGCCTGCCTATCTACCTTTAAATGTTTTATATATTAATACAATTATAATATTAGGTAAAAATAAAAATAAAACAATTGTTTATTGTGACATAAAACAAATACATTTTCCATTGTATTTTAAAAAGTAATTTATTCATGAGATCGCACGCTGAATTTTAAGCAACTATTACTCTGTGTTATGAGAAATTATAATAGAGTTGTATTTTGCCTATCTAGAGCAGTTTCCCTGCGTGTGATTCATATCAGGCTGCACATAAAGGTGTGTTTACACAGAGGACAGTGGATCAACAGCGGAGCACATGTGAGCGTTGTTTTGCAGAGCTGCTGTAGTTTGCCAGCGTAAGGAGATGCTGCAGGAGCTGCCTTTACATGGGCAGCTGCTTTATTTGGATCTGAAGGAAGGCTTTCCTGATAAAAATGTCTGTCTCTCCACTGCTAGCTTCCTATAGACCTGCTGTAGCCCAGCAGACATGCATTTCATGAATAAAAGAGATAAAATAGACAAAAGTGTCAAATTGATGGCTAAATGTGTCATAACTATTAAGTATCTCCATCAGCAGTGCACTTCACATCACTGTTCCCAACATTTGCAGTGATTTAAAGCCAAAACTAATAGACATTTTTCTGTTCTGTTTTTCAGAGCATTGCATGTCGAGAATATATCTGATCCTTGTGTCTAGTGTGAATCTACAGCGACAGAGGCATCTATATAACTGTGCCAATCTGTTAAAAGACATGAATAATTAATATGGTGCTTTTAACGTGCAATGCAATTATGGCAGTGGTGTCATTAGCGGGTACTGTACTCTGTGTGTGCGCGTGTGCTTATATGTGTGTGATTTAGTTTAGTATAATTACAAGGGATGGATTGAAGATCTCATTTGTTGTTGAAATGCAGTCACGCAGGGCTTCTCTCTGTCACCAGACTATTGCGAGTTATTCTGTCATAATGCTTTATCTGCAGCGCCTTACATCTCTTGAATCATGGGAAATATGCAGACTCGGCCTAACATGAAGAATAGAGTGGCATTGACAGCTAAAGCAAATCATTAACTAGTGAATATATAAACTTAAAGAAAGTGTGTGTGTGTGTGTGTGTGTGTGTGTGTGTGTGTTGTATAGTAATAAATGTATTAATCTATTACAATTTAATTATTAACACTAAGCATTCACAAAATTCTATATATTTAGAATACATCAACAAATTACAAGTATATAAATTATTTTATTGGACAGTAATAAAGTATTGTTTTGTGTAAGCTAAATTGCTAATAATGTATGTATATGTAATACATGTGTATGTATATACACAAATCAAAAATACACGAAACAATTTGTGTGTGTGTGTGTGTGTGTGTGTGTGTGTGTGTGTATATATGTGCATGTATATATTTAAAATATATGTTATGTTTATATATTAAGTATATTTATATATAATACAAATTATATTAATATAAATATATACATGTAAATATTTTCTAAATACATTCTGTATGTGTGTGTCTTTATATATGCATGATAAATATATACAGTACACACACATACTATAAACAAAAACTTATTTTGGATGCAATTAATCGCGAGTAATCATTTGACAGCACGAATATATATATATATATATATATATGAAGAGCTCTTTTCCAAAACGCGATAAACGCCAAATTTAAGTTGCTGTGTACTGAACGCCATTTTGCTGTGTACTGAACCTATTCACTGCTCCATCAATGTTTCATGCCAAATCGCTATATTTCCTTGTTTAAAATGTACCTCACTCTGACCTCACAAAGAGGCGCTCTAGCGACTGAGCTAAAAGCTGTAGCCTTTGGCGTTTCTTGTTAGAGCGCCGCCTCCGCGCCGGAAACCCGGGTTCGAGACCCGCCGGTGTGATGGTGTGTGGACCCGGGGGTTAACAATCATTGTTTAACATGTTCAGACTGAGCCAACAGACCATTTTAACATGATAAATTGAATATTAACAAAATGTATGGATCTAGGTAAAAAAATGTCATTTTCATGAAAACTATTAAAATGGATTTATAGCGTTTTGGAAAAGAGCTCTTCATATATATATATATATATAGTATATTTTATTTACATATACTGTATTCTATGTGGTTGCGACTTTTTACAATTGGAAATATGGGAAAGAAATCTGTGCTTGTCACACTATTTCACTTTACGAGATTTGTTTTAGTAATGATTCTATTAAAACAATGTTTGTTATTATTTCTTCTTCAATATTATTTAATTCATCATGATTCCTTTCGATATGAATGAGCGGACATTAAGAGAAGCCTTTTTATGTCCTGATTATTTCTAGCACATACGGTTTACTCTTTTTGGTCGAAAGCCACAATACCGAACAACAGCTCCAGTAAACCTCCTTCCACACTGCTGACTCAAATATAAAAGCGCTAGCCAAAGCGCAATAAATCCTGCATTTGTTGCAGGACAGCAGAATGGCCAAAAGTGGCTTATTTGACTAACAGCTTAATCTGTTCCTACACGTACAAAGAGAGAAACTAATAACGCTACTCCCAACCTCAGGTCTAAAGAGTTATTACATGTGGATGTCAGTGGAGGACGACGACAAGATAAAGAAGCCGCTGCAAATAACGGAAAATGAGGTTAGCACAGGCGCTAACGCATCGCTAAAGCCAACCGGTGCTGCTTCATTGTTTTCTCGTAGCATGTCCTGCACTGCTATCAGCAATAAAGCGCAATAAAACTGCTGATTAGATTAATTAAAATCACGAGGCCTTGGAGCCGTGCAATTTTAGTCGTTAGGAAAACTCTGGATGGTTGGACGGATCTCTTAGCCATCTGGAAGAGTGCAAGTTTTCCTGTAAACGTGTGTTTTTTCTTGTGGGCCTTGTAAATAAACACTCGTTTTCTCATTTTTCCTCTAATAAAGGTTGGCAGAGGCTGGATTAGAATAAGTAGTTGGGTTATTTATAATGTGTGTGTGAAAACATGCATTGCTCAAACATACTGTATGTAAATCCAAGTGATCTATGAAAGGCTCAGCTGAGGGATAGTCATAATTTGTGTGCAGAATTGTTTCAAATAATTTGACACAGTACATGTTGAAATGGTTTAGGATTAGTTTACACTGTAAGTTAGCATACAGTAGTTGTTGAAACAAAAACATTTGTTATTTCTGTGTTTTTTTTCTTTTCATATTTAACCCTCTGGGGTCTGAGAGTGTTTTGGGGCCCTGGAGAAGTTTTGACTGCTCTGACATTTGTGTTTTTTTCAGTATCTTAAAATATTTTTGAAAATGATATATATATATATATATTTTTTTTTTTTTATTATTATTATTATAATTTTTTTATTAAGAGTTAAGAATTGTATTTTATTTTGTTAAATATTTTAAATGTTATATATATATATATATTCTTTTGTTAAATAGTTAGGTTTTGTATTATTTAATGTCTCATAATTTATTAGTTTCATACATTTTAAAATAATCTATTTTGTTATTTTTTTTTATTTGTTTGTTTTATTAATTTATATATTTATTAAATGTTTATTTTGTTTTATTTTATTGTAATTTATTTATTTTATTTTACATTATTTTTATTTTAATTTTATGTATTTGTTTTAGTTTTTTGGTTTAATTCTAAATTATTTTATTTAATTAACTTAAGACATATTATGTATTTTTTATATATAACTTTTTTCACATATTTTTTTCTTATTATTAAATTCGTAAATTTAGTACATTTGTATTTACTTTTGTGTTATTTTTTATTTAATTTCATTAATGTATTTTGTTAGTTATTTTGTTATTTTAAATTATTTTATGTAGTTGTATTTATTTCATCTAATTTATGTATTTGTTTGTTGTTTATTCTGTTAAAATCTATTTATTTATTAAATTTGAATGTTTTTTAATTTTAAATAAATTGAATTCATTATTAAGCACTTTTTTGGTCAATCAAAAAAGTGAGCTAAGATAAAACATCTTACACTCACGGGAGTCTCCCAAAATTCGCCCGCACACAAAGAAGTCACGCTCAATCACACGCGAGCCCGTTTGTTGGTATTAAAAGCTTACATGTTATTTTTACACTCAGCTGAAACGATACCAGTCTAAAATTCATCCTTTTTTTTACTACTGTCTGGCAGATATTGAGATATCTGCGGCGAGTTTTGTGTTGCACGTCAAACCTGCCAAGAAGCTTGATTTGTTTGGTGCATTCTATTTCTATCTGCATTTTGACAGGGTATACTCAATGCTATCGCTCTCTCTGTGTGCTCTCTTGCAGACAGTGCTACATATCCTCTAAGAGGAAGTGATGTCACGACACCACCACCGCTTTGAGAGAGACTACCGAGGCCCCTGGGACCGTCGTGAGCGCATCAGTGGCCTTCACAATGGCGTGGGCAACAGCACCTGCTCCTCGGCGCCCCCTGTGGCCAACGGCAACAACCGGCCAGGACTCCTCCCACTCCCGGTCATCCCGTCCCTGCTTCCCACCCCCGTGACCATCGCCGTGACGTTGGCCAGCAACGACCTCGCCGCCAAGCGCTCGGGAGCCGTCGCATCCGCCACGGCACCTGTCGTAAAGGTAGAAGCCGCAAAATCCTCATCCAAATCACTCCAGTGCATTTCCATTTCGCTCACGCTGCCAGATTGCTTCATTTGGTCCCGCTCTTCTTCTCCTCGCTAATTTTCTCTTTCATTATGCAAATGAGAAACTCTGAGCAATGGGCCGAATTAAGCCCAAGCCCGTGGCTCTGTCGAGTCTGTTGTGGGCACGAAATAAAAGGCGTCAGCTTGCTATTTGAGTCGAGATGAATGCCATTCTGGAGAATTAGTTCAAGGAACGAGAAAAGCATGAACTGTTGTTTCACTCTTCATGCCGTTTAATCAGATTAGCTTCTATTTCACTTTGATTTCATGCATAAAGACAGTTTACCAGCTACTTGCCATGCAGCTTTCGCAGCCCACGCTCTTATAAGGCCATGATTGACGTGACCTTTGTTCCAGACCCGCAAAACGTATACATTTTGAAGGTATTGTTCACTTGAGGTCTCGTTAGTGGCTAAAAGGAGGTGTTTGTTCGTTAGTATTGCGACTCACCGGAGGTCGTTTTCGGGGTAATTGATCTTTTTTTGAATCAGTCGAGTCTCCCGGCAGAAGGGCTTGCCAGCTTTTCTCTACCTCGCTCGAAGCCCACTTCAGGGAGCGATACAGCCTCAAAATCTTGGCATCTCTAACTACAGCTACTGTCATCTCACATCGGTGCTTTTTGTTTGAACTTTTGCGCTTGAGTGAATTCCGTGGGACTTCTGTGGCCGGAAAGCTTTGTGAGTATCAAACCAAATGCTTTAGCTTTATGCAGATTGTATTAACACTAACCCTGTGGGCGAACGCCAGCAGTTGGATGCTGACCGCTGAGTTTTGCTTTGACTTTGACGTGTCCCTCTGATGCATGTTTTAGTATAGAGAAAAACACGTTTTTAATCTAAAAATAGTCTTTTGTAAAAGCAGCAAAAGTTACTACACTTTAAAAAGGACTTTCTTTGAATTTGTAAATAGGATTATTGCAGTATGCTTCACAAGGAAATGCTTACTAGCAAGTGTTTCAAAGTAAATGATACACCATTGTTTGTGTACAATATAAACTTTTAGATTTTATAGTTTATTCAGATCAGTGTTACTCTGACTTTTAAACTATGAGGGTTTTTTGAATGAACGAATCATGATTATGATGACAGCTTTGCAATTACGCTAAGTACAATTGTGGTAAAATTGAAAACAGCAGTTTTTAGCTGAAAATGGGACTTTTTGAATCAGTGAGTCATTCCTTTTGGACCTGATTCATATACATGGTGTCTGAATGAACTGATTCACTGAAATGCAGCTCTTTTGCATTCATTTCTAGAAGCCAGAGGTAGCATTTACACTAAATACAGCAATAGATAGTTGTAAAGCAGCAGTGTTTAACTGTAAAAGAGACTTCTTGAATCAGTGAATCATTACTTTTTGAACTGATTCATTTACATGAACTGTCTGAATGAATTGTTTTACTGATAAGCAGCTCTCTTTCATTCATTGTAGAAAGCACAGCTAAAAAAGTTTAGAAGTATTGAGATTATACTTAAACATCTTGATAAATGAAATTAAGTTAGCTTTCTTGTCATTCTAATGTATGTGGAGAGTATTTCAGTTTCTAATTTTAATTAAATGTGTTGCTCTTTGTAATTATTTGCTAGTGATTTCTAAGTGAAAAGTGTTTCATAGTAAATCATACACCAGTTTAGAACCAACAGCTAAACAAAGTTTAGAAATATTGTAAAAATACATATCATAATTGTGACTACATCATGAGAAATTCAATCAAGACTAGTGAGCGTCATTGTCATTCCGTATACTGTATGTGGAGACTGGCATTTTTTGAAGATATAATGAAAGACATTGATATTATTATCCGTAAGCACCAAGACAAACTACTGTGTAAAATGTATGGTCAGTAAAGTTTTTATAATATAATAATAATTTATTCAGCAAAAATGCATTAAATCGGTTAAAATTTAAAATCGGTTAAAATCGGTGACTGTAAAGACATTTATTACATAATATTTCCACTACAAATAAATGATATCCTTTTGAACATTCTATTTATCAAAGAATCCTGAAAAAACAATCACAATTTATGAAGCAGCACAACCAATTTCTGTTTTAAATAAATGTTTTCAAACCTTTCTATTAACCAAAGAATCCTGAAAAAAATGTATTCCACAAAAATATTTCTACAACTGTTTTTAATACTGATACTCTCTTAAAAATAAAGGTGCTTCACGATGCCTTAGAAGAACATTTTTGTCTAAACGGTTCCATAAAGAACCTTTAACATCTGAATAACTTTTCTGTTTCTTTGTGGTGAAAGAAGGTTCTTCAGATTATAAAAAGGTAAGAAAGAGATGGTTCTCTGACTGAATGGTTCTTTGTGGAAGCAGAAATGTTCTTCTATGGCATCGCTGTGAAGAACCTTTTAAGCACCTTTGTTTTTAATAGTAATAATAAATGTTTCTTTTGCAGCAAAACATATTAGAATGATTTCTGAAGGATCATGTGACACTGAAGACTGGAGTAATGATGCAGAAAATACAGCTTTGCATCACAGGAATAAATTACATAAAAAAAAATATTCAAATAGAAAACAGTTATTTTAAATTCTAATTATTTCACAATATTCCTGTTTTTGGATCAAATAAATGCACCTTTGGTGAGCTTTTAAAAAGTAGCGTATGTGGAAGATTGCTTTCACAATATTTGTGTTAGCTGTTGTGCTAGCATTCTTCAAAAATGTCTTCAACTTCTGTTTTCCACTGAAAAAGTAGCAGCAAACAGGTTTGGAACGACATGAGAGCGAGTACAAATGACAGAACTTCTCTTTTAAGTTAGCAGCATTGCTACTTTTAGTTAGTTAGTCTCCAGCACCGGAGGGAATGTGTTTACCTCGCTTTCTTTAATTATTGCCTGAAGGAAGCTCATCAGAACACGGTAGAGTCTTGAGGGACCGACACTTTCTCTGTCATCTGTCATCAAAGTCTCCATGTTGTTCTGCCCACGGTCCAGCTCATAGATGCTATTCAGATAAATATAAAAGAAAGCGGCAGAGAGACATGAGAAGGAAAGAGAAGGTTTTATCTAACGCCTTTCGTCTTTCCTTGCTTATGACATGGATGTCTAATAAGGCAAATTGTTAGTGTAGTTAATGACTCTGAATGCTGCGTGTTTATCTGGAAACGTGTTTGTTTTTAACCTTGACAGGTATGAGGTGTGTGATTGAGTTTGTGTGGCTGGTTTACAGGAGAATGTTTGTGTGCAAGACAGATCGGCATCTAATTAGCGTGATGGAGAGGGACCCGGCTCACACGTCTTTTTGTGACAAACTCTACACAGCGAACAATAAATAACACCGCTACTGTAACTTTAAGAAGCCCATCTGCCGGAGCTGTCTGTCATGACTAACGACACTTCAGAACCAACAAACGACTCTTAATTGAACTAGAGGTGTGGCTGCTTATTTACTCGCCTCCTCTTGTAATTAATTTTGTTTGTAATGCCTATGTTTATTTATTTATTCCCCCGAGTGTAACCGCAAATCCACAGCCGCTGACAGAGACATTTCTTCATAGTTCCAGGACTCGGGAGTGCTGGAGGAAGTTTATTACAGTCTATTTAGAGAAGTGGTCCTCAACCAAGGGGCCATAAGGAAGCCGCAGCACACTTGTGAGGGTCAAGATGACTTCAAATCAACTTAATAACAAAGATCAAGACATTTCTTATTTTAATTTACTCTCTCAAATTACTCTCTCTTTTGTTAAGAATTTTAAGGGTGATTTCTATACATGGAAAAATCATATAAATTAAATCAAACCTTATAATTACATTGACATGTTTATACATTTTATGAACATACCATTTTCTAGTTGTGACAATCTCTAAAATATGTGTTGTTTTGTTTGGTTTGGTTTGATATAGATTATTTTACAGAGTCACACTAGAGCAATGCACAAATTATTTATATGTATTACTAATAAAAAAAAGTATCAAAAAGTATTTTAACTTATACCATGGTATTCTTTGAATTTACCATGGTGTATCAATATATGTTGTTTGTCAAATTACCATCACTTCACTGTTGTATTTTTCATAAGGTACACTGTAATAATTTGTGAAATTTGCTGGTAATTTAATTTACTTTAATTTATGGGTGAAAATTGTTTCAAAATAAATAATAATTTTCCTCAAAGGAAAGGCATAAACACCTTCAAGTAGAAAGATTGAAATAGTATTTTATTATACAATGTACTGCACTAATCTTTAAAACTTCAAAAAAAGCAATGTTTTATTTATTTTTGTATTTGTTTTGTTTTTTAACCATCCCTGTAAACTGATCCCATGATTTGACTTTGACTAGTTTGCTTGTGCACAAATGCATGCTCAACGATTCCTGCGTGGGTGTAGCTAAGAAAGGATTGAATGCTGAGAGACGAGATGTTGTGGCGGCTGTCAGTGCATCTGCTTCTGAATGTCCCGTCGTTGCTGTGATGAAGCCATCTTAAAGATGCTGACCAGACAGTGAAATGCTGCGGAAACTATGCAGGCTGTCAATTATGGGTGCGACACAGAGAGAGAGAGGTGAAACACTGCCGTTTAAAAGAACAAAACTTAACATATTGCACCATGTACACTAGTGTTCAAAAGTTTAAGGTCAAAAATACAGTAGAAGTGGGATGTTGTCAAATATTATTACAATTTAGAGTATATGTTTCTATTTGTATAATACTGTTTTCTATTTGAACAATTTAATAATGTATTCCTGTGATCAAAAAGAAATTTCAGCATCGCTACTCCAGTCTTCAGTGTCACATGATCCTTCAGAATAAAAACCACACATAAACACATATGATCTCTGTATGTTGATATCCTGCATACTGAATATATGAAATACTATGATCTGATAGCCGAATGGATCAAATTGTATGCTCTCTCCCAGTTTTGCGACATTTCAAGACGCATTACTTTGAGATTACCTGAAGAGAGCAACCATCGCACACAGCTTGAGTTTGTTTTCTACTCCATTATCAGTTAAATGCATGAATCACGGGTTAACCCGGGTCAGCTCGCAGCGCTGGTCAGAGCCATTTGCACATCGCAAATTGATGAAAAGCAAGTGTTTTCTATTGGCAACAGCAATTTCGTTCTCTTCTGGTGCATGACACACAAGCAGACATTTGTGCTGATTATGTTTGTTTACAGCGCAGCATTGTTGAATTCTTGATTCTGATTGGTTGACGGGGTTTTGAGGTTGTTGATTCATTTTCTATTCTTCGTGGCAGGTTTGTTGACGCATTGCAGTCCTGTATCACTTTTCAAAGTTTCTTCTTAAATAATAACAGTGGCTTCGGCAGGATACTTGATCTTTGACGTCAGTAGGGATGAAAAAGTGAATAATGTCTTCAGATAAACATGTTTAATAGACATGTGCGTTTGATAACGTAGCATAAGTGGAGTAATTGACTCTTGAATTCTTGAAATACAATGTTCCACCTTTAATTATTCCTTACAAAATCTGTTTGTGCATTTAAAACATTCATACACCAGACCCAAGGACTTATTGGACAGGACAAGATCCAATAGATTACTGTAGTATCCATGCAATATGCCATTTCTTTCTCTTAACAGAAGCACATGATTGGATTTAACCAGAAGGGATGTTATTATGAATTTTTCAGAAATGCTTCAGAAATCCAGTGGAAATGTTTAGCTGTGTGTGTGTGTGTGTGTGTGTGTGTGTGTGTGTGTGTGTGTGTGTGTGTGTGTGTGTGTGTGTGTGTGTGTGTGTGTGTGTGTGAAATGTTTATCTTTGTCTTCAAGGGATGTCGGTCATGTTTTCATATGATTAAATGTCTTCATCTTTGTGTCCGTAAATGTTGACCTTTCACAAAATCCTGATGAGGCAATTAATCATAAAGAACAGTGGCTTCATATACGAAACACTAATGAAAGAGATTTTTGAATATGAATTAATGGCCAAGAATTGGAATATTGTGTGTGTGTGTGTGTGTGTGTGTGTGTGTGTGTGTGTGTGTGTGTGTGTGTGTGTGTGTGTGTGTGTGTGTGTGTGTGTGTGTGTGTGTGTGTGTGTGAGAGAGAACTCGTACTCTATTACATGCATATTAATTGTATAAGAATATAATTGTTTCATTTTAATATATAGATATTTTTTAGTTCAAATGCATTATTATTATTTTATTTTATTTACATTTGTCTTAAAAGGATAGTTCTTCCGATAGATAGATAGATAGATAGTTTGTTTTTTAAACATGCAATTTACATGCAGTGTTAATCAGAACTTTAATTGTCTAAATACTTTTTTTGGCATTGCTATATAGACTATTTGGCTTAACAAGCTTCCTCCACCTATATTTTTCCAAAACTTTTTAAAACCTCGAAAAACTAAGCTATGTTGCTTTTGCAAGCGCTGGCATTTTCTTCAGGAAATGCAAATGTAGTTGTTTTGTAGTACCATTTTGGAAAAGCACTTTTACATTTGCCTGTGCCAAATCCAATTGGCCACAACTGCTTCCAACATGTTTCTATGGATTTAAAAACAAATTCATTTTTGCCATTTCAGTGTTTTCTAATAGTTTTGCACATATTTATCAGCAGCTTCGTTTGAAGGCTAGATGTCATAGCTGAATAAACGTGCATTTTCACAACATAAGTGAGGGAAAATTTACACAGAATGATGTTAGGGGCAATTCATATCAATGTGAGTGCCAAACTTCAAGGCTTTAGCTCTCCCTCACACATTTCAAGGGTGTTGTGTACTACAGTGTGCATATTCAGAGAGAGAGAGAGACAACCAGCTGCAAGTGTGAAGCAGAAAATGAATGAATGATGGAAACAAATCGTCTCTGAGCCAAGGGCGGCTCAGCGGGGAGACGTGAACTTTGGTTGACTTGCAACCTTTACTGTAAAGTTGAACAGAAGTGTTGTCATTGAGATGATTTCATTCGAGAAATGCGCTGGAGAAGATTTCTGTATGATCCCTCATAATTATGCAGATAAACTGCCAGATGTTTAACGCTAATTCCCAGCATGAGGTTTTGTAGAGGAATCACTCCAATGAAAATTTCACTAAGAGCTTAAAGTTCAACCAAAAATGAAAAGACTGTTGTAATTCGCTGTCAGTGTGTTGCTCTGTGGTGGTTGCTGTTACCATGCAATCACAATGAATGGGGAAATAAGATTTCAAGTGACTTGTGTCACAAATGACATATAATGTTTTGGGGCCATGTAATGTTTTGTGTGAGGAACAGACCAAAAGTTAGTTTATCAGCTGAATTGTGTTTAAAACAGAATTAGCGATATGAAATTTGTGAATGAATCGTTTTTTTGAAGTTCACAAAATATCACGGAGTAATTCATTGAAGAATTGAACTGATTCAGTTTAGTGACTCCAGTCATAATAGTTATTAATAGCATATAATAATAGCATAGCATAATATAGCATATAATAATTGCATATTTTTGTGTGAGGAAGATAATTGTTTAAAAGTCCAAAATACATTGCATACTGTGTTAAAAAAAAAGTATTGATGCCCAATTTGTGAATGAATCATTCTTTAGAGTTGAATCTTTTCAGTTGATCTGGTTTTCAAAAGATCTCTGAATGATTCATTAATGAACTGAACTGATTCATTTTACTGACTCATTGATCCAGTCAGTGATCAATAGCACTGGAACAGAAGATTACCAGTGAACACCACTGTAAATGATATCCTGTTTCTAACAGAATTACTATTGTTACTAATTACTAATTGTTCAGATTACAGACTCAATGATCCAGTCAATGTGGTAAATATCAGTGAATACCGCTCAATTTCTGCTGGTTTACTTACAAAATTTAATTTTTTACAAATTATTAATTTTATATATTATATATAACATATATTGTTTTTGTGTGAGGAACAGACCAAAATAAAAGTTATCAAGAAGTAGTGAATGATTATTTTTTTCAACAATTTGTGAACGAGTCGATCTTTAGAGTTGGAACTTTCCAGTTGATCTAGTTCACAGATTATCTCGGAATGATTCACTGATTAAGTGAACTGATTCAGTTTACTGACTCAATGATCCAGTTGTGATTTAAAAGTACTTGAGGTGGAAGACTACCAGTAAATACCATTTTAAGTTTTAGTTTCTCGCACAAAACATCTGAAGACTGGAAAATAGTGGTATGGATCACTTTTGAGGTATTTTTTGGTAATATTTTTCTTTGTTTAAGCTTAAAACCCAGTTTGATATTGAAGACGCCTCCTCAATGAATGAGGCTCTCTGCCAATTCATGGATGAATTTGAGCTCACCAATCAGGTAATTAATAACACAGCAGCTACCCTTCATTACCGAGATGCGCTGAAGGTCAAAAGACACGCGGTCTCTGCGGTTTCTGCCTGCTTCAGTTACGTTCCTGAAAACACATTCAACAAGAAACAAATGAGAACGTGGAGATGCATGGTGTCCTGGCTTCTTCTGGGATTATACATCACAGGTTACAGATTGCGTTCATTTCCTCTTGATATTTACCGCTCGTTTATTTCTCTCAGGGGAGTGAGGAGAAAAAGTGACGACATGGCCATGGCATTTGAATCATTAGTCCCCAGTGCTGTCATCTATCTCTCTCTATGCCATTTAAATCTCCAACGGAAAGAGGCAAAAAACCCGGCTCCTCTTCAGAAGTCATGAAGATGAAATATTAATGGCTTCCTGCTTTTTAGTGTTCTGGCCTTGAATACTCAATCTACTATTCATATGTTGATTATAAAGGAGCAGAAGGCATTTTTGAGGGTCAAAATATGGGCCCTCTGTGTTGATCTTCTCATCTTTTTCTTCCCAGTTTTTAAATAGTTAAAAACGCGGCACCTGAATGAAGCCGATCCTCTAGTCTAAGATTGTTAATAAGAACGACATTTTAAAGGCTTTAACAACTACATTAACCTTCCAAAAATATATATATTTATTTCATGTTTCAGACTCACAAATGCCTTTTTTGCTGGATAAAATCACATTTTAATGGGAATTTTCCAAATAGGAAAGTTGTGCAGACAAAATACAGCCAGTCTCATAAAATGACTTTTGACGCAAGCTAGTGTTGTAGAGAATAACATTTGGTCAACTCTTATTTACCAAAAAACCAACATTACGTTCTACAAAACGTTTCTTTTTCTTTATCAGAGTTGAATGGAGGAAAGAGGCCATTGTTCCTGAGACAATGAGAATTTGATGTGTTGAGGTCAAAAAATTATTGAAAGAAAAAGAGTCTTAACATACTTTATTTGACATGTGCAATGAAAATAAAACACAGAAATCGAACATTGAAGCCAGTTTTATGCAGGATATTTTCCAGACGAGTACTATCTGTGCTAAACATTACTGTTTTAGTGTGCTGTATAAGTGGAGGGTTTTGGTGGGAATGTTTGGAGGACTCATCTCATAGCGTTCCTCAGGAGACACAATGCTGTAAATGTACTGTACGGAATTTCCAAACCAATTACTTTCCCCATGCCGTCTCCGGTCTTAAACATGAATTACAGGATCTGACTGTGCCTTGTGGGTTTGGATCCATGAGATGTCTATCCGCCATGTCTTTGTTCAAAGGCAGTGCCAAACGGCTCCGGTGCCTCTTCGGTCCAATCCCAAATTAATTTGTTTGATCTGTTGCCACATCAAAGACATGTAAGCCCAGTTGGCCAGTAATTGTACACAGCGGGCAGTGTATTTTCTGTTGGCCAACATTGAATACATTTTTCAAAAATATGTTCAAAATGTTGTGTGTTTTATATATATATATATATATATTAGGGGTGGCACGGTACATGTATTCAAACCTCTCGGTTCGGTGCATGAGGCCTTATGACGAATACAGGCAATTCACCCCAATCCAGAAGGGGGCGCCTGCAGTAAGGCAACACTGTTTGATAACCGCCAGTGCTAGCAGAAGAACAGTGAATGCCGAGAGTTGCGCGCTTGAGTCAATGACCATGTGCTGATTCTGAACGCGTCTCTCACATGGACTGACAAAAGCTTCTCACACGGACTGACAAGAGCTTTGTGCTCGTGTATCCTACTTCTCTCATTCGGCACAAATCCAAATATTCCATAATATTTCCATGTTTGCGATGTAACTTATCTTAATGCTAAACTATTATTTATTATGTAAATTATAGGCTTTGTAAGTTACGTTAATTCAGTTGCGTTTCAACGGTGACACAGAGGCGGGTGCTCTGATGTTTGCATTTTGTAATCATTTTGAATGTTCAATATATAAAATTCATAAAAAAAGTGTGTGTGTGTGCTCCAGCACGTGATCACTTCAACAGTTTCATTATACCAGCAGAATCAACTTTAAACATTTATTGTCTTATTAATAATCACTGTGTCACGAATCCTGTCCATGCACTCCCTGTTACTCACCACCAGAGGTCACTCGCTCACCACATGGACTCCTGCACCACACTAACGGTTGCACATCACCTAAGACTACATTTCCCATAACCCATTGCACTGACGTCACACAGCTGATTGCACTGATCACTAATCGCACAGCTGATTGCACTGATCACACTCTATATAAGCCTTGGACTTCCTCTCTGTCATCGCCGAGTATTGCATAGAGTATATCCTAGCGATAGCTACTCTACAGAGCCCTCTCCGTTGTTATAGTCTTGCCTGTTTTCTAGTGTTTGATACCTGCTCGTGTACCTGGATTCTCTCTCTGCCTTGCCCTGTTGGATATTGTACACAGATCGCAGACCTATGCTTGTTTGCCAATGTGTGACCCATGCTTGTTTCCGACCATGCCTCCTAATAAAGCCTTGCAGATGGATCTGCACGTCTCACGTCTTGTTCGCCCCGTAACACACTGGATAAAGGTCTGCTTTTATTTGTGTACACTCACAATGAAAACAAAACAGATTTTATACATAATATAACAACGTAATAACACTATTAGTATTAATAATAAGATAATTCATAATTAATAATTAATTAATATTAATTAATTAATAATAATCATTTAGCGTCTGCTAAATGACTAAAAAGTAAAGTAAAAGTAATAAGTATTTTTGCATCTAAATGGAAAGAAATAGTAATTTGCACTACTGCCTGTTCAAAATAAATGAAAAGAACACGAGCATAGTAGATGTCTTTTTTTTTCTGTTGTACCGAAATCGTAGCGAACCGTGACCCCCAAACCGAGGTACGTATCGAACCGTGACATCTGTTTACCATGCCACCCCTAATATATATTAGGGCTTGAAACGATTTCAGATTTTTTAAAGTTGACTTTTATGTGATGAAAGTCAAGTCGAAGTCGACTAGTTGCTGATGACATCATTAATGAACAAATAAATCTGGAGCTGTGACAAACACCTTGTGCACAGTTATGAAATATGACAGCATGCCACATGACTATTGCACCTATAACAGCTTATTTTTATCAGTTCTTTCGTCTTTGTGTCGTTATATTTCTCACAGATTTCTGCTCGTTCTAAATCAGATACAGATGAGTAGTACAGTAAAAATGACATTCATATGAATGAATGCATTAGTGAGAGCGGCTGTGTGTGTGAATTAATTCTACCTGGCAGCGTCTCTCTCTCTCTATTAGTAGTGAAGCTGTGGGATTTAGTTATTAAGAAATATATGCTTGAACTTTTCAGTTTCTAAGATATTTTACCGAAAAATCACAGAACAGTGTTGACAATACATTTTCGCCGCTGAATGATTCGGTGCGTGCGATCTGCGCGTGATGTATTGTACACACTACTGTCTGTAGCCTATGTGTGTGTGTTACAGTGCAGCAGCGCATTAGATTAGAACGTGATTAACTTACCTGTACAGTAAGCTGTTTAAAACATGCATTCTGCCATTACATTTCCAGCATCCAGTAATATTTAAATATAAAATATACATTTTTTTTTTTTATTATTCAGTGAATACTGATTGTGATTAAATATACTATGTATGATATGATAGCAAATATGGGGTGGAGAATGTAGATAAGACAGTGCTATTACAATTATATTCATCTAATTACACATGTAAATTGGCAGCAGATGTAGATAAATTAATTTTCACTATTACATTAGGATGGTCATTAGTGCAATAGTATAATGCTTATTATTTTCATCAGAGTGTAGAACTTGATATTTATGATTGATTATTTTGCTGTGTCTCCAGTTATTCTTATCCTTTGAAGTTACACACAAACAGGGCTTCAACTCAGATGACATGACAACAGGAAACAAGATACGCCATTCTAATTGTGTTAACGGAATCTGTTTTTCTGCAAATGAGCTCATGCCAAGTAGTGGGTGTACAGTACATTTCACAGGTTAAATTTAGTGACAAGTGCTATATTTATTACCATGAATTATAATCTCATATTTTGCAGAATTTTTTTTTTAATTCAAGGTCTTCTATTTTCCCTTTATACATCTGACTTATAAAATCACTTTAGTAATATCTTTTTTTTCTGATAAAATACTGTTTTGAGTTCATTCGTTTGGGGACTTTTTTCAAACTTCATAATACAATTAATTATGATTTAACTGGCATATCATGTAAATAAATACTTTTTTAATGTATTAACAGCAATAGTTGCACTATGACTGTGGATATGCTTCCTTTCATTCTTGAGCATGAATGAGGTCAGGCTCACAATCTGTGTTCCAATTCATCCCAGTAATGTTGGATGGAGTTCAGTGCTTTGGGCAGGTCAGTCAAGTATTTCTACACCAGTCTCAGTAAACCATTTTGATATTCAACAGAGTTTTACTATCAGGTCCACACTAAGCAATTGATACAGAACTATTTACTTATTTATACAAAGGTTTTTAGATTCTAGTTCAAGATGCTTAGTTC
Organism: Gymnocypris eckloni scoliostomus; assembly: GCA_027564155.1. NCBI lineage: Eukaryota > Metazoa > Chordata > Actinopteri > Cypriniformes > Cyprinidae > Gymnocypris > Gymnocypris eckloni. The sequence goes on along the minus strand of CM050412.1, from coordinate 34,710,618 downwards.
AACATTTAAAAACAAGCATTGTTTTGTTCTAATCCAATGCACTTTGTCTAGTTTCTTTTGAACAATAGAACACGTCTTATGTTAAAGGGATAGCTCACACAAAAATGAAAATCCAGTCATTGTTTACTCACTCTCCAAACCTTTATGGGTTTTATTTCTTCATTTGAACACAAAAGAAGAATATTGGTTACCAAACAGTTGACGGTAGCCATTGACTTCTATAGTATTTATTTCCATATTGTGGAAGTCAATGGCTACCGCCAACTGTTCGGTTTTCAACATTCTTCAAAATATAATCTTTTCTGCTCAACAGAAGAAGAAAAAACTCATAAAGGTTGGAAACAACCTGAGGGTAAGTAAATTATTTTTTTCATTTTATAATTATTTTGATAGAATTTTCCCTGTAATACAAAATTAACAAGACATCACCCAAAACACATTTATATAAATAAATAAAATAAAACACACAAATAGCTCAGATTTTTTAATAAAACAGGACTGCAAATTACACATTTAATTTTTGGTGAACTATCCCTTGAAAACACACTAGTGCTTTTTAAAGGCCATTTAATGGACTGTTAGTTTGAGCAATCTTGCTTGCGATTTGATTTTAAAAGCATGTCGTTTTGCACATCCCTGGTGTCTATTAGATTTTGCATCCTTCAAAATAGAATGAGTCATGCCAGCAGATGAAATCATTCTAAAATATTGTATATTCTTGCAAAACTACCCCATCCCCGTCAGCTTTGTTTTGTCTTTTTTTTTTTAAACAGTCGGTAGGGTCTCGCCTATTTGGACGGTTACAATGAACAGAAGGTCAGAGTCTTAGGGGAGCGAGGGGGACGGACCTACCCTGCTGCAGGTCTTACACGGTCGTCTTGGATCCGAATCTGGAAACCTCTGTTCTTTATAAATAGCTCAGTGTGGACCTGACAGCGAGACTCCGTTGAAGAATGTTCCAGAGAGAGAGGGCCTCGAGGCGTTATGGGCATCAGATGTGTGGAAGATTTGTCGAAAACTCTGACAGTCTCACTGTGAAATCCGCAAGATAGATTTTTCAGTCCGATATGAAAGACAAAGCCCATCTGTGGTGTTGTAAAGACCCTCCTCTGGCTGCAGAAAGAGACTGTGGAGGTTGTTTATGAACCTCTTGCCCCTTGCCTACAAGAGAGACTGGCGGTAGCAAGCTGATTAGCATTTTTCGGCACCAAAAGACGAGCTCCGATGCTGAGTGAGTTGCAAAAGTATTGCCTTAATAGTGTGTTTCTGGCAGTGTGTCTGGAAGACGAGTGTAGATCTTGTTTTTCTGGCTGTGTTGTGGAACTGACAGTTCTAACAGTTGTAGAAATAAGAAATGTGGCGTATAAGCAGCATGTATGTCAGCCTTTTTCCTGTTCTCCACCCCTCGTTCTTTCACTCGCTCTGTCTCTGTTTGCAAATACCTTTCGTCCTGGGTGGTACGAGTGCTTCCCTTCGAGGGCACTTGTAGGAGTCTGACCGTATGCATGCCTGTGTGAAATTGGTTTGTTCATCCATTGTTTCTGAGTGGCAGAGATTTAATGCCTGATAGTGTCGGTCTCTGGCGCCAGCCGTCAGATTCCCATCCACTGGATCTGCAGGAACGTTTATTTTTGGTGATGGGATGCCACACATTCAGGTGTTAAGGTAAAGGCAACAAACTACTGCTGTGTGCTTTCACGGTGCTTTTATGTTAATCGGTAGCATGGATATTGATGGAACAGCAGGAGGGTTTGAGGAGAGTGTTTGGAAGCCAGGGTGGTATTCCATTTAGAATTGAGTTTAGAATGGAATTCCATTTTAAATACCAGTTCAAGTCCTTAATGTAGCAAACAGGGTGCATGCAAGGAAGTAGAAAAAGAAAGATGGAGCAATAGATAGATAGATAGATGGATGGACGGTGGATAGATAAATGGATGGATGGATGGATGAATGGGTAGACAGATAGATAAGTAGATTGATGGATGGAAGGATATATGCATGGGTTGTTGGCTGGATGGATGAGTGGATAGATGAATTGATGAAAGATAGAGATTTGAATAGGTAGATGGATAAATAAGTAGATGGATGGACAGATAGATGGACGGATGGATGAACGGATGGATAGACGGACGAATGGATGGATGGATGGATGGATGGGTAGATGGGTGAACAGAGGAGACGGATCGACAGATCGACAGATAGATAGATAGATAGATAGATAGATAGATAGATAGATAGATAGATAGATAGATAGATAGATAGATAGATAGATAGATAGATGATAGATTGATTTTAATAAGAACATACAGGGTTAAAAAATATTTTAAAAGGGTTAAAATGTTTTTCCTTATAATGCAAGCAGTGTTTTATTTGTCTCATAATGAGAGTTTTGTATGTAGGAGTGTGAGAATGTTCTTCTGAATGAACAATTACTATTCAGTGTTCATCTGTGAATGTGAGGTTACACTTGATCATGTTCCGCCGCCTCTACCTGAAAAGGTCAGTGGCTCGTTGGCCACCATTTAAAAAGGTCATTTTGAAGCGCAGGACCTCTTGAGCAGCGTACAGGGCGAGCTGTCTTTGAGCTGCGCAATATTGGACGTCTGGGAGAAATGCAGTGTTCGTTTTCACTGACAGATTCTTTGTAAGCAACACCATTACTGCAACCTCACGGATAGCTGGAGGTTCTCTTGCCAACAACTATAAAAATGACGGTCCATTAATTTCACACAGACCTCTTTCTCCATTTTGCATGTTGGATTGAATTGTAACAGAATGTCCTTGGGGTCGTTTTCGAGTGTCAGGAAAGCATCCCTTATGAGCAGAAATTAGAGCAAAAGAAGTAAAAGTCATTCGAGGTCTCGTTCTGTTTCTGTGCTGAAGAATTTCTCTCGTAGACTTCCACCTCGACCATACAATTTCTTCTCAATTAAACAGCCTTCATACATGTCCAGAAATACACCACATACAAGTCTGCTAAGTTCAGTGGATGACTTTTCATCTTCCTGTCCTTAATTTCATAGAAAATCAAGTCGGCTTAAAATGCGATCCCAGTATGAGCCCGCTGGAATCTGAAGCCTGCATTTGGCAGACTTTGTATTCAATCACGATCATTCGGCTCGTCCGACGGATCCACTAATGGAAGTCGAGGCCTTTCAATCGCCGTTTATTCAATCAAATTTCTGCCATTTCAAAAAGAGCAGCAGGAGCTCTGACCTGCTTCAAAGAGCCCAGTGTCCGAATGCAGTCCTGCCAGGCTGTGGCGTCCTGCCATTTTGGTTCATCGTCTCTCAGGTCACCCCACCTTGTCAAAATAAATAACTGGCATTTAAAAAAGGTCCAGACAGTAAAAGTTGACATTCAGTGGACTATCTTCTTTAAGGTTAACTTAAAGGAAAGCAGATAACAGATGCAACCACTAACACATTCAAACCTGTGGGGTAAAATATTAATATCAGTTTTCAAAAGCTTAAGATTCAGAGCTAATGCATCTTACATTTAAAGCAAAGGATCAGACAAACACATAGCACAAATCATTGCCACACACACATCAATATATGATATTTTATATAAACACTCTAAAAAGGGTGCTAGTGGTTCTTTGGCTCGTAATCATAGGAGAGCCACTTTTGGTGCTATATAGCACCATATCTTTAAAGGTGCAATACAGCAGCACCTTTGTCAAATGGTGCTATGTAGAACCATAAGAGGTGCCATATTCCACAGTATTTCTTAAAGTATAAATATGCTAAATAAAAAGGTCAGTGTATTCATTTTACATTTGTAGAACCTCATTTGCTTTTTTAACTGTGCATCATTATATGGTTTGTTGCACTGTATTATTTGCATTTAGCATTGTTTTTCATCTGCCCTGCTTGCCTATTTTATTGACTTTTACATGGATGTTCTGCACAAAACATATTCATTATTTACCCTCTAAGGGTTTTAGCTAAGCAAAGCCATTTGAAAATGAACATATCCATTAAGTATTTCATAAAATATATCAAATTGTAGTCCGAGGCTTGATTGTCGTACGTGATCTCATTTCATTTTGAAACAAAGAGGTGCAGTGATTGAACCGCCTTCACACAGGCCAATGGTGAATAATGCTGCTTCTCCTCACCGGGCTTTGAAAGGCACCACGCTCATTTGTCTGCATTTCCAATTGGATGCATCTAATGGCAGCAGCAGTGCATTGTTGAAGTTTGCTTTGGGCCACTGTGCAGCGGGAGAAATCGATAACCAATTGACTGTGATTTCATAGTCTTTAATTTTGAAAGGTTCAAGGCAAGACTTTCATCCGTATTGTCCTTCCAAAATATACACAGAGACTGGCGTTGTTTAATATAATATTGTGGTTGGAGTAAATATAATGGAAAAATATGCTGCACATGCAGCCTGTAGTTTATGCATTGCTGTGGAAGTAGTAATTCACTGCATCTTTTACACTCTCTCTCTCTCTCTCTCTCTCTCTCTCTCTCTCTCTCTCTCTCTCTCTCAGAATCTTTATATATATATATAAATGTTTAAATATATTTATATAAATTAATTTATATAACTTATTTGTATATCTTTTATTTTATTTAGTGCTTTTTACAATCCATGCTGTTTCAGAGCAGCTTAATAGAAAATTGTGCCTTAATATCTTAAGCCCCCAGTGAGCAAGCAAAGGCGACAAATATCGATGTGCATCGGCCAACAATGCTCCATTTCAGGTCCTATCTCGATGTTGTGCTGGGAGTCTGGAATCATTATGACTGCTGTTTGCATTAGTAAAAGCATCTGGTCGTTTATTAGACATTAAGCCTGGCTTCAATCAATGTACTGTACTTTTGTCTTAACCAGAAGATGGTTTAAATTTGTCCTAGTGTTTTCCTGGAAAGTGTGGACCTGAAAAGTACTCCATACTCATCGAAAACCAACCATCAGACAGTTTGGACAGACAGGAAGATAAATTGAGATCAGCAAACCAACATCCCTCTTAAAATGAAGGTTCTTTATTGGCATTGATAAAAGTTCTACATACATTATTAAAATAAAGGTATTTTTTGGGAATCCATGGTTCCATGAAAACCTTTAACATTCATGCACTCTGAAAAATAAAGGCTTTTTATTGGCATTGATGCTTCCATGAAGACCGTTTAATATCCATGGAACCTTTTCATTCCACAAAAGGTTCTAAATAGTGGAAAAAACATTCTTCAAATTAATAAAATGTTCTTCAAACTATAAATATTGGTTCTTTTAAGAGTGTGGAACCTTCTGTTGCACAATAGTGGAAAAAAGTGTTCTTTAAGTAATTATTGTTCTTCACACTCTTCAACTCCCTTTTGACTCCTTTGTTTTTAAGAGTGTGCGACCTTCTGTTGCAGAAAAGGTACCTTTGGCGGAAAGTGAAAAGAAGGTACTTTAGGTCATTAAAATGTTTTTCACACTAAGAAATTGTTTTTTTTAAGAACTGTTCACTGAAAGGTTCTTGAGGAACCCAAAGTGGCTCTTCTATCACTGCAGAAACCCCTTTTTGGAGCGTTTTAATAGATCTTCTGCATGTACACCATACTTTTAGCATGTCTCAATAGTTTAGAGTTCATAACCTTGTTTCTTGCACCCTGAAACAGTTCTGGTGTTGGTCAGTTACTTTCACTGGTTACCAGTAGTTTGAGAAGGATGTAGAAGGATCATGTTTTCATTAATAATTGACATCTGTGCTTCTCCGCTCTTGCCACCACTGGTACCGTGGCTCATGTTTTCATCTCTTCTTTGCATATATGCTCCTCAATCCCTGCGAATTCTCAGGACAATCCAGATTGTGAGCTGTCATCTTAATAAGAGACTCATCAATAAAAGATAAGCTTTAAAATGCATGGCAAGTTTGGGGGCGACTCAATCATGGCGGTCCAGTGTGGTTCTCATTGAGTAGAGGAGCGACTCTCAGTCATTCTTCATCACAATCACGTATTTGCCAACTACCCCATATTCAAATGATTGAAAGGAACAGCGTGCCGGTAGATCACCGAAGGCTGCATGTGATGCTCAGGAAGCGTGTTTGTGATTCCTGACACTATTGCACGATGGAATTGACATACTGTATTTGCCCGATCTCTCACACGCATGCAACCCCTTCCATTCATCCAGTCCATTACCGCTAGTGTTAGTCGCAGTCATAAACATCAGCCAAGTTTATGAGTCATATCTCGCTTTTGTGCCTGTAGAAAAGCAAACAGCCCGTAGACTCTCTAGGGGAGCTATTTGCGTGCCACTTTTCTCTGGTGTGTGCCGCTTCACGAGCAAATGCTTCCCGGTGCCCCCTGTCTTTCTTATCAACGATATCTACAAATGGAGCAGAGACGTTTGAAGGTCATAATGAAATTAGAAGTATTTCATCATGCCCTTGCGAAGCGAGTAAAGCGCAAGAGAGTGCAATAAATATTTTTGAACGAGGGCAGTGCCCCATCATTTCTTTCCACTCTGTGGGATATATTATCACTGTAATTTTCCCCGACCTGTGCTGCTGGGAAGGTATTACAACATAGATTTTTATGATTCTTTAGGGATTAAATCGGTGCTGTTTGGGTTCATGCGCTCATATTTTAAGCTTCTGAGAAGCCCCACAATGCACTGGGTCATTAGGTTACTGGCATTACCATAAGAAAGCGTTGCGGGGGAATGTCCTTGACGTTTAGTCTTTCACTGTAAGATCACAAAAGCAAAGTTTGCAAGTAATGCCTAATAGAGATGCAAATATCCGGTTGAATGGGCGGACGTCTCTCTCGGATAGTGGCCTCTTGGCGCAAGTATAAGGATTAAAGCTTTCTGGTTTGTGCTTTTAGTAATTCTGGAGTTTTATTCGCTTTTACTAATGTAGCCAATCACCATCAGCAATGTATGCAGCTGTGTTTCTTTAAAAGATGCACTTTAAATTAGCATTTTAACTCTACAATGGGAATACATTACAGGAGATTGGTATTGAAAGAAGGGTGCATTCATTTTATCAAATGCACAGTAATATTGTAAAATATTATGAATAGATTTTAAAATGTAATCTATTCCTGTGATTTTCAGCATCATTACTCCAGTCTTCACTGTCACATGATCCTTCAGAAATCATATGCTGATTTTCTGCACAAAAAAAACATTTCTTATTATTAATGTTGAAATCTACTGTGCAGTTTAATATTTTTGTAGAATATAGGATATTTTTTCAAAAAAACAAACAAGCATTAATTTAAACATATTTTTTGTAACATGATATTCACCTTTTAATTTGATGCATCATTTCTGTATAAGTATACATTCAAATAATAATAAATTAAAATGTTATTAGTGATGTTTTAGGTGTTTTCTAGGTTGTTGCTTACTTTCAATAATTCCTCCTTAAATTCAAGCATAAGGCATTTATTTCTAAGCTAGTTTAATAGTCTGTTCTGAAGAAAGTTTAAGCATATTCACTTAAGAGTTGGAAAAGATTTGTTAATTTTGTATTCATTTACCTTTATACTGTATAATAAAAAAAGACAATAAATATATATAATAAACGCTCTGTTTACATATTCATATAGTACTCTTTTATGATTCCAAATCTGAGATAGGGTATTATTTTATATCACATCTTTTGTCTTCTGAATCAACAGCCTCCAAGTTTCAATATGTTATTATGAGAGAGAAATTTAATTTGTTCTGAACAAATGGCAGCTAATTATTAAAAGAGACTTAGCGTATTTATATTAAGTATTTGTGTTCAACCCTGAACAACGTGTTCATGTGACAATGGAACATTTAATTACATTTCTTTTGTCTTATTAAAAACTACTAACGAGTCAGAAACCTCGGCTGTTATTGCCACCATTATGAAGGGGCCGATATGAAATGTGTGGTCACGGTCTTGTCGGCAGAGCCAGTTCTGTTTCCTTTTGTCTTCTAAAGAGTCTCTCACTCGCCGTGCCCTTCAAGAGGCAGGGTGAGGCAGCATTACAAGGTAATATTTTCCCGCTTTAGGCTCCGGTGTTTTGATTTATTTCTTGTAAGAGAAAAATATTAATATTTATACACTGCGATGGATGGGAGGGAAAACATTTAGGCAGTTGTTTTTATTCAGATAATTTAAATTTGTAATATGTAGGGTAAAAATATGAATAGAGCTGTGATGTGAGCTGCATACGCCGCTGGTAAATGAGATGTATGAAGGAGAAGCGCTTTTAGCAGCTGAACTTAGCGAAGGCCTCGTTCCAGTTTAAAGGATGTTTCGAATGCTCTCTTGGCTCAGATCACAGCAGGTGTGTGTAACGTGTGGTTTGGCACGTAGTATTACTGTACACCAGTGTAAAGCAGTTACCTGTTTATCCAGAGAGAATGTGTTCAAACTGAGCAGGTTTGCATTGGCACAAAACTGTGTTATTTGTGGACAATAATGTTGAGTGGTTTAGTGGGAGCAGTGTGTGTTGTGAAAAAGATATTTATATATGTATATTTGTGTTTAAAATGAACACTCTCTAAATGCCAAATGACAGTAAGATGCAGTGTTGGTGAGTATATGAAACAGTTGTACTCATCAATTGGCTGGTAACTTTGTTGATTAATTCTTGCAATCCCTAAGACAACTGTATGGATTAGTGTGATTTATTAAATCACAAATATTTTGAAAATGGTTTAAAAATGCAGCATGCACCACAAATCTTCCCAATCTGTTGTTTACAAAAGACAAGCATTTAAAAAAGACGTTTTTCTGTGGTTTTCTGCCAAAATAAAAGTTCTATGGTTTAACATTTGAAAGCAGAACATGAATTATATGTAAGTATATTAGTATTGTAACTGTTGTTATATAAAATAATAATAATTAAAAATTATATGATTTATTATATAAATTATAATTATAATGAAATAATTTACAGTTCAGTAATATATAGTGATATTTATTTATTGTTGAATTGTTTAATTTTTATAAAATTAATGAATTAATGAATTAATTAATAAATATTGCAATGCCCCCCTCCCCTTTAAATAAATCATGCACTTATAGTTTCATAACCAGTCAAAATATATGTATTGCTGGTAAAAAAAAATAAAATACATTACATTAAATTAAAAATTAACATTATAATAAAATACAATTATTAAATTAAATTGTATTATTGTAACCGCAACAAACCACAAACAAGAGATCATATTCTACACTTTTTTGTTACATTTTTTCATGCAAGTTTATTTTAAATTTTAAAATTAAAATGTCAGTAAATTTTTACATCCATTTCCCACCATCACTTTGGTCTTTGCAATTTAAACAGGCTGTTATTGCTACAGTACCTTTAAGACGACATGTAAAGGACCTGGTATGATCGTCTGTGAATCAGCATAGTTCATTCATCAAGGTGCATTGTGTTGTTGAATAGCTGTTTATATGCAAACATAAGTGGTCATATGGTAATGAGCTCATGATTGTGATGTCACCATCATGACTTAGTTTTTATAAATGTTTTGGTTAGTTTTCATACATGTTTTGGTTGTAATGAGAAGGAAGTTTTGATTTTACATAGTCTTCATAGTACAAGTTCTCAAAAGAGCAAGGATAAGTAGTTTTCCATGATGAAATGTTTCAGTAGATGAATGATCACCAGTTCTCCTGCTCGGTCCTTCAGCCTGTGTGTGTGTGTGTGTGTGTGTGTTTCTGTCCCGCTCTGAGTTTCCCTCTGTCACTTCAGGTCTCTGCCGAGTGTGTCAGCTCACATCGATCGAGCGGCCCTCGAGGGTTATCACGTCCTCAGGCTACGCCAGGGTCACTGATGCAGGACCTTTCATTTCCTCCCGAACTGTGAAACGAACGACTGCGCTTCATATGTTGATCAAATGCTCCGTTGACAAAGGAAACTAATTCACAAATGACTGCCGAAATGCATCTGTAAGCAAATCATGTCCTTTCAGCGAGCATCGTGTTCCTGTTTGCGACAGCAGCGACGTAATTGAAACAAATATTTCCATCATTTTGTTATTGCAACATAATGGGCCTGCTTACGTGCGTTTTATTTCTTTGACATTTGCCCCTAAGCGCTGCAGTCGCGGGACTTTTTGCCATCCGTGGCAGAAGATGGATGACCGCCCCAAGTGAATAATGCTGAAAAATGCTCTCTGCGTCCACTCTCAAATATACTGCCTCATTTCATCAGTTTTAACAACCTCATTTAAACGCACTTAATGACTCTTACAAATGTCCGGGTGGAGGAATAGATCTGCAGGCTATTCTCCGAGGGTTGTGTCCTCCGTATCCCGTCACGAGGCCGCATGCATCTCCATTAGAGAGCAATCGCACTAGAATGCAGCTACAAACCAATTATGGAGCGTAGAGTAAAAGGCCATCACAGAAAACACTGCGGCCGTTTGTACACATTTAGTTCTTTTGTTGTACTCTTACATTGCCGTTACTTCATATTAGCATTTTTACTCTTCTTATTATTACTTCCCCCGCAGGTTACTTATCATGGTTACTGGTTTCGCTCTGTTGGGAGATGAATTCATACTTTGGTGGATGATAAAGTAGCCAAGTAGTCTCTCTAAATGCTTTATATGTATAAATATAAATTATAAATATAAATGTATATATACATTTGGTATTAAATCCATTTAAATTAAATTAAAATAATATTTAACAATTTTATATTTCATAATATAATTTTGGGGTAAATGGCCTCACTATGTTCATGTGTATAGAAATTAAAATGGTAATTTATTTAACTTTTTCTTTTGTTTTTTAATTGTAATCATATGTCACAATATTCTAGTTTTTTGTTTTGTTGTGGTTTTGCTTGTGGAAAGATAGCCATGTTAGCGATATAATAGCCTCACTAAATGCATGTTTGTATAGAAATAACACACGCACGCATATATATATACTGTATATACAATTAAAATATTTATAAGAATATTTTACAATATCATATTTTATTATTATAATACAATTATTGTACAGTGTTATATTTCACAAAATAGATTTTTGGTAAATGGTCTCACAATGTGTGTGTTTATATAGAAATTAAAACTTGTTATTTAAATGTGTACATTTATCTCATTTTAATTTATAATTATTTTAATTAATATAATATATGGAATTTTCTATTGTAATTGTATTGTAATATGTGTGTGTGTGTGTGTGTGAGATTGTGTGTGTGTGTGTGTGTGTGTGTGTGTGTGTGTGTGTGTGTGTGTGTTTCAGCCAATATATGCATGTATTTATGCATTTTTCTGCTAAATGAATTCAGGCTTATTTTATTATTGTGAATATCACATCTGTTTGACTTTGAACATAGCTATTTTTTTCATTTATTAATATGGCTGCTACTGCTAACTACAACTACTATTATTATTGATCAGTTACATTATTTGCTGAATGTTTTTCTGCACACTTCACTGCAAGGCTTCAATTATAGTGTGCCAATTGAAGTCAAAGAATATAACACACAAGTTGTATGGACTATACTTCTAATGGGTTGTTTTATTCAGAATTGCTATTTATTTCATTTTACTTGTAATGTCATTAAAGCATCTCTGCTCATATGCAGCTCATTTCTATCCGCTCTCTTCTCTGATCTCAATCTTTACTCACTGAGCAGTTTTCAGGTATTACAAAAGCCTTTAATTACTCGCTCGCTTAAATCAGATAAAGTGTATCTAGACTTAATTACTGTCAGTGAAGAGGTCAACTTGAATAATACAAACAATTAGCTTCAGCATAGACGCCAATGCGCATTAAAAGGACGTCAGTCCCATTCATCAATATGCCAACGTGATGCATGAAGACGTTACACGTTTTGTTATTAAAGTGAAGTCTAGATTATCAGACTGCGGTGTGCATTAAAACTGGGCTTTCTATTGAGTAAAACAAACTGAATCCAGACGATTCAAGCAGTTTGCCACACTTTGAGGTTTGGGTTTTGTTCTGTGTAGATTAATCATCAATCAATTTGGATGTTCTTAGATCTCATTAGTAATTTAGAATTAATGGTCATTGTTAATTGAAATATTCATAATTGTATGTTCTTTGTGGAGATGCAGTTTAAGCACAATGTTGACATATCGCCTTGTTTTTTTTTTTATCTTTCTCGCACCTGCGGTGTGAAACGGCATCTTCATTTTGCTGATAGATAAGTGGATGCTAGTTAGAGGGGTATATTTGTAATTGATCTTTCTGACATCATTCTATTACTTCTGCACAACATCTCATGGGACCGAAACTGTCTCATTAGTGTGTGTGTGTGTGTGTGTGTGTGTGTAGAGAGGACAAAATAAACCTTAAACAGCAGATGGGAACTGAACACCTGGCAAGTCTGTGAGAGCAGAGTTTGATCTTTGTGCAGTGCGTCCGTCTGATGTGTTTTAGCTCATCGCCTCTTTTAATGCATCACTGGAAATTCTGCCGATAGTTGTCAGGAAAATTAGAAACAACCAGAAAAAAAAAGTCTGTGAATGTTATACAACAGTGAATTTCAATCTCATTTTTGTAAGTGGATTTTTCATATCTTCCTGTAAGCTAGAGGCTAGGTTGATGAGGCTGGCAGAAAACACGTTATTTCTGGGAAGATAACACCGGGCCAACACCAGCACTTGTGATCTGCTCTCAAAACTTCCATAGATGTTTGTAAATATGCACATTTTATATGATAAAAAAAAGAAAAAATCTGCTTATTCACATGAGGGAAAATGCAAAAACAAGTAATAATAATAAAATCAAATAAATACATTAATTATTAATGCAAAAAAAAGAGATTATACAATTATTTTTTTATAATGGAATAATAAATGAAGAAATAAAAGTACTACATTGGAAAAATTGTGTACATGTAAAATGCACAAAATACAGAAATTTTAGCAGAGATTTTTTTATATAATTGACAAGTTATCCTAATAAAAGACTTGTATTTTTATATTAAAATGAACATAAAAAACCCTGCTGTAGAAAAAATAAATCATTTATATTTATTGATAATAATATATGGATAGCAGTAGATAGTAGGTGCTTATTCACTGTGGGTTTATAGAGACTTTTTAGTCCTGGTCCATCTGTACGTGAGTCACATGATGTCTCTGCTTAGATCAGCATCTACAAAGAGTGGAATGGATATAAACTGCAGAACACAGCTAATGTGAGGAATACAAACACTAATGCAGGTGAGTGCAGGGGTGATATGAGGACCAGCACATTTCAGCTCCAGATCATTCCCACACAGCGCTTTCAAAATGGGAGAGCATGAAACATGCTGAATAAAAGCAAGAGAAGATGACATTCCTCAAGGAGATGCAGTCCAAAAACTGCAGCAAATTTCAATTGTGAGTGTGAAAAAAATGAGTATAATGTGTGTTACAAAATCTTTGGCCGTCATGACCAAGGTTGGATGAGCATAGCTGGAATAGAGTTCAACTACTGAGTTCAAAAAAAAGGATTTATGAAACTGTTTTGGTCATTGAAAAATGACAGTTATATATTTTATATATATATATATACACACACACACACACACACTCACTGGCCACTTTATTAGGTACACTAGTACCGGGTTGGACCCCCTTTTGCCGTCAGAACTACCTTAATTCTTCGTGGCATAGATTCAACAAGGTTTTGGAAACATTCCTCAGAGATTTTGGTCATATTGACATGATAGCATCATGCAGTTACTGCAGATTTGTCGGCTGCACATCCATGATGCGAATCTCCCGTTCCACCACATCCCAAAGGTGCTCTATTGGATTGAGATCTGGTGACTGCGGAGGCTATTTGAGTAAAGTGAACTCATTGTCATGTTCAAGAAACCAGTCTGAGATGATTTGAGCTTTGTGACATGGTGCATTATCCTGCTGGAAGTATCCATCAGAAGATGTTTATACTGTAGTCATAAAGGGATGGACATGGTCAGCAACAATACTCAGGGAGGCTGTGGCGTTGAAACGATGCTCAATTGGTACTAAGGGGTACCAAGAAAATATCCCCCACAGCATTACACCACCACCACCAGCCTGAACCATTGAGACAAGGCAGGATGGATCCATGCTTTCATGTACTTTACGCCAAATTCTGACCCTACCATCTGAATGTTGCAGCAGAAATCGAGACTCATCAGACCAAGCAACGTTTTTCTAATCTTCTATTGTCCAATTTTGGTGATCCTGTGTGAATTGTATCCTCTGTGTCCTGTTCTTAGCTGACATGAGCGGCACCCGGTGTGTTCTTCTGCTGCTGTAGTCCATCTGCTTCAGGGTTTGATGTGTTGTGTGTTCAGAGATGGTTTTCTGCATACCTTGGTTGTAACAAGTGGTTATTTGAGTTACTGTTGTCTTTCTATCATCTCTAACCAGTCTGCCCATTCTCCTCTGACCTCTGACACCAACAAGGCATTTTCATCCACACAACTGCCGCTCACTGGATAGTTTCTCTTTTTTGGACCATTCTCTGTAAACTCTAGAGATGGTTGTGCATGAAAATCCCAGTAGATCAGCAGTTTTTGAAATACTCAGACCAGCCCGTCTTGCACCAACAACCATTCCACGTTCAAAGTCACTTAAATCCCCTTTCTTCCCCATTCTGATGCTCGGATTGAACTTCAGCAAGTCGTCTTCACCACATCTAGATGCCTAAATGCATTGAGTTACTGCCATGTGATTGGCTGATATAAGAGTTAATTATTGAATATTAAGCATTAAACCGAACAGAAAACACACTGCTAGACTTGCTTTTGACTTAACTCAAAACTGTGTCCCATTTTATAATCTATGGTTAATAGTTTATATGTGTTTTTGTAGCTTAGCCATATCAGCAATTGATATCTATTAATAATAATTTTACAAGTAAGCATCGACAAATACAGTTACATATTCAATTTTTGTTATGAAAATGTGAGTGGTTCCCATGAAAACCGTGTGCCATGATGCTAGTTGTTGCGGTGTTCAGAATGAGTTTTAACATGTTGCTGTGTGGTTGCTAAGGTGTTTTGGGCGGTTGCTAGTGCATTGCTGACTGGCTTTGATAATAGCTTCTCATATATCACAGCAGTCTTTGTGAGGGTCAGCAGAAGCGCAGTGTGATACTCTCAGAAAAACAAAAGTCGGACAGAGGCGCATTTACGCACGTCTAGAGGGTGAACGAAGCATCAGGTGCTTGTTGTGAGGGTGAATAAGCTCACGTCTCATGCTGCTGTTTCTTTATGGTGTTGTGTGATTTTTCTCTGTGGTTTGGGCCGGAGGAGTCAGCTGATGTTTGACAGTCTGCTGGGGTTCCTTCTCCATCTAATGACCTGATTTCCTGCCGATGTGCCTGCATTGACAAAGCCGCGGCCGGGACAGAATCAGGCTATTTCTGCCCACTGGTAATTGGATGGAAAAAGCAAAGAGGCTCCTGAAGAAAATGACATCATCACTCTGAGGAGGTGTGAAGTGTTATTCTGGGTGCTGGTCAACATCATTTAGATGCACCTGTTTGCCACGGTCAGCTTTTCTTTCTTTAAATAAATTCACAGCCTTAGGCGGTGCGGACCAACTACCACGATCCCAAAATAGATGGAAGTGTGCTAATTTATTGTGCTTTTGAGTGTGTATTCTTTTCTTCGGTTTTTCTTTTCTTTTCTTCTGTTCAAAGTGTACAAATTATTTGGAAGAAAATTGTATAAAATAATTTTTTTATTTAATAATTATTAATAAATGAAGGAAATTGCAACATAGAAAGCATGTGACCTCCCGACCTTATAAAAGTATGACAATTAAATCTTGTCATATTGTATTACATGTTTTGTATTGTTATATATAGCTTATACAGTGGGTACGGAAAGTATTCAGACCCCCTTAAATGTTTCACTCTTTGTTATATTGCAGCCATTTGCTAAAATCATTTAAGTTAATTTTTTTTCCTCATTAATGTACACACAGCACCCCATATTGACAGAAAAACACAGAATTGTTGACATTTTTGCAGATTTATTAAAAAAGAAAAACTGAAATATCACATGGTCCTAAGTATTCAGACCCTTTGCTGTGACACTCATATATTTAACTCAGGTGCTGTCCATTTCTTCTGATCATCCTTGAGATGGTTCTACACCTTCATTTGAGTCCAGCTGTGTTTGATTATACTGATTGGACTTGATTAGGAAAGACACACACCTGTCTATATAAGACCTTACAGCTCAAGCTGAACCCAAAGATCACTGTGGCTGAGCTCCAGAGATGCACGGAGATGGGAGAAAGTCCATCACTGCAGCCTCCACCAGTCGGGGCTTTAAGCCTCCTCAGTGAAAGACACATGAAAGCCATAGAGTTTGCTAAAAACACCTGAAGGACTCCAAGATGGTGACAAATAAGATTCTCTGGTCTGATGAGACCAAGATAGAACATTTGGCCTTAATTCTAAGCGGCATGTGTGGAGAAACCATGCACTGCTCATCACCTGTCCAATACAGTCCCAACAGTGAAGCATGGTGGTGGCAGCATCATGCTGTGGGGTGTTTTCAGCTGCAGGGACAGGACGACTGGTTGTAATTGAGGGAAAGATGAAAGTACAGTGATATCCTGAAAACCTTCTCCAGAGTGCTCAGGACCTCAGACTGGGCGGGTTTACCTTCCAACAAGACACCCTAAGCACACAGCTAAAATAACGAAGGAGTGGCTTCACAACAACTCCGTGACTGTTCTTGAATGGCCCAGCCAGAGCCCTGACTTAAACCAATTGAGCATCTCTGGAGAGACCTAAAATGGCTGTCCACCAACGTTTACCATCAACCAACCTGACAGAACTGGAGAGGATCTGCAAGGAGGAATGGCAGAGGATCCCCAAATCCAGGTGTGAAAACTTGTTGCATCTTTCCCAAAAGACTCATGGCTGTATTAAATCAAAGGGTGCTTCTACTAAATACTGAGCAAAGGGTCTGAATACTTAGGACCATGTGATATTTCAGTTTTCTTTTTAAATCTGCAAAAAATGTCAACAATTCTGTGTTTTTCTGTCAATATGCTGTGTGTACATTAAGGGGAAAAAATGAACTTAAATTATTTTAGCAAATGGCTGCAATATAACAAAGAGTGAAAAATTTAAGGGGGTCTGAATACTTTCCGTACCCACTGTATATGTGTGTGTGTGTGTGTGTGGGATAGCAATATCAGCAATTCATATATATATATATATTTTTAAATCACAGTTGTCCATCTGTTGTCCTGTATGAGTCCTCCAGCCTCAGTGCCGTTGTAATGTCACAGTGTGTGAAGTTCATCTTCTGTCAGTTTATGACGTTCTCTCTGTGGTCTTTTTATTGACAAGTGGCAGATATTTTGTGACCAAACGAGTGGCCATCAGTGGCATTTATAGGACCCAGCATGAGGCATCTCACTTGCTCTGGTTTGTTCTTGTGACTCGACTTCACTTGAGGGACAGCAAGATTTTTAAAGCTTAATGTCTGTCACACAACTTCAGAGCGATCGTAGAGATGAAATGTGTCAGAATGAGTCTTGATTAAATCTGAATCAGCTCTCTGAGTCAGGAGTCCATTATGATTATGTGTGACTCAAACTCTGATGGCTCACAATAGCTCTCTTTCCCTGAAATATTTTTTGGTGTCAAAGACATTTTTAAACTGTAGACAGTAAAATTATGCTGCCTAGTAAAATTCCTAATTTTGATAAAAATATATGGCAGCGTTAACTTGTATGTGATGGTCTCAGAATGCATTGCAGTGAGATCGGTGTAGAATTTGCATCCAAGATTGTGATCAAGTTAATTTTGATTTAGAAATATATGCATACATTTGCAGAGCATGCAATATGGATAAATGTAATGAATTGTGCTTATTCGAGTATGCCAGAAACAGTCAGAATAAATGCATTAGTTTGTTATTCTAACAGATACACTGTTGTGTACTTTACATAAGAAGTGCTATTTTTGCTGCAGTTGAACTTTGTGTTTTGTTGTGTTGCAAGACATGAACATTAGCAGAGCTGCTGCGCATGTGGTGCACTTCAGATCAGTCATTTATGAGCTTCCATTTAGTTTAAGATGCCCAAATTTATACTGACAGTAACAAAGCAACTGGATGTCATTTATTTTCAATGAGATTTGGTGATTTGAGGCTACAGAGACCCTGAGCTTAATGTATCTTAACACATATGAGCAGTGATCTGATGCAGTGACTGCTAATAGTGACCAAGATTTTACTTCACTGACCTCGGTTCTAGAAGTATTTTTCCTTCTATTTTCCCTTTCTCTTGTTACAAGGTTGAAACAAGGTTATTGTGTTATTGACATGTTGAACTACAGTTCTGTGAAGAATTGAGCATGGCATGGTTGAATCCCAAAACTATGGCACAGTATAAAACTATTGACCTATGATATCAGTGTAAAATAAATATATATATATATATATGTATTATTTGGATTTTTGTTATTTATTTGTAAGTTTTAGGTCAGACATTTTTTGGAAAGTAATATTTAATTCTAGTATGAATTTTAATTATCCAGCAAGGGTGCTTTGAAATCGATCAGTTAACCTTTATATTGCTTTTATTTTTTCACTTTGTATTTATCAAATATTCATAAAAAATGCAGAGTTATTATGCAGCACTGCTGCTTTCAACATGGATAATAATAAGACATGTCTTTGAGCAGCAGATCAGCATATTAGAATGATTTCTGAAGATCATGTGACACTGAAGACTGGAGTAATGATGCTGGAAATTCAGCTTTGATCACAGGAATAAATTATATTTGAAAATATGTTAAACTAGAAAACACTTATTTAAATTTGTAATAATAATATTTCACAATGTTACCATTTTACTTCAGTTTTTTATCAAATGCATTTGTATCAAAATGCAGCTTTAGTGAATAATTATATAATTACATGCAGAATTATGTGCAGAAGCATAGGCTGTCTTCACTTAACAGCCTCAGAACTTATATGCAAATCAGTCTTGAAAGGTTTATATATTAACAGTAAAAATCAATGTACATGATGTACATGAGTGTGAATTGTACTGTTTAATATCAGAGAGTGAAGACCGTCTTTTCACTCAGGAACATCTACTGTGACTCTATGACTTCCAGTGATTTTTCTTCTTCTTTCCCAGCAGTATTCCGTCAGTTCTCAAAGAATGCCGGGAATTATTTTAAGTCTGATAACAAGTGAACCTTGGCAACCCGCGTTTGAGAGTTAAAACCATTCTTACCGAGCACTTACATTTCACACTTGAGATGCGACATATGAAAATGTATAGCAGCTCAGCTAAATATGTCAGAACATGTCTGACAGATCTGAAATCCAATGTCACACACATTTTCCACTTTGCCCTTTTCCTAGAGGTGTTTGCACTCCACTCAACATTAATGGTACCGCTTCACGTGATTCAGCACTTTAAAAGGTCTTGTCCAGAGCAAATTGCACACACATTTTGGTGTGTCCGTTGTTTAGGTGGTTTAAGAAAAGAGAAAACGATGAAGAAGGGAGTCATCAAAACGCTTTTTCTGTGGTTCTTTGGGTCAAAATGGTAGTTCCGTGAATCAGAGCTGCCATTCTCAGGCCAAGTGAAAATAGCTTGTCAAAGGAGATGATGTGACGCCTGATTATGGATAGAGCTTTCTTCTTTCTTTCTCTCTCTCCTCTGCCCCCGACTGTGCCGCCATATTCTCCTTGGCCACAACATGTAGAAAAAATAAGATGAAATAAAATCGACAAACCCATTTCGCCTCTGGTTCGGGTTTGCCAGCAGCATATCCCCTGTTTCTGCGTGATCCCTGCAGACAGGAATTAGTGGAGAGTATTGTTTGTGGCAGGCAGAATCAGTGAACAGGTGGTGTTATTGAAATGTTGATTTTGATTTGAATTTGAATGTACACTGACATGCACTGGAAATGAAATGACTTGGACCATGAGAACATCACAGAGATGCTTCTTGCACTGAAACAGAACCAAATCATTTGATCAATCTGGTTTTAAAAGTTACATGTATGAGAACATCATATGAATAGCTACTCCCTGATAACCACACAGAAACACATCCAAGTATTTGTGGATGTGAGAGTTTCTTGGGTAGAATCTCACCCAACTAATGCTGTAAACAATACATTTGGTACATCATATTGAAGGTTAAAATTAACAACAAGAGGATGATATTTAATGCTGTTTCTTTTTAGATATAATAATCACACTCTCAAATAATATACGAAGAGTTCATTTGCAAAAACAGATATTTCCATTTTTATAATTTTCAGAAATCCAGTTTTTTCATTGTGCATTCCAATTAATCTCAATTAAACTGCCTTTGGGTTATTTTGATTAGGTTAAAAATAGCAAAACAAAATTGAGTAAACTAACACAATAAAAGACAATGTTTTTCTAAATAAACTCTACGTATATATATATATATATTAACATACACACTAATGTTGTTAGCACTACTCTGGCGATTTTATCAACGACTCAGGCCTCTGTTACTCGGTTTAAAATTAAAATGTTTAGAATTAGCAACGAAGGCATTGGGTGAGATACGGATTAAATTAATCCTATTCATAATAGCGTTTTAAGTAGAACAACTTGACAAATGCCTTGAAATGTATCATTGGTTCGATGTCTTGAAGTGTGGTAACCATAGTATAAGTAGAATAATTGACTTCGGTCTATTGAATTCTTAGACAGTAATGCAGACCCAAAGGTTGTGCATTATTTTCTAAGAATTCAACGGCTCGTCGTCAATTATTCCTTATATACACACACCCACAACTCATTTGCACATTAGTAGTTTTCATTAAAAAATTATTCTAATACTCATATACAATTAACAGTAAATAAGCTCCCTCTAGTGGTTTTTATAGTTAACTAATGGAGTCTTAACACTGGATAATGCTCCTGAGGTAAATGCAACATTGTGACATTGTTCACAAGCTGTTTTATTTGACGTCTTTCTTTTGTTTGAAATGCTGAATGAGCAATTGTTTTGAGACATGATACATTTCAGTAAGTTGTACTGTATCTTCCAACATGCACTATATTGCCAAAAGTATTGGGTCACCCCCTTCTAATGAAAGGTTTGACTACTTTAGTAATTTCCATGAGTACAAATCTTAATGTTTTAGCGTATAATGATATTCTAGTGAATTGTGTGCTTCTAATTTTATTAAAATAGTTTGGACAGGACTCTTTTCTATTCTAACATGACAGTGCCTCTGTGTATAAGACTAGAATCAAAGAGAAATGATGATTCAGTCAGTGTGGAAGAACATATAATGAATGTACAAGTCATTGGTGTTTGGTTGTTATGGGAGCCGATGCAGCAGTGCTGGTAATAGGAGCGTAGAGCAGCTTTTTAATGTCTCAATGTCAACTCCCTTATACTGGTAAGAACTAGAGTGATTAACGTTTTATTACTGCCCTGTTGCTGACCTGGCACCCTCTTTCTGTCTAAATCGTGCTTTCATTCACTCAAGTTTTTCCCCTCTCTGTCTCTTCCTCCCTCTTGTTCTCTTCTCGGCTCTGGTAGACACACACACACACACACACACACTCTCCCCGTGGCTTCGGTCCCATTCTTGCAGCATTCCTACATGTCAGTCATATAACATGTTCTTGAACAGCACGTTTATGCCGGCAGGAGCAGATGTTTCCTGCATGCCAGGTCCTGCCGGTCCCGACTGAGTCACTCGCCCACCTCTCTCTGGACCGGTCCACCTCTCCTCAGCTCTCTCTTTCCCCAGGAATTATCACTCCTTTCATGGACTGCTGTGAATGAGGAGTCATGTATGGGAGAGAGACAGACTGCAGGAGATACAGCAGATATATGTCAACACGCTGTATGCATAAGGTTATTTAGAAAGTGTCCTGGCCAGGAATTGTAATATACCTGGAGAGAGCATTCCCATTCGTCTCCATGGCAGGTCCCCGGCAGCCATAGATGTACATGACCTGAATGCTGCCAACTTAGATTCATTTCCACGTGTTTTGAGCCTGTAAAATGTCATGTGACTGATCTCTCTATGTTAAAACTGTCAGTTTTTTTTCTCTTTAATGAGGTTTATTGATATTTTGAATTGGTTTTAATTTATATACTTTGTCTTTTCATTTTAATTTCAGTTTAAAAGTTTTTTTTTTTTTGCTAAAATAGTTTTGTTTTCATCATTTTTGTTAGTTTAAAAAAAAGTCTGTATAGTTTTTAGGGTTTTTAAAATTTAAAAATAAATAGAAAATTACATTCTTTATGAAATAATTATAATAATTTATAAAATAAAACGTATTAAAGCAAATTATGAAACGTTGCCTTGTTAACTCAAATAGTTATCTGTTTTATTTCAGTTAATGTTTGTTTTATTTCAAGTAATGAACATGTTTATGGTTTCAGATTTATGGTGCAGTCAAGTTTACAGTTGCTCTATGAAATAATTTGGGTGATTTCCATTTATTTGAACAGGAATCCCTGAGATTGGGGGTTTTCCATGCATGTTTCGCTCATGTTCAAGTTGGTTGCATGAATTCGCCGCTGATAGAATCTGCTTGGTTTGAAAGTGATTTTGTGTAAGCAGCACTTTATGCATTACCATTTTTCCCACACAATTTCATCTAAATTTCCTGAATGTGACCATACCTTTACCCAACAAAAAGTCTGAAAAGAAACTGCACTGTATTTAGTCTCTTTATATGCGGATTCAATGGTCTAAGTGAGCAGTTCCTGGTCAGAAAAAGCTTGCAAAGTGAACATGACCGTGCTGATTAATGTCTGTCTCTGGTAGGGCTTTGTTTATTGCTCCACAGATGCCGTCAGGTAGCTCATTGTGCGCGCAGCCCTTTAAAACAAACAGTAGCTCTCCTTGCGACTGAACTGAATGGGTTCTTCAAGTGCTCGACGTTCCTATTCATCTTGGCTTGCGTTTGATCAAGAGTCCTTCGGTTACCCAAGGCAGTAGAACAATAGAGGCGTAAAGAAGCCTTCGGGCCCCCGTTGGACAGAGGGCCATTGTCTGCTGTCCTCCTGCTGTTGATGTGTGGTGTGCTTTGGTGCGTCGGACAGGACGGTGGAGTGGAAGGAGTTCTATTGGCACTGGATCTTCACGGTCCCTCTGTTTGTCTGAAAAAAGAGCCTCTGTTCGGCGAGCTCAACGCTCGTATTCTTCATGTCTGCTGGCATGCGTGGAGAGCCTCGCCGTAACATGAGAGCATTGCAGGACGTACAAAATCAGGGGGTTTGTGAAGAGGGCATGAATTGCATTCATTATTTCTTCCAACTCAAAAAGAAGCTCTTTGTTGTGATGTGAAAACACGATAGGCTTGCAATGACCAATTTCGGCAATTACACTGTAAACACACACACCCATGCTTTTATACTTTTATTTAATTTTATATTTTATTATATATATATATATATAGTTTTATGTATTATTTTTATTTTTTTATTCTGTTTTACAACTAAGACTAGCTTTTAATAACATACCATAAGAATGAATTGGACATAGTAGAAAGTAGTACAAATTTATCGCAAATTATGTTGGCTTTAATAAATTGCAAAGATTTTTATGTTCCATTTATATAATTTTACAAATAAAAATGCTTTTGTTCTTTTTTTGTTCTTGTTTCTTATTTGTATTTCTTAAAGGAACCATTGATATGTCCTTTTTGAAAGATACCTTATATGTATATATGTATGTACAAATATATGTATATAAAAAGACCAAAAGAATTATATTATTATTATTTGTGTTTTTTAAAGTAACCATTGGTATGTCCTTTTTGAAAGATTCCTTATATGTATATTGTATAAAAAACTATTTATTTTATATATTTTATTAATTTTATTTTATGAATTATTTGACCCTTCACTAAACTCTGCTTTATCACTCTATTGTAAATTGTAAATTTTATTTTATTTTATTATTTGAACCTTCACTAATCTATTCACTAAACTGCTTCCTTTTAGTTTAAATTTATTCAATTGAGGGTTAATTAGACGCTTTATACATTTTTTATATAATTTTTAGTAAATTAGTTGCTATTTATTTATTTATTCATTTTATATTTATTCTTATCCAAGTAGTCTGATCCTCCATCGGTTGTTAGTGACTAAGAGGCTGGGTTTGTGATGAAATAGCATTCATTGAACTCTTTGTTGTGATTTGAAAACATGTGCGACTTGCATTGGTGAATTTGCTCAATTACACTGTAAAGTTGTCTAGTATTTTCTGGTTTTGTAGGTATGTTTCAGCTCAATTACACTGTAAAGTTTTCTAGTATTTTCTGGTTTTGTAGGTATGTTTCAGCTCAATTACACTGTAAAGTTTTCTAGTATTTTCTGGTTTTGTATGTATGTTTCAGCTCAATTACACTGTAAAGTTGTCTAGTATTTTCTGGTTTTGTATGTATGTTTCAGCTCAATTACACTGTAAAGTCGTCTAGTATTTTCTGGTTTTGTATGTATGTTTCAGCTCAATTACACTGTAAAGTTGTCTAGTATTTTCTGTTTTTGTATGTATGTTTCAGCTCAATTACACTGTAAAGTTGTCTAGTATTTTCTGGTTTTGTAGGTATGTTTCAGCTCAATTACACTGTAAAGTTGTCTAGTATTTTCTGGTTTTGTAGGTATGTTTCAGCTCAATTACACTGTAAAGTTTTCTAGTATTTTCTGGTTTTGTAGGTATGTTTCAGCTCAATTACACTGTAAAGTTTTCTAGTATTTTCTGGTTTTGTAGGTATGTTTCAGCTCAATTACACTGTAAAGTCGTCTAGTATTTTCTGGTTTTGTATGTATGTTTCAGCTCAATTACACTGTAAAGTTGTCTAGTATTTTCTGTTTTGTATGTATGTTTCAGCTCAATTACACTGTAAAGTTGTCTAGTATTTTCTGGTTTTGTAGGTATGTTTCAGCTCAATTACACTGTAAAGTTGTCTAGTATTTTCTGGTTTTGTAGGTATGTTTCAGCTCAATTACACTGTAAAGTTTTCTAGTATTTTCTGGTTTTGTAGGTATGTTTCAGCTCAATTACACTGTAAAGTTTTCTAGTATTTTCTGGTTTTGTAGGTATGTTTCAGCTCAATTACACTGTAAAGTTTTCTAGTATTTTCTGGTTTTGTATGTATGTTTCAGCTCAATTACACTGTAAAGTTGTCTAGTATTTTCTGGTTTTGTATGTATGTTTCAGCTCAATTACACTGTAAAGTTGTCTAGTATTTTCTGGTTTTGTATGTATGTTTCAGCTCAATTACACTGTAAAGTTTTCTAGTATTTTCTGGTTTTGTATGTATGTTTCAGCTCAATTACACTGTAAAGTCGTCTAGTATTTTCTGGTTTTGTATGTATGTTTCAGCTCAATTACACTGTAAAGTTGTCTAGTATTTTCTGGTTTTGTAGGTATGTTTCAGCTCAATTACACTGTAAAGTTGTCTAGTATTTTCTGGTTTTGTAGGTATGTTTCAGCTCAATTACACTGTAAAGTTGTCTAGTATTTTCTGGTTTTGTATGTATGTTTCAGCTCAATTACACTGTAAAGTTGTCTAGTATTTTCTGGTTTTGTAGGTATGTTTCAGCTCAATTACACTGTAAAGTTTTCTAGTATTTTCTGGTTTTGTATGTATGTTTCAGCTCAATTACACTGTAAAGTTTTCTAGTATTTTCTGGTTTTGTAGGTATGTTTCAGCTCAATTACACTGTAAAGTTGTCTAGTATTTTCTGGTTTTGTAGGTATGTTTCAGCTCAATTACACTGTAAAGTTGTCTAGTATTTTCTGGTTTTGTAGGTATGTTTCAGCTCAATTACACTGTAAAGTTGTCTAGTATTTTCTGGTTTTGTATGTATGTTTCAGCTCAATTACACTGTAAAGTTGTCTAGTATTTTCTGGTTTTGTATGTTTCAGCTCAATTACACTGTAAAGTTGTCTAGTATTTTCTGGTTTTGTATGTATGTTTCAGCTCAATTACACTGTAAAGTTTTCTAGTATTTTCTGGTTTTGTAGGTATGTTTCAGCTCAATTACACTGTAAAGTTTTCTAGTATTTTCTGGTTTTGTAGGTATGTTTCAGCTCAATTACACTGTAAAGTCGTCTAGTATTTTCTGGTTTTGTAGGTGTGTTTCAGCTCAATTACACTGTGAAGTTGTCTAGTATTTTCTGGTTTTGTATGTATGTTTCAGCTCAATTACACTGTAAAGTTGTCTAGTATTTTCTGGTTTTGTATGTATGTTTCAGCTCAATTACACTGTAAAGTTGTCTAGTATTTTCTGGTTTTGTAGGTATGTTTCAGCTCAATTACACTGTAAAGTTGTCTAGTATTTTCTGGTTTTGTATGTATGTTTCAGCTCAATTACACTGTAAAGTTGTCTAGTATTTTCTGGTTTTGTAGGTATGTTTCAGCTAAGGCGGTGCGGGATTAGCGTATGCATGCTGGCCTGCTATAGAGAGCTAGTTCACAGCCGATCCGTACGAGAAGCGGGTAACCATGGTGATATTTACCTCAGCTCCATGCTTGGCTGCGGCGCTCTCAGATAAGGTCCTGTTGGAATCGTTTCTGGTCAATCTGGCTCCTGCCAGAGTGAGACACGTCCCCCGGACTTCATTTGTGCACCTGTATGAGGAAAATCATAGTGATTACATTCTTCAAATGGCCGAGGAGTAATTGACCCGTTCTAAGTGCCATACAGTCGGGCGACCTGCTCATGCATTAAAAATGACATTTAAGAGATTACATTGTAGAAGCTGTAGTCTTTGTAATGTGCTGGAGTGAATATGTTTAATGGAGGAAACTCTTGAGTGATGTGACACCATTAGTCTGATGAAAAATGATTTGTATCGAGTTCATTTTTTTCTGAGAGCATCTTTGCTTGCATTTGACTTCACTAAGAATAAATTGACCCCTCACTAAAGTCCGTACCCTTTGGTTTCTATATAGCAATGCACTGGATATTTCAAGCATTTTGATTTGTTTTGTTTTGTAAATTAAAACTGAAATCAGTATTTTATTTTAAAGATCAATTATTTTAGCTAGTTAGCTAGAGAGTTCGGTGGGATTTATTTTATTAAAAATATATTTATGGATTAATTGACCGTCATAAATCATCTTCCATGTTTCTTTAAATCTAGCAGTTATTTGTTGAAAACTGCAGAGACGTATGTAAATCATAAACCAAGCAAATGCTTCTCACAGTTATTTAGAAAAGAAAAGTCTCATTTGAAAGTAAATACATTCACTATGAGAGCATTAGTGCTATATTTAAATGTATATTATATTCATATCTTTGTTCTTACATTTTATATATATTTTTTAATTTTACAAAGAAAAACATAAATATAAATGTGTTTTTTAAGAAACAGTGATGTCCTGCCTGAAAGATACCTTATATAAGTATTTGTATATTGTATAAAAAAACTATTTTTTTATTTAATTTAATTTAATTAATTATTTTTTTATTTTATTAATCATTTGACTCTTCACTAAACTCTGCTTATATTTAATTGTATTTATTTGATTAATTATTTGATTAATTAATTATACTTCACTAAACTGTAAAATGTATTTAATTAAAAAATTAATGTAATTTATTTATTTTTAATATAATTTTTTTTATTGTATTAATAATTTATTTATTAGGTATTTGTAATTTAGGGGTAATTTAGGCAATTGATTGATTGTTTCAGCTCAATTACACTGTAAAGTTGTCTAGTATTTTCTGGTTTTGTATGTTTCAGCTCAATTACACTGTAAAGTCTAGTATGTTCTGGTTTTGTATGTTTCTGTAAAGTTGTGGTTTTGTAGGTATGTTTCAGCTAAGGCAGTGCAGGATATGCATCTGCTATATAGGGAGCTAGTTCACTGCGAAGCGGGTAACCATGGTGATATTTACTCTCAGATAAGGTCCTGTTGGAATCGTTTCTGGTCAATCTGGCTCCTGCCAGAGTGAGACACGTCCGGACTTCATTTGTGCACCTGTATGAGGAAAATCATAGTGATTACATTCTTCAAATGGCCGAGGAGTAATTGACCCGTTCTGCCATACTGTCGGGCGACCTGCTCATGCATTAAAAATGACATTTAAGAGATTACATTGTAGAAGCTGTGGTCTTTGTAATGTGCTGGAGTGAATATGTTTAATGGAGGAAACTCTTGAGTGATGTGACACCATTAGTCTGATGAAAAATGATTTGTATTGAGTTCATTTTGTCTGAGAGCATCTTTGCTTGCATTTGACTTCACTAAGAATAAATTGACGTCCGTACCCTTTGGTTTCTATATAGCAATGCACTGGATATTTCAAGCATTTTGATTTGTTTTGTTTTGTAAATTAAAACTGAAATCAGTATTTTATTTTAAAGATCAGTTATTTTAGCTAGTTAGCTAGAGAGTTCGGTGGGGTTTATTTTATAAAAAATATATTTATGGATTAATTGACCCGTCATAAATCATCTTCCATGTTTCTTTAAATCTAGCAGTTATTTGTTTAAAACTGCAGAGACGTATGTAAATCATAAACCAAGCAAATGCTTCTCACAGTTATTTAGAAAAGAAAAGTCTCATTTGAAAGTAAATGCATTCACTATGAGAGCATTAGTGCTATATTTAAATGTATATTATATTCATATCTTTGTTCTTACATTTTATATATATTTTTTAATTTTACAAAGAAAAACATAAATATAAATGTGTTTTTTAAGAAACAGTGATGTCCTGCCTGAAAGATACCTTATATAAGTATTTGTATATTGTATAAAAAAACTATTATTTAATTTAATTTAATTAATTCTTTTTTTATTTTATTAATCATTTGATTCTTCACTAAACTCTGCTTATATTTAATTGTATTTATTTGATTAATTATTTGATTAATTAATTATACTTCACTAAACTGTAAAATGTATTTAATTTAAAAATTAATGTAATTTATTTATTTTTAATATTTATTTTATTGTATTAATTTATTTATTAGGTATTTGTAATGTAGGGGTAAATTAGGCAATTGATTGATTTATACATATACCTACACACTGTTTATTACTACTATCCAAGCATTTGTTGGTGGCTAGTGAATAAGAGGTTTCTGCAGTGAAAGAGCGTGCACTGAACTGTTTAGTGAGATGGGTCTGTGTTATTTGTCTTGCATCATGAGCGTGTCATGTGCTCACGGTATGGACGAGAAAGACAGTCCTCCCTGTAACTAGATGCTCGCTACAGAAAAATCCCAGGCCGCAGCAGACTACAAACGGCAAACTTCTTTGTGCTGAAGAGCATGAGCGCATTTATTTATTTATTTATTTATTCATTTATTTTTGGCTGCTTGGTTTTGCACAGGACACACACACACACACACTATCCCAGGCTGTTTTCTGTTGAGTCAGGGAAGCCATCTGCCACACAGCGATAATGGCCCGCCAGGGACGCGCGGCCTGGTATAACCAGAGATGAATTAAAACGTGAGAAAATAGCGAATGCTTGGCTCCGCTCGAGTCCTACCACGTTTTACAGTGTCTGTCATCACCCGCCCCCACTGATGTCAGCAGATGCCCGTAAAAAAGTCTGAAATGTGCATTTTATTCGTTTCTCACCAGGACTGCGGGAAAATTTGATATGCAATATTATGTTTTGATACAATCGTGCTTATAAAAAGCCAAGCCGGGTGAGGAAGATTTAACATTTCGTGACAGCTGGTCGTAGGAAATGCATAGGATTATTACAGCGGAAAATACCACGTCATAAATGATGCATTTTTACGAGGATTAGAAAACACTTGGGAGATGAACAGGCAAAACATGGAAAAAGAGAGAGGCGGCGAAGAGTTATTAGGCTTTATAACGTGTCGAGCAGCATGTTGCGATCATGAAACGAGGTAACTGTCGGTCAACATAAGGCAGAAATCAATCCGGAGACAACAACAGCTTTGTTTAGCTTTTATGTCTTCAGTTGTTCATGCAAAGTTTGTCAGGTTTTGTGAACTAGGACAAAGTTGATGCAGGTGGGCTTCGAAAGCCTGGAGGGACCGAGAGTCTAATAGGTTCTTTTTTATCTCCCTGGATCTCTTCATTTGGGATATTTTGGAGGAGAGTAGACTTTGTTTGGGTATTGTTTAGGGTTAGTGTGCCTCTATGTTCTGCCTCCATTAATTAGGTTTACATTTGTGGTTTGAAAGATTCGTTATCTCTGCCTTTCTGTATGGTGTCATCTTGCTGTCCGGATAAGACATTTCACAAATATATGCCTTATGTATTTACAGACATTTTATCTTATATTTTATTTTATAATTCATGTATTTTCTTTTTTTCATTTCAACAGTGGTAACTATTATTAAACTATTACTTATTTTATTTATTCATTCATTTATTCATTAATTCATCTACGTAATTATGCATTCTTATATATTTGTTTATTTTATTTTAGTGTCATTGATATGCTATTAAAGTTTTTAGTAATATTTTGAATTAAAATAACCATTTTTATACAATTTCAAGTTCCATTTTAAATTTTATTTTAAGTTTTAGCAATTTTGTTTTGTATCATTGGCAATTTTGTATGGTTTTCATTTGCTTAAATACGTCTATATAGATTTTATGAATTATTATTTTAGGTGTAGTTATTTTAATACATCAAGTTAAACTAAATTAAAATGGCAACTACATACAGTTGTGATCATAAACTTACATTCCTCTTGCAGAATATACAACATGTTAATAATTTTAACAAAATAAGAAGGATCATGAAAATGGCACGTTATTGTATATTTAATACTGTCCTGAATAAGCTATTAAGCTATTTCACATAACAGATGTTTATATATTCTCCACAAGACAAAATAATATGAATAACTGAATTTATAAAAATGACCCCGTTCAAAAGTTTACACACCCTTGAATCTGAATACTGTGTGTTGTTTCCTGGATGATCCACGACTGTCTTTCTGTTTAGTGATAGTTGTTGCTGAGCAGTTCAACTGTCTGCTGTTCTTCAGAAAAATCCCACAGCTCCTGCACATTCTTTGGTTTTCCAACGGTTTCTACATATTTGAACCCTTTCCAACAGTGACTGTATGATTTTTAGATTAATCTTTTCACATGGAGGATAATTGGGGGACTCATACATAGCTATTATATAAGGTGAAAACATTTACTCATGCTCTAGAAGGCAACACAATACATTAAGAGCTGGGGGGTGTAAACTTTTTGAATTGGATGATCTGGGGAAATTGTACTTATTTTGTCTTCTGGGAAACACTTAAGTATTTATGTAGCTTCTTAAGTGCAGTACCAAATGAAAAACATATGATCTTTTAACAAAATATTTTTTTTACGAAAAATGTACACATCGTCATCCTGTTCAACAGTTTACACCCTCTGGCTCTTAATGCATCGTGTTGCCTTCTTGAGCATCAGTAAATGTTTCCACCTTTTGTAAAAGTTGTGTACGAGTCCCTCAGTTGCCCTCAGTTTGAAAAGATGGATCTCAAAATCATACAGTCACTGTTGGAAAGGGTTCAAATATGCAGAAGATGATGGAAAACCCGTGAATGGGCAGGAGCTGGGGGATTTTTCTGAAGAACAGCAGACAGAACTACTCGGGGCCAACGAGGGACTCATGAAAAACACAAAAATCACAACACAGAAAGACAGTCGTGGATCATCCAGGAAAAAACAGATTATTAAGATTCAAGGGTATGTACAATTTTGAACGGGGCCACTTTTTACGAATTCAGTTATTATTTTGTCTTGTGGTGTATATATATATATATATATATATATATATAAATGTAAACATATGTTATGTGAAATAGCTTTATTCAGGAGAGTGCTAAATTAAAATAACATGCAATTTTCATGATCCTCTTATTTAGTTAAAGTTATTAACATATTTGCATATTCTGCAAGGGGTATGTAATCTTATGAGCACAACTGTGTTATTTTATCTGAAGTAATAGAACCGTTTGAAATGTTTCTTTAATTGTAGTTTTAGTTAGCTATAATAACCCTGATTCTGAACATGTTGTTTTTGCAGTTCTGTGGCTTGTCATGTCCCAGAACTCAAGAATTAGTACGGTTTTGAAATGTATTGATCAAGCTGGAAAGGTTTTTGCAGCAGCACTTAAGCGGAAAGCACACGTTCCCTGGGTCTGCAGCACTTATCGTCTGGAGGTCGGCCCTTTGCATGCACACGCACCAGTCATGATGAGATGTTTCGTTTGTTGATGATGTCAACGTGCAGCATAACCCCTCAACAAATTGGCTTTGGGCCGAGGTGACAGAGATGCATGATGGGTAAATTGATGAAGTAAAGCGCAGGTCAGGGAGGATAATGGAAGAGAGGAAAACTCGGCCACCGGAGCAGAGGGTTGATGACGAGGTCTTTTCCATTAACTCAGGGGTTTTGGGAGTGAAGCAGGGTTAACTCGTCTCTCTGGAACTCGCCTCATACATCGGGCCGGATCACTCCGCCTGCCCGTTTGACTCCGCATCTCAACTCAATAAAAGTTGAGCAAAGAAAAGCAAGTGAAGCAAAGTCTCTAAACTTCCTCTGCTATTAATCTTAGCTTGAGTCGGGATGTCGTACCTTATTTCTTGTTTATTTTACAGGCTTTTTTGAGCAGCTTCGTTCTGCCTCTCCTTCACGCTGAGTAATCAGCAATCGTTCCATCTTATTTAGCTGCCGCTTTTTATGAATACAGTACGCTTTTGTGCCTCAGTGCACAAATTTCTTGTTTTTCACGGCAATGATATAAATGCATTTGGAGTAAATGTGCAACCTTGGTTTTATTTTATTTTATTTTTTGCTTGGTTAAGGTTAATTGTGAATTGCTAGAAAATAACAGCTTAATTTGGAGTAAATTTGCATCACTTTAATTATGTATTTTATTGTTTTATATTTAATTTTTCTAAGTTTCTATACTTTATTTTATTTTATTTATTATTTTATTTTTATTTTTTTATTATTTTATTTTATTTTATTGTGATGGTTTTATTTTATGAATTGGCTGTTAGAAGTTAATTGTTAATTGCTAATTTGGAGTAAATGCACATAATTTTGATCTTATTTTAATTTATTGTATTTTATTATGTAAATAAGCAGTTTAAGATGAATTGTGAATTGCTCTAAAATGACTTAATTTGAATGCTTAATTTAAAGTAAAAAATATTGAATTTGTCAAAGTTATTTTAATGAAAATAACAAAATCAGAGAAATGTTTTAAACTGTATTCAGACATGTCCTAAATACTTTGATCAGGGTTGCAAACTTACAAATCTCAAATCAAATAAATGTAAAGTAAATTGACTTATGAAATATTTAATTAGACCTCCTGAGGTTGATCCAAATATAAAAACACTCCACAATCACGCTGTTTGAAGAAGCCATTTAATCTTTCTAATATCTTGGCCTGGGTTTAAATCTCATTTTATGGTACAATGTAAATGGAGGAAATTTAATGAAGGCATTTAGTAACTGTCTCCATGACACTTCTAGTTTTCTTGCTCTTATGCTAAATCATTTATCACCAATCCTAGTCTGACATGAGTACTTCTAAGAACTTGAGAAATACTGATTATAAGAGCCAGACTCCTTCACAATGTGTAATTAGAGCCTCATAATTTCAGCCATGCAGAAAACGCAGAGGAAATCGCAAAAACCAAACGGAAAAGCGGAAACCTGACTTAGACACACACAAGTGTCATTTACATATTTTAATTACAGTTATTCAAATTTATTGGGTAGAACATAATTTTTATTGTGAATAGAACGTAATCAGAATCTGGAATTGGTGTGAAGTAAAATTGAATTTGTAACCACATAAAATGACCCAATAAATCCAGGGTTTATGAAGCCAAGTAATTGATTCTGCTTTTCCTAATTGATTTAGTATTTTCTCTTTGATTTGTTGTGTTTCAAGGCGGTTTCGCTCTAGAGTATTTGATTCACAGGGTCGGTGTGATTGAGAGAAAAGCCCCACAGATAGCAGCTGTTGATAGAAGCAGTTTTGAGTCATATAGTCTGATCTCAGTCGTATGTATTGTGTCTTCACAGGCGGCGGGTCTTTCTCCCGTGAGACACAGACTCCGAGTCGCCTGTTGGCTCCTGGAGTGAGATGGGGCCAGACCCCCATCAACCAGTCCACCCCGTGGGAGACCGACGAACCACCCACCAAGCAGCACAGAGAGAGCGACACCACAGGTACGTCTGCATCTCTTTCTTCAGACAGATCCGGACAACAGACAGGAAACAGAAGGTTTGCCTCGGATGAGTTACTCATGTTGTTGTATTCCTCATTTTTGTATTTTTTTATTTATTTAGTCATTTTGCAGATGCTTTTATCCAAAGCGACTTACAACTGAGGACATTATAGAAGCAATCAAAACCAAGAAAAGAGCAACAACATGCAAGTGCTATTACAAGTCCTGGTTAGCCTAACGATAACTGACATGTAGGAAGGTTTGTTTTATTTTTTTTATTTTATTTTATTATTTTTTTTGAAAACGAGTATATAGAATATAGAACAAAGAAACATAGTGTTAGTTTTACAAGAAAATCTAGCAGTTAGAGAATAAATATGCAATCGATAGAGGGTCAAATGTGTGTGTGTTTTTTTAATAAAAAGAAGACAGATTAGATAAAATAAAATTCGAATAGAGAGTGCTAGAATTAGAGGGTCAAATAAAGATGGAAGAGATGTGTTTTTAGCCGTTTCTTGAAGATGTGTAAGGATTCAGCTGCTCAGATTGAGTTAGGCAGGTCATTCCACCAGATGGGAAGAGTTAATGAAAAAACTGACTTTCAACTGACTTTTCATTTCATTTGAAATCGTCAGCATCTCACTTTAAAAATAAAATAAAATGAGTTATTTACCCAGGTAATAATACTTACCTCAAAAAGACAACTTTGTGTGTGTGTGTGTGTGGGGAGGGGTAAGAATTTGTATTTTAAAATGTACATTTATTGGCTCAAAAATACAGTATAAAAATAGAACAAAATTGAAATACAACTCAAAATACTATTAAATGATTGTTTTCTATGTATTCCTGTGATACAAAGCTGTATTTTCTGCATCGTTACTCCAGTCTTCAGTGTGATCGTCCAGAAATCATTATAATTGTTTATATAATTGTTTATAATTATCATTATTATTGATTTTTTTATACAATAAAATTTAAAATTAAAATGATTTTTTTATACTACTACTAATCATTTTTATCATCATCATTGTTGTTGTTGTTGTTTCTGGTAAATAAATAATTATAAGTACGTGCTAAGTAATATGTGTGTGTGTGTGTGTGTGTGTGTATGCGTGTGTACATACATGTATGTATGTGTGTTTGTATTATTTATTATTTTATTTCATATGTATTTTATTAAATGGCTGTATGAAGTTAATTGTGAATTGCCAGAAAATTACAGCTTAATTTGGTTTAAAGTTGCATCACTTTTTATTTTATTATTTTCATTTGTTGTGTAATATATTTTTTTAGCATTTTATTTTTGGATACTCTATTTAAGATTAATTGTAATAATTAATTTGAAGTAAATTCGCATCTTTTATTTTATTGTATGATTTTATTACTAATATATTGATATATTGTGTATTTTACATTTATATTTGTATGTTTATTTTATATTTAAATATTATACACATATTCATTATCCGAAGTGACTTACTAATAATGCGCATCACTTTCACATCTTAGTTTTTTGTTGCAGATTGTTCTCTTGACCAATCAGCATCCAGAACTGAAACTGGTCTCAGATTCATGAAATGACCATATTGACAGAAACCTAGTTATGACGTTTCCCTGCTCAAATGAGCTTACATGGGGTCATTTGTGTTGATTTTAGATATTGCTGTGAAATTCATCATACCGCAGCATCAAACACATGAAATCGAGGCAGTAATGAGGGGCCGACCAAAGTAATGCTCGTTACACAGACGTTTCCTCACATCAAATCTGAATGATCTGTTATAAAGACGGACTGCTGGCCTTACGTAGCCTCTCATCAGTGATTATACATGAGAAATTGGACATCGCTGTTGAGGAGGATAGTTGTGTGTGTTTTGTACGGGCTTCTCTCAAGCCCCCCGGGGGCCTCCACATGGGCCCCCCGCTGAGGCGTTTAAGCAGGAACCGAAGTCTCACAGAGGGAGGGAGCGTTAGCATTGTGTTGCGCTCTACAGGGTCCCGCTTCCGGCACCTTCCCCGAAACACAAAGTGAGATGTCACTCAACTTCCTCTCGTTCAACAGCGCTCGGTGTAATATGACATATCTGGAGCCCAGATCTGCGTCCCATTAGCTCAGAGACAAAAAAGGTACATAACGACTCTGCAGACATTAATTAATCATGACGGTTAGCAGTGCGCGGTGAAGAAGTCATTTCGGGAAAAACTTTTCTCAAACTTTCACAAAGACTCGGCTCTGGCATGATGTCGATTTGCACTTTCATTTAAATTCATCAAAAAAAGATCCTTGTAATAATTAGTGGTTGATTTAACTTGAGAAATAATAGATCTAGACTTTTCCGAAAGGACAAAGTGCTCTTATGAAACTATTTTATCCCTGTGCGCATTGTAATTATATGAGCAATCAACGCTAGGATCCATACTGCTAATTTCATTAGCTTTTCAGCGCTGAAGCCTGGGCTATAATTGAGTTTCATTCTTATTTATTTATTTCTTTAATAATCTAATGATACATTTTTCGTCAAAAGACTTGATTGCAGTGCACAAATCTGCAGAAAACGCTTAAATGCTCTGGGAATTACGCTTTTGGTTAATAGCACTTTTGAGTCTAATAGACTAGGAAATATTGGACTTTCTTTTGTTAGCGTGTCCGTGGCGGTTGAAATTGAGTGCAGCTATCCTTTAGTTTGTTCTGAATTATGCACACCTCATTCAGGCTGCAGTGAATCTGTTCCCACTAGTATATTTCCATCTCTTCAGACTATAGTGCGGTGAAGTCATGCCAATGTCATGATTAATGTTTTTTAATCTTTTCCCGCCTGGTGTATTTTGTGTTATGGACCATCATTGTTGAGGAGCTATTTTTGCAGCAGAGGAGGAAGGGCACAGGGCCACAAGAGCACATATTCATGAGATAAATCTGCCATCTTGCATTGTGAGTAAACTGTATGGCAATCTGGTTTCGATCCTGTGACTAAGTATGGGATTGTTAAAAATCAAAACTGTGTCATCATTTACTCATCATGATGTCATTCCAAACCCATATATACTTTCTGTGGAACACAAAAGAAGATATTTGGAAGAATTTCTCAGTGTTTTTTGACCATACAATGAAAGCCAGTGCACTCTAACAAATGCTGTGTTAAATACAACTATGCTGGGTAAATATTGAACAGAACACATGCTGGGTTAACCCAACCGCTGGGTCTAAACAACGCAATCGCTGGGTTCATCCATATTTTAACCCGCGCTGGGTTGCATTTAAACCAGCATTTTTTTGAGTGTGGGGTCAGAGTTTGTTCTTCTGAATATCTTCTGTTTTGCAGAAGAAAATCAGTTTTGGAACGACGCGAGGATGAAGTTCACTTACCGTTCACAGTGTTATTTTAAACTCCCAACCTAAATAATCTTTCTCTGTCATACTTAAATATGGGTGAGTAAAGTGGCCGATTAGAGGTTTGGCGGTTGGAAGAGGGCTGCATCATCCAAAATTGGACAGTGAGCCCTAAATACCTCAAAATATAACTGTTCCTGTGGCTCAGTGGTAGAGCATTGTGTTAGCAGCGCAAAGGTTGTGGGTTCAATACCCAGGGAACACACATACTGACAAAAAAATGTATAACCTGAATGTACTTTAACTTGCTTTGGATAAAAGTGTCTGCTAAAAAAAATAAAAAATCTTTTAATAATTTTAGGTAAATGCATTGAAAAGGATGGTATAGGAGTTACTTAGAAACAGTTTTCACTTAGAAATTCTTAGTTAATTTCACATATAATTACAAAGAAACGGCAAGTATAACGTTGAAATTAATGTGAAATTTTAAAGTATGAGTATATATAATCTTTATATACAACTTACATTTGATTTATGTATTATTTATATCTTAACTCCCTAACCCTCACCCCCCCAAAGCATCCAAAAATTCAATTAAACAGGTAAAGAATTTGTTTTACAAAGGCCAAGACAGACACATATTTTCACACACAAAAGTGCATGTATACACATATTAATCAGTAGAGTGAGAGGTATTTGTTGCCTGTGCCGATATTTGATTATTTTCCAGAAACCGTGTAAACAAATCCCACATTTTATGGTAGTCCTTATATAGTGATTTTTATAGAGACTTGGTATTACGAGCACTTCCTCTGTCTGTTTACCTCTTTAAGATGAATCATGTATCCCCCAATTGTAAGTCGCTTTGGATAAAAGTGTCTGTTAAATGACTAAATGTAAATGTATAGTATAGTCTTTATACTGTAGGTTATTCTTTCCAATACAATATAATGTGCCAAATCTTTCAACCAATGGCCAATGGGTGGACCCTCTGTGTTCACTGATTCAATTTCTAGTCCAGCATTAGGGTGCTTACACATTTGAGTTCTTGAACGTTGACATATAGCGAGACATACAAAATCCACAGATTTCGTCACAAGGATATAAAGGAAAGACACAAGGGTTTGCGTTTAGGATTTGAGCTAAACATCCATTGGCCAATGAGAATTACAAACAGCTCCAGGTTTACATAAATCCGATTGGCTGTATCCCCACTTGATTTCAGACTGATTTCATTTCACTCTTTCCACATACTCCAAACGGATTTTACACTTTCATATAAATCAAATGCTCCACCAGAGGTTTCTCTAGCGTTTAAGCACCTGTAGGATCTACTATCATAACTCTGTCTGTCTTTGAAATTATAGTGATGTGTGGAGATGAATATAAACAGTAAGAGGACGTTTTGGCTTCTTGCGTACACTCATGTGTTGTTACCTTGGTGCATTACTGCATTGGCGAATGACTGATGTGACCCTCAAAATATGAATAATGCATAAAGAAATAAATATTTTCCAGTGGATGTCCTTGTCACAGTGGAAAATGGAGTTGTTTGAGTAAATCCCACATCCAGAAACAAACCCTCGTTCTTGGTTGACTCAAATATCGACACCACTAGGTCACTGCTGGAAAATGAGTCAGACCTCCATGTGCCTCTGAAGAATTGACATCACATTATGAGACCACCTATTACATAGTGTACTTCAACTGTACTCTCTTCTTTAGAAAATGGAGAAAAACTATTGACTCAATTTTTGATGCTGTTTAAGGGTTGATGTCTGCTAATAGTTTCTACTGTACTTCTGAATAGCAAATATCAAATCTTAGTCAAGTCTTTTTACCTACGAATTATAAAAAAAATGGAGAGTGCTACAAGAATATACAAAAAAGTCCTTATTTACTTTATTAATACACTACTGTTCAAAAGTTAGGGTTATGATTTGTTTTATGTTAACCAAGGCTGCATTTATTTGATCACATATATGAAAAAACACTGCAATATTGGAAAATATTATTACAATTTAAAATAACTATCAAATGATTAATCGCATCCAAATTAAAAGTTTTTGTTTACATACTAATTGTGTGTACTGTGTATATTTATTATATATAAATACACACACATAAATTATATATTTTAAAAATATTTACATGTATATATTTATATTCATATAATTTATATTATATATACATATATTTAATATATATAATTTTTTTCTTAAATATATATATGCATGTGTTTGTATTTATATATACATAACAAATATACACATATATTATGTAAACACAACTTTTATTTTGGATGTGATTAATCGTTTGATAGCACTATTTCAAATGTCATTTATTCCTGTGACGTAAAGCAGAATGTTCAGCATCATTACTCCAGTCTTCAGTGTCACATGATCCTTCAGAAATCATTTAACATGCTAATTTGCTGCTCAAGAAACATTTATTATTATTATTATTATCAATGCAGTTGTGTTACTTATTTTGTTGTGAAACTGTTCAAAGTTCAAAAGAACAGCATTTATTTGAAAGAGAGATATTTTGTAACGTTATAAATATCCTTACTGACACTTTTGATCAATTTAATGTGTCCTTGCTAAATTAAAGACGTATTTATTTTATTCTTTTTTACTTTTGAATGCTAGTGTATATTTTTCTGGTGTTTTTGGGAGGGGTTAACCAGATGTGTTATTCTTTAGGCCATTGCAGGTTACTGACAGCCAAATGCCTATTGCAAGTCCTATCTTACATTTTGTTTTGTTTGTTTCTTATTGAATATCCTGTTTGCCTTGAACATTGTCTCATTACTAGAGGTAATATCAACAGCAATTCACATAGACTTCAAATGAAGCTCCTCCAAATAACATTCAAAAGTTTCTTCTTTGGTGATTTAGCAAGCACCTTCTTACCCAAGGTGAATAGATGCCATAAAACAATAATTGAGTTTCACATTTTTCCCTGATGAAGTGTATGGCTGAGTGTTATGTTGGTTGTCCTTGACTCTGTTTTTTGTGTTTGCAGGGCCCCCATGGGTACCTCCAGTGGTGGCGGCCAGTCAGCCCAGCCTACTGACCCATTCGTACAGGGATGCCTCAGCCACCCGCCTACAGCCAAGGAGTGTCCATCCAGTCTCCCGTCATCGGAGTGACCCCGGCCATCCAGACCCCCGTCCCACCGCACCATCCGCTCATGACCGCCCACTTCCAGCTTCCTCCCATCTCCTTGCTTAACCAGTCGCCCTACGCCACCAATCAGCCGCCAATCACCCCGTCGCCCCTGACGACGGCCGGCCAGGTAGTTCACCCCGCCCCTCAGAGCTTGATGGGAAACGGTCACATGATGCACCCGCTCATACAGCCGCCCGCTATGCCTTCCGCCGCACTGCCGCTAACGAATGGCCAGGCGATGACTCAGCCGGCCTCGGCCAATCAGGAAAGTCTGAACGGGCTTCAGATGCTCCGAACGGTCGGAATGGGGAAGTACGAGTTCACGGACCAGAGTCATCCAAAAGGTAAGCGGTTCCCTTAGCTTGTGCGTTTGCAACTAACAAAGGATGTCTTGATGTATCTTTTTCAAGGAAACTGACCACAGACGTGTCAGCTAGATGTTGTTAAAACCTGCCAAATAACAGCCGGCGGTGTAAAAGCATCTCCAAGATCATGGATTCAGTCCTAAAACAACTGTCACAAAAGCAGACCTATTCCTCGCAAACATTCACGCCGGTTCCTGAGAGTCTCCTGCTGTGAATTCTTGACGGTTTTCAAGGCTGTAAATCGTTGTTTGTACAAGATAACCTTGGACGAGACTCTGTCAGTCCAGAAACAGATGTTGTGTATTCCCTGAGCAATTTTCACATTTAATGAAGCTTTTAATCTAGGTTTAGATTGGCTTTCTAAGCTCATTTGATTTTTTTTATGAGCTCTATAAAATGAGTGCAATTTACTTTCCACATCGATGCAACTTGCAATTGTCTCTTAAGATGCAAAAGAGCCAATTACATTAGACTTGCATGTTTTTGAAATGTAGCTGCTTAAAGCACAGTTAAAGCAGTGGCATTGAAGCAGGTTTGGCTCTCTTGTCGTGAAAACTAAAGAAGACTAATGTGCCATGTGAAAGGCTCCGCTTACATAATAATGCAACCCAAATTGTTTATTTCTCTATAACTTAAGTCTTATTCATGTCAGTCATAGCAAATGTTTATTTATAGTCTTCCCTGTTGAAAAACATCAGAAAAAGATTTGTTGGTTTAAGCTGGTTTATGTTGGTCTAGCCGTTTTTTCAGACTGACCAAACCAATACAACTGGCCAAAACTGCTAAAAAATATCAGGTTAGACCACCTAAGACCAGCTAAGACCAGCAAGCCTCCTAAGACAGATTTAAGCTGTTTTTGTACGCATTTGTTTTCTGATTTGATTTGATTTTTGTGCTGTTGCAATAGTGCATTGATACTTCAGGTCCTTGTTTGAGTATTTATATTTGTTTGTTTGTTCATACATATTACAGTTCAGTAAATAAATGAAGACTTCCTATAGTTTAGTACATTTTTCCTTGTAGTCAGAGCCTAAAATATGGTACTGCAGTAACATTGAAAGTATATGTTTAATTGTTGCTTTAAGTTTTGAAGTAAATCAAAGAGCTGGCAAAGCTATAACTCAATGAACTATGAGTTTATTGCACTTTTCCGATCGCTTTTAATTTAATTACTTGCATAAAGTTGAGTAGAAACTGCAGAAGTTGCATGTTAAATGGTAGGAAACAGATTTGTTCATGCATAATTTTACCTTGTGAATCAAAGAGACTTAAACTTATACTAAATGCTTATTTTATAACTCATTTGCTGAATAGTGACATACACTCCCGTTCAGTTTTGGGTCAGTATGATTTTATTATATTTTATTATTACTATTATTATTATTGTTTAAATGTGTCCAATGCTCACCGTGTCTGCATTTATTTGATCAAAATATAGTAAAAACGTTTAGTGACATTTTATTATAATTTAAAATAACTGTTTTCTATTTACATATATTTTACATTTTAATTTATTCCTGTGGCGCAAAGCTGAATTTTCAGCATCATTACTCCAGTCTTCAGTGTCACATGATCCTTCAGAAATCATTCTAATATGCTGATTTGCTGCTCATGAAACATTTATTGTTATTATCAGTGTTGAAAAGATAAGTGGTGTTTTTGGGGAAACGGTGATGCATTTTTTTCAGGATTCTTTGATGTATTGAAAGTTTAAAAGAACAGCATTTATTTGAATAGAAATCTTTTGTAGCATTATAATTGTCATTGATTTAATGGATCCTTGCTGACCCCAAACCATGAATAGCAGTGTATGACTTTGGTGGTTATCTGTTTCCCAGCTCAATGAATTCCCTTCGCTTTGTTAATTAGCTACAAGCAGTCCGGTTCTCTTGACTTTGATGGTTGGCTGATTTATTCACTCACACGTTTCACCTTCTTGTTGACCAAATTAGCACATATGTGCTTCAGATCTAAGATCTGGTTGACAGAGAACTTGGGTTCCCTGGCGTTTTTAGTTCTGTTTCCTGCTGCTACATCCCTTTAAAGAAGCACAGATCCTTCATGGGTCAGCACACACCAGCAGCAGCAGCGGGAAGAGTGTAGCCTTCTCTCTTAATACAGCTGTGTTGTGCTTAAGTGCAGTGGGCAAGGTTAGCTGCAGCGTGAGAGCGCTCCCTGTCTGGCCTCGATCTGCGCTAACATAGGTCTGGAGGTCCTCCTTTGTGCTCATGGCTGTTTTTAGAGATGGAACAGGTTCCTGTCAAATAATGCTGGGCGTGGATTGCTTTCTAGGTACACTTTGGACAGTCTGTTCCTCCCAATGGATCATACGGATTCATTTGATCAATGTGGGTTGATTTGGGTTTGTTTGGCTGTTGTCTCAGCTTCAGTCCGTTCACTGACCATCTTTGTGCATATTACACTCAAAATGGCAATAGCCAGAAGATTGAGATGGTGCACCAGTACACATGAAAATCACCAGAAAATAAGGGTAGTGGAATTCAATCTTTGAAAGATATTACGCATAATACTCTCCAGCAGAACTCTATATTTTCCTTTGTTTTCTAAACTTTCTGTAGAATAATCTGTACTTATTGCTTTTAAAGACAAATAATTCTGAATGTATTAGTAT
This sequence comes from Gymnocypris eckloni scoliostomus, assembly GCA_027564155.1. Taxonomy (NCBI): domain Eukaryota; kingdom Metazoa; phylum Chordata; class Actinopteri; order Cypriniformes; family Cyprinidae; genus Gymnocypris; species Gymnocypris eckloni. Next base: position 34,666,994 of record CM050412.1, on the reverse strand, counting down.
TATTTTATTCTATACAGCCAGTCACAGATCAGCGCTGTGCCGCTTTTTGAAAGACTTTCTTTTTTCTTTGATAGTCTATTTTTATTTTCATTCTGTTTTTATATTATTTTATTACATTTTATACTTATTTTTGTTTGTTTGTTTGTTTGTTTTGACATGTATTTACTTGTTTAAGATAAACACACTTTTAAACAGCACATGAAAACAAACTAAACATATTGTGGTTGGTCAATTCTCTTTGACTAGCTGACAAGTAACCCAATCCAACAAAACACTAAAAACAGAAATGTGTTTTTGAAAAATGTACAGCTCTCTGTGATTTTAGTCTTTATATATATATATATATATTAAATAGTGTGAACTGTTATCCTTCATAGTATTTATTTATTAACTGATATACTTACAGTCTGACTCCAGAAATCTGTTTTTGAAAGATGTGTTTGGAAAATGTACAGCTTAGTGTTTTCACTATTGACTTAGATGAACCTTCTGTGCAAAGCACTCGCATTTAGTAGAATATAAGCTTATACGCAGAAGGTGCTCAGTGATATTAAAGGAGGGGCAGTGCTGTTATATCCACTGACAAATGAGTGATGCTACATTTTATCATTAGTTCACATCCATTTAATCTATGGCATAAAAATAAAATCCACATTAAAGTCTGGCAGAGAAGGACTCATTAGTGTAAAATGCAGTATGCGCTTCTATCTTCTATGTGGCTTTTTCATTAGAGCCGATTTTCTCTAGGTCATACAGCAATTCTTATTTCTTCTGAAAGGTGATCAAATGTCTCTGGCCATGAATCTGTTTCTGCGTCGTTTTTGATTGAAAACTCAGAAATTGTAGTTTAATGATTGGTTGGAATCTTTAACATATTCTTCTTCAAAAGTGATTAAATGAAACTTCAAGAAGTCAGGAAATGTGAGGCTGCCCAGGGGTTGTTTCAGAGCCATTGAGCTGATTTATATTGTTCCGAGTGTCTTATCAGCATAAAAATACGGCTTTGAGATTGCAATGGGGGTGTAAAGTCTTTGCCAGTGACATGTGGTGTTTAAGGCCGACAGCTGTTTTCGGGAAAGACGCCAGTGGTGCTGCTCTGTCACACTCAGAAGGGAAGACACGCTTCAGAATATATTGTTTCTCAATGAGCAGTTGCCTAAAAACACTATATTTCGCAACAGAACAAGACAGATTGAAGACTGAGCCCATATTTTTAGACTTGCGAGACGTTGGCCCCGATTGGCACCAAAACCGACCTGAATATCTCATCTGATCAAGGAGAGCTGGTTCCTTGGTGCCAACATGTTGGCTGCAGTTTTCTCAAACACTTGAGATGGAAAAATACGTTTTTGGGGAGGGACTTTTGCCGGTGACAGAATTCAGAAGTAAAAGGATTATGTTGTATCACAGGCACACACAAACAGATTTGACTCACTCTTTGAAATGGCAATTTATCATCGCATTGCATCGTGAAATCATGTGCATCATGCGTGTAGGTGTGTGTATTCAGTGTGTTCGGGATGTGTGTATTCAGAATCGACTAGTCAGTTGGTTATCTGAATGACTAGTCAGTCTTAATTTACCTAGTTTAGAGTAATTTACCAATGAGTCATATTTTTTTATAGATTATAAAAATGAGTCATATTTTCTTATAGATTATACAAAACCAGCTCTTGAGTTAAAAATAGTTAAATAGAGCCTAAAAAATTTATTAAATTGGTGTTGAGAGCAGTGGATTTGAAACTTTCTTCAATCAATATTGCAGTGGCGTTTTAAATCGTAGGAATTTTAAAAATAGTTTGATAATAATAAATAAAATATTAAATAATATAATAATTGTGGTCATCATCATCTATCAATAGTATTTTTATATATTAATAGTATTTATTTTTGACTATTGCGTGCAACTGTATACAAATATTAATATAAGATGAAATATTGTGTTTATATGCAGTACTTGATTCCAGTGATATTCCGTCCATATAAGCTGCAAACGCTCTGCATGCAGAAGTTCACTGGCTAATAATATAAACATGATTATAAGTTGACCCCTTGTCATTTGAGATGTATCTTAAAGCTTAATAAAGTTGTTGGAGAATGAGTACGTAAAATTATTTATTTGAAAAACAACGATAACCTTCTGTAAATCTACATCATTTACTGAAGTTTCTCTCGGATTCTCCAGCTCTCTCTCTCTCTCTCTCTCTCTCTCTGTATCTATCTATCTATCTATCTATCTAGTACATTTAAAAACATATGTGTTTTATATTACTGATGCTTGACCTCACGGATCAAGTTGGTTGGAGTTTCCGTAGCGTGTTTGTCTGATTCACAGTCGGAAAGCTCATCCAGCATTCCCAGTAATGGCGTTTTCCACATCCAAGTGACACTAGTACAGCAACTTTGTTCTGTTTGCTTGGAAATGACAGTGGTGTTATCCAGCGCAGTTCAGACTCCCCGTGAGTCCCGTCTCAGGGAATGTGTCGAGACAAGCTACTGGGCCGTTGACATGGAGGCAAACACGGGCTCTTTGCAGGACTTCTTGTCTCATTAAGACAGAGCGTCATACGCCCTGCTCCCAGAGCCACATGTGGAGAAATGAAGCTGCGTATCACGATCTGAGCATGCTTCTCCTCATGTTATAAATGAACGCGCATCCATGTTAATGAGCAGGGACTTGAGGAACGATTCCGTAACTCTGCGGGGATAAGCGTGTGATGGATGACGCAACCTAAGATATGGAAAATCGCATGAGGAAGTATCGATCCAGAGTAGCGTAATGCTCTTGTTGTGCTCACAAAATCCTGAAACCTTTACAGACAGACCTTCTGTGAGCTCTGAGGTTATTAATCAATGGTATATGCTTTGTTGAAGCCCTCTGTTTTATGTATTTTTTATAAAAATTCCACCAATCAGTCACACCAAAAAAGATATGTAGCTCTGCCCGCTTTACCAATCTTTGTCACTATCCTTAAACCAATAGGTTTTACCCATTTGATCACCAAGAAGTTTTTAATCATTTAAAATGTAATCAAATTTGGTATGATCACAATTTATTTTATATATTTTATTAAATACAGGTCAGAATAAGTAGTTGTTTAATTTTTAGATAAATATATCTGTTATGCTAAATTATGATTTCACCCATACTTTGACATTTTTACAAAAGTGATTTGAAATATTAAAATAGTAATTTTATTTAATATGTTTCTATTTTTTATAAAATCACGTTTGTAAATTTAATTTGATATGGACACCAAGATGGGATGTCTCACATTTAAAATAATACAAATATTATTATTATAAAAAATGATAATATGCTGGCACACTATGGCTGCCGTCGCATCATCCAGGTGGATGCTGCACACTGGGGGTGGATGAGGAGATACCCCCCTGACAATGTAGAGCGCTTCGAGTGCTTAGAAAAGCGTTATATAAATGTAATTCATTATTAATTGTTATTCATAATAAATAAATAAGGCAAATAAATTTGTCAAAAAAAGTTACAAATATATATTTCCTATCGCTAGAATCAACAATGCAAATGAATATTGTTGTCTTTTTCCATCATATTTAATTGAATGTAAAACGCTTTATGGGATTGTATTTCTTTCCTTCACTAAAGCAGTTAAGCACACAGTCTTTTTCCTTTGTCTTTTTGTCCGATTTTCATATATATTTTTGCTTTAAATAAAAGTTTGTAATGTTGTGAGTTCCCCTGTTTGGCTTGGTGGTCGATGGTTTTCATTTTAACAAAGTTTTTTTTTCAAACCTAAATCCCAATAGGAAAAAATTATGTGTATGTATGAGTGTGTGTGTATATGTACAAATAAAATATATATATATTTTCTATAGATACAATCAACAACTTTAAATGATTGTTATATATTTTTCTGTAATTTGCAATGCTTCATGGGATTGTATTCCTCACTTAAGGCACTAAATTCACAGTCTTATACCTTTGTCTTTTCATATACTTATTTTGGTTCTACTCAAATTTTGTAATGTTATGATTCACTTGGAGATTAATGGATTCATGTTATGATTCATGGGAGAAATACAGTACCGCTCAAAAAATGGGCACTCCATTGTGTCTAGATGAAAGTATGATATGTAAAACGAGCCCGTGTGCACATAAACACCTCCAGAAGTGTTCGGTGCTCTACAGTAAAGTACACCAAATCCCATGATGCATCATTGTAAAGAGCCTGTGGTCTTAAAGCAAAGCCACAGCAGTGGAGCTCACGAGAGCAGCGCTTCCTTGTCGTTCGAAACAAATGACCTATAATGGCTGTCACGCACTGGTCAAGGAGACAGAGAGGCAGGTGCTAATCAAAAGGTGGTTTATTCAATATAACTCAGGCAGGGCTTCCAACATAGGAGATATAACAAAGAAGGCTCTGGAAGCCGGATGTGCAGTCGCACAGTACGTAAACTTGCGTTTCCTCAGGCGGGGACCAGATCCAGGGCAGACAATGACCAGTGTAGAGAGCTGCATTCATGCAGCCTTGTGACCTCAAAACCAGCCGACGAGTGACAGAGGTGAGTGAGCTTATGAAGGGTAGAGGTGAGTGATTGCAGGTGTGCTCAATCAATGATTAGTGAGACCAGGTGTGGGCGTGCGCAGTGATTGGGAAGGGAGCAGGACAGGAAGATCCGTGACAATGGCACGGCTAGTTTTGGCTGTTCAATTAGGAAACTAATCAGTTTAGACAGATGATTAACACTGTGATACAAGGGTTACCCCAGGAGCGTCCTGCTTTGACACAGGCTCTGCTGCTGCTTCTGTCTTTTGAAAATACACTTGTGCATTTGTGTGCATTTATTAAAATATTGCTGTCATTGTGTTTCCTAATTACAAGCTTATCTGGAAGCCGTGCTGCAAGTTCCAGACATTTTAATGAGCGTGTTTATTTGTGTCCTTAATAGCTGTTTTTTACTGTGCGGTCTTAACTGATAATCTGGAATAATAAGGCTGGTTCAAGCGTTGCGTTTATCTGAAACAAATACTGGTGCCAGTGAAATTAGGATTCTTATTAGTTTTATATACTCATGTTATTTACAAATGCAATTATATACAGTGTCTTCTGAAACTATTTGGATGCTTAAGACGCATAGACATTGCATTAGATAATACATCAACTATGATAGCAAATATTAAATGGTTTATTAAAGATATAATAATAATAATGATGCTTTATTATTATTATATATTTATTTTGTACTATTATCTACTTATTTTAATTTTATATTATATGATTGTTTTTATTATATGATTATTATTATTTATTTAATTGTATTATATTATTTATAATATATTTATAATATAATTTTTTATTTATTCTGTTTTAATAAACAACATTTATATTGACGAACCACTTTATAAAACAAACCACTTCACTGCTTTTTAGTTTTATATAAGTTAAAAACATTAATTTATAGTAATTTAATCATAAATATGCCCTTAAATGCTAAAAGGTGTGAAAAAATTCTCATTTTATTTTTAGGCCCTACAAAGATATGTGTTGTTTTTATGTTATTTATGCATACTGTTATGATAGTTATACATAGTTCATAATTATACATAATTGTAATAAATAAATGTTAAGTATGTTTCCTTCATAGTTATTTCCTTCATTTTATTTTACTTCAAATAAAAGTATTTGGATACTTAAGAAAAGAAAAGAACCCAGCTCACTGCTTTTGAGTTTTGTGTGCAATAAAAAATACAATTAATATAACATAAAATAAACCGAATATAATAATATTGTCAAGAAGCCTATGAAAGCTGAATATTATCACAAAATTTAAAGAAGGGATGTCTCCTTTTAATACAGGCCTACTTGAGAGTCAGACTTAGTCGAGTATTAAAGCTGACCTATCATACAGTATCCAATAATCATTCAGCTGAAGCTTGTGTATAATACTCTTTTACCCCTAATATGTTTTTCTTAACCTGTTGGTGTCACACACAGAGCCAGGTGAATTTGTGCTTAACTGTGTGTGAAATTACGAAAGATCCTACCGCTTTAAGATGTCAACTTTAAAACGTGACAGCAAATTAAGACTGTTTCTGTCTGACTCTAGCTGAAAGCATCTTTTTCTGTCATATCATCCCACAGGCCAGATTGGATTCCTCCAATTGCTGTATTCCACCCGTGGGCTGTATTTTTGGATATTTGCATGTTAGTTGACTTCACTAGTAAATCTGTGTGACTGTACAGTGAAATACTGCTGCTGCATTTGGCCTCAATAACATTTATTTCTATTCATGGGATCCGGAAGCCTTTTCCAGCAAACTGGTGGTGTTTAGTATAATAAATGTGCTCTTTAAAATGTGAAGACGTATGTTGTGGCTCCATCGTTATTCAGATTTCCCTCCAAAAAGATTGAATTAATTGTATGTTTGATTGCGGACGCTTCTTTCCGGAGTATCATGATGGGGAAACATTCATATTTATCACATTTAAATTTTGCACGTTTCAGTAGAAAAATTGTACACCTGTTTGTGAATGCCAAGCGGGTTGTTTAAAAGCACAATGTTTGGGACTAGTCGTCTGACTGCTGAATGCAGGAAGCAATTTTGAAATCTGTCAATGGAAGGAAAATATCTGGTTTGTGATTATCTAGTGGTGGTGTTACTCCTTTGGAATTAGGTTAGCATGTGATGGTTTACGGGGGTCCGTGCTCACATTATTAATTTAGCCAAAAATATCAATTATGCATTCAACGTCCATTTGCTAAACCTTAAAAATGACTGTATACGCAATAAAAGTCATGCATCTTTATTGCATGTGAATGGGGCGTTTGGATGGAGGACGGAGGGGATGCTATTTACATACTTCCCTAATCAACATTGATAGAAGGTGGAATGAAGATGAGATGGTTCATGGCAATCGCTGTGCTGCCTGCTGGTGGAGGCTGTGCTCAGATATCCATTTCAGAATGTATTACCAAAGAAGGATGAAATGAAGAAGTATTTAATGAGGTTTAATAGAAAGTCGAACAGCCTCAAATATTTCAGCTAGCGAGTGTTTTTTAGTGTGTAATGAAGATGGTGTGTCAGTTAATTTGGACGTGAGGTTATACAATATAATTTGTGTTTACATAGTTTTTAAATTAGCAAATAAAATAAACGTTCAAGTTTGGACACATTCTAAATAATGATAATCTTACTCATTAATAATGTCATCAAAAATGCATTAAATGTTAATTTTTGTAAATAAATTAAGTCTAATTTATATTAAATATATAAAATGTGTAGGATATTTTTTTTATTAACTTTTGTTCAGCAAGGACACATTAAACTGATAAAGTCACAGTAAAGACATACATTGTTGCACATTATTTCTATTTCAATGAAATGTTGATCATTTGAACTTTTTATTTAATTAATAGAAATCCACAAAAATATAAAGCAGTACAAATATTTTCAACATTGATAATGATAAGAAGTATTTCTTGATCAGCAAATCGTCATATTAGAATGATTTCTGAAAGATCGTGTGCCACTGAAGACTGGAGTAATGATTTCATCACAGGAATAAATTACATTTGACTATATATTCACATAGAAAACAGTTATTTTCAATTGTAATAATATTTCACAATTTACATTTTCATCAAATAAATGTAGCCTTGGTGAGCATAAAAGACTTCTTGTCAAATATTTGACTGGTAATGTATAACATATAAAGCAATCCCTCCTGAAAAGACCACTAGGTTAAAACTAGTTAGTGCTGGTTTAGTACTAGACTAGTACAAAAGTCAGTTGGGCGAGTAAATGATGACAGAGATGTGAGAAGCCTGCTGGGAAGCTTACCCAAATAACGTACAGATATTTTGCTGTATTTATTTTAGTAGTTACCGTTGTTGTGTGTATAGCTTGGACCATTGTTTCTGGACTGAATCATCTCTTTTGATGAATCTAGTCCATTTGCTATCTCAAAGAGGAGTACATAAAGTGGATTATGGGAGGATTTTGTGCAGACTCATCCCTGTTCTATGTTGTAGTTAGTAGAATAAAGAACAAAGACGAGCCCACGCCAAATCCTCCCATAATCCGGCTGCTTGTTATCGTCATTTCTGAAAGCAGGTGTAAATGCGAGCATGTGTGCCGCCGCGGAGGAGCGTGGAGTCAGCGCTAGATAATTATTTTGCCATCATCTATAGAGATGTATTTGGAGCTGGAGCGAGTCTCTTCTTATTATGGTTCTTAAGAAGGGAGCAGCCCTCTGTTGAGCCATACATTACATCCCCTGCAGTTAATATTCAGTCGGCAGGAGAGCTCATTAAGATTGATCATTCGCAGACCGCCTCCTTCGTACCCAAACTCTGCTCTGCCTTCATTAATCACTCGCCTTTCAAGATAACACACCGCGTCGCCTGACAGGTTCGCTCCGAGACACCGAGCCGCGGCCGCTCTCTTTCGTTGTTGTAAACTCGCCGTGTGTCCACAAACTGTCACCAACTCCTCTCAGATTTGCTTTCTTTCTCACTTCGCAGTTTGTCTTGATGTCTTATAAACCACTTTATAGTCTGCTGTGTGCTCTTGTAAATCATTGTAACGTTATGTATTTATAATAGTTACTTATTGTTGCAGCTTTAAAGACCAATGTATAAATAAAACACATAATGAACACCCAATATAATTTAATGTTAGAATGTATTTTACTTTTTGGAGATAGATATTTCATTTTGGTGTTTACATTTGTAAAATTCAAACCTGAAGTATTAACTGTTTGTGAACAATGAGAGTTTCTGAAAAACTGGACTTACAATTTTGTATTGTTTAGAATGGTTGGAGAAAAACCCTAGACTTATATAGGAGACTTGAGCCATAATTAGAGACCAAAATGTCACAGAGTTTTGGGATTGGGAAATATTTACATGGCACAGCATGCAAAAAAACGATAACTTACCTGAATAAAGCGCACTGATTCGCTAAAAAGGACTTATCGGCTTCTGTTCAAAAACAACAAGGGCGCTTGTCGGCTTCTGCAGTAAAACGTGAACTTGAAATTGGACAATACCGGCTTTATTGACAAAACATGTTTTGGGTTTAGAGTGGAGAATAATGTTTATTATTTTTAAGATAAATAAAAAAAATATCTGAAGAATAATGTGACACTGAAAAATTGAATAATGGTTGCAAAAAATTCAGCTTTGCATCACATGAAGAAATAAAATGTTACTTTTCAAAAAAAATCTAAAAATAGAATAGTTGTTTTAAACTGTAATAATATTTTTCAGAATTACTGTTTTTATTATATTATTGACCAATTAAATGCAGCCTTGGTAAAAATAATTACAAATCTTAATGTAAAAAAAATAATAATTAATGGAATGTAAAATATATTAAGTGTAATGTACATATGCTCATTTTATATTTTGATGTATTTTTCTTAGAATTTTCAGATTTTTTTGTAAAGATGTGTAGGCATATATACATATTTCATTGCTCTTTGTGCATCTGAAGACTGGCATGCACGTCATTTATTTAAAGCGCTGTTTTGCAGGGTGCTTTGCCGACGAGAAGTCTGACAGGGGACTTTTCAGGGAAGATTTGATTAGCCTCTGGGAAAAACGAGACATTTGGGCGCAAAACTGCCTTTCCCAGACCAACCTCTGCTCCCGGTTGCATCAGACGGCTTTTTTAAAAAGTTCACACTTGAGTACCGCTGACATATGTCCAGCCCTCACGCTCTCATTATCAGAAGGGTAAGAATCGAGGTCAGAGAAAATTGATGCCAAACTAGTTCCTTTCATTCTCACCCGGAGACAAAGTGACATTCAGACTACGGCTCGCAATCAGAGGTGCCTCGTTTGCATATGCACCGGAGGGACGTTTTTTGTAACCAATCAAATCAGGCCTCCTTCCTGTGGGAGCGCTCGCATCAGGGTGCCGGATGAACCCGCCCCCTTCTCAGCAGGAAGTCTTGGAGGAAGTACAGTGTGGAGATGGAGGATGGGCTGCTCCGTTCATTATACAGCCGCAGTTATTCAGGACAGCCTTGTTCTCTGAAACACAATCATTTCAGGGGATTCTGGCTCTGTTTCCCAGCATACATAGACTGTTGTGTCCTAATCGATTTTATTGGAGGTGTAAGGTGAGCAGGAAGTGTTTTGTCAGGGAGTTGTACTGCTAGAGAACTAATTGGCAGAGGTGAGATGTGTGTGTATGGATAAGGGCTCAGTCACTGGTGTTGTGCACAACCTTTTGAGCTCTGTAAGTTTAAAACTATTGAAAATGCTTGTGCTGTAATTTTAGAGAATATTGCTATAAAAAGGAGTACAGTAGCTTACTTTAGACTTTGATTTCTTATTTACACAGACAAGAAAAGGAATAGGAAAGAGTTAGAGTTAGCTGACATAAGGGTGTCTGCCTGAGGTGATTTATTCATTATTGTAATATTGTTTATAGTTGAAATTAACACACTGATTCCTATGAAATCCTGCTTCCATCATAGAATAAAAAAGTTAAATAAATAAATAATAATTGCAACATTTTATCTCAAAATTCGGAGAATTTTTCCCTCACAATTGTGATTTGATTGCTTAAAATTCTGACTTTGTTGCTCTGAGAATAATAGTCAGAATTGTGAGATATAAACTGAATTTGAATGATTTTCACAATTCTGAGTTAGCATCAGATTTTTAGCATTTTGAGTTTATATCTTGCAATTCTATCTTTTTTTACATTTCATATTATTTTTCCACCATTTAATAAAAGCGTTTTAAAAACTTTTTTTTCTCAAAATTATGACTTATTTTTCATTACTCTGACTTTTCTTCTGAGATCTATGAGTCTATATCTCACATTTTGGACATTTATATGTTGCAAGTCTGATTTTCTATCTTAGCGTAAACAAGAATGAAATCATAATTGTGAGAATATACATTCATATTCCTGCAATCTTAATGAGATCCTGTCAAACACGATGGAGTAACACAAACCCTAATAGTCAGAATGAATCGTATTCAAACACTTATACTTATTTTGTTGTTTTCCTGCTGAAAGTTGTAACTTGCTGGAGATGGAAATAATGTTAGTTAGTTTCTTTATGAGTGTTAGGTGAACATATTGTACTGTAATATTGAATCTTGATAATGTCATTATTGTCATGTCCTCGGGTGCTGCACTAAATTCTAACATAAAAAACTTGTTCATTAAAGCAATGTTCCAGTTGCTTCATTTTGTTTTGTCTCTGTAATGAAAATTTTAAAATGAAATGTTTTCTTGCAAATATTGCTTTAATTGCTGATTAATTGTTCAGCTGACATAAACAAGAGCCCAGTTGCAGTCCCCTTTAAGAAATGTCATAACTGTGAGATTGTCACTACGGTGTCTATTTAAACTTAAACGTTTGTCGCAATCAGCTGCAGTTCCTTAAAGGGACATTTCACCCCAAAATGAAAATAATGTCTTTACCCACCCTCAATTCATTTTGTTTGAAATGTATAATAAAATACTGCTTTACTAATTTTATCTGCTCAAGCCACAGCAAAATCAATTAAAATGATCTTCTGTGTTCACTTAACAGTGATGACAATGTGTAAGAAACTAACTGATGTAATTTCCATCTTTCATCTATAACCCAGTGCGTTCAGACACGTATGATGGGCTCATGAAACCACATATCTCCTGCATACCAGGAATGGTCTGGGTATATAATGGAGTGTAATATATTATCGATGAATCTGTCTGTAACAGGAGCAGATGCTGGCACACAGAGCGTCAATGACGCGTGCATTTCTCCACTAATGAGAAACTGCGTAATTAAGGATCGAGAAACAAAGGCAAGCAAACGGCAGAGTAATGCAAGTATGAACAACACATGCTCACTTATTGACAACGACCTTACACATGCATGAAGACTTCAATCTGTCCTTCCATAGTTTAGAAAAGCTTTGCATGATGGATGCTGTTCAATAGCAGTGGAAATATTTCATGATCGTTCATGTTGTGTTTGTAAAGTGAATAGCATGGACTCCAGACGTACTTAAATACATATTGGAAAAAATAAATGCTTTATTGCTTAAATATACATATATCCGCAACATACAATGTTTTGTATTGTTATTAGGCTCAAACATTGAAGAGCTTTTACACCCGCATGGTAGAAATAAATTGATCCCCTTGTGCTTTTCAAAGATAATCCATAATTGCCATCACCGGCGGTTCATTAGCAGTGTGGCTACAGCGAACACGTTCAGATAATAACTATTTTTGTTGTGGCTTCTCCGGTAACTGTGCAAAACAAATTCCCTGGTGTTAAATCACAGTTTCAGCGGCTATAGAGATTGTGCCTGGAAATGACTCTCCACGTAAAGACCCGAGCCGCTAAAGCACGGCGTTTCTCAGGAACGTGGACAGAAAGCGCTTTCCCGGTATTATCATTGCTCAATTTGAATGCATCTGTTGAAATAAGGCAAAGCATAGGTGTGAAATATGCTTGCTTTGACATATTTTATGATGCAGAAGCTGGAGTCAGCACTATGTTTGTAGAAGTGAGCTCTATGATGTGTAACGGTACATGAAATGAAAGGCACCCATGTGCAGATTCCAAATCCTCGTTGGCTAAAGCATAATAAAATAACTCATGTAGCAAATGGACATGATGGTGTGACGGGTTTAGATGAATTCTGGAGATTTAAGGCACAGATGTTTTGTATTTGCTTTGTTAAAGTCAAGTGTGAGTCTTGTCAGTACTCTTGTGCTGTGCTGAAAATCGGTTGCCTAATTTGGTGTTCGCACTCATTTAGAAAATTGCTTGTAAATCGCTCATTATGCTATATTATTGCAGAATTGTGGATTCATTATTTTTGTCAACTTCTTTTCTTTTAATTACGATACGTTTTGTATTTCTTTTTGGAACTGATGGATCGTAGTCCTCATTGATCTGAGCCAAACACCTCCGTTTTTGAGTGAAAAGTCTTATTTTTTGATAATTTCGCCAATGTTCACTCTAAAACTTTTTGAGGTCCCAAATCAGCTCAAATCAGTGAGGCTTTCGGTCTATACGCTCTAAAAGGAACACGAAACCTGTGCTAAGTGAAAGAAAACCAGTTGATAAGATTGAATCCAGTATTTGGTAATAATATAGCGTAATGAGAAATGTATAAGCATTTTTTTTAAGGCTGATCATGTTTTATAGGGAAGCCACGAGGAATTTTGAGGAAAATCCCCAAAAAGTAAAAAAATATCTAAGCATAATTTTTTAGGAAGTTGTATACTTTGTGTGAGCAAGGGCAGTAAGTTTGGTGAATTTGGTAAATTAGTCAAATGTGGTAATATTTACCAGCATTTTCAGAGAAAAGAAAACCCTGCCTGGGGTCAAAATGACCCACACTTTTCTATCTCTGTTAGCAGATATGATTATTTAAAAGACATGATGTTAAAATGTTGTTCTCAGATATCACCTCAAAATAATCTGTTCACAGCTAATATTGCAAATACTTTCTTATCTCATTCTTTTTGGTGTATGCGCTCTCACACTATATCTGAGTGACTCATGCAATACAGTGCTGTGGATATAGAATATATTCAGTATATTTGTAATATTATGTGGGAGCCCAAGGGTTTTGAAAAGGTCATAGTTTATATGGATGTCTTCGATTTTCCTCCATCTGAACAAAATGAAAGCACGCTGTAGCTGTAAATGGTCAAAAGAGTATGTTGAGCATGCCCCATTAGAATGCTAATCTAATATCTCATTCAAAAATTGAAAATTATGAGAATTATTTATTTATTTCAGGAGCTCTATTGTGGCAAAGCAATAAGACACAATTGTAAGAGCAAGATTAGAAGTAATTAGAAGCGCCATGGTTTCAGTGATAACTAGTTGCAGGTTTTGTTTTGGGCAGACCCAGGGGTCAGCAGTAAATGATTTCACCGCACAATACCAACACAGATTTATTCTCTGAGATTTAAGGGAGTTGAAATGAAGCAGTGGCGTGAGATCTTGATATCTGTGCCACCTGCTGAAACTGCTGATTGAAAGTTCAAGCATTTTTATATATAATTGACAATAATTGCATGTATGCACATCTTTTCTAGTTATAAAAAAATGCTTAAATATATCTCCATGCCTATATGTATTTACTTGAAAATGCATTTATTTATTTTTTCATTTTATTTATTTTAACAGTTAAAAAGCTTTACTGTACGGTGACTTGTTTCTTTTATGGGGTTACATAAATAAATAAATGTATCTCTTTATATCACAATTCTGAGAAAAAGTGAGAATTGCGAGTTATAAAATCCAAATTGTAAAAACAAATATGCAATTCTGACCAAAAAAAAAAGATTGCAAGAAATAAACTTAGAATTCTGACATCTCACAGTACAGTTTTTTCATTTCCTCCACGTAATTTCTACTTTTTATTTCACTACTTTGACTTTTATCTCACAATTTGGACTTTGAAACTAGTTTGTCTTTGACTCAAATATAGCTGTATTTTGGTGGTTAATTCACATTTTAACTGTCATTTAAATCTATTTAAATGTATATTTGAAACATTTAGTTCTATTATAAAATCATCGTACAATATCCCAGCATCAGGATTGACATATTAACTGAGATAAATGCTTTCAATTAAAAAACTTGCATAATTTATTTATTAAATGTAGAATCAATTCTTGGGTGAAAATAGGATTTTATGTTTTTTATGCATCTACTTGTCTCCATAAACCTGTTCTGGAAACATTTGAAAGTGACTAAATTGAAAGGAGGAGCTGATGTTTTGGCAAGCATGGTATTTTTATTGTTTTCATTTATTTATATATTTATTTTTTAAACTTCCTTTCTGGCATAATGTGACAATTACACCAGAAACCCAAGTGGGTTCCTTCCCAAGCATAATGTGTTGGTGGATTATATTGTTTTTTTTAATTACAGGGGAAGGAAAAGGGGTCGAGAGAAAATTAACATACTCCTGCTGCTTTGTTCTGAACTGAGATGCAAACATATTCAACACTGAACCTAAAGACCAGCCCATCAAATATAATTGAACACTTTTAATGGATCTGGGTCTGTGTGTGTGTATTTGTACATCGGTAAGTTGTGGCCATGTGCTGAAAATAATTGCTTATTCCATGAGCTAATTGCTGCGATTAATTCAGTTAATGAGTTCCTGAATTAGTCAGATAAATGCATTTGCGTGTGTGTGTGTGTGTGTGTGTGTGTGTGTCCATGCTTTGCTTGTCAATTATGAATTTTCGTCACGATTAGCCTCTCCTTCAACCTAGATGAATCTGTATTGGAACATAACATTGCCTTGTAAACGAGTTTATTTTTAATTTACAGGGTACTCAACCAAAAAAGGGCCAAGAGCACTAATGAGAAATATGTGCACACTTTAAGATGTTTTATTTGGAGTTCTTGTGTCACACATTTTCACATTAGTGAGCCAATCCCTTCATTCTCCATTCACTTACATTATTTAGCTGTTTTTGACACATTATGAAGTGCGTGTTTTCTGCTTGTTTAAAAGTCTGTGTTTCTTACAGTGGGGTTTTTATAGGAGACTTTTTTCATATTTTTGAATACTGAAATATGAAACGTTTTCAAACAATGCTTCATCTATGTTTAAACATTATCACCTGTCCTGGAGTAAAGATCTGATCATGGCCTTGATCAACATTCTAGTGAATGTTTCTAGAGTCTGACGTTGGAATCAGTAGTGAAATACATTTCACTACTGATTATATTCTGTATAATTGAGTATGTGATGAATATAACCTTGAACCCTTGAGAGGATGATTTTTATGAGTGACGGTAATGACATTTCTCACTTTTTGGATAATGGATAAAACATGGGCTTGCGTTTGTTGCTCGTGTTAGCAAGTGTCAAAGAATGTGGAATTAACCATTAAAAAAAGTTTTCTTAAAAATGTGTGATTATTATTGGGAGGGGGTCAACATGTCTTTGTATTAAATTATAAAATAATATCTGTCTATATCATTTTATTAATTTTTTTTAATTTTTATTTTGCTAAATAGACTAGAATGGAATAAATTGAATGTAATGGCTCTGACTGTAACACTTATAAATACATACATATGTTTTAATATATAAAATAATAAATAATAATATTAATGTAGAGTAAAGTAATATTCATTTTGTTTTTATTCATTTATTTAATATTCCCTTCATTCATTTGTTAATCATCTTTAAATATATATTTGTGTACAGTCTGAGTGGATATGCCAAAAATAAAGACATTTTGGAAAAGTATATTTTTTTTATTTGATATTATGAATATTTAAAAAAATAAACTTTTGTCTTAAAAATGTCTAGCTCTTAAAATGCCAATCCATTAAATCTTATTTATTTATTTGTTTATTTATTTCTGAGGACAGAGCAAGGCTAATTAGAGAATCACACAGGAGTACAATATTAATTTATCACAAAAGGTAATCAGTGTCACCAACATGAAGTGAGAATGAAGGCATGAGTATTTTCTTCTGAGCTGATACGCTCACAGTGAGGAACACATGGCCATGCTCTTTCTGCAGTCATCACTAACTGTGTTTTGTCACAATCTATAAAGTTTAATTCAGCAGGAAAGCAGATCAGCTGTGACAGATGGAATAACCCCATTTAAACGAGATGAATTCAAACGAGATTGCAGAAGCGCTTTAAATTACCCACTCTTGCATTTGGGGTTTCAGTAACTTTCCAATGCCAGAGATTCTTCTTGTGTTAATATCGGTTGATTAGATAATACTTGACTTAAGCATATTGAGTGCTTCTTTTTATCTGTAAAGACGAAACATACTAAAATGTGGTTAGAGATGAGCCTAGAGTCCTGGTTCATTTATTTTATATACTGGGTTTTACCAGAGTATATTTATTTAGTATGTCCATGGCTGTATTTATGGAGGTTGTAGCTTTAGAAGCAGTTTGTCATTATTTTGAGCAGTCAGGGAATATATTTCACATTACAGCTCTGCGAGTCAGATAGTATATCAGATCGAGATCTTTGAACTCGCACTGACAACCCTGCTGCTGCCACAGTAACCTTGATGGATTTTACTGGTGGCCTTTGCCACCTCTGTTCTGTTAGCCCGCTGGAGATTTGTTTCTGTAAGGCCATCTGTGTGTGTGTGTGTGTGTGTGTGTGTGTGTGTGTGTGTGTGTGTGTGTGTGTGTGTGTGTGTGTGTGTGTGTGTGTGTGTGTGTGTGTGTGTGTGTGTGTGTCTGAAGGCATGACTGATGCTGATACGCAGAAAGTGAGGAAAGCTAATAGGGATTTTTAAATTGATCTGTAACCTGATTGTGTTTATTTTATTTTTGTGCTTCTCTAATAACATTTTACATTGAATAAGTTATTGAACATTAATTTGTTTTTAAGTTTTTATTATTTGTATTTTATTTTGTTATATTGTATTACATTACATTACATTTTTTTTTTTATTTTATATTTTTAGTTTTTTTATGATTTATTTTGTATTTTTGTAATACATTTTATATTGTTAAATCAATTTTCACCATGTTAATGTAGAGCATTAACTTGTTTTATTTTATTATTATAAAGCTTTATGCAATTACTGATAATTTAGTTGGTATACAATAAAACATGAATGTAACAAAGCAAATATGTTAGAATATTTACACTTTACATTACATACGATTTTACTGATGTTATGTTCAAATATAATGACAGACATTTTACTAATGTTATATTCAAAAGCAAATAAAATATATGTTACTGATGTTATATGCTAAAGTAAATCACAGATATTTTGCTGATGTTAGATGTTATATAAAGTAAATCACAGATTATATATGTAAATCAAATTGTTTTGTTGTATGTGTGTGTGTGTGTGTATTTTGTGTGATGTTATATGATAAAGTAAATCACAGATATTTTGCTGATGTAAAAAGTAAATCACAGATTTTTGATGTTATAAAGCAAATACACATATTCCTCCTGTATAAATACTAAGGATCATATACTCAGTACATAGTGTACTAAAGTAAATCACTTAGTTATGCTGGTACACATTTATAGTATATGAAAGTATCTACATTATCCAGTATCTGCACATATATCTGATGTAGTCTATACAGAAAGTAATAATGTGAAATGCACATAGCTGATGTTAAATATGATAAAGTAGCAGATTGGTTGAGCAGCAGATTTTTGTGCAATAACAGATTATTTTACATGATGTTATATGATAAATGTAAATCATTGTTTTTTGTTTGTTATATGATTTATATTTTGTTATATGATAAAAACATCACATTTTTATTTTATATAGTAAATGATATTTTGGTGATGTTATATGCTAAAGTAAATCACATATATTTTCTGATGTTATATGTTAATGATAAAGCATCAACTATGTTTGCTGATGTTATATTTTATTGATATTTTGCTGATGTTATGCTAAAGTAAATCACATATTATGTTGCTGATATATGATGTAAATCACAGATATTTTTTGATGTTATATGCTAAAGTAAATCACAGATATTTTGCTGATGTTATATGCTAAAGTAAATCACAGATATTTTTGTGATGTTATATGATAAAGTAAATCACATATATTTTACTGATGTTATATGATAAAGTAAATCACAGATATTTTACTGATGTTATATGATAAAGTAAATCACATATATTTTGCTGATGTTATATGCTAAAGTAAATCACATATATTTTGCTGATTTTATATGCTAAAGTAAATCACAGATATTTTGCTGATGTTATATGATAAAGTAAATCACATATATTTTGCTGATGTTATATGATAAAGTAAATCACAGATATTTTACTGATGTTATATGATAAAGTAAATCACAGATATTTTGCTGATGTTATATGCTAAAGTAAATCACAGATATTTTGCTGATGTTATATGCTAAAGTAAATCACAGATATTTTGCTGATGTTATATGATAAAGTAAATCACAGATATTTTGCTGATGTTATATGATAAAGTAAATCACAGATATTTTGCTGATGTTATATGCTAAAGTAAATCACAGATATTTTGCTGATGTTATATGCTAAAGTAAATCACATATATTTTGCTGATGTTATATGCTAAAGTAAATCACAGATATTTTGCTGATGTTATATGATAAAGTAAATCACAGATATTTTGCTGATGTTATATGATAAAGTAAATCACAGATATTTTGCTGATGTTATATGCTAAAGTAAATCACAGATATTTTGCTGATTTTATATGCTAAAGTAAATCACAGATATTTTGCTGATTTTATATGCTAAAGTAAATCACAGATATTTTGCTGATGTTATATGCTAAAGTAAATCACAGATATTTTGCTGATGTTATATGCTAAAGTAAATCACAGATATTTTGCTGATGTTATATGATAAAGTAAATCACAGATATTTTGCTGATGTTATATGCTAAAGTAAATCACATATATTTTCTCCAGGCTTGGTTTCAGTTGGATTGTTTTGCACTGCTTCATAAATCGTCCTCCCCTCCCATGTATTTGCAAATGGACTGTTCCTCAAGTGTTGTTGTTTTTGTATTATTGGTAATGGTGACACACTTTACTGGCTTCTGATTGGATGTCTTTTTTTATTCACTCCCTCAGTATCCGCCATAGAACTGGCTCTGACATGCCCTATTAAACCGTGGAAAGAGGAATACATGTTTACCTATTGCTTTCACATCATTTTTATCCTCCTTACACACCCCCGCGGGGACGTTTGGATCGGTCCAGCATACAGATGTAACGAGTCAATCCACATGTTTAGCAGCTGCCATTTTGGAAAACATGAGCTGCTCTGTGAACCTTAGGATAGCTCAATAATGCAGCTGAAAAACTCAAAAGGTTGTTGTAGGGCCATTTCATGTCCATCTTTCCAACGCACTTAAATGGCCATTATATAATTGACCCCTTTCATCTGGTCCATTCATCGTCCTGCACAGCTGAACTGAATTGAAGCGCTGGAGAGTCTTTGTGTCAGTGAAAGCTGTGTACAGTAAGCTCTCTCTCCCGTCTCGGCCTTGCAATTAGTCCGCTCTCACTCTGGACTCTTGAAGCCTGAAAAGAAAGACTTGGAGGATCTCTTCTTTTCATACAAACGATTCTGTGCTTTCTGCACGTCTAATAAATTAATCACAGACAAAATCATTGATATCCATTTTGATTTGGAGACGTATTGAATTCTAGATCTTGGCTGTTGTTTTTTCAGTGCTCAAAGCGGTGACCTTACCATTTCCAAACCGAATTATTTGCTGCACTTATTATATCAGATCATGGTAATTAAAATCTGTTCAAAGATTCATTTAGCACATAAAATGACACCTAAATGAATTTAATTATGAAATGAATGCAAATAATTTTCTAATTAACAAAAATAAATAATAATTTAGTTTTATTCATATTGTGGCTGTTTTAAATAAATAAAACGCAAACTTAAAATGTGCACACTTTATAATAATCTGCACTACTGGAGAGATTAATAAATAAACATTTAGAAATTAAATGTGGATTCAGATTTTGATTTTTTTATGAAGAGGCATACATTTATTAATAGATTATGCTAATTTGGTGCTTACGAAAACGTATTATCAACGTTTTTGCTGAATACTATTTTTGTGGAACCCCAATACACTTTTTTTATGAATATGTATTTTATGAATACATTTTTTCAGCACTGATGCACATTGATCAAAAGTAACATTATAATATTACAAAATATTTTAATTAAATTTAAATGCTGTTCGTCTGCCGTTCTTTTTGTTCATCAATATTTTTCACAAAAAATGCAAGCTGTAAATACTATTTTCAACATTGTTAATAACTTACTGCCAGCGATAATTGATAATTCAGAAAAATCTGCATATTAGAATAAATAAATACACAATAAGAATTATAATAATAATAAGAAGAATTGAATAATATTTTTTTATATTATTATAATTATTATGAATTTGTTTATTGTATTATTGAGGAAACGGTGATACACAGTTTTTTATAAATACTTGTTTTAAGGATACTTTTATTCACTAATAATTTATTATTATTATTTGTATTATTTTATTATTATTATTTTTATTATCGTCTGTTTTAGTTTGATCATTTCTTTCGAAGCAATTGTGGCGTATTTATCTAAGCAGCGAACAGACAGACATCCAGTGAATGAATGGCTCAGAGTCTGTGTTTTTCCTCACAGTGCATTATTGGATTATTGAACTTTCTCTGTTTATTTGTGGTTAATGGACTGAAACCTGCTGATTGGCTGTTTAAGTCCGCTGAGAGGCCAATCAGGTGAGAGGTGAGAGCGGCACAGCTAATGACCTGCGAGTGAGGCATGCCTGACCATGAACTCTATACATTTATGAGACGAGTTAATGTTGTCTCTCAGGATTGTTTTTCATGCTACATTAGTTTCCTCCTCCCTCCACATGACCGCCGCATGCTACAGTAGACACACACCTACAGAAACATCCACATGTGAGCTGGGTGGAGATTTTCGCTTTAGTTCAGCACCAACAAAGAAAGTAGGTTACTGTTGCACCATTTTCTGCAAGACAGCCAATTATTTTCCCATTACATGCACAACACACTCTGTAATTTCCAGCGTGTGTTCAAACCATCAAATCACTCGTAATCATCTCCACTACCTCCGTGTCCCTCTCAGGATGGGCAGAGGAGCTCAGAATTCACCTGCCATGTGATGTTTGGTGGCCCTTGCTAATGATCGCTGTTTCTCTGTGAACCTTGACCCTGGGCCACACTGCATAATTAGCTTTTCCATCAGTTTTTCTGCCACGTCCAGCAACCTTGCGGGTGAACCATTGTTTACTGACAGCTATAGTTGGTCCTGTCTAGCTCTTTCACTGGCGTTCTTTGGTGAATTGAGTGTCATGTGCAGAGCAGGAGATCGGAGGTGAAAGCCATGCCGTTCAACAATGATTCACAAACCGTTTCTGCACCGCATTAAAATCTTCTCAATAAAATCTGTGTAATATGGAGCACATGCACATTATTCAAAGATTTTTTTATTCTAAACCGAGAACTGCTGTCAGCTTTGGCATTGTTAATTAGCAGAGGAAGGGTTTAACACTGGTTTTTGCTGTTTACAACATTTCATAATACATCTGTTTCTTTCTTAATAAAAATCTATTTTGTGTTTATTTGAATGCACACAAAATCCAACTATTAATTACATTTTGTAAAAAATAAATATAGTGCATAATATAGTATACATTTCTATACATATTCATCAATGAATTCTGATCTGTTAATGTGTGATGTGACTCTTTAAGTCAACATGTACATTTTTACATTTTCATGTTTGCAGGTTTGCATTATGTTTTAGCATTGTTAAATCGTCAGATAAAAACAGACACATTTGCTAAATATTCAGAATGGCTTTATATTATGGAACGTTTTGCATGTCATATATAATTCACGTTGTAAAATACTATGGGTTTTAATAGCTTTTTAGTGATGTAAATTCCATTTAGCAGTTTTTGCTTTGTTCATCAAATGATTTTGAACCTTAAACAAACTGTGTTATAAAAATGTAATAATGATTATATCTTACAAAAAATCTCCTTTTAGTTTGTTTAAAAACACAACAGTTTTTTTTCCAGAATTTAAAATTAAATTAAAGTAAATATTGTATTGTAAGCTGTAATATATATATATGTATACATATGTATGTATGTGTGTGTGTATATATATATATATATATATAATATTGCATTTATGCATTTAATTAATATAGCTCAAATTGTCAGATAAATACCGAGAAATTTGCAAATTGTTTAGAATGGCTTTATATTATGAAATGTTTTGCATGTCAACTATAATTCAGACTGTAATATACTGTGGGCTTTTAGTGGCTTTTTAGCAATTAAAGTTCCATTTAAAAGGTTTTTTAATTATTTTTTTCTTTATTTCTTTATTGATTCATTTTGAACCGTAAACAACCAGGTCTCAGTGTTGGAGCATCAGTAAATCAGCTGCTTTCTTTGTAATATCAAGGTGTAATTTTCGATGGCCCTGAGATTCATTGTGTTTGGTTTTGTATTGCTGAAGTGACCGCTGTGGCTCAAGGCTCATTATTGTTCTGTGTGTGTGTGTGGAGGGGTTGTGTGCGCTCTGCTCTAATGTAGTTGTTCATTTCAGTGATGTGTTTACAATGCTGTTTCATTTGCTTTAGCGCTGCAGATCAAATTGATTTCTGAAATAGCGCATTGTTTCTAATAATTTGATTTGTTCTCCCTGCTGTCGGATCGTCTCAGTTGTCCCGTGATTTTATGAGTAATTCAGATAAGTAGTTAAACGAATATGAATTATATTGCATCCATATACTGTAGAACATGGCTTTGTTTAGTAAAAATGCTTTAAATTGTTTAAATTGATGCTTTGTGTCTTTATGGTCTACATCAGAAATGATTTGAGGTCATTTTCTATATTTACAGAACGTCTCCACCAGCCATTTGTTCCCAAACGATGACTACATGTTGCATTTTGACTAAAATCTTGCTTTGCCAGATCAAATAAATGCTTGTATAGGCTGTAAAATCAACCATGAGACAGATTCACTCAATACGAGCTGTTATTCATAAAAATATCACAGATTTGCCCCATTAGGCTGAGGAAATAAACAGTCGACAGTGCTGAGGAAGTGGCGTGAATTAACCGATGGTGAATCAGTTGAGAATATTTATCCAGACAAGGAGTTGTGTCATGTGTTGTCAATACAGTGTGTCAAAACGGGGAATATTTTTGGATTGTAATTAACAGCTGAAATATGTCGTACAGTAGCTGTCACAGAAAGCCGCTGGTTTTGATAAGATGGCTGGCGTTGGTTGTGCTGCTGTGTTTGGCTGTCTGAAGCCGTTGACCTTACGCTGGCTCTCTGTTGGAGTTGTTTTCGAGGTCCGCTTGCCAGAATCACTTTACAGATCCTCATTAAAGGGGCTCGTTTCCGTTGCTGGTCTCCTTGGACTTCTGCCTCGGTATCTGTCTATTTACATATGCGTCCACATCTACATCTGCTGCTTGTTTTCTCTGCGTTCAGACTTGATTGTGCGTGAATATTCCCATGATTCTGGTAAACATGTCAAATAGGCAACAAGATCTGCAGGAATATTCATTTAAAACTAAAATGCGATTTTACTTTATACACTGTTTTTACTTTTGTTTTACTGTTTTTACGATTTAAATCTTTATATACTGTACTTATGTTTTGTATTTTATCTGTATAAACATTTTACACTTGATTTATTTAATTTCAATCTCTCTTCCTCTATATATACATCCTTTTTCATCAATGCAATGTTTTCCCCTGCGCGATTTCAAAGCGTTTCTTTTGTTTTCTTGTTTATGATAATGAAGATCAGAGAACATTAATGTAATGATGAAACTATTTGTGAATTGAAAGTATTTTGCACTGTGTCTGCTGAGGTTTGTTTCTCTCTTTGAAGCTGTTTTGATGATATTATGATTTTATGGTCTTAAATTCTCAGAGCCGGTGTTTGTCAATGAATATAAACGGCATTTATTTGGAACAAAATACCATACGGCAGTATTTAAAATCATGTTTTAAACTTCACATTTGTTTTCCTTTCTTATAATTCATAAATCGGAGAGCATAAGAGCTTTTCTGTTGCTTCCAGGTTGTTGAATAGAAAATGTAATATATTCTGAAATACAAAGAAAGATCCAGTTAGGTTTTAGACACACAATAATCATCATTTCTGCTAGCTTTGTGTTTTATACAGTTTCCTATACAGTGTTGTTAAAAAAGCCACTGTCCCCTGATGTATATGATAAGAAATCAAAAGTTTGTGCAGGAAATGTATTTTTAATTTGGCCAGTATTGTGCTCACTGATACTGGCCCAGGTCAGGAAGTTCCTCTCCAGCTCATGTCTGGGTATTTTTATTCTTTCTAAAACTGTGAAAGTTTGCATCTTCTAATCTGAATAATTTCTGCTTGATGTCTAATGTGCATTGTTTATTTTGCTTCTAATGTGTCCATAAAGTGTTGCATTTTTATTCGATGCTGATTTTGATCTATGCCACTGTGGTGATATTTGCCATTCTCTGCTTTTGTTGTTGCATCTGTTCCAAAAAAAGCTGAAATCTAAACACGTGTTTGGCATTGTCTGTTTCTTCTTTGTTCTACAGAGATGTTGAAGGAGTTGAACCAGCAGCGCAGAGAGAAAGAGTTTACAGACCTGAAAATTATAGTTGAAGGCAAAGAGTTTGAAGTCCACCAAAATGTTCTAGCTTCCTGCAGCTTGTATTTCAAGGACCTGGTGAAAAGGTTTGCCTTCCTCCCTTCCCACCAGCCGTTGATCCAATCTGTTCTTTTCGTAGGGCGCATTTGTGTCATTTTTTCCCTCCCTCTGTTTCTCTCTTGCAGGTTTGTAGGAAGACTTTGGTTTCTATCACAGGGCCAGCAGCCATTCACCGTTTCGCTCAAATGAATGTATCTTAAATTGGGGAAAAAGGTCAACCCTTTTCTTTTCTTCCTTTCTTTTACCTTTTCTTCCCCCATTTTAGAACACATTAACATTAATTTACATTTTTTAAAGCAGAGAATGTGTTCCATGATTGAGGGATCTTAAAAAGAAATCAAAATAGACATTCAAATCATCCCCCAAAAATACCATGTTGTGCATTCTGGAAAGTGTGCTCCGAAAGCAATGTGGTATCTGTCATTTTGACTATGGGATGAGCTTTGTAAGCCATTTTATCAGCAAGCGTATGGTCTTCATAGGGCATAAAAGTTCCCCATTCATATGTTAAACATTCACGATGGGCGCATTGAATGGTAGGAGCCGCATTCAGAGTCGCAAACAATGAGACGAGCCGAGCATATTTCTCCAGAACCGTTACCTTCACAGGTCAGAGCCATTTACTGTATTTACTCAAACGAGCTGCTGCGCTTTCCCAAATTACACTTCTACTTCCATTGCCAGATCACTTTTTGAGATTTTTATTATTAAAATATTTTTGGCAGCATTGCAGATAGATTTATATATTGTGTGTGTGTGTGTGTGTGTGTGTGTGTGTGTGTGTGTGTGTGTGTGTGTGTGTGTGTGTGCATTTCAGCTCTCATTGTTTAGTGTGTTTTTGAATCTCATTATCATTGTTGGTGGAGCTATAAACAACAAGCTACTCTTTATTTACAGAGCCCCCAAAATTTTGACTTTAATTTGAATTCAATTTTGACATATTTGACAATTATTTTAGAATAAAAATAATAGGGGTGGGGGGGGGGGGTCATGGTTTTGTTAAATAGTAAATGTAGTTGTCACTGCAACAGCTTTTATAAAAACTTTTGAAGTGCAAGACATCTTATTCAATATTGGAATGTTTATATATATATATATATATATATATATATGTAAGAAATAATGGACAACGGGCCGTTGAATTATTAGAAAAATAATGCACACAAGAGGTGTTTCGCGGAGTGGTTGTTACACCTCGGGTGTGCATTATTTAATGGCTCGGAGTCAATTATTCTGCTTATACTTCGGTTGCCACACCTCAAGACATCGATCAGATGATATATATCAAGGCATTCGTCCGTTTTTTCTACTTCGCTATTGTGAGGAGGATTATTTCTTCCGCATCTCATCCAACGCCTCCCTTGCTAATTCCAAAACGCCATTTTAAACCGTAACGGAGGCTTGAGCCATTGATAGCAGACTAATGCAGTTAATACAGTTAATAACTAAGTTATGAGACCGAGAGAGAGATATTTTTTATAAGTTTTTAAACTGTTACTGATAAAATCGTCAGAGTAGTGCTAACTACAACAGCGCTTATGTTAAGGTGTGTGCAAACTATATGTGTGTCTGTGAGGGAGAGACCGAGAGCGAGAGAGAGAGAGTAGGCTATGTGCTGTCCGTACATAATACAAGTAATTCTGTGGCAAAATCATGGACAATATCTGTCGATTTTATCCTTTTGTTTACTGTATTTATTTGTTTGGCCAGTGTCGTTGTGGGTTTTGGTTATTTTTCTGTTATAAGACCTTTGAAATGGAAATCATTTGGCGAAGTGATAGAACTGTAATGCGGTCAAGAGAGCTGCCTGGAACTACGTTCGCCGTGCGTTTCCATGAAAATAATTACACACCTCAGAACGTTCATCAGCCAATCAGATTCAAGCATTCAACGGCCCCGTAGTATAAATAAATATATATATATATAGAGAGAGAGAGAGAGAGAGAGAGAGAGAGAGAGAGAAATTATTAGAACAAATGAAAATCAAAAAATAATTCCTGTAAACCATGAAAGCATGATTTTTATTTGTATTTTTATTTTGTAAAGCTGTTTTGAAACAACATGGATTATGAAAAGTTTTAATTAATGATGATATTAATAATACATATTTATTATGCAGAATCATCATATTATAATTATTTCTGAACAATTTAGCTTTGCATCACATAAATAAATTCTTAAAATCATATATATATATATATATATTCAAGTTATACAGTTATTTGAAATTGTGATAATATTTCACAATATTTTTGTTGTATTTCTATTGTATGTTTATTAAATACATTTTTCCTAGACATTTTTTTAAAGTCTTACTGACCTCATTTGAATTGTCTGCTTTATTGCTTAAATTTGATACTGTATATATACACACACATACACACACACACACACACACACACACACACACACACACACACACACACACACACACACACATATATGTATATGCAGTGTGTGTGTGCGTGTAACCCTGGACCACAAAACCAGTCATAAGTGAAAATAGTTTAATAAATAAATATATAAATGCATAATTAAGCTTTCCATTGATGTATGGTTTGTTATGATAGGACAATATTTGGCCGAGATACAACTATTTGAAAATCTGGAATCTGATGGTGCAAAAAAATAAAATCTAAATATTGAGAAAATCGCCTTTAAAATTGTACAAATGAAGTTCTTAGCAATGCGCATTACTATTAAATAAATAAAATACGTTTTTATATATTTAGGGTAGGACATTTACAAAATATCTTCATGGAACACGAGCTTTTCTTAATATCCTAATGATTTTTGGCATAAAAGAAAAATCGATAATTTTGTATTTTTAATTTTGTATATATACAATATATTTTTGGCTATTGCTAGAAATATACCCCAGCGACTTAAGACTCGTTTTATGGTCCAGGGTCACACATATGTACTTGATTTAAATCTAAATCTAAGCAATAACACTGAAACAGACCTAATTTATGTAACTGATTTTATTTTTTTAAGTATTAACAGTAGCATTGTTTCTGTATTTATTTTACTGCAGAAAAGATGTGAAATGTATTTGGCCAAAATCAATCCAATCTCATTTCATTAGCTTTCTCGATTCTTAGATAAAACATAATTACAACAGTTATCCAAAATATAGCTTAGCTGAGCACAATTACCTCCAAAATATATTTACTACAAAGACTGCATTTTTGTAAACATTTGCACTACAATATGGAAAAATGTAGTTAGACGCTTGGCAGTTTTTAAGCTTGTTAGTCTCCCTGACACTCACACTGTACATTAGCTAGTCAGAGCTGTGAGTGACTGTCCTCAGATGCCCGTCATTCTTCTTGACACAGTTGATAGTTTTCACATTCACAATTCATAAGCTCAGTCCAGTGGGCAGGACTCGTCGTCCCTGCACTTTCTGTCTCAAAGTCGCCTGTCTCCTTCTATTCAACTGAATGCAGAAACTCTCGCGCAGGTACTCTGGATAGACGCCAGTCGCCTTATAGAAAACCTGAGCAGCCAACTCATCAGAACGCTTATAGGGACTCTAGATGACAGAAAGATGATGGGAAAGATACGATTGTCCTCGTAAACATCGGACCTGTGTAGTCCTGCACACACAAGCGTCCCTTTAATACCTTGCGCTTGACAGAGGACCTTGCGTGATTGTTTGGGGATATCAGACTGCAGGAGACATGTTTTGGCAGGCGATGTGCACAGATTAGCCTCTCCGGTGCTGAAATGCAGAATTTCATTGCTTCACAAAATCACATGCTGCTTTTAGTTGTAGCTGCGCTTAAGGGACCTGCACTGAAAATGTTATTGTTTCTGTAACTTACATATATGAATAGTCAGTGTCTGTCAGTGTTTTTGTCATTGCACAGATGCATTTCATCAAACCATGCTAATGGCAAGAACAGTTTCCCTGAAGCATCCTTAGGTTCAGTGCCTTGCTCAAGGGCAAAGTTGTAAAAGAGCAGATTTGTGATCTCAGTACGTCTCCAGGATCTGGGTCACCCTCACCTGAGCATGAACCCATTGAGTTTCAAGCCCAATTCCTTAAAGTCAACATAAAACTGCATTTGCAACCCAAATTAAATTCATTAAATGGTGTATTACCAAAAAAAAAAAATGTGGGGTGGGAATTATTTGGATTGGCAAAAGATGCTTCTTAATGATAGGTGGTGGAAGGGAAGGGTTTGAACAATGTGAAAGATACAGTCTTAGTACTGTTTTATAGTAGCTTTGAGGTTTTGTATTGCTTTTATTGAATCAATCTGTGACAGGTTTCTATGAGGTATTTTTGTATATAATAATTACAGGTCAAAGTTCAAGGTTAAAATAATTACAGGCCAAAGTTAATCAAACTTTGTTAGTATAACGTTTTTGAACATGCTTGCGTCTTCATTCTCCCATGTTAGCATACACATGTATGGAAATAAAAGGACACAAAGTCTAATGTGAGCAAAATGTTAGACAATAAAGTCCAGGCCGACCTTAAGTTTCATTATGCAATGTATGAAGGTTAAAGAATTTAAATAAATTGAAATTCAAATACGTTTAATCTGTATTTTTTAAATAAAGTTATCAAGGATAGATAAATAGATAGATAATATATACAACTAAATAAAATAAAATAGAAAATTAAAATGCAATTCAATAAAATGTATTTAAATTAAAATAAATGTAATTACATTTAAATAATGTGGGGCGTTTTCTAGTAAACGTACACTGATATTTTATTGTTTTAAAAATGTACTTCCCGTCATACCAATTCAGCTTCCTGTAGGGTGTGGCCAATGCATTTCAAATTCTCAATTATGTGCAAATCTAGTGTCAGTTGATGTTACGTTAGCATGATTTTGGTTGGAAGATTTGAA
Source organism: Gymnocypris eckloni scoliostomus (assembly GCA_027564155.1). Lineage (NCBI taxonomy): Eukaryota > Metazoa > Chordata > Actinopteri > Cypriniformes > Cyprinidae > Gymnocypris > Gymnocypris eckloni. The sequence continues at coordinate 34,636,863 of CM050412.1, read as the reverse complement.
TGTCTTGTCAATCGCATCGCACGAGTTAACCATGCCCTTATTTACGGGTTTGAACAATGTATCCTTTTCTTGGCTGATAATTTGTGCCTTGCTATTGCCTGAGCCACATGCTATTTTTACACTCGCATTAAGCTCGTCTGAGGGGTGCAGGAGAGAACATGCCACCTGAAGGATATAATGCACCTCCTAAATGTGCACACACGCTTCCCCTCGGCCACGGGGAAAAAAAGCCATTACCCTCCCCTTTAGCGTCTGCCTGCCGCGTGGAGCGCAGAGACGGATTGCCCTCAGTAATTCCATTTTCCCCTCCGGATTTTCAATAAGTATACTCGGTGCCACTTTAATTTATGGGTAGTGCAACTGCGGCAAGCAGTCAGCATTTGTGCGTAATGTGAAACTTGGCTAGCTGAAAGTAGCTTTGACACCGTGCTCTGATTTATTTATTTATATTAGGCCGCTCGTTTGTTTTACAGTAGATGTGGCGTTACAAGTGTGCGGCTGTAGCAAGGTTTCATTCGGAAAACAGTGGGAGATCATTAATCCCATGGGATGTGACAGTCTGTGACTTCTGTGAAAGCACAATTACCTCCTGCGCTAGAGGAAAGTCACTTTCTGGCTGTTTTTGCACGGAGGGTTGAAGTTTATATACAGTAATGAAGTTCCACAGTGTGCTCCTTCATTCATATTTCATGCTGTAATGATTCTGTGGCACAACTTTCTCTCCAAACCTCTAAAAAAAGGCTTATTTTTTTGTTTATTCCCTTTTCCCGTTGTGCTTTTCGGTCGTATCTGTAGATTTTTCTTCCAGACATTATATTAGTTTTGAATCATTATTACGCTTAATAGGAGAGAGTGGGGTAAGCTGTGTCATATTTTACTTGAGTTGTCGTGTGGGCAAGCAGAAATGGGATGAAATGAGGTATAACTAATACTCCTAATTATATTTCAGGATGTTTGCAGTCAGCTGAAATGATCTGTAGCATACAGCCAGAGAAATCTGAATCAGATTTCCTCACAATCAAATCCAGAATCTTAAAAAATGTATATAACGAATTGTGAATCACATGATAAAATGATATATATGTTTAATATAGTTGTAATAGTTATTATAATTGTAATAATATAGTTTTAATGATGTATAATAAATATGCAGGTCTTAAACTCTAGTTTTTAATATAAAATAATACTAATAATAAATTTTATTTATAAAACACTTTACATTTAATGAAAATCTCAAAGTGTTACAAAAACCCTTAATAATATAAAACAGTTAGAACAAATATATATATAATTAAAACCAGCTGCCTACTTAGATGAACACGAAATACTTTTTAAACAGGTACGTTTTAGACCCTTTTTATAAACATTTAAAAATAAAACTAAATGTTGTATAATATTTTAATTATATGCTGTGTGTATGTATATGTATGTACATATATATATATAATTATATTATGCATCGTTTTATTGAATTTATGTATATATTTAAAGAAATTGTATTGTTTAATATATTTGTTTATTTATTAATTACTGGAAGATCTGCTTAGATTTGCTTTTGTGTAAAATGTATTTTACCTGGCTTATAGAAAAATACTTTTGACATGACATAATGCACAGTGCACTTTATTAAGTGAACTTACCCCATCCTCTATACCTCGGATGCCAACATGATGCTGTAGCCCTTTCTGTCTGGAAACATACATGAACGAGGGGAATTATGGTCAAGCATACTTTTTTTTCTTGTTTAATCATGCCTTACTGGCAACGGACAGAGAAAATGAGCTCCAGATATATATATATTTTTTTCTGTGTGTGTGTGTGTGTGTGTGTGTGTGTGTGTGTGTGTGTGTGTGTGTGTGTGTGTTTGAATGTGTTAGAATCAACAGTGGCCAGCAGTTTTTTTTTGGACATCCCCAGCTAATTCATAATCTCTGTTTGCACACACATGCACCATGTGGCCATCTCCCATCATCCTCATCCTCACGTTGGCTGTTAATGCTGAAAAAATGGCACTTTAAGTGAAAAAAAAAAATAGATGCTCATTTTTGTAAACACTTTCTCTGCTCTATCTCACAGTCATGCTGTCTCTCTCTCTCTCTCTCTCTCTCTCTCTCTCTCTCTCTCTCTCTCTCTCTCTCTCTCTCTCTGCCTCGCTTGCTGTCTCTCGCTCTCCATCTTGCTGAAAAACAACGCTTGCAATCAGCAGCTCCATAAATATGCACCTCTCTCCAAAGCCAGAGTGATTTCCATAATAAAAGTGCTCAGACAAAGCAAATTGCTACTCCAGCCGATTCAGATTGCACTAATTGACCTGGTTGATGAACATGCTTTTGTTTTATTTCTTCCTCTGTCTTTTTTCGTTCTTATTGTCCGCCCTTTTCTCTTCTCTATCACCTCCATAACTTAACCCAGGACTACATCCCATTCTATTATCTTAAAACCTACCGCCAAGGCAATTAGATAGTACAAAAATAACAAACTCTGGCTTTTTTTGCTTTTCAGGAGGGAGTGGCGTTTCTTAATCTTTTCAGCTGTAGTTCCAGGGGCGTAATTGCACATTGTCCTCTTGAGTTGTCCTTCTCCCCCCTCAAGTACTCAATCAGTGGAGACTAATGACACCCTACACACTCCTATGTTCATGCACAGGGCCGCGGGGTCTTTGTTTAGGTTTGGTGGGGGGTCACGCTCAAAGATCCAGTCATGGTCCTGAAGAATGGCTGCTGGCTTCCTGTGGCAGAACTAACGTCCTCTTGCCTCACTTTTTCTTCTCTCTCTCTGACTCTGTCTTCTTCACTCCAACCCTCCTCCACACGTCTTCACCCTGTCCTCGGCTCCTCTGTATTGTGGTAAAACACAGCCCATAGTGCAAGACGATGGTATCCTCTCAGACGCGCGTTCCAGAAGTAGTTCGTCGTTTACTCCCCCATGTCTCTGTGTTATTTTCTTTCTGTCGGGAAACACAAAAGCAGATCTTCGGCAGAAACTCCGAGCTTGTTTTCAGCAAGGATCGTTGTTTTCTTCGCAGGGAAAGTGGATGATTTAAACTGCCAGGCTCTGTGAAACTGCTCCATTTGACTGCACTATATTCTAAGTCTTCTAAAGCCATGCAGTAGTTTTCCGAGAGAAACATACCGAAATATTTTTGTTTAGAGATTGAAATGGCATTTATGGTTGTATTCTGCATTGGGATTTTAATCGAATAAGTGCAAATGAGTTTTGAGAGCTCCGGTATCTAGTTCTGGTGCGTTCATCACACAAAGCTAATGTATGGCTTCATAAAGCTGGGAATATAGTGCAGTGAGTTGAATGGGCTACTTTAATGCTTTTTAGACCTTTATGGAGCTTGATAGTAGATCATTATCTGTTTTCTTTGTATAGATAACAGAGACTCTTTTCTCCTTTTATGTTTATTAAAAAATAAAATAATTCCTGGTTAGAACAACGTAAATGGTTCATTTTTAGGAGACCTTTATAAGGTTTTGGGGTTTTGCCTCTAACATTATTTTGCCAGATTTATCAAGACTTTCTATACACTATTTATTTTATATACATTCTGTATTTTATTGTTGTTGTTGACAGTATAATACTGAAAGGCTTGAAGTTGTTTCTGCAATCATATTTAATGAATTGTATACGTCCATCTTTAAAGAATTTAATAAAAAAAACTATAACTTTTCATAATTTGATTATATTATTGATATTATATTGATTGTTAAACAACAAACTAGTTAGTATAGCTATAATTACATTTTTAAACCCTTTATATGCAACCCGAATTCCTGAAATGTTAACGTTTTTTTTACATTTGAATAAAATGAAAACTATAAGACTTTCAAATCACATGAGCCAAAAGTGTATTCACAATAGATCATAGATAACAAGTGTTTAAACTGAGAAATGTTACACTTTTATTCACTAAATGAGCTCATTTCAAATTTGATGATTCAATATTGTTTTATTGATTTGAAAGGATTGAAGTTATTTTTGTGATTATATATTATATTATATTATATTATTATTAAACATTATTAAAATTAGCTAGTCAGTATATTAAGTACATTTTCTTTGTATTATTGCTTTCCAAAGGCACTTTTGTATTATGGCAAAAGCGAAGTTGTGTTTTATTGTGAAATTTTTAATCTATTCTTGTTTTGATATTTGAGGCAAAATCCAGATGCTTTAAACACATGAATGTGGATTTACAGAAGTAAATAGTCTACTAAAAATGAAGTCATTAGTACTTAGTATTAGCAGCTTTTTTCAGATGCTGTGTCTTAATATGCACTGCCTTCAGCTGCAGACTAAAACTGCAGTTTATCCAGAAAATGTTTTCTGTTCAAGAACCATTTAAAAAGGTGAAAATGTGATGAAATATTTTGCTTTCGAACACACCGGCATTCCCGTCTGCTTGTTTTGAATGCTGTAGAATTTAGACACTTTATGTTTTTCATAGTGGTGGCCGTTATCGGCGTTAACGCTGCGTTAACGTGAGTTATCGGCGATAAAAAATATCGCCGTTAATCTATTCTCAAAGTTGGGTTGGGAGCTGGGTCTATACTACGCAAGCTATGATGACTTTCACCCTGATATTTTAGCGGGATGTATACCCAGCCGAATTGCACTGTAGGGGCGAGAACGAGTCTTGAACTAGAGGCTCGCAGTCCGTGATGGACAGATTGTTAACGGCTGGTCTATGTGGTAATACAATCGGGCAGGACATCCAAACGCTCACCTATCATTCATCAACCTCAAATATGGCTTTTCATCTGAAAGATGTATGTAGTAGCAACTTTACATGGACGCTCAATATGATGTTAACCTAGAGAAATGTGCGCTATTGAAGTGTTTGTGTGGAAGCGCGTTTGCTGCAGGACAGGCTCCGGTGCGCTCACTTGCTCTTAAAATCTCCGTCATTCTTGGTCATACAGATAAAAGTAGCCTAATACATCTTTCGAATCTGTAAAGACTCTACGTTTATTTGTGTGCACTCAGAATAACAACGAAACGTTGCGCTTTTAAGCAAACAGGATGCGCTTTAGGTCTCATGTGAACTTGATAATTCACTCCCGTGTCACCCTCTGCTTGAACCTGTGTGTATGCCTAACGTTACTGTGAAATTACCACATCAGGCGTGGCGTGCTAACATGGATGCAGCTATGAAGCCGCGGGTTTGCTTCAGGAAAATTTATTTTAAGAAGCTTCCCAATGGAAACTGTAAACAGTTCATCACGACCTCTAATGTAGGCCTACAGTTCAAAATTATTGTTTAACTGAATAAACAGTTAGTAAACACAAGTACATCTTATTGAACATAATTTATTTTCATCACCAATTATCATAGTAGAACAGCTTTCTCAAGCAGTTTGTGATGCATTTTGGAAACAGGAGATGAGCCCCTGGTCTGTCGCCACCTGGCTTGAGAAACCCGTTCTCAAAGACTTTTTAGCCATTATTTGGGTAGCACACATATTCTGAATGCCTTCGGCAGAATTCAAATGAGCCATTTTAATCTAGATTAATCTAGATTAATTCCAAGATTAATCTAGATTAATTCCAAGATTAATCTAGATTAATTCCAAGATTAATCTAGATTAATCTAGATTAAAAAAATTAATCTATGCCCACCCCTAGTTTTCAGCATTGCATCACTTTGCAGACAGTTTTCATTCAGCGGTATCTGTGGAAACGTGATTTCAGAGTTGCATGAAACTTAGACAGCTCACTATTGCATTTAAAGCCAATTTGAAGACCTAGATCGAATTCCCAGTGGTTTAATCAATAAATTAGCAGGAAAATATTTGTCTGAAATGACTGTTTGGCATGTGGCATGTGGATTATCACACAAGCCGAGAAAAATATATAAAATCACCACATTTTCACCTTAATGGCCTTTCCGTGTATATCGGCTTTCCGTCTGGTAGCTTGGCACTTATCTGGTGACTGTACACATCAGTGCTATCTTCAGCCCACACTAAAACACAATCAACGGCTGCTTGGCTATTAATTTCACTCCTCCTGCCCTTGACCTTCAGGGGATTATCGTTCCTCCCAGAGTATAAAACCACTGACGCTGCTCATTATTCACATTTCCCATCCACCCCTGGGAATTATCACATTTGAAGTGATCAGGACGACTGCATGTGAAAGACACGAGCGGGCAGGTAGCTGTAAGAGTCTCACATGCAGATCCGGAGAGCTGCTGTGCCATAGATGTGCTCAGGGTGCTGTAGGAATCTTATTAACGTAATGAAACGCTTCCATCTTGGCCGCTTTACTGTGCGATCGCTCCATGTGGACAGGCAGATTGTGGTGTCAGTCCTCCTCTCCTTCCATGTCTTTCTTCCCCCTGTCATTCTCTCTGTGCATTTGTGTGCCACCTGCGCTCGTCCTCAAAGCATGCCATGCTCATGTTTCATAAAAAGTGTTTGACTTCTTTCTTTCATTCAGATTGAGTTTAATTTCAGATGCAGGATTCAAAATGTACTATGCTTTAGAGTCTATGCTTTATGCTTTTCCTGTAGGGTCCTTCTACAAAACGGATGCCTTTTGTGTGTAAAGAAATATAATAGAAAAAAGAGAAATTATGCATAACTAGAGTCCAATTTTACTGTGTTAATAAGAGACATTCATTATTTAATCCATCTTTGTGTCATGAACGCCGTGTTTTTACTTTCTATATAACATGAAATATTTTGATGTAAACTAACTGGAATACATACACTTTTTTATTTTAGTTGAACTGTGTATTACTACACTGCACAATATTTTTTTTGTAAGTTTTATTTTGTTGTAAATTAAACAGATTATTTGAGTATTTTTACAAGAAAATACTATTTCCGTTTTTCTACTTCAACATTTCATATTTAATTGTGTGGTGTGCCATTTCTTTCATTGTTTGTGAAATTTAGTGGCAATTTCTGAGTGAAAATTATTTCTACATCGTTTTTTTCCTTGTTTTTTTCCTTTAAAATTTGATTAATGTGTTTTAAATTAATTCATTAATTCATTTAAAAATATATATATATTATATATATATAATAATAATTATATGAATATAATATATTTTCAAAAGCAAATTATCTTTTTAAAGTATATATATATTTTATGTCAATATAAAAAAATAACTATTACTAATTAACTAATTATTAATACGGATTAACTAATTGCTAATTATTAATAATAATAATAATTAATAATAATTTGTATTTATTATTCAACAAAATTAGATGTTGAAAATGCTATATATATATATATATATATATATATAGATATATATATAGATAATAAAAAACAATCAATAAATAGGTCCTATTGTAACTTGAGTTCCTCTTTTGCATCAGTTTATCTTATGTTTTTGTTTTGTTTATTAAAAGGGGTCCATCTTATATGTCATATGTTAACCCCAAATAAATTAAAATGTATTAATTTTCCTTGACATGGCAAAATGCATTTTATTAACTTATAAACACATTATAATGTTTAACATCTAAGAGTTTGCTTTAAAAAAAATCATGTTATCAAACCGGAAAAGGCAGCCGTTTGATAGAACCATCCTGTAATGGATTTTGTATGTATGACTTTCCTGTGGTCATGAGCTCTGTGTGTGTGTGTGTGTGTGTGTGTGTGTGTGTGTGTGTGTGTGTGTGTGTGTGTGTGTGTGTGCGTGTGTGTGGTCAGGTCGTCGAGAGAGACGGGCAGTGGAGAGAAGCTGGAGCTGAAGATGACTAACATCGGTGCAGATGTGCTGGAGCTGCTGCTGGAGTTCGTCTACACCGGCTCGCTGGTCATCCACTCGGCCAACGCCAAAACCCTGCTGGAGGCCGCCAACAAGTTTCAGTTCAACACCTTCTGCAAAGTCTGCGTGTCTTTCTTAGGTACGCAACTGACAAGATCCCAGAATCCATCAGATGGAGTCATGTACAAGCTATATGATGCATTCTTTCATTTGTATAAAGGTCAGAGAACAATTGCATTGAAATGTCAAACCCGATGTCACAATTTCATCCAGCACTGATTATTCTGATCAATACCAAATATAGAGGAGGTTCAGGTGACCAGCAGAGTGAGGAAAGGTCTGATCAGGACAAATTTAGGCTGAGAAAGTACAGTGTTTCTTCAGAAAAGAGCCCTTTTGGACTTGTGAACTTATAAACAGCAAAAACTTCAAATTAAACTAGAGAGAATAGAACTAGCAGTTTATAGATTCAAATGTCTGACACTTCTGTCTTGCTAAAGCTAATTTCATAGATGTTTAGGTACATTTATAATGTTGCAGACATTTCTTTTTCACATAAATACTGTTCTTTTTAACTTTCTATTAATCAAAGAATCTTACAAAATATAAATCTTAATATAATAAATGTTTCTTGAGCAGCAAATCAGTATATTATTATGATTTCTGAAGGATCATGTGACACTGAAGACTGGAGTAATGATGCTGAAAATGGCTTTGAATCGCAGAAATAAATTACATTTTAATATATATTCAAATAGAAAACATTATTAAAACTGTAAAAAATATTTCACAATATTACTGTTTTTACTGTATTTTATATCAAATAAATGCAGTCAGAGGGAGCATAAGAGACTACTTTCAACCTCTGGTTGAATTTTTATTAGCTATAATATTATTAATATTATATTATAAGCCTTGTAATAAACAGAAAAGAAATATGTTATTACTGTTGTAAATCATCATAATAAAAATACAAATTTAACTCAGTGCTCTTACTTGAAGAAACAGTCATAAATAATGCTGGTGGAACGTCTCAGAAAGCTTCAGTGATGATATTACCTCATCAAAAAGCTGAGGTGTGTGATATCACTGATATTCTATATGCACCGAGAATGTGGACGAAGTCAAACTTCTGGTTTAAAAGGTCAGTTGATCAGGCAGTAAAGGTATACCACCTAAAGCTATTGATTTGTTTCTTTCTAGTCTGCAAAAGTGCTCCAGTATGGTTGCAAGTGCCTGTAAGACCCCAACAAATGAAAGTCAGTGTAATGCATTCAGAAACATCAGACTGAGGATTGGTTTGTACCTTTGGGCAGAAAATCTGATTGCATGTCAAAGTTACAAAGTACAAAACAATTGATTAAGTCCAGCGAGGGTGTGTTGAAATGAGGGGAACACAGGTTTGGAAATAAATTTCGATGCCGAACTACACGGCACACAGTCTGGGAATTCAAGGACCGCATATTACCAGAGTGTGCTTTAAGAATAGGTTTAAGAAAAATAGGTTAGAGCAGCTGAAGTTCTATTGGTAGTGAGGTGCAGGCCATGTGTTAGTGGTGGGTGCTCTGTTTGTAATGCCACACACAGCTCCGTCAACTCTGAAACTTCAGAGCGTGTCTATAAACTCATGCCAGCGCTGGGCATAAGCCTCGCTCTGTGGTCTGTCTGCGGCATGCCATTTACAGCCTCTGGCATGAACCTCACCTACAAAAAACTATTTTCCTTACTCCGAGAATGGAAGAAGACAAGTGGCCCGCTTGACTTATTGGCGATGGTGCGCTGCAGGCCAGCCTCCAAAGACCCAGACATAATAAAAGCCCATCTGCCTCCACCAGGCGCTCACTCAACCATTTTTACAACAATTTGTACTCTTCTGTTTTATATTGGAGACAAATTGGGTTGTGTTAAGACCTGCCTGTCACAGTTTGTCTTCCTCTGCCTTTGTCTCCTCACCCATATTTGACCCGTCCTGTTCCCCATTATTAGTTAATTAGTCTCCGTCTGTGTCTTGATTATGTCCCAGGTGTTTCCAGTCATGTCTCCCTATATCTAGTCTGTTCTGCCCCATGTTACGTGTGGATTATTGTTAATGTCATGTGTCCAAGCCGTAGATGTCCTTACCTGTGTTCCTGTCTCTCCTCCGTTTGTCTCTCATTAAATACCTCGTTTGTCAGAATCCTCGTCTCCTCGTTCCTGGATCCCCGTGTACCGTGACAGAATAATCCACCCATAAAAGAAGAACGGATTCTCCTTCACGGCGATGGAGTTCGCAGCCTGTGCCTTTGCCCTTAGCCGGCGGAATCTCCCCTTCGTGGAGTTCGCCGGAGAATTCTGCAAGCTCGCCGCGGTGACGGAGCTCCACGACGCGGCAATCCTCCATCTGTTTCGGCTCGGGGCAAATTACCAGCGCTCTATGGATCTCCCAGACACCACAGGATTGTGTTGGAGAGAGGGGATCTACCGGTGTCTGGGAAGTTACCGGTCCCGAGTCGACACCAGCCCACGAGTGTCTCCGCTGGCCCCGCCGAGCTCTTCTTCGTCTTCGCTGGTTCTGCCAAGCTCTTCTTCGCTGGTCCCGCCCAGCTCGTCTTCGTCTCTGCTGGTTCCCGAGCGCCGCCGCGAGCCCGCGCTTCCAGCGCCGGCCACAGCCCGCGCTTCCAGCGCCGCCGCGAGCCCGCGGCTTCCAGCGCCGCCGAGAGCCAGCGCTTCCCGAGCGCCGCCGAGAGCCAGCGCTTCCCGAGCGCCGCCGAGATCCAGTGGCTGCTCCCGACAGCGCCCGGTGCCTGCTCCGAGACTGCGCCCAGTGCCTGCTCCGAGGCTGCGCCCTCCAGTGCCTGCACCTCGCCAGTGCCCTCCAGTGCCTGCACCGCCAGCGCCCAGTGCCTGCACCACGCCAGTGCCCTCCAGTGCCTGCACCACGCCAGTGCCCTCCAGTGCCTGCACCTCGCCAGCGCCTCCAGTGCCTGCACCTCGCCAGTGCCCTCCAGTGCCTGCACCTCGCCAGTGCCCTCCAGTGCCTGCACCACGCCAGTGCCCTCCAGTGCCTGCACCACGCCAGTGCCCTCCAGTGCCTGCACCACGCCAGTGCCCTCCAGTGCCTGCACCACGCCAGTGCCCTCCAGTGCCTGCACCTCGACAGCGCCCTCCAGTGCCGGCCTCGTAAGTGCGCTTCAATTTCCCCGCTGGTTCCGTCCAGCTCTTCCGGCGCCCGAGTCGCTGGTCCCGTCCAGCTCTCCAGAGCCCCTGCTGGTCCCGTCCAGCTCTCCAGAGCCCCTGCTGGTCCCGTCCAGCTCACCATTGCCTCCGCTGGTCCTGCAGCTCACTCACCTTGGCCCACGCTGGTTCCGTCCAGCTCTCCAGGGCCTCCGCTGGTCCCGCCCAGCTCACCATTGCCTCCGCTGGTCCCGTCCAGCTCACCTTGGCCCACGCTGGTCCCGTCCCAGCTCACCTGGGCCTCCGCTGGTCCCGTCCAGCTCACCATTGCCTCCGCTGGTCCCGTCCAGCTCACCTTGGCCCACGCTGGTCCCGTCCAGCTCACCTGGGCCTCCGCTGGTCCCGTCCAGCTCACTTTTCCCTCCGCTGGCCCTGTCCAGCTCGCCTTCCACGGCTCCTGAGCGCCCCCCTGGGATGGGGAGCTTCCCCAAGAAAATTTTGGGGCTACCTCCATGGCCACCCGAGCACCCGCTCCTCCATGGCCGCCCGAGCACCCCGCTCCGCCATGGCCTCCTCAGTTCCCCGGACCCTCCGTGGCCGCCTGATCCGCCATGGCCGCCAGAATCCCCGGATCCGCCATGGCCGCCTGATCCGCCGTGGCCGCGGGAATCCCGGATCCGCCATGGCCGCGGAATCCCGGATCCGCCATGGCCGCCTGATCCGCCCGTGGCCGCCTGAGTCCCCGGATCCGCCGTGGGTCCCGGAACGGGCACCGCCCTGGAGGTCACCTGTCCGGTCTCCAGGTCCTTGAGGCCTCCAGGTGCCCACCCCCTCCCCTTTCGATGTCGACGCGCGGGACGCGCCTATTGGAAGGGGTAATGTCAGACTTTGTCTTCCTCTGCCTTTGTCTCCTCACCCATATTTGGTCCGTCCTGTTCCCCATTATTAGTTAATTAGTCTCCGCCTGTGTCTTGATTATGTCCCAGGTGTTTCCAGTCATGTCTCCTATATCTAGTCTGTTCTGCCCCATGTTACGTGTGGATTATTGTTAATGTCATGTGTCCAAGCCGTAGATGTCCTTACCTGTGTTCCTGTCTCTCCTCCGTTTGTCTCTCATTAAATACCTCGTTTGTCAGAATCCTCGTCTCCTCGTTCCTGGATCCCCGTGTACCGTGACACTGCCGATGACAGGGTTTTCGCGCGGTCCGCATTTATTATGTTTATCCGGATCAGGTTGTGTCTGTTACAGAGTGATTTAGATCTGCTGTCCTTGTTGTCTGCAGTCTTGGAGGTATTTGTTTATTGGTGGATTTTCAGAGATGAGCATTTTGCATTGCAGCAAGCATGGGTTTCAATCTCAGTTACATACCAACTTATTTATTTTCAAAATTGTATACATACATTTTCTAAATGTAATTACAACATTTTTTTTTACAATTATATAATATCCAATTTGAAAATGTTACATTTATATAGCAATTTATATTTACATTTTTTGTCATTTTAATTGATTGAAAATGCATTTTTCTGATTCATTCAGAAAATTGATACTTTTCCTCATATATCTTAGTGTTTGATAAGAGAACCTCACAAATAAACATAATTTAGACATCCATTATGAATAATTATAAAAATAACATCCATTATGAATAATTATAACCACAATTAATACATTATTGCACTTATCAATTCATTGTTACACTATGCATTTTAAATTGGTTTATAATCATTTACAACAAGATATAATGTACTACAAGTCACATTATGAATGATTATAATGCAATATACCCTTTAATAACCCTTTAGAATGTATTAGACATAAAGGCTTTAAGTAAAGGTTTACCAAAATGCTCACAAAGGCTGCATGTATTTGATAAAAATACAGTAAAAGTCATATTATGACATTTTATTGCAATTTCAAATAACTGTTTTCTAACTAAATATAATTTAAAATGTAATGTATTCCTGTGATGGAAAGTTGGATTTTCAGCATCATTACACCAGTCTTCTGGGTCACATGATCGTACTATTAATTTTACCATTCATTTTAACAATTTAATTTATCTTTAACTTTGATCGGAGCTGCATGTGTTTCTAAAGGCACACTAGTTTTATTTTTTATATTCTTAACATTTCACCACAGATGTGTACTTTAGCTTTTCTTATTATGCTTTTCATATTTGAATTAGAAAGAGACTCTTAAGAAAGCACTCAGACTGGCAATCCAGGCTTAGATTCATTCACCACGGCACGAGTGTCAGACTCATATTTGGCTCTTGCGGTGTAAAATAGGGCTCTCCACTTACAAAAAAAGACTGTTGCCTTGTTAAAAACGTGGACCTTTGCACCCGTTTGGTCAAATACCTTCAGATGTGACTCAGCGGGACTAAAGATGAGCTTCACCTTGCCATTCTAATCTGCAGGACAGCGTCCCAGCCCGCTGCTCTGAGCTCAATTGATTTGTTCTGTTGTTTTTCTCCGGAGCGCCTTAAGCATGGGCCCTTCTCTGGAGCCTCCCAGATATACAGCACAGATAGCTTTGCTAGAGCCTCATCCCCTCGGTGCTGTGATCTTTTATAGATGTGAGGGCTTCTCTTGTTCTCTTCTTCAGAAAAGCAGCTGACTGCAGCAAACTGCCTGGGGGTGCTGGCCATGGCCGAGGCCATGTGCTGCACGGAGCTCCACAACATGGCCAAGGCCTTCGCCCTGCAGAACTTCCCCGATGTGGCAGGACAAGACGAGATCCTCAGCATCTCCACAGAAGACCTCATTAACTACCTGTCCAATGACAGCCTGAACACCAAGGCCGAGGAGCTGGTTTATGAGGCCGTCATCAAGTGGATCAAGAAGGACCCAGTCAATAGAGTACAGGTGAGATCAGCAGAGACGTTCACATGTGCTTGTTGAAGAAGCTGCTTTAGATCTGTGCCTTGTCTACAGTATATAGTAGTACAACCAAAAATGAAAATAGTGTTCCATTGAGTTCCATTATATAAACAAAATACCATGGAAGTCAATGATTACGTCAACTGTTTGGTTACCCACGTTCTTCAAAATATCATATTCTATGTTTAACAAAAGAAAGAAGTTCGTTCCGGTTTGGAACGACATGAGGAAGAATGGATGATGACAGAATTTTGCATTATTGGGTGAACTATCCCTTTAAATTAAACAATTAAAATACAGTATCAGTCATTACTTACTTTTAGAATGTCTTTAATTAGCTATGACCATGAAATATGACCATGAAACAGTTCTTTTTAGTGACTCAGTCAAAAACACAGCATGACACATGTAGTCTGATTCCTGAACAACTGACTCTCATGAGCCGACTCTTTTAGTGAATCAAAATCATAGTAAAACCATCTATTCTGATATCCAAATTAATGATAAGCTGGTTCTTTTTAAAAACATAAAATAGTATAACACTTTTAGCATATTAGTCCAAACATACCATTGTATACTGATTCTTGTGCAAATTACTGTTTAAACCTGTCTAGTACTGTTTAGTTAATAAATCAAAAATACAGTGTCCTATATTCCTATTCCTGAATCAATGACTCTTATGAAACTGTTATTTTTAATGATTCAAACATAGCACTAACTCTGTAGTCTAGTTCCTTAATGAATTGAGCTGATTCTTTTTATTGAATCATAAATCCACATAATCCACAAATGAGTTGTGTTTGTGACAATTTGTTTGGAAATAAGCAACAAATCTAACCCTATAAATGTAGATTTTTCCCAAATTAATGACTCTTAGGAATCAGTTTTTAGTGAATCAACAACATACAACACAATCAGTGTAGTCTGATAAAAACATTTCCTGTTGTTATATTGTATTTTTGACCCAGCATACAGGTATTTCATATTTCAAAAGAAAAAAAGTGGTCTCATAAATTCCAAAAGTCTGTTCTTAATCAATTTTTAGTGTCTGTTTTTCACATTGAGTCTTAAAACGGTTTTATTTAGCACTGTGACTGCTTTCTGTTTCGTAGTTTTGTCTGAAAGCTGAATTTTGCCTCTTTTTGTTGAGGCACAGCAAGAGTTCAGGCCCCCTGAAGTGCCTTTGTTTCTTTATGGATCAAAAGACCTGTCTGCGGTGGGCTAGACAATTCAATAGGGCTTGCTCAAATCTCTCTTCACATTGAAGAAGTTTTGGCTTCCCGGAGCCCCGAGAACAAGAGGTCAACACCATTTTGCTGGCCTTGCACTTCTATTTCTGTTACCCTGAAGAATACATTCAGGCAAGTCGCAGCAAACATAAATAAGAGAGCGCGGAGCAGAGAGCCGTGCAGAAGCCGGGGGCCGAGATCAGATATTCAGGGGCCGTGTGGCATGACATTGGACCCTTTGGAGCACTGATGGGGTGCAGTGACTGTCTGAAATGGATGAGCCATGTGTGACAGTGCTGCTGCTTAAAACCCCTCATGCAAGTTTCTCTCCGCTATAAAACAGCCTGTCACTGTGTAGAGTTCATAAACAACTCTGGAACATTGAGCCATGGATGCATTTTTTACAATCTGTCTCTCCGTCTCTCTCTTTCTAAATTTCACCCCCATCCAGACTCCGATGGAAGGGTTTGGTTGAATCCACTGACATTTCCTGAGGATATATCTGCTTCAATTGTCACAGTCGATGCACAAACGCAAAAGAAAAATGTTTGTTGTTGCTCTGAGCAAACGTTTGTTCGTGGAAGCGTCTCGGCGGTCCGAGATGGGGATCGTTTTTGGCCGAAAGTATAAATAATGAAAAAAATAACAACTTTTATGCTTCACGGTTAATTAGTGGTAAATTAGCAGGCGGCACGTTGCACGTGTGGGCTGCGTGCAGCCGACAGACCTCCATGAGCAGTGATATATGGATCTTTATTGTGCAATCCTTCACACTGCTGCACAATTTGCATTAGTTTATTACAGTGAGTCAACATGCTTTTTATGTGCTTGTAACACAAGGGCCTGCGCGAGCCGCTGGGGAAGGAGTCGAGCTTTAAATAGAGCCTCTTATGGCACACCTGGGACCGGAACGAGCCCCTACATGAGATGTGAACGATCAGCCCTGTCCTAATGTTAGTAAATGATCCTTATTTTGTCCTTGGTCCAGTAGTCATACATCTAGATGGACTGGGTGATTTATGATGACTCATTCCGATCTGGATTGGTGTGTGAGAAACTGTGGAAAGAAATTGGATTGAGGATATCTCATTCATTCAGAGGGATAAAAGTACCTAGACGCGTGTTTTCTCACTTATCACTTTTTAATGAGTGTGAAAGATCAGCCGGGTTTACTGAAGCATTCAGAACACACAGATCTAGTCTCAGGTAACCAGACTTTAGACTGTCATCATAAATGCGGTCTGCTTTGCTGATCATTATGACAAAAACTTGACAGGAAGGCATCCGATGAAGCAACCATTTAGACACTTTATAAATCATTCCCCTCACTTCTTGGTGCAATAATTATAATATTTTAAGAGCTTTTATTTTGCTTGGTCCATTTGCTTGACAAAAATCCCATTATTTCTTCCGAAGTGGAATAGATTTTTAACACTACAGTGAGCTCTTGAAGTTGTTAATCGATGCTTCTGTTGGAGCCATTATTAAGCTTTACTTCTATTTTTATATCTCAATAACTTTTTTTTTAATTGTGTTTAGCAGTGCAGTTTCTAGTGAAGGTCCAGACTACCCATGTATTATGAAAGGAAAGATCGGACAATCAGAGAGTCACTCCAGTGAAGCTTTGTGAATAACGCAATCGGATCAGTCTCCCTACAGTCTGAAGCTACTTGTACACTACATACATTTTTCAATGTATATTTTAAAGTGTGCATTGATAAGTTTGGGGTCAGTATGTTTTCAGGGGTTTTGTTTTTTCTTTTGAAGGAATTAATTATTTTTAAGAAGTGAACATTAAGACATTTATAATGTTACAAAGTATTCCTGTTTCTAATGCTATTTGATTTATAATGCTGTTATAAGAATGATAATAATAATAAATGTTGAGCAGCAAAACAATTACTGAAGGATCATGTGACAATGAAGACTGAAGTAATACAATAAATGATCATTTAAAATATGTTTAAATAGAAAACAGACTTAGTTCTTCCTTCTGTAAGTCTACTTTCAAAGGCATTTTAAAATTGTATTGACCTCAAACTTTTGAACATTCGTTTATATTTGATTATATGTTGATTATAATGAAATGTTTCAATATTTATAAAAATAAACTTTAAATCAATAGTTTAATTCAGTTAAATGACTTGCAATGCTTCATCTTCATTCCCTTTTTAAAGACTTTGAGTCATTTGGATATTTTATTTTATTTAGATTCAAGGTGGCTTTAACAGTGTAACTGTTGCTCTCCATTGAACATATGATTCACTCAATTTAAGTGCCTACTTTCTTCCAAATCTATTCATTATGGCAATCTGATTACTATCAGTAAATTACAATTACTGGGCAAACCTTACATCAACTACTTATTATGCATAAGCCAGGCTGATGAAGTTTCTAATGTGCCCCACCATGTTCTTTCTTATTAGACACACCAGTGGAAACATGTGCGTCCTGATTCCCAGTAATTGTTCTGTTTTGTTCTGCGTCAAATATGCTTCAGACAGTCTAATAGCGTAGCCCGAGATTCAATTGTTCAAAAGAGAAAGCAAACTTCATAGTCTGACCGCCTCCAGTGACTCAAATATCATGTGCGAGCACAAAAATCAGCTTTGATAAACCTTGGCCTCAGTGCCACGCGTCCACCTGCCGGGACCGAGCAGCAGTCACACTGTCACTCAAACGCAGACTAAACTTCCCGAGATTGCTAACAGCACGGCTCTAGAGCCGCCAAAGATCAAGCCCTTGTCCTGCCGAGCACAAGTCAAAATCCAAACCCTTTCCACGACACGTCCGGTGCCCGACCCGCACGCTTTCAATTAGAGCCTTACAGTCCTGCTAAACCCTGCGCAGCGGAACCATTAAAGAAACGCCCCGGACGAATTCATACAGCACTTTATCGTGACCGGTGAGGCCGGCTGACAAAGAAGGTTGATTAATTGCATCTCCTTTGAGGAGAGAACTAATATGCAGCTGAAAAGAATGCTTAATGATGGTTTTTGCACAAGGGGGCAATCTGCATTCACCCTCGGCAGGGATATCTAATCCAGCAGTCAGAAAATAACAATGGATGTGGCGGCGTTGATGCTCGGGCCTGGCAGACAGTACTCATTAGCTGCTGGGGTCATGTTTGACTTGAGGGCATAGAGGAGATTTCAGCCTTTTAATGAGATCAGAACTTCTTGAATTTGCAGATGTTACTGAAGACGTCAATCTCACCTCTCTTCAGTCCTAGTATAAAGACGTGATGACTGGACTATTACAGATTCGCGATGACCATTTAGTCTAAATTAAAACTGTAAAGTCAATATATAGCAGAGAAGTGCAGGAGTTTATTATCGTATCGCTGGGTGGTTATTGGTCTGATTATTTTATGTTATTGATCTGTGCTTAATTTCGCATCATAAAATGCCTGAATATGTCTGGCTCGGTGGAAATAAGAGTTCAATCTACAATGCAGACGTACTCTAAAGTTTACAATGCAAAGGTGTTAGTCGATAATCAAACACGCTCTTCTAAACTCTCTCGTTATCTTGCACTGGGACGTTTAGACTCATTTTAGTGAATATGTTGGAGATACATGAATCAGTTTCTGGGCAGATATTCCCGAAGCATGTTTAATCATTACTTCAGTCTGCCAGCATGTAACGTGTGAAAACAGTGTCTTGTCCTGTATTTGTTGGGGAAATACTGAAAAAGATAGTATTATAGTACTATTTTGCCATAAACTTTAAATATATATTTTATTCACCGTAAGCTGATAGTTTTACATTGTACAGGTATTTATTGTTCGCTTGGTAATTTTTAATGGGATCATTTGTTCATTCCTGCCTCAAATAATCAAACACACTCTTCTAAACTCATTATGTTGAACTGGGAAGTTTGATTCATTTCAGTGCGTCAGACCATTTGAATGATTCATATAAATAATCAGTTAAAAGCAATTTACCAGTTCATTTCTGGGCATATATCTCAGAGTAGTATAAACATATAGCTTTCTTAAAGGTACAGTAGAAAGAAAACAGCCTGTGTAATCAGTGATCGAGGAGTTACATTGAAAGTGAATATTTCAAGTTATTTAAAGAAGTATTTACACTGCAGTTTGTACTATAGGTCATTTATTGGTATATGTATTGATCTACCACAAAACCAAAATTCAACTATAAATTGCAGCACAAAAGTGAATCTCAATGAGAGTCACAGACCACACATTTACCGCTATTCTCAATAATTAATTGAAATTTGAATTACAATAATTTTTGTATTATCATTATTATTTTATTATTCATGCATTGCTAAAAGTAGAAACACCCTAATTTGAATCAAAACATTGTCAGGGACAACAGTATTTGGTATACTAAATATTTATGTGCAAGAAGGAAGCACAGAAATACCTACTTAAAAATTAATGTTGTTCATTTAAATGTCTCATATGAAAGGATTATGTTTAATTATTTCATTTTGCCATGCATGTAACATTTTTAATTGAATCCAGTGTCAAAACAGTGTTTTGTCATGTCAGGGCTTCTTGTAGGAAATAAAATAGCATTTTTACTGTAAAAATAGTTTGATATTGTGCCATAATTTATGATTCATTTGACCATGCTTAACAGGGTTCTTTGTTTGTTCATAGCTTCTAACAAATACGTTTGATGAGTTCTATAAATGAATGACCAATTAATTACTGGGCAGATATCTCTGTGTGGTATATACTGTATAATTGTATAGTTGAAACCGAATCAGCTGATTTAATCAGTGTTGGAGGAGCTACATTGAAAATTATATTTTGTCAGAGGAGTATTTATTTATCAGTTAGTCAGCATTTGAGTTACAATTGAATTTGTTTGTATTTAAATTACTAGTAAATGTAAAAACACACTAATTTGAGTTAAAACACAGTGAGGAACTGCCAGATTTTGTATACTAAATATATTATCACAGTAGCACATAGCAATAAATCTGTGAATAGTTTTCTGAACTGGTTCATTTAAGGTTCATAAATAATTTGAATTAATCAATGCACTAAAATGAATCACATTTCCCAATGCATGTTCATTACTTCAGTTCACTGTGTAAATGCAATACAATGTGAAAATGACTTGTCTCGTTTTAGTGTAAAAGTATTGTAGCACTATTAAACATAAACTATTGATTTGAATATATTGATTTGAATCACCATAAGGCCGCGTGTCCAACAAAGCATGTTTTTCCGAGGCTGGCGTATTTTTTCAATTGTTCTCAATGGGAGCACTGCGTTTTTTAAAACGGCAGTAACGTGCTGAGCGTCTTTTTTGCGCTGAGCATTGAGCGTTCGAGCATTTTTTCCCGAGAGTTGAAGAATGTTCAACTTCGGGTAAAATGCTGCGCTCATCACTGTCACTTTCTAGTCAGCCAACCAATCAGAGTGAAGGAGGGGCGGGGCTACCGACTTTACTACGGCTGCACAACAATGGAGAAGTTAATATTGCTTTTCTCCGAGTATTTATTTTCTTTACTAGATCAAATTGCCGGACTACTATAATATTGTTATGAAAAATAATGCTTGGAGAAACATTTCATTTGAAACGCATCACAGCGTCTCTCAAGCGCTCACAGCTGAGCGTTTTCAGCAGAGCGTCTGCCGTTTTCAGCTGGCTAAAAACTCTTTGGTGCACACAAGGCCTAAGTCAATAGTTTTAAACCGTAATTTGGAAGTGCTTAGTGGGGTCTTTCATTCATACATAGCTCTTTTTTGTGCATGGATTCAGGACTGTATATCTCAGTGCTAGTTGGTTTGGTTCATGTCTTAAAACTATTTATTAAAAGCATTTTTGAAATGCCTGCAGTATGAAGGAACTGAATGAGAAAATGCTTGAGGAACTGAGACTGCTGAGAAAACGGCCAGCCACTGTTGTGCTTTATTGAGACTCCCATGCATACATCTCTGTTGTGTTCACTCTTTCAAACGCTGAAAGCCAGATGTAAGGGCCAACTGAATCTGGCTTCAATGTGCACAGTTTTCCCTCTCTTCGCTTGTGTTTCTCTCTCTCTCTCTCTCTCTCTCTCTCTCTCTCTCTCTCTCTCAGGAAGGAATACCCCCCGGCTGAACTCCTCTGTTTTGTGTTTGAGAGAATATTTCAGTGGCTCATTTCTTTCTGCCTGGCTGATGTTATATTTAAGGGAGACTAAATAAAGTTTCTCCACACTCGGTATCTTCTGCATAAAAACAACATGATGCCTCTTACACACACTTGCTCTGTTTCTAAACCCGAGCTGCATGTGGAGGCAGTGTTTTCAGACTCAACACTCCTGACTCAAAGGCTTTTAGAAAAGTATCAGCACTTAAGATGCATTGTTTTGGCCGAATTATATGTACACTGACCCCAAAAATAGATTTTTTTTTTTTTCTGTTCGGTATTTTTGTCTTGAACATTCTAATCATTTTTAAATCAAGATACATTTACTTGAGGAGCAAAATACTTACAATATTTTGCATTTGATGTAATTAAATCTTTGTTTCACTTTTATTAGTCACTTGTTAAATGCAGTTACATTACATTTATATTTAGTCTTTTAGCAGACTGCATAATGTAAATTTACTTAGAAATGTATTTTTTTGTTTTCTGAAATAAAAGATAAAAATTTAGTGACTTAATGCTTAAAATAAAAGTAAATATTTGCCAATAAGGGAACAAAAGGGGAAATGTATTTTGATGTAAGAATTTTTAGACAATTGTACTGGAAAACAAGACGTTTTGTGTGAGTGTGAATCTATCACTGAAACTAAAGTCTTTAGAATTAGTACATATGTATATTTATTAGAAAATATTTTGGAATATTCAAGGAAATATTATTTTTGATAACTTTAATACAGTACAACTTTCCTCGTCTTTATATTGGCTTTTCTTTTCTTTTTTTAAGCATAAAATTGCTTCATTTTGATACTTTTTTTCATAAAACAAGACTTCTTATTTTATGTAATTTTGCTTCTCAAGTAATTGTCTTGCATTTAAGAATGTTTATGTATTTCTGCAGGAAAACAAGAGTATAATTATTTTTGCAGTGGTCCCCCTTTACCAATCTTTTGAATATATATATATATATATATATATATATATATATAAAAATATACATATAATTATTTTTGTTAATATATTAGAAAATATATTTGGAATATATTTTTTCTTGTTTTACAGACTAAAGTGATTTAATTTTGATGCATTATTTTAAGGGAGAAAAAACAAGAAAAGAGTAAATCCTAGATTGCAGACAAAGTGATAAAAATACTGATGAATAAATGTTTACCTATGCTTAAAAAAAAGATTATTTTGCATCTTTGGTTTTATGAAGAACCTTTTACATCCATGGAATCATTCCATTTTACTAAAGGTTCCTTGTAGTGGAAGAAGGTTCTTAGAGGAACCCAAAATGGTTCTTATGACATCGCTGTGAAAACCTCCATTTAAACCTTTATTTCTCAGAATGTAGTGTTTGCGCATGCTGTGTATTTTTATGCTGATTTGAGTATTGCAGTGTTAGCATAGCAGCTTGTATTGGAATCAATAGTGTGTCATGTCTCATGTGGAGTGCTATTTGTGAGAACACAGAGTTGGTGCCAATTTAAAGAGTTTCCAATCAGTCATTTATGAGGTTCCATAGTTGTTAGGATGCTCTCTAGGCAGGCACCTCACTAGGTTTCGGAACAGAGCAATAGACACCCAGATGCTGCTTCCTGCTGCTCAGCAGACGGCAGGAAGTGGAACATGCTCCATGTGCGCTTCTTGTCACCGCACGCCCCCCCACAGGTTGACACCTAGACTCTGTCATTGAAGCCCAGCGTGGCGTCAGACTGATTAGCCCTGACGTGAGTGTGTGTGTTGTGCTCTGAAGCGTTCACTTCTATTGTCTCTGGGACTCGGATGGGTTTGGAGCTGATGTTGCGTATGCAGGTTTAATGTGGCTGGCCGCTGAGGTGTGTAAGTATTGTGTCTGGGACGGGAAGGTGAGATACCGTGCAATGTCTCACTGGTAAGCCGATACCTCTTGCATATTGAATGAGTCGAGCGAATGTATAAAACTTCTTTAAGTGCTGCGGTGTGGAGGAGGACATTTTCTGGTTCGATCTCTGCGAGGAGCAAGAGAAGAGCGATCACCATTGTGCCCTTAAGCAAGTTAACAAGTGAACTGCAAGTCATTTCAGACAGAAGTGTCTGCTAATTGACTTTTGAAAGAAGCTGTACATTTTAGCCATGCACTGTTCATGTTCAAGATATTAGGTGAAGTGTGTATTGTTTCACCATTGCAAAAATTAAAATAAATACATACATCCTACATACGATAGATGGATGGATGGATGGATAGATACGCTTTTATCCAAAGCGACTTACAAAGGAGGACAATGGAAGCAATCAAAATCAACAAAAGGGAAAAGATGCAATTGCTATAACAAGTCTCAGTTAGCTTAACACATTACACATAGCAAGTTTTTAATTATATAATAAATAAAAAGAAAACTGATATAATAGAAAAAGAATAGAGCCAGCTAGTGTTATATGCTTTTTTTATTTTGTTAATTGTATAATAAATAAAAAGAAAACAAATAGAGATATAATACGAAAAGAATAGAAAAGTTAGTTTTTTGCTTTTTTTTTAGAATAGAGAGAGCTTGAAAATAAAAATGGAAGAGATGTGTTTTTAGCCGATTCTTGAAGATGGCTAAGAATCAGCTGCTCAGATTTTAATTTAAAAGTCTGTGAAAATGATTTTGTCCCTCTTTGGGATGGTACAGTAATGCGTCGTTCACTTGCAGAACGTAAGCTTCTAGAGGGCACATAAGTCTGAAGTAATGAATTTAGGTAAAGGGGTGCAGAGCCAGTGGTGGTTTTGTAGGCAAACGTTAATGCCTTGAATTTTATGCAAATTAATAAACAGAGGTGTCAAGTGCATTCTTTATGGCTCATTAAAAATGGATCTTGCTGCTGCGTTCTGGATTAATTGTAAAGGTTTGATAGAACTGTCTGGAAGTCCTGCCAAGAGAGCATTGCAATAGTTCAGCCTGCACAGAACTAGAACTTGAATAAGGAGTTGTGAAGCATGCTCCAAAAGAAAGGGCCTGATCTTCTTGATGTTGAATAAAGCAAATCAGCAGGACCAGGCCGTTTTAGCTGAGAAAGTCAGCTGATCATCAATCATAACTCCAAGGTTTCTGACTGTTTTTGAAAGAGTTATGGTTGATGTGCCTAGCTGGATGATGAAATTGTGATGAAACGATGGGTTTTGCTGGAACCACAAGCAGTTCTGTCTTGGCTAGGTTGAGTTGAAGGTGATGGTCCTTCATCCAGCAAGAAATGTCTGTTAGACAAGCTGAGATGCGAGCAGCTATCATCAGATCATCAGGATGGAATGAGAGATATTTGAGTGTCATCAGCATAGCAGTGATATGAAAAGCCATGTTTATAAATGACAGAACCTAGTGAAGCCATGTAGACAGAGAAGAGAAGTGGTCCAAGAACTGAGCCCTGAGGCACTCCTGTAGCTAGATGTTGTGACTTGGACACCTCTCCAAGATACCTTGAAGGACCTATCTGAGAGGTAAGACTCAAAACACTGGAGTGCGGTTCCTGAGATGTCCTTTACCATTTGGGGTTGACAGGAGGATCTGGTGGTTAACCGTATCAAAAGCAGCGGACAGAACCAGCAAGACAATCCGCTCTTACAAGTCTTAGGGCTTCCACACGTTTTCTAAATTCATACAAGTTGATTTTTTATTTTATATATACATATATTTGATAATAAAATATTTTTTTTATATTAATAAAATATTTTATATCTAGATTTAGTCTAGATTCTACTTTTAATAGAATACAATGATTTGAATATTGATTTGATATTGATTGATACTGAAGTCTTGATAAAGAATTAAGAAAACATGAAGTATTATTAATTAAATGTATTTATATTATAATAATATAATTAATTTATATTTTTTAAATATTGTATTACTAACGAGATATCTTATTTATGAGCTATCTTTACACAATTATTGTAGATTTTATACTCTATACTCTAATAAATTATTGATATTTATTTATTTATTTATGGGAAAATAAATTCCCATTTTTGTGTGTATATGAGAAGTAGTCTGCATTTATTAATTGACATGTCTGCTGCTTTGAGCACATCGTGTGATCTTCATTCTCATCATGCATGCATTCGGTTCATCGTCCGTCACAGTCACACGCGCCCCTCTCTCTCTGTGGTGATCAACACCTGAAAATTACATTACAGGAGCAGAAGGACCCTCTGTCCCCGGAGGTCCCGCATGACAGAAGAGAAATGCTCTAAAGGCATGCCTAGACACGAAGATAAATAGCTCTACGAGCCGTCAGAGAGGGGATAGGGAGTTTGAGGTGTGTGAATTAGAGCTGATTCGCGGATGCGACCCTGACACTCCCTCCTGATGAAGTCTGTCATGCACAACCCAAACGGCCAGCTTAAGCACATTATGTCACTTCCCTTTAGCGTTGATTTAATGCGCTGGAAATTGACATAGTTAAGCTCATTGACAAATTGGGTCTAGCATTGGAAGGAGTCTAAGCACAAGGTGCTGGATACATGAATATAAATGAGGCAGAGGATACGGGATGTGTGTGCAGTTAATGCCCTTAGTCTCCCTGTGCTGTTTATGGCTGAATAATTCACATAGCTGCATGTGATGGGTGCGCTTCTACAGCAGTGTGTGCAGGGTTACAGGTCAGACTGGGTGAAACAGCCGAACACAGCTGAAAAAAGACTGCTTTTAATTCTGTGGGCTTACGACTTCCCACAAATCTAGTGTCTGTTAATAAAGGGCGACAGATCTGTCATGTTTAGTCAAAGTATTGAGCCTTACAAATTTACAGCAATGTAGGTGGCAGATGATGCTGGAATTTTTGTTTAAAGCAAAATACTTGTTAAATGTATGAAATGTAAAATATACAGTGGGGCAAATAAGTATTTGATACACTGCTGATTTTTCAAGGTTTCCCACTTAAAAAGAATGGAGAGATCTGTAATTTTCATCTTAGGTACAAATATAGACAGAATCTGTGAGAGACAGAATCTAAAATAAAATCCAGAAAATCACATTGTATGATTATTAAATAATTAACTTCCATTTTATCGCATGAAATAAGTATTTGATCACCTACCAACCAGCACGAATTCTGGCTCTCACAGACCTGTTAGTTTGTCTTTAAGAAGCCCTCTTATCCTCCACTCATTACCTGTATTAATGGCACCTGTTTGAACTAGTTACCTGTATAAAAGACACCTGTTAACACACTCAATCAATCAGACTCCAACCTCTCCACTATGCGCAAGACCAAAGAGCTGTCTAAGAACACTAGGGACAAAATTGTAGACCTGCACAAGGCTGGGATGGGCTACAGGACAATAGGCAAACAGCTTGGTGAGAAGGCAACAACTGTTGGCGCAATTATTAGAAAATGAAAGAAATTCAAGATGACTGTCAATCCCCCTCGGACTGGGGCTCATGTAAGATCTTGCCTCATGGAGAATTAATGATCCTGAGAAAGGTGAGGAATCAGCCTAGAACTACACGGCAGGACCTGGTCAATGACCTGAAGAGAGCTGGGACTACAGTCTCAACGGTTACCATTAGTAACACATTACACCGTCATGGATTAAAATCCTGCAGCGCGTGCAAGGTCCCCCTGCTCAAGCCAGCACATGTCCAGGCCCGTCTGAAGTTTGTCAAAGACCATCTGGATGATCCAGAGGAGGCATGGGAGAAGGTCATGTGGTCAGATGAGACCAAAATAGAACTTTTTGGTATAAACTTCCCTCGTCGTGTTTGGAGAAAAAAGAAGGATGAGTACAATCCCTAGAACACCATCCCAACCGTGAAGCATGGGGGTGGAAACATCATGCTTTGGGGGTGCTTTTCTGCAAAGGGGACAGGACTACTGCACCGTATTGAGGGGGGGGGGATGGATGGGGCCATGTATCACGAGATTTTGGCCAACAACCTCCTTCCCTCAGTTAGAGCATTGAAGATGGGTCGTGGCTGGGTCTTCCAGCATGACAATGGCCCCAAACACACAGCAAGGGTAATTAAAGAGCGGCTTCGTAAGAAGCATGTCAAGGTCCTGGAGTGGCCTAGCCAGTCTCCAGACCTGAACCCAATAGAAAATCTATGGAGGGAGATGAAACTCCATGTTGCCCAGCGACAGCCCCAAAACCTGAAAGATCTGGTGAAGACCTGTATGGAGGAGTGGGCCAAAATCCCTTCTGTAGTGTGTGCAAACCTGGTCAAGAACTACAGGAAACGTCTGACCTCTGTAATTGTAAACAAAGGTTTCTGTACCAAATATTAAGTTCTATTTTTCCATTTTATCAAATACTTATTTCATGCAATACAATGGAAATTAATTCTTACAATGTGATTTTCTGGATTTTTTTTAGATTATGTCTCAGTTATGTTAAGTCAGTTGAGGTGTACCTACGATGAAAATTACAGATCTCTCCATTCTTTGTAAGTGGGAAACCTTGAAAAATCAGCAGTGTATCAAACACTTATTTGCCCCACTGTATAATTTGTAACTGGTTATTTATGTATAAATAACATGTCTATTTACATAACCTACAGGATATTATATTAATCTTACATTTTTTAATGTTAAAATATTATAACATTTTTAAAACATTAAAATAGAAAATTAGTATTCAATTTTATGTGTAAATTAGGTGCGTGTGTTAAAATAAAAAAACTTTTGTATAAAAATTATATAAATTATATAAAACATTTAAATGTATTAAAACATGTATTTTATTATTAAAATAATTTGTTGTAATAAGATATCAAACAATATAAAATAATATACATTTGTTATATCAAGATATCAAATGATATATCACATTATTATATAATAGTGTATATAAAATATTGTAAACAATTTAACATGTTGTATGAATATAAAATAATAAATCTAATAAATTGTAATATCTTATTATTATGAGCAATAAATTAATACATACATTTCACATTTATATAATATGTAATATAATATAGTAATGTAAGTGTTTAATATTTTCATATTCTTTCAACAAAATGTTTCAATTTAGATTTTAACATTTATAATCACTATAATAATAATTATATTTATAATTCTGATGATTATATATTTTAATTTACTGAATGCACTTATATACAGTACTTAATATACTTTAAGTAAGGTCTACTTATGAACTATACATGAACACTGTACTGCAAATGTATTTATCTTTTTATAATTTTTTGTTTTACAAATGTTATTTATTTATATTTTTTTAAGTTGTATTCTCTTTGACTGAATTTTATATGTGGATTTCAGGGTTTTTTCCCCTTTAACATTACGATGCGGATCACAGTGAAATTCTTTATCTTCGTTTCATCTGAGTTCGTGATTTTCATCCTTCAGGGTGAAATATGTCACCGCTAAGCCACTGCTGCTTCTATCATTTCTTCTGGAGGGTTGCATATTTTATCACTATCATTTAATCGCCCGGCGCAAGACAGGAGCCTGCGAGCACCAGCAACACATTTAGTTGAGCTGGAGCTGAAATCCTGCCGGGAGCTCGTGGTTATTTGCTCTTACCAGTCCAAAGCGGTTTGGCTGAGTCGGTCGAGTGCGGCGAGGGGGAAGGGAGCGTCCGTCTGCCGTGACATTATTTTAGATCAGTCTCACCGGGATCAGGCCAGTTCTGTTAATCCCTGATCTCACAGTCAGGATGCAGGAACAGTTCAGCGATACGTGATCCTGTCGAGGGGACATATGAGAAACCGAGCGTGCCGCTTATTATATCAGTATGCAAATGATGCACAGACATGTAAACATAGAGTAATTAACAATCCATAAAGAAGGAAGTCTTGCGGTGAGGTAAACCAAAACGTTCAGATCCGGCACACGTTTTGGATGGTTTAGCCAAAGTAAAGTGTAAAGCTGAGCCTCTCTCCGGCCGGTGTGTGTGTGTGTGTGTGTGTGTGTGTGTGTGTGTGTGTGTGTGTGTGTGTGTGTGTGTGTGTGTGTGTGTCTGGACTCTTGTCTTCTATTGTTTGGGGAAGATGTTTGCTGTTTTTGTGTAGGGATGTCAAGAGGTTTATTTAATACTGATTTAATTTTGTTTATGCAACTTTCATATTGGTTAAAAAGCCAACTAAATAAATAAATACATAAATAATAATTATTTATTTTGTTAATTACCTTGATTTGTTGTTCACAATATATCTAGACAAATAAACAAAAAACACATTACATCACAATGCAATAGGTTTTTAATGCTTTTTTTATAAATAAAAACCATAGATTAATATTTATTGTTAAATAGTCAGTTTACTAACTTACTAACTAAATTAATTAATACATATTAATTACTAATTGTAATATTAATCAATTCAGTATAATAGCTAAATTTTCACTCTATAAATTAATTTGGTAACACTTTATTTTAAGGTGTCATTGTTACATGTTACATGTACTTTCTATTATAATAACAATAAGTTATGAATAATTACATCCAAGTAACACTAAGTCAAATCCTAATCCTAACCATATAGTAAGTGCATGTAGTTAATTAAAATGACTCGGTACTTCAGTGTATAATTACACTGGAACAAGAACACCTTCAAATAATGTGTAACCCTGGATTTAATGTGCACCTTGTTACCATGTTGGTTATTTGTTGATATGGTTTCTTTCATTCTTTTTATTTATTTATTTATTTAGATAAATAGTCATAAATTATTATTTATACAACTTTGATATTGCTAAACAAATAATCAAATAAATAAATAGTAGACATAGTCGTAATGATAAGGTTTCTTTATTTTCTTTCTTTAAAAAACACTTCAGTATCAACCAATAACTGACGGTACCGATTATATCTTTTCAATATTTGTTAGTCTTTTTGTTGTAGTTAATGCAGCCTTTCTTTTGTAAATGCTGATAGATTTGAAGAAGAAGCTCTAGCGTTAGGATTCATGGATGTGTTCTCGAGGGTGATTTTGACCTTCAGCCTCTATGTGCTTTTCACGATCCATTAAATTCCCAGTAGATATAATTAAGTCTCGTCCTACTTTTTTTCGTATTGAATATGCACCTTCACTACTTTAATGAGGAAGGGCTAGTAAGAGGACTTTGTGAAGGTCAGATCAGGTAAGATCTCTCTCCAGTGGAAGCCCAGGTGTTCACACCGGCCGTGTCAGTGTTTCTTACGGATGTTTATGTAATGTGTTGTGAGCTCCGAGGTGAGAGGGTCGGGTTGGCTGCTGTCCCTGTCAGCCCGTGTTTACAGCATTCAACGCTGACGTGAGCAAAACGCCCCACTGAGGATGACTCTCAACAAACACGCTGGCCACGGAGAGTCCTCAGTCTGAATGTTTCTTATGCTCACAGAGGCTGCGGTTAATGTTTAATCTCAGTAATATTCTGAAATATCTGGACAATATAAAAGAACTGTTCTATTTGTATATATTTTAAAATAAATGTATTCCTGTGATGCAAAACAGAATATTCAAAATGTACATGTCATAATTTTCATGTCATTCCAAACCTGTATGAGTTTCTTTCTCATGTTAAACATAAAATAATATATTTTGAAGAATTTGGTGATCACACAGTTAACAGTCTCTATTGACTTGTGTAGTATTTCATTCCCTACTATAGAAGTTCAACATTCTTCAGAATATCTTCTTCTGTGTTCAGTATAAGAAATAAACTTATACAGGTTTGGAACGGCATGAGGATGAGTAAATGATGACAACATTTTCATGTTTGGGTGAATTATTCCTTGAAGTGTATATATATATATTGTCATTCAAATATGTTAATATAAAAATATATTTTGAAATAGTCATTTTAAAAATGAAATATTCTGAAAGCATTGAAGGAGATCCTATAATAATTTAATATAGATTTAAAGTAGTAATGACAAATTATATTTTATTATATGATATGATTAATATCATGTTTTTAAATATGATGGTTTTATTCTAAACATGATTATAACTAATATGGACACCCAATATAACATATGATATTTAGTTTCTGAATCTGACCATGTCATGTCAATAAATGAAAAGGTCAGCGATCTATTGATTATCATGTTAATTACTGTGCCATACAGCAGGAGCGCTTTTTACCCCAAAAATCATACTTTTACATATCTTTTCTTTAATTATTTTAAACAAAACTGAAAGTCATTAAGAAGACCTTTGTCTCAAAATATATGCATTAATTTTAGTGATTCTCATTTGCTACTTTAATCTACATCATAAAAAAAACATAAAATATTAGATCGAGTAAGCACAGAATCATCTTTGCTCTGCTGCGTGCGATCGCGTCAAAGAAGAACAGAAAAATAAACATGTGCATCTTAAAAAGCGGATGTTTTGGAAAGTGCTACGCCACGTTTTTGTGCCATTTAGTGGTTTAGAGTAAAATAATAGGAAGCACCTTTTACCCCTGGGCACCTTTAGCCCTGTTGTACCCTGTATAGGACTTCTATTCACTCTTCATGTACTAAAAGTGGAACTGAATCATAATCACTGAAATCTTTCAATAGAAATGCAGACGGGAAGCTCTGACTGAAATCACATGGTGAATATATTTGTCTCTCTCTTACAGCACATATCTGAGTTGCTGGCCGTCGTTAGACTTCCATTCATTCACCCCAGTTACCTGCTGAACGTGGTGGACAATGAGGAGCTGATTAAATCGTCGGAGGCTTGCCGAGATCTGGTCAACGAGGCCAAGCGCTACCACATGCTGCCTCACGCGCGGCAGGAGATGCAGACGCCCAGGACGCGGCCGAGACTCTCTGCAGGTCAGACCTTTCATGTTCTAGTTCTCATCTGTCTTTCACTAGTCTCACGTTACTGTAGCCAGAGCTTTGACTGAACTGCAAAAGGTCCGTTCCACACTGCAGCTTCTTCTGGCTCGAGAACCAGCCGCTTACAGGAAGCGACCGTCTGGCTGAGACATAAAGCGATCAATCACAGTTTGTTTTGTTTTTATGAGCCGTGTAGGAGCAGGTACATCTGAAATAGATGATACCACAATATGTTTTTGTTTTAAGAAATGCATCACATTATGGATGTTAAATGGGTCGTGAATGCTGTTGCTGATGTTGAAACTCAACAGATTGCATGCGGAAGATTACTTGTGCAAGTTCCTTTAAGATGTTTAACCTGCTGAAGATTCATTATAAAGTTCCCACTAGTGATGCACGGAAAGGTTTGGGCATGTCACGGGAATGTTTGGTAACATTTTAGTTTTGGGACCAATTATCAGTATTAACAGGTTGCTTATTAGCATACATATTACTAGCATATTGGCTGCTTATTAGTACTTATAAAGCACATATTAATGCTTTATTCTGCATGACCACATTTTAGATCCCTACATTACTAACTATAAATAAGCACCAAATAAGGAGTTTATTAGGGCAAAACTTGTAGTTATTGGTTAGGCAATAGTGAGAATTGGTCCCAACTAAAGTGTTACTGATTTGTTTTCTCTCCCAAAATTCAAGTTTTCATTTAACCAAAAGCTGAAGCTGAAATGACAGATGCATTAAATAATGAAGACAACAGGTTAAGTAGAAATATAATGAGAATGTCATATAGTGCATATATTTATCAAAACGCTTCTCTCTAGAGTCATGTTTTTAGCAAATTATTGAGTTTATGAACATTTACGTTTACAAGCTGTTTTATTGACATATTTGTACGGTTGTACAGTTTCTTTTAGCACACCTTTATGATGTTCAATCATCTCTATGTTGTGCTATAACTAGTAGTAAAGAAGTAAAGATGTTCTGTTCATGTGCTGCTTGAATGTTAAAGAGCATCAAAACCACATTTATTGATTCAATTTTGTTATAAAATGGGCACAATTTTAAAGCTGAAACTTTATTTTAGATCAAAAGTAACAAAGCACAAAGCTTATTGTGATATTATTGACATCAACTTGAGACTTGAGAAGCTATTACTAAATATAATGTAGAAACTTAAATTTTCTGTAAAGCTTCTTTGCAATGATTTGCATCGTGAAAAGCGCTATACAAATAAACTTGAATTGAGTCGAATCATTGGATGGGATGCGCGTTTCAAGGAATGTTTAGTGATGTCTTGTTCAAGCAAAGATCAACAAAAAAGATATTAAATGACAAATCAATATTGTCATCCTAGAATTAGCTGCCACAGAGCTGATATGTTTACCTGTTATAGTTTAGCTATGTTGAGTGCATGAAATTGACACTAAAACAGTCCAAATGTGGCATCTGAGAAGCATTAATTAAATGATTCGTTTCAGCCAAAACAGAGAATTCACTTCAGCCCAAATATTTTCAAATGCCGGTGCATCACTAGTTCCCACACAAGCTGTTGATTTTAGTATCAAAATCCCGTCTTTTTTAATCGCAAATGGCACAGTGGTTATTCTGATAGCCGTGCATCTCAGTGTCTCTCTGACTGTATCTGAAGTCAGTCTCAGGCTGCTGTAAAAATACAACCAAACTAATTTATAGTTCAATAAGACTGTCCCCATGCAGCTCTGTGAATCACTCCAGCCCCCATGATTCCCTCAGCGAGGCGTGAGCCTGTGAGTGAGCTGTACATTTATTTAATCTTGATATACTGTGGCTCTCTTTCTCTCGCCCCTGAGTTTTATTGATCTCTGCCCACTGCAGTATAAGAGCTGAATCCCTCCCCCACTGGACCCAGATCAATCTCTTAGGAGCGATATCACACACAAAACACAACATAATTACCATAAATATGAATCCGTGTTGCTGAAGATACCTGAAACTAGTTTGCTGAGATGCTAATTCAATTAAAAGAAATGCATCAAGTGAACGAATCAAATGAATGACTTTAGACATGTACCTTGAACTTATCATGTGTAACATATAGCGGCCGGAATTCAACTCTACAAGTCACCAGAAGGGGCAGCTAAAGAATCAGCAGCCCCTCTAAAAGCCCCTCCTCCGCCTCAGCAAAAAGCGCTTTTCTTCTTGTTGTGGAACAAAAGGAATGTCGGAACGCTTCTCAAAGACATTCGTTCATTTCATGACTTGCAAAGCATCCACAAAGAAGATATATGGATATCAATGTGTACTCTTTCTCTCATATGCTTGTGGAATATGAATATTAATTTAAGAAAACGTGGGCTGATTTCTAATCGTGCTTTAACCTGGAATGTGTAGGCTGCAGTGTTTAGACTTTTATGAATGGTTGCAAAACTTCATGAATCAGTACTATAACGAATGTGGTGATATTATAAATGTGTAAACTTGATAAAAGTTTTAATACAGGGATCAAAAATTATTCTTTTCTCCATTGAAAATGCCTTGCAAGAAAACCATGGACATGGGTGGAGCTCCGCCCCATACGGACAATCTGGTTCGATCAGCCGCCGGTGGGCGGCGTCCAAACCGGACAGTTGAAAAGATGACGCGCGAGCGGCGCGCTCTCTCTTCTCTTCCCTCTTGCAACTCTCGGGTGCTCCTGAACTCGGCGCTCAAGCGCGCAAGGCTGACCTGGAAGCCGGCCCGCTGACTCTCACAACCAAACCAACCATCGGAGGGGGTCTAAGGCTGTGCCAAAGCCGTGAACCCACGAAGTCAAGGATTGTGAGGAGAGCTTTCCGGTGGCGATCACGCGACAGCAAGCCATCTCAAGTCTCCACGAGAGCGACCGAAGGAGCCCGAGCTGAACACGTGGCCCGAAACAAAGAACTGAACTCACGCGGAAAACGAAACAACTCCAAACCTGCTTTAAACCCATCCAAGCAAGTACAAAACTGAATTTCTAATCCTGACTGAACTGGTTAAAATATGATCTGAATGCAGTAACAAAACATACGTATTTGTTCGTGATCTTTGGCTGGCTGGTTAAGCTTATGAAGTAGAAAGAATGGTATTCTTTCATCCACAGTTACCTCAAAACTCTCGTATGCCTATGTGTGTGTGTATGTCTATGTCTTATCAGTTAATCCATTTATGTTAGAATAGCAATATCACGAATAAACCTTTTTCCATTTCATAAAGAATTGTCTCTGGAATGTGATTTTAAGTATTTTTATCCTTACTTGCCCTAAAGATAACGCAGCCTAGCTCAAACTTAAGAAATTATCAATCTCGTTTATCTACCGGGGCCACGGAATGGAAGCGAGATTGTAATTGAGAGTAACAGAATGTACCTTTTAGTGATTGCTGGACAAGCACTTAATAAGGTGTAAACTGTAGGTTAAATATTAATATGACTTTAATCAAGCCATATTAAATATTTAATAACTAATTCGGAGCTGAAACAATAGCTCTATATTAAACTGGTATTTTTACTACATAATGGTGGAGGACAAAAGCGGGCATTAAAGATTTAGATCTGATGAATCAAACCAGAGACAATATAAATATTTCTCACTTTTATCCGGAAAAGAATTGAGTAAATATAGAGAAACAAACGTTATTGGTGATATTGCATGCTTGTTTGCGAAACACAGTGAGGTTGAATGAAAGAGAGTGTAACTGTTAACTCGAGTTCGAGAAGAAATTAAACTGCAGTAAATAATTAATAAAAGTCGCTAAAGCGCATGAGAGGCAACAAGCGTGTCCCTTGTTGCCCCTCTCTTAAGGCCTTCGTGGTAATGCTTTGTTAGTGCGTGTTCCACTGCAAACCCAGCCACGTGACTCTCCGCTGTAGAATATTAAAGTAGCTATTTAAGTAATTCTCAGCCAATTTTTGATTTCACGAGTGAAATTCAGACGCACGGCGCTCAAAGGAGTGGCCAGTCGTTTTGAGAAAGGGAGACATTTTGCAAATCGATTTAATTGTTTGTTTTGTTATAGGTGCGGTCTAAACAGACAAATATTCACATAATAGCCCGCTGAGGCTTTGTTGGGTTATAAGTAACCCGTAGATAAATGTATCTCGTCCTAAATGAGTGAGATTATATGTGCTATAGAAAATTCAAGTCTGAAGCGTGAAGCACATTTTCCTCCGACCAGTTTAACCACGTGGAGCTTAGCCACGTGTAAATAGCATTAGCGCTAAGCTAACAAAGAAACTGTAGCATTGTAGCAAAAGCCATGCTGGTAGCATTACGGCTAGCGATTAGCACATAGCATTTACAGCTTGAATGCAGTGTGTTTGGAAATGTGGTTCACAGCTAACACTAATTCCTCTCTCTTCTCTCTCATTTAAAAGACTAACTATGTTTTGAGTTGGCTGTGTTAATGTTCATCAGTGTTAACAATTTCACAGGTTGGTTTAATATAACAGCTGATTAAAGTCTTTTTACCTTTTGTGAGACCAGCTTAATAAGTGGTGGTAACATGGTTACCATGTGATAACATAGTGAGGTTGATTTAGTTCAATTATAATGGCTTTTATGATTTCATAACACATCAATGGATGAGCGCTATTGTTAGGAATTTTTAATTGTTAATTGAATGTCACAATTGATTACAAATTAATTTTGAATTAATTTCATTTAATAAAATTTTCAATTCCTGCTTCCAACAACAGCATCCATTTATGAACCATAAACGCTTATAATTTGACCACTACAATAAAACCTTAAGTTATCTAGAGGGCCAGAAATTTTTAATTTCATTTACAAGTAGGATACCGATTAATTATTATTATTATTAATTTTTTTGGTGTTAAGGACAATGAGAGGAATGCTTAAGTTTGGAAATTATTTTAATTACTATTATGGGAATCCAAAACTAGTGATTTAGAAGCTGTAAATTAATTTAATAATTAATTATGAATTGAACATTCTAATTACATTTAATAATTAATTACACTTCCTGTCTACATTTTGCAACAATATTGGTTTGTCAACTCAATTGCAGATTGCATTTGTAAATTCTAATCCTAAGTGAATCCTATTAATTTTAATTATAACATCATAAATTTTAATTAGAAACCACAAAGTCTAATTTTAATTATAATTTCAGACTTACCACAAGTCTGGCTCATCTGTAGGCCATACTTCATTTCCTTAGGTGATCTGATTAACTCAAGTAAAATTAATAATAATTTTATTAAAATAATTTTATTAAATTAAAATTAGTCCTCTTACTTAGGCCTGAGAGTAGATAGTGCTCCCCTAGTGCTGTGTTAGAGAAGTGACAGTGACACCATACAGGTCATTTCTCACCAATCTGGAGCATAAACGTAACCTTAGCATAGCGACTCAACAGCACCACCTTGTGCCAACGTATTAGTTTTAAATCTTGGGAATAAATCTTAATTTCTCTTTTCTTTTCTCCCTGTTACTAACTTCTAATTTGACTTGTTTGCTTAAAGCTAGCCAAGGGAAGATCACGAATAGAGCGAAATGTCACAATTGAACATATGTATGAAACTTGAGAACCACATTCAAACTGTTTATCATTTACCCTCTATTGTGAAATCCTATTCCCCCAGGTTAAAGCAGGCGCAATGAGAAGATAGACATCGGAAAAAAGTTTTAACACGCGTGACACACGCTGACCAGCGCTATGTGTAAAATCCTGCCATTCAGGGACAAGTACTGTCATTGCTGTTGTTTTCCTCCATCAAGGAGAAAATTGGAATAGCAATACCAGTCTTGTTACAAAAGAGAAAACTGCCTACAATCCTCTGATTAGAAGCGTCCTTCTAAATCAGACTTAACAAAGCGAAGAGAGAATCTGCTATTAAAAGAGAGATCGGTCTAGTGTTATTGTCCCTGTGTACTCATTCTGTTAGTGTGCTTTTCTTTCTGTTTCCCAACAGTGCTGCCTCTACGTGGGCGCAATTTCTACGCAGAAGCTGCAAATTACACGCACCCCATCACAGAGGACCACAGAAACAGAATCACACTCAACACTAGCATACACTACACTGTGCACATTCACACCCTGTTGTTTTGTTTGTGTTTTGTTTTGCTTTGTTTCCCATCCAAGGTCTGTGTCAGTTCGGTCCAAGATCCCATCACCGCCAGAACATGTATCACCAGCCAGAACATGTCGGTCACTGGGAAGGACTGGAAATGTGGCTAAGTGCTACAACAAACAGCATCCTCCCTAAAGCTGCTGAAGCACTCCAACATCAGACACAGGACCAACTAGATGACAACATCACAAGCATCATGAGACAAGACCCAAGTCAAAACTACAATCACAAAGAATTAGCCAAGATCACCTCAAGCTTAAGTCACACACTCATCGCCACCCTCAAACTGAGCGACAAGCACGCCGACAACGCCAGCAGGAGCTGACAGCGCTAACGACGACAGAGCAGCTGGAACGTGAAGCTCAGGTACGACGGGAAGGGACCGATGAGGTGGAGCAAGGCGCCGATGAGGAAATCAACAGGCTAAAAGAAACTCTAGAAGCTACCAGACCGAAATGCAGCAACTCAAAGAGGATTTCGCGATCGTGCAGACAAGCTACAGTATGCAGAGAAGCTACTAGAGAAGGCAAAGACTGACTTCAGGGACAAAAACAGCAGAATCAAGGCCCTCGAAGCTCATTTGGCTGAATCAAGAAACGAGATCAGCCGCCTAACACAACAGCTCGACTACGTCACAGAGGAGTCTGAAAGTTTCCAAGAGGAACTCAAGCACGCTTACGAACTACGCCATGAGCCGTCAAGGACAGGACGTGCACCAACCGCACCCCTGCCAAGCAGGACCAAGTCACCTGTGCCTGGACTGACACGTGAACATAAGACAGAGGGGGTGATGTTAAAACAGTCACCAGCGCCGTCTGAAGAACTTTATATCACGACAGAACCAGAAGAATCTGCTGCAGCCAGCCGCAGATCGTCGCACAGCTTGGACCTAAAAGACCTTGACAAGCTCGCCCGAAACGTTGGCAAATTCAACCCCAGCGTGCCAAACAGCCAAACGGTCCAAGCGTATCTGCAAGATATTGATTTCCATCTGGAAATGCGACCTAACGTTACGGACAAAGATAAACTCTATTTACTCGAACGACATCCAGCCCTGAAGTACGCAGCTTCCTGGACCGGCAGCCTGTTAACACAAAGACTGATTACCAACGGCTGCGAAAAGCCCTTATTAAAGAGTTCGCCGACCCTGAGTCCGATCAAGGCTTAGTGGCTGCCCTGGAGGCGAGACAAGGACGTCACGACACTCCTCAAGCTTACTATAGTCGACTCAGACAAGCATATTTTGGAACTCGCAATGATTCTGACATGGAAGATGAACTGAACTTTAAAACTCTCTTCCTCAGGAATCTTCATCCTGGCATAAGCCACCATCTTGGCGTTCTCGCATGTCCACGAACGATGAACACTCAGCAGTTGCGAGACTTGGTGCAAAAGGCCTACTACAAACAGAAGATGGCCTCAGAAAAGAGCGCAAAAACCCCAGCAGTTCTTGATTTCAACACGCAACACCATGAACTGGCTCTAGAGGGCACCCAACGCCAAGACAGCGCTAAGCCACCACACAGAGAATGGAATGCACTCCCGTCCAACAGAGAACGAGACTCACACGCTGACACCCGACCTGAACAGAGGTATGACCGATGGGATGGACCGCGTGGACGTCAACGCTCACCTGGACGACACTGGGAGAAGTGGTCTCATGAGAATCAGTGGGAAAAGGAAGACGAACCAGAGTCAGCCTGACTAGCTGTCAGACAGAACGGCAGTGACAAGCTGAACAAATCAGCCCCAGAAAACAGCACCGCTTCACCTTGCTCTCAGAGAACAGTAAACACCCTAACTTCAGA
The DNA here is from genome assembly GCA_027564155.1 of Gymnocypris eckloni scoliostomus. Classification (NCBI taxonomy): domain Eukaryota; kingdom Metazoa; phylum Chordata; class Actinopteri; order Cypriniformes; family Cyprinidae; genus Gymnocypris; species Gymnocypris eckloni. The sequence continues at coordinate 34,597,110 of CM050412.1, read as the reverse complement.
TGGACATGAAACCCCACCTGAAAACCCAGCAACAGAGTTAAACACTAACTCAACACCCAATACTCCAAATCACAGCAGCGTCCAACAAACACCTGCTGATGAAACTCCAAGTTCCTGAAAGTGCTGTCTCAGTCACCTGCCATTCCTCCGGAGAACACCAGATCAGGTCTGACATCCTAAACGTTTCCTCCCAAACTCCAGCCCCTCAAATGACCAAAACGATGCCCTCACCACAGCAGGTGCATCACATGAAGAGTCCTGGACCTTTCATGCCCTCCCACCCAACCCTACAGTGGCAGCAGTAACCCGCCGCCAGCACGCCACTGGCGAGCACACCCCTGCCCTCCTGCATTACCATACCACCTCAGTTCGCTGCTGACGATCTCCTCACCCTCACATGCGGATTCGTCACTACGAACCATGACAGCTCACATGTCAAAACCATGATAACACATCCTCCGAGCTCCGCAAGCTCCACTCTGTCGACTACATGCTGCATCTGCAAGACGGTGTCCACACGTATGTCCCTGAGCCACTCACTGCGCCACAGCTCGTAGTTCCTCACGGCCAGAGGGGGAGTACATGGACACACGCACGATGCACCATGATGGGTTGCCAGTGCCAACCGGCAAATCCAAACCACCGACAGGAAAAGGGGGAGGATCCGACCCACTGACACAGACCGACAACCATATGCACCACACAAGCATAATTATTGTCATTTTAGGAAAACATATAGCAACCATGCTTAGACACAACCCATATTCTCTCCTCCGCAGCACTGCTAGGACCAATCTAGTAGAGAGGAGTTACTCTCAATTTTTTTTCATTATTATATAATTTTTTATTAATTTTTTTAATTTTTTTTTAATTTTATTTTTAGTTTAAAACTATTTTTTTTTAATTTTTTTTTTTTTTTTTTTTATTTACCTTATCGCTTTGGGTTCTTTATCGCGTGTCTCACTTTGTGTTTCCTTTCCTCTCTTTCACTTTGAACCCTTAACCAAACCTTGAATCCAGGTCCTGAAATTGAGATCGACTTCCGTCAGTAAAGTCGTTGTAATTCGCTGTGAGAACCGCTGTCGACCGATCGAGGCCACCCGCCAAAATCATGAACCACATGATACACGATGTAAGTTCCTCGATTGACAACGTAGCCATGAATAGGATTCCGTGCTACACGATACCTCTTAGCCTTGTTCAAACGTTGTAACCTCGGCCACCGCGGGCCCCGCTAGTCTCATCCAAACCCATCTCGCCTTTCCGGTAGCGCTATTCCCATACGCAAAACCCGGAAACAGGTGATTTAGTGGCCTTTTCAGTTTGCCCATTATCGACGTTAATAATGTTTACCGGCTCAAAGACGTGAATGCGGATTACGGCAAGGAAAACCTAGGTAAAAATCCAAACTCCTAAAGTCGCTGCGTGACACGAGAACAACGAACGGTTGTATCTGGCCCCAAACTCAAAGATGGGCACGCCACTTAGGACATTCACTTCCCCTACCCGAGTAAACTCTGCGACGCGATAATACCAAGGGCATCTGCGGTTTAGAATCCATTAAACCCGACACTAGCTGCCCGCGAAACAACACCCACGTTCTCAAGTTGAGGTAACGCAAGGCCGAAATCATCAGAAACCGCTGGCTGGTCAGTACCCCAGCGACCAGCCACCCTCACATGCGATTAACACGACGCCACGCGCATTAATTTGCCCAACCAAATGTTATGGATCACTGTCCCGGCGGCGTGATCCTCCATATTGACGAGTTAGCATTGTATCACCTCACCGACGATGAATATCAGGTTGAAATCGAAATCTCTTAGTGAATTGACACCGCTGACAGCGCTAGAAGCTATCGCCGCCTTCCGCCCGCCGGCGCCAATTATTCGGTCCTGGTCTGCCGCTGACACGGCGCTTTGTATCTCTACTATCGTAGGATATGTTATGAATTTGACACTGGCCTTCCTCCTACACAAGCGAGTGAACGTCGCCCAAGAGTCTCTCAACAAATGCGTCCAGGCGTCCCTCGCCTTTTTCGACGTGGTAATCCCGACCGAGACCCGAACCCGAGAATTTGAACAACCTGACTGAGATCATGCCTATACTCGTCGAGCCCCTGACAATTAAAACAGTCAAAATGACCCAATTGTCAATAATGATAAACAATGCATCCCTATGTCTTCTCAAGTTTCTAACCTGTTCCTTCCCAAATTACCCTGCACCAGGTTTTAGTCAGTGATAGGAATGATGTTTGTGTCTTGTATGTGCCTGTTCTTCCTGCCTCTTGTTCCAGGGCCTGACAATGTTCCATCAGGGAACATCACCAAGCCCAAGGGGATATGTAACATATAGCGGCCGGAATTCAACTCTACAAGTCACCAGAAGGGGGCAGCTAAAGAATCAGCAGCCCTCTAAAAGCCCCTCCTCCGCCTCAGCGCAAAAGCGCTGCTTTTCTTCTTGTGGAACAAAGGAATGCGGAACGCTTCTCAAAGACATTCTCATTTCATGACTTGCAAAGCATCCACAAAGAAGATATATGGATATTAATGTGTACTCTTTCTCTCATATGCTTGTGGAATATGAATATTAATTTAAGAAAACGTGGGCTGATTTCTAATCGTGCTTTAACCTGGAATGTGTAGGCTGCAGTGTTTAGACTTTTATGAATGGTTGCAAAACTTCATGAATCAGTACTATAACGAATGTGGTGATATTATAAATGTGTAAACTTGATAAAAGTTTTAATACAGGGATCAAAAATTATTCTTTTCTCCATTGAAAATGCCTTGCAAGAAAACCATGGACATGGGTGGAGCTCCCCCATACGGACAATCTGGTTCGATCAGCCGGGTGGGCGGCGTCCAAACCGGACAGTTGAAAAGATGACGCGGCGCGCTCTCTCTTCTCTTCTTCCTCTTGCAACTCGGGTGCTCCTGAACTCGGCGCTCAGCGGCGCAAGGCTGACCTGGAAGCCGCCCGCTAGACTCTCACAACCAAACCAACCATCGGAGGGGTCTAAGGCTGTGCCAAAGCCGTAACGGAGCCAGGTCAAGGATTGTGAGGAGAGCTTTCCCGGCGCGACAAGCAGCCATCTCAAGTCTCCACACGAGAACAACCGAAGAGCCCGAGCTGAACACGTGACGCCGAAACAAAGAACTGAACTCACGGAAAACGAAACAACTCCAAACCTGCTTTAAACCCATCCAAGCAAGTACAAAACTGAATTTCTAATCCTGACTGAACTGGTTAAAATATGATCTGAATGCAGTAACAAAACATGATTTGTTCGTGATCTTTGGCTGGCTGGTTAAGCTATGAAGTAGAAAGAATGGTATTCTTTCATCCACAGTTACCTCAAAACTCTCGTATGCCTATGTGTGTGTATGTCTATGTCTTATCAGTTAATCCATTTATGTTAGAATAGCAATATCACGAATAAATCGTTTTTCATTTCATAAAGAATTGTCTCTGGAATGTGATTTTAAGTATTTTTATCCTTACTTGCCCTAAAGATAACGCAGCCTAGCTCAAACTTAACGAAATTATCAATCTCGTTTATCTACCGGGGCCACGGAATGGAAGCGAGATTGTAATTGAGAGTAACAGAATGTACCTTTTAGTGATTGCTGGACAAGCACTTAATAAGGTGTAAACTGTAGGTTAAATATTAATATGACTTTAATCAAGCCATATTAAATATTTAATAACTAATTCCCGGAGCTGAAACAATAGCTCTATATTAAACTGGTATTTTTACTACACATGCTATTTCTTGAAGTGGCATATGAATATAAATACCCAAAGTGGGCAATATGAATATGGTTCTCTTTTATTACCATGTTGTGTACAGGTATGTGTCAAAACCATGACAAAATGTTATATGGCAGTACAAAATTCCAATATAAATTCCAATATAGTACATTTTAAATATATCATATCTGAAGATTTGAACAGGATTTATCTAGCAAAAAAAAAAAAAAATTTAAAAAGCAAGTTAATGAATAAAATAAATGCATTTCGACATACTCTTTTACTACCACTATATATAACATAAATTACTTAGACTGTCATGTAATGTTTTTGTCATACTTTATATATATATATATATATATATATGTGTGTGTGTGTGTGTGTGTATCAAAACTATGAGAAAAACATTATATAACAGTCTAAGAGATTTCATGTTATATTAACGGTATGTAAATGCCAATATAATATTTTTTGCTGGAAATTAAGTGGGGAAAATGTATACCACAACTGATCAGGAAATATTTTTTCAAAAATACTTATTTGTTTGCAATACACTATGTATTAAACTATTATTGATGTTTAAACTGATCTATAGATGCCACCTTTTATTTGAGAGCTGCAATAGATGTACAGATTTTTTGTACACAATGATTTGTTTGTCTTTTCCTCATGGTGATGCACACATATAGCTTAAGAAGGTTTGGAATATATATGGGCTTACTTTTTATAGTGCTTTTTATACTTTTTAGGAGCTTGATAACCCATGGCCACAATGAACTGTTGTTTGGTAAATGGAAATATATGTGAAGATTCTTAAGAATGTATTCTTAATTACATGTTTCATTAAATAAAAAAACATAATAGCATACATGGGGCTAAGTAAATAACTGTAATCCAATCTGGATTTATAATTAGATTTAGTGTTGGTTAATCTACATGACCTGTTCAAACGAGTCCGTTCGCTGGAGTGAAAGAATCAATCTGTTCTATAGAGTGTATCGAATCACACTTCCCAAGTCTTAAATATTTCTTCAAGCTTGTGTTTTATCACATTACACTTCTTGGAAATGTTGTTACTGCTCTATTTGAAATACTACTGTCACACTATTGAAAAGTGAACGCTGTTTAGAAGCATCATCACTTTTAGTTAGTTCCTTCCCATCACTGATATTTGTTCTGGCATTAGAAGTGATTCTAGTCGTTACTGTAACACGTCAGTCAAACAGAATGAGAAGACAGGCACACTGCTCGTCTGATCTCAGCTGAGTTCTTCTTAATGAACATCTTTAAATGCTTGGCAAATACGATGCATAGTTTCAACCTTTAAGAACACCCGGTTTGTTTTGACTATTAAACGAGATATTTATGGAAATAATCAGCCTCGGCAGAGGAACAAATTGCTCTCGGGCTCTGAGATGTTGGCCAGGACTCGGAGGCTCTCTTCAGTAAAGCAAGGTTTAATTATTGTCTGAAAGGTATTACGAGCTGTCACTCTGCAGAACTTATTTTCTGCATGAAGGAATTAAAGTAATTGGTAAACAAATGTCATTTTACGATGCTGAATGGGTTTTGTTTCTATGGTGTGACCGCTGGTAAATGAACAAGGGTTTGTGATTTCACCAGATTGTAGATTAATAACTGATTTGACCAGTTTGAATCATTTTGAATTGTTTATGAGAACTCACAAAAGAACATACTTGAATGTTTTGAGCTGTAATATGTAATTACAAGATATTTTATTTTATCACTTTATTCACTAACTAACAAAGTAATGTTATTATATGTACCTTGAAAATACCCTGGTATTCTTTAAAATACCTTGAATATAAATACACACCCTGTAGGCAAAATAAATATGGGGAACTTTTATATTATATTCACATTTAGCTTTTATTTTTATATTTTCAGTTTCATTTAAATTGTAGTTTACATTTTTTTTTGATATAGATATAATTAATTTTCATTGCAATTTTTATTTTAATAATTTTAGTTTATATAGATAAACTATATAGATTTATTTAGATTTTAAGATTTGTTTTGTGAGATTACAGCTGAGCACAGTTGAGTTGAGTTTTTATTTTCATGCAATCAACTTTATTATTATTATTGTTGTTGTTGTTGTTAGATAATATAATATTATTCTTTTATATAGATAATATAAATATACATTTTATTACAGCAAATGTGTCATTCTTTTGAGTGCCGACATGTATTCCTCTTTTTCTTTATTTCTATGTTTTTGATATTGTTGATGTTGTTGTTGATTTGGTTGACCTACTCTTTTTTTGTTTTTCATGGTACCACCCAGTGCTTTTTTCTGTAAGGCTGTGTGTACTCGTGTCCTCTGTGTTTCTTCCAACATCTGTGCCTCTGATTTGCTCACGAAGGATGGACTTTTTTTATGAAGTATTTGATTGTTTGGCTGTGTACAAAACTCTTGAGTGAACTCGTCGCTGGCTTGGCCATCTGGCGGGCCATCTGATGGAGGTTATGAAACACCGCGTGAGGGCCTGTCACCCGTAGGACCCGTTTATGAAAAAGAGACGGCGAAGAGAGAGAAAACTAGGGTAGAAGTCAAAGATGAAGGAGAGCATAAATTGCTTTCTTTTTAGCGATAGAGATTGAGGAAGCGCTGCCAGGAGTTTGTAATTGCCGTGTGTGTGTTTGTGTGTGGCTGAATGCATTCGCTCTCCACCTGAGCTCGGCTGATAAGTCTCTTGTGTATGAAAAGTCACAGAAGAGGTGCTGTGATGTCACCCATGAAAGGTTCCTCCCCAAGCATGCACTCAATCAGAGCGTGTGGGTTTGCATTGGCCCGCGGCTCGCGCTCTCAGAGCTGTAGGTATGTGCCAGCTGTCGTCAGATTGATGGGACTCACCTGGGCCCTTCTCTTCTCTCCGCTTCTGCCGCACGGAGATCCTCCGAGCAAATCAGGGTGACGGCACACCTGGCTCACACCCAGTAACTCGTGTAGACGGGCAATCCGTCCTAATTAAACTCACACGACAGTCTCTTTTAGCAGTCTGTGCTGGCAGCGAGGACTGCCGTCTAGAACTCAAATTATCGTCGTCAAATAACAAAGCGTTTGTTAATCTAGTTCACCCACACTTGTAGCTGATTAACGCTGGTCTCGTGGGTAGGTCAGGTGCGTAATTAGGAACCATAAGGGACGAGGACTGTGAAAGGTGACCCTGTTCTGCTTAACTCTGACCCTGAACATAATATGATGTTTGAACAGAAGCTCAATATCGTGGCCCTCCATGAGAGAATTAACATGAGGAAAGCGGCTTGTACAAAGATTTAAATGTTGTCATTATTTACTCTCTCATGCTGTTTTAAACCTGTATGACCTGCTTTCTTCAGTATAACACAAAAGAAGATACTTTGGACCCCGTTGACTTGCATCATATGGAGAACTGTATTATTTTAGTATTCTTATATGGCCTATTAGTGTAGTATGTATTTATTTTTTCATGTAGCTTTTATTTTAATTTTAGTTTATATTTCAGTATTTTTTATTCGCTGTTTTTATATATATTTCTATTTAGGTTGAATTTTTCATTTTTTCATTTTAGTACTTCAGCTTGTTTCAGTTCCAAGGCAACATTTAAAAAAAAGTTGTTTAATGTTTTCCTCTAGTATTAATATTTTATTTTATATAGCTTAAACTTAAACATTTATTTATTCAGTAGTATTGTGTCACCGAATTATTTATATAATTTATTTAAAATTTATTTAGAGATTTTTTCTTTGTGTGTGTTTTTATTTACAATTTATCCACAATTTATTATAAAATTTAATTCGCTTTTTTAAATTTTGTTTTGTGCTTTTTTAATTTGTATTATCTCTAAATATTTATATATAGCTTTAACAAATGTTTCAGTTTTTGAGTAATTTTAGTTCAATTGATTTATTTCAGTTCCAAGGCATCATTTCAAAGTTGAATTGTTCACTTAATATTTGTATTTTATTTCATTCTAACTTCATTTAATTGTTTTATTATCTACAATGATTTTGAATAGTTTTAGTTTTAGTCAACAATAGCAATATTGATGGAAAAGCAAGAACACATACATTTTTTAAATGGTGTTTGTTTAATAGTAAAGGAACATTTATAAAACTATTACTTTTCTATGTGATCAAACTTACAATTTTTATATTAGTGAGCAATAAAACGGGCATAAAATTGCAGACTTTTTTGCCATATGTATTGATGGAAGGACCTGAGCCGTAGCTAGAGACCAGAATATCAGAGAGATTTAAGAAACCAGCCAAAACTTTCAAGCAACCACATAGCAACTCTCTAATCTAAACTACACTATACTAATACATACTCTATACTTTACATTCTCTGATGAATATTTCACAGTCAGCACATTTTCAACGGATTATTTATTATTTGATGGGTTTCCAAGAACTGTCCTATTATTTACATTGAATGCGGTGCGGGTTGCTTTGGATGAAAGTATATATACAGGTCTAGTTCAGAAGCTGTTTATATGCACATTCTCATTCACTAGGAGTCAGAATGCCATTTGTTCTGATAATTAGTCTTAGTCTTGTGATTTGCCCTTATAGTGATTCATGCGTTTTCTAGTTGTGGTGACCTATTGTAAACATGAAATGTAATTTATGTAAGGAAGAAGTCCATATTATCTTCCAAATAGTAATTAATCTACACAGAACATAACTCAAACTGCAATGCAAAGGTACACATTCAAAATCATCTGTGTTCAGTCAGATTCAGTGCACAGACAGTGCTGTTTATGTGTCTTATCACTGCATCGAGCACACCGTAAGTCTTGTGTAGTTTCACTCTATCACTTTATGTGGCTTCATAAAAGCCAGTAATGCAAGAGATTGTGTCGATGCAAAGATTTACAGTGCATTTTATTTGTGTTTTCTGCCTGAGTTAAGCTCGAGAAATCATGCACAGAGCTTGTGTAAAATATGAATGCAGCAACCTGTTAATATGGATGCCAGAATAAATAAGCCGATTATGTGTGAAGTGTAAAACAGAGCTGAGAGTTTGAGCTTGGGTTTTACTCTTTTTGTGTCTAAAGATTAGACATTACAGAAGTCATTTTCAGTTCTTTACACTACTGTTTTAAAGTTTGGGGGTGTACGATTGTTTATGTTTTTTCAAAATTCGTTTATGTTCTCAAAGGCTGCAAAAATGCAGTAAAACATGAAATATTACAATTTAAAAACACTGTTTTCTATTTAGAGATGTAATGTATTCCTGAATTTTCAGCATCATTACTCCAGTCTTCAGTGTCACATGATGCTTCAGAAATCAATCTAATATGCTGATTTGCTGCTCAAGAAACATGTGATTTTTATTCATGTTGAAACAGTTGTGCTGTGCTGTTTTTTCAATATTCTTTGTTGAATATAAAATCCAAAAGAACATCATTTATTTCAAATATAAATATTTTGTAACATTTGATCTGCATTGTCACTTTTGATCCATTTAATGCCTGCTTGCTAAATGAAAATATGAATTTCTTAAAAAAAAAACTGACTGACCCCAAACTTTTGCTTCGTGGTGTACATGCTTTGCAAAGTGTTAAATGCATTATTCAAGTCACGGTATGCAGGTTACCCTCCAGGCCACATCTTGGACCCGTCTGATATTTAATTATAGTCCTCTGGTAACCCTGTCACTAAGAGAGTTGCATTTCTCTTGTGCTGTCATGTCATTTCTGTGCTGTACGTCTGCTGCTGTCGACTAATTAGCTCCCGTTTCAGAATCCGTCCTTCCTTTTGGCGGCCATTCACAAAGCTTTGACACACTTTATTGAGGTCACCTCTTCGAAGTGCAACATTCAGTCGGCTGCTGGCGTGCGGCAGAAGGAGTCAAAGGTATTGGATTGTGCTGATTTGACACTCAGCCCAGTCCTTTACAGACCACAAACCGCTTTTACCGACTCATTTCTCTAACTGCTTTTATCGCCAAAGCAGCAGCTTGAAGGTGAGGACGGGAGGGCGGCGTTTTGCAGAATGTCTGCGTTTGTTTAATTGATTTATTCGTGCGATGACTGGAGGGCCAACCTCATTGCTTTCAGCGTCTCCCCTTCAGCGCAGGGTCCAGTCGGTTTAATTAGTCTCTTTCTCTGATAAAGCGCAGCGTCTCTGCAGATGCCTGTGGATGTTACTGAAGCGGATTTGAAGAACTGAGCAGGATCGCGAGGGAATTTAATCCATTGTCAGTCCCGACCTCTCTCTGACGATTGCATCAAAATTGGTGGTTTGTTCATTTTGCTAAATAGTTGTTTAATATGCCACCTATTGAAGGACACTAAGGACACTTTTATAATATACATTTATTTTTACCTTATTTGCTCGACGACTCCCAAACGATTTGCTCAACGATTCATTTTTCCAAACCCCTCCTTTGCGTGACACTAATCAGCGGTGATTGGTCGATTTCATTTAAAGCAGTGTTTGTGAGCGCAGTGCTGCTTTGAGTAAAGTCGTTACGGGGAAAACAGATATTTTTAACACTCCAAAAGCAGCACCTAGCGGCAAAGAATGCATTTCCGTTCAGACCCACACGAAAATCAAGTTTTCCCAGGTCTGCTGATGTTTCATGTTCATCTCGAATGGAACTTTGAATGGAGTTACAGTAATGAATGCAGCTTGTTTGCGTGTTGGTGATGACACAGACAGTTTCAAAGAGTTACATTTAGTTTTTATAGACCAACGTGGAATAACACTTTCTAAAATGTTACCGTATTGACCCGAATATAAAATGGCCCCTTTTTCAAGATGTACCTTTTGGAAAAGGCTTTTTCTTTTGTTTTCACTCGTGATCTTCTAACATTACTACAACACACATTACATTATGTATTTCTTGGCACACTCGTTTTATGTGTATCTGGTGCCACCTATTGTTGTGGGTGTATTATTGACATGTCAAAGTCTAGAACCTGAATATAAGCCGACCGTGTTTTTTTCAGATGTTGTTCCAAGAAAAAAACATTGTTTTTATATTCGGGTTAATACGGTAAATAAAAAAAATGCAATTTACTTGTCATTCCAATTCAATTTCCAGGTGTGACCATTCAAATTGAAAATGAAATTCAAACTCGTGAATTGAAAGAAAGCCAATTCTTCAGTTTGCACAATTCTATTGTGAATGTAATTAGCACAGATAAAAGACAGAAAACGTTTGCAGGTTTACTGTAATTAATCATCATTCTCGACCCCTCTGTGACTGTTGCATCAAAATTGGTGGTTTGTTTATTTGTCAAACCGCTGTAATAATTGAATTTCCTGTTCACATGTCTTTTGTTGGATTAATCCGTCCCAGAGAATGGAAATGATAAATGTGTCAGTGCTAATCATAACATTTCGCTCGGTACATTTTAGCTGTTGATTGCTTTTCCGTCGTCTACAGTAGCTGAATTAAATTTACATTTTGAAGTGGATGATTTTGACTCTGTGGGCCTGCAGTGTTTTAAATTCCCCTGTCAGGAAATTTTTGTCACGCTTAATGTGGCCGTATTCGAGTATGACTAACATTTTTGGTTGATAAACTATTAAATAAGACACCTCTGTTAAGAGACTGGTGGATAATGTATGCGGCACTGCTCTGCAGGGAGGAATTCTCTCTCCCGAGCACAAAGCTCACTCAGAATCATGTCTTACTTCCTGTCCGGGAGCTATTTCTCTTGTTGCAAAGGGCAGCGGCGTGCCGTTTGATTGCTGCTTGGGTCTCTTGTAAATGACAGCTCGCAGTGCGGTGTACTCTGAGTTTATGTGCAGACATTGTGCCTGAAGTTGGAGCTGCTCTTTGTCTCAGCTTTAGACAGCACGCCTGCGGACCGTAAATTTACAGTGTTTTTCCATTTAGAGCTCATTTGTGAACAGGACCCATTGTGGAAAATCAGCTCCGGCAGTTTAAGAGGTTGTAATGTTGGAGGAAAAGTTATTTTTGTAGCTTAAACAGCATTTTGGTGTTCACGATGTATGTGAGTTATGCACTATACAGTATTGAATTGCCGACACCTTTTGAATTCTAATTCAGTCCCTGATTTTGATTAGAATTTAAATTGAAATAGCAGACAGAGTGCAGAATTGCAATACACATTTCAAATGTATTGTTATTTTTTACATTTATAATGTTATAATTATACTATATCATTATTTATTTTTTAATAACTAAACATTTGAAGCAAAGTCAGTGGTTGAATGCTGGTTTGTAGGTCTGATAAATGTTTGAAATGCCACCTAAAGAAATGTATCTTTGTATATAATATTTCATTATATTTTTTAAATTAACTTTTATGAAAGATAATGCAGTGGGCCAGTTATCCAAAAATACAGTTGTGTTTTTTTCATACATTTTTTATGTATATTTATAACATTTTTAAGTAGCAAAACTAGTTAATGCTGCTGCATGAGTGTTTATTATACATAGGCTGACGGAGTGATGGTACATTTTATTCCTTTCTTTGTTTGAATAACGTAATCATTCACTCAGTATTTCATAGACATTTGAAAACGGTCAATTCAGTAAATAATTTTTCCTGTCATTCTAATTCAAATTCCAAAATATGTATGTAATGTGGTCAATTCCAATCAAGTTCACACTCTTGAGGTGAAAGAGTGCATATTCTTCAGCTCCGGTGTGAATGTTCCTGTAGCACAGATAAAAGAGGAAACATTTGCTGTTTTACTGCCATTAAAAGTGTGAAAGTGACTGTTGAAGGAGCACTTCTTTCCCATGGTACTTAGAAATGAGTCGATTTTCAATAATTGATTTTTAAATGATTTAATTTGGTCTCCCTAAAGCCTTAAATGATTGGTTAAAATTCTTAGTCTGATTCATATGCATGAGAAAATAACAAGCGTTTCTCAAAATGGCACTCTGACTGGATTGGCTGTCTTTACTCGAGACGGTTATATGAGTCCACTGAGAATTAAAGTCATGTTTATAGTAATACAGTATGTTAAAGGGATAGTTCTGTCATCATTTACTCATCCTCAAGTAGTTCCAAACCTGTATGAATGTCTTTGTTCTGCTGAACACAAAGGAAGATATTCTGAAGAATGTGGGAAACAGAGCAGTTCTGGGACACCATTAACTTCCATAGTGTTTTTTTCCTACTATAGAAGTCAATGGTGCCCCAAAACAGCCATAAGAACTACCATAAGTGGTTTTTGAGGCACTTACTGTAGTAGCCTTGAGTACACTATAATCTATTTCAGAGTTACCCCGTACACAGATTTTTTTTTGACATAAGATTAATCCATTTGTACCACCATGAGCACACTTTACTGAAAATCCTGTTGGTAAAGGACATCTCAAGTCAATTTCTTTACAATGCATACACTTTGTCTGAGTTTGCAACCGTAACCAAAGGGGCTTATCAAAGGGTCACTGATTCCTGAACTACTGCAGAACCTGAGCTTGAAACAGTGAGTCAGACAGTCCAGTAAATGCATGATATTCAATAAAAGCGGAGGAGGAGCGAGAGATTGCAAGGTTACGGACCGCTTTAAAGGGCATTTTATTTGATGCATTACAGTTATGTGAGCAAAATGATTTTCATTTTATCCCTTACTACATCATCATCATCATCATTCCCTAAGAAAGCACTTAATAACTTATTCAGGGCCGACTTATCCTCTCTCTTCATTTGTGAGGCTTTTTGACTTGCCGTGAGACTGGATTGAAGGGCAGCTAAATGACAGGGGTAAAAGCCCACACATACAAAGTTCAGGCGGCCAGGGACGCCCGCGCCCACAGCATCACCTGCCCGCCACGTCTTTCTGACTAGCAGGTTCAAAGCTGCAATTTATCTCTGCCCACGACCGCAGCCGTCAAAGAGTCTCGGAGGAGAGAGAGAACTTCCCCTCCTCCGGACTCAAAGACCTCTTCCACATCCAGCTTTTAATGGTCAGGAAGAGCAGGACGAGGGCAATTAGATGGAAACCAAGCCCTGTCCCAGCTGGGGGATCCGGGTCTCGTTCTAGGCCAAGGTGGTGGCGGTTTAGAGCAGGTTTGGGTTTCCTCCCACTGTGAAGGAGAGATTGAGCTCAGGAGGAGAGAAAAAGATAGTTATTTACCATCGTTCCAAACTCTGGATGTTATCATTATCGCTCTTTAGCTCGGTGGGGGATGAGAGCTACCTGGCCGCCCTGACGTCCCGTCTGGCAAACTGTTATTTACCGATGGCAGCCGCTGAGCCGATGCCATAGATAGGACTCATTAAGGGAAGTGAGGCGAAGAGACGGGTGTGATTGTCCTGTGGGAGGCTGTGCACGCCGAGCGAGGAGAAGCTCACCTGTCAAAGGTGTGGATCGCTGCTCAACGTGTCGGCAGAAATAGGGGAAGCTGACTAAGAGGAAAAGTAGATGTGGGAAGCGCTTGCCCCGCCCACGTCCAGCTTGATTGACAGGTGCTGGTTGAACTCCTACTGATCCACTTCCTGTTTACTTCTGTTTTTGTTTACTTTTCTTTGACTGAGCTTGATTTAGGCTGTTTGAGTGGAGGTAACTCGATCAAAAATCAGCACATCTCATTAAGGAATGAAACGTTGCTTCAGCAGCACTTTTGAAGGCTGGAAAAGATCACCTGCTGCTCGAACAGACTCAGATCTCACAGGAAATAAGAAATGGCTGCGGTTACCCTTTAGGGGTTACAGTGAAATGAATATACTCGCTGTGACAGTAACTGGAGTGAAAGACCCGCCATACATTTTTTCACATTTCAGTTCATTATAAGGTGTTCACACAGAGAAATTCATCGTCAGATATACACTACCAGTCAACAGTTTGGGCACAACCACTCGTTCTTTATTATTACTATTTACTAATATTATGAAATAACATGCTTGGAAGTATGACAATTATGTAACAAATCAAAATAATAAATCAAAACAACCATTCAGCTTCTTAAAATAATAATAATAATAAAAAAGTAAACACTATTGAAGGACTTCACATGTTTGCTGGACACTTACTGATAGGTTTTCCTTCACTGTATGGTTGAACGCATCCATTCAAATGACAATTAAAATGTTTTATAGTTTACATTTTAAATTTTATAATATACATTTTACTGTTAGATTACTAGGACACTTACTGTTACATTTTCTTCACTTTCTGGTTAACTCATTCATTAACATTTATTATTATTATTTAAATAATGTGTGTGTGTGTGTGTGTGTGTGTATATATATATATATATATATATAATCTTTTTTTAAATAGTTTATTTATATTTATTTATAGGTTTTAAAGGCAAATTTGTGTTTGTCTTCAAATCTAATATTGCACATTTCTGCAAAATGTTAGTAAAATGCTATAATTTCAGTTCATTTGCACGTATTCTGTCTGCTCTACCTGCTTGCCTGAAGGATGTTGAGTGCTTCATTTCCAGCAGATGGTTCAGCAGCAGTCTGGCCCTTCCTCATGTCTCAGTTAAGACAATCCCCTTCACAGTGTATTTTCTTCCTCTCGGTTTTGCTTTTTCTCTCTCTCTCTTTTCCACTCCAGTTGTGTTTTTACCTGCCCTGGAGAGAAAAGCCAAGATTTAGAAAGGGAGAAGGAGAAAAAGATGACTATTGTAAAAGAAGGATGCTGGAGCGGAGAGAAGCCCATGGATCAGGCAGGCAGCTGTTGTCAGGGGAGCGCAGGGGAAGTATTGATTCGGAAAGATGAGCCAGCGGTTAAAAGAAACTCAAGGATGTCTTCACGTCGCCCTCTCACTTTCCTCTGCTCTCTCGCCGCCTTTCTTCCTGCACCTTAAACAAAAGCCAGTCTCTACAAGGCGATGTGATGACAAGCCCTGCGCCGGTGTAGACATGGTGCAGGAAGTCTGAGCACTCGAACCCTTACACACACAACAAAAGGCTTTCTAAGTGTAGACCTGGATAGGATTACTCCGGATGATTCTGGGATTCATTCATGTTCTTCTACGGGAACATTTAGACCTTGTTTGTTGAAGATAAATGTAGCAAGGTTCTTGTTAGGCGATTGCCTGCTGATCCAATTCAGAGCCCTAAAGTCTCTATGGCCACGTGCACAGTAAAGCATTGGAGGTGTAATCAGATTTATTTTTGACGTAACTTATTTATCACATTGATTTAAATAAGATAATCCCATTGATATACATTTGATATACAATTCTTACAACTGATATAGAATTTCTTCGACATCTTCATGATTTGTGGCATCATTTACCAAACAGTCTGAATTACACACCAAAGTTTGAGTATAGGATATGGTTGCCTCCATTAATAAACAGTTCTAGTAATATAATTCTTTAGCATAGCTGGACAATGTGCATCTATTGGCTCATCTGATCGGATTTTAAAGCAGTGTGTGTTAGAACTGAATTTGTTATTACCAATGCTAAACACTCATATTTTATCTGAGTACTTTGTAAAAATGAGAGTAGCAGAATAGAGGATCACGGATGAGTGCGCAGGTGCCCGTGATGCATTTCATGTAGTGTCGAAGCCAATGTGCCCAGGGCTGTAAGACTCTTGAGGGCATGCAGCCAAACAGATGGTTATGAGTTTAGTTAAGCTCTGATAATTCACTTACACTCTTCATTGGACACACATGCACAGACAGACTCTTCATTTGGGATGTTGGGTAACCTGGATACCAGTTTTTATATAATATCTTGTCTTGTATTTTAATATTCGGTTTACTTATATAATATTCGGTTTACTTATATATACTGCCATTCAAAAATTTAGGTTCAGAAAGTTTTTTAACATTTTTGAAAAAGTCTCTTATGATCACCAAGGATGCTTTTATTTGATCAAAAATGCATTAAAAACAGTAAAATTGTGAAATATTATTACAATTGAAAAAAGCAGTTTTCTGTTTGACTGTATCTTAAAATGTCATTTATTCCTGAATTTTCAGCATCATTACTCCAGTCTTCAGAAATCATTCTAATATGCTGATTTGCTGCTTAAGAAACATTTCTGATTATTGTCACAGTTGTGCTGCTTAATATTTTTCTGGATTTGTAATATTTTGTTCAGTATTGTTTGATTAATAGGAAGTTTAAAAGGACAGTGTTGATTTTTTATTGTCCTTTAAAGTATATTCTTAAATTAATTTATTTAAAAAAATAACCCCTGACTTCCGGTGGCGTAAAAGCGATGACACACGCTTGAAAGTTAAGCTCCGTCTGATTGTTGCAATAAATCCCGATTTATGTAACCAGCTCAATTACAATTAGAGTTTCTCAGAATGAGTACGTCAACGAGACATAAGAACACATCCAAAAACGAAAATGCGCGAGAAAGAGACGATAAAAAACGATCACCTAGCCCTGCTAGGCATGCTAAAGCTAGCCCGCGCGCATCCGAACTTTCTGACGTGATGGAAGAACTGAAATCGTTAAGAAGAGAAAATCAAGAGGGGCATAAACAAACGAAAATATCACTGACAAAATTGGAGACCTCGGTTGAGGATTTGAAATGCCAAATGAATGGGTTGGAGAGCAGAATCGGGGAGACTGAAGAACGGATCGGAGTTGCTGAAGAGACTGTGATGAGGCACGAAAGGGCGCTCCGATACCTCCTGGAACGCGAGGCAGATCTCACAGAAAAGTGCGAAGACCTACAAAATAGACTTCGCCGGAATAATTTGAGAATATATCAAATCCCTGAGGGCTGCGAAGAAGAAAACACAATGGGATTTGTAATAGGCTTGCTTACCACAGTTTTACAACTGCCTCAAGATATGGAAATAAAGATTGAAAGAGCACACAGGGCACTTGCAGCCAAACCCAAAGATACCGCCGCACCTCCTAGATCGATAATAGTGAGATTCTTGGACTATGCCGTTAAAGATGCAATTTTACGACAAGCTTGGTCACAGAAACAGGTACTGTACAAAGCGAAACGGATCTACTTTGACAATGACTACTCGCCAGAGTTGCAGAGGAAAAGAGCACAGGTGCGAGACACCATGAAACAGCTCAAGACGAAGAATGTACGAGCGCAGTGTGTCTATCCAGCACAGATAAAGATTTACCTGGAAGCGGGAGTAAAAACGTTCCCTACACTGATGGATGCTACACTACCGCTACGGGAGCTGGGAATTAAAGTTCGAGTGAATGAACGAGACAGACAAACAAGAGAAATATCGAAGGCAAGATGGTCAGTGCAAGGTAAAGGTGGACGTGGATTGGGCACGGCGTCGTTGTCGGACTCGGACCTTCAAGTGTTTCTACAGAAAGATTGAACTGTTTAAAATATGTAACGTTAGACAGTACACTTAAACGAATATTTCAACTTCAGAATGTGAGTAAACTCTGGTTAAAACGTAGAAGAAACTGGTTCTTTGTTCTTTGCATTTCACTCACATTCTTTGTGAAGAACCAGTCTCCCCTTTTATTTTCGGGATAACAATAGATTTTCTTTAAAACTGACGGACGCTTTTCTGATACTTTGCGGAGTGGAAATCACTCTTGGAGGCAGCCGTGTTTCAAAACAGAATGGCTGCAAGCACTCGGTGCACCTTTGATACCCCAGGGAGTCAGCGCCCCAACTCTCTGCCCTTTTTACATCGGGATTTGGCCTATGGGAGAAGAACTGGGCCGAATGGATGTGTGGAAGCCTTGTTCATGTACATAGTTCCTGTTTTTGTTCACGTTAATTACTGGCCCTTGACAACTAAAGATTTTTGTTATTTTTTTGTTATTTATTTTTTTTTATTACTGGAGCATTGGGTATTAGCACATATAACAGTTATAACGAAGTAAATGGATGACGTAATTTGTGTCAGTTATAATGTGAAAGGACTGAGCAGCCCAGTAAAAAGAAAGAAAATATTTAATCAGCTCAAAAAAATGCAATGCTCTATTGCACTCCTTCAAGAGACTCACCTATCTGATGGGGAACATCTAAAACTCAAAAGAGAGTGGGTGGATCAAGTTTACAGTGCCTCATTTTCTAAAGGGAAGAAGAGAGGTGTTGCAATCATGTTTTCTAAGTCGGTCTTTTTTAATATGGAGCAAGTATACAGTGATAAGGAGGGAAGATATGTCATGGTAGTTGGAACAATTTCAGGCAAGAAAATTACTATTCTTAATCTTTATGCACCTAATGAAGACCTTCCACAGTTTTTCAAGAATGTTTTTTCTCTAATGGTACAGAAAGGTGAGGGAATGTATTTAATTGGTGGAGACTTTAATTGCGCATTAGATAGCAATGTGGATAGGTTACCAGCAGAAAGGGGACCGAAGGCAAAAAAAGTAAAGGTTCTTTTAGGAATAATGAGAGAACTAGGTTTAATAGATGTTTGGAGATACCTACATCCTAAAGAGAAGGATTTTACTTTTATGTCACATGTGCATGGCAGTTATTCTAGAATAGACCTATTTTGTACATCTAGGACAGATCTACATAATGTCAAACAATGTCAAATAGATCCCATAACTATATCTGATCATGCACCAATTAGGTTAAAACTTCAAATAGGACAAGGTAAACAGTTTAAATACTGGAGATTAAATGTGTCAGTAATAAATGATTGTAAGGCCAAAGAAGAAATAAGAGAGCAACTAATTGAATATTTTGATATTAATGATAATGGGCTGGTATCGCCTTCTATTTTGTGGGAGGGGGCCAAAGCGGTAACAAGAGGTAAAATAATAGAAATAACATCCAGGAATAAAAAAATGAGGTTAGCTAAACAAAATGAGATAGAGAACGAAATCAGGAAACTAGAAATTGAACATAAACAAACAGGAAAAATTAAAATTCTAGAACGCTTAAAACAAGAAAGAAAGAAATTGGATGACTTACTTACATACAAAGCGGAGGGGGCACTTAGATTTGTAAGCAGAAAATATTACGAGATGAGTAACAAAGCAAACAAGCTTTTAGCCTTTCAATTACGTAAGGCTCAAGCAAGCAGAGTTGTTCCAAAAATCAAACACCCGGATACCTCAATAATGCTAACTCAACCAAAGGATATAGTTATTGCATTTGAAGATTATTATAGAAAATTATATGAGGGCCAGAATCTAATAAATAAGGAAGAAAAAGTAAAAAGTTTTTTGCAACCAATTGATTTAAACAAATTAACAGAAGAAGAAGCAAAGGAAATGATATCCCCTATTACGGAAGAAGAAATAAGAGAGATTATATTAAAATTAAAAAACAACAAGTCACCAGGGGTAGACGGATTGCCTGGGGAATTTTATAAGACATTTGTAAATGAATTAGCTCCTAATTTAAGTAAGGTATATAATTATGTACTACAGAATGAAGACCCACCACACTCATGGTCTGATGCAATCATTACTGTAATTCATAAAAGTGGAAAGGATCCTACGCAGTGTACGGCTTATAGGCCAATAAGCCTACTATGTCAAGATATGAAAATTCTAACTTCAATATTAGCACACAGAATTCAAAAACACATAAAAAAATTGATTAGACCAGATCAGACTGGATTTATTAATGAAAGATATGCAATAAATAGTATAAGGAGAGCTTTAAATTTACAACAGATTGGAAAAGACAGTAAAACATCCTCAATGCTTCTCAGTTTAGATGCTGAGAAAGCATTTGATAGGGTGGACTGGGTGTTTCTGGAACGGACTCTTGATTATATGGGATTTCATGAGACTTTTGTTAAATGGGTAAAGGTTTTTTATAAAAGTCCCAAATCAAGAGTCCGAGTCAATGGTCATTGCTCAGAGTTTTTTCATTTAGGTAGGGGAACCCGTCAGGGAGATGCAATGTCCCCAGTCTTATTTGCACTTAGTATTGAGCCATTAGCGGAAATAATAAGAAGTAACCCTAGGATACAGGGGATAAAGGATAAAGGAGGAAAATGTCATAAGATATCGCTATATGCAGATGATGTATTATTATTCATTGAAAATCCTCTTACATCTGTTCCGGCCCTCTTAGAATGCCTCAAAAATTATGGATCAGTTTCTGGATACAAAGTAAATGCTGATAAATCTGAAGCAATGATGATATCAGGACATTGGCCCACTCAGTTAGACGAGGAGGTATCTTTTCGATGGTCTAGTAAGGGTTTTAGATACTTGGGGATCATCCTTACACCTATGGCATCACATTTATACACGGCTAACTACACACAGCTTTTTGAAACTATAAAAAAGGACCTGGCTAGATGGGAAATACTTCCTCTCTCTATGTTTGGTAGGATAGAAACCGTGAAAATGAACATATTGCCAAGACTTCTCTTCTTATTTCAGTCCCTTCCAGTTTGGGTTCCGGTCTCAGCATTTAATAAATTAGAAAAACTGATTTCAAAGTTTATATGGCAAAATAAAAGACCAAGAATAAGACTAAAAATACTTATGTCAGACAAGGATAGGGGTTGAACCTTCCTAATCTTAGATATTATTATTGGGCTGCTCAGCTTAGGGCTATCACTGCTTGG
The DNA here is from genome assembly GCA_027564155.1 of Gymnocypris eckloni scoliostomus. Taxonomy (NCBI): domain Eukaryota; kingdom Metazoa; phylum Chordata; class Actinopteri; order Cypriniformes; family Cyprinidae; genus Gymnocypris; species Gymnocypris eckloni. The sequence continues at coordinate 34,575,951 of CM050412.1, read as the reverse complement.
CTTGGTGTTGATAAAGAGGCAGAATGGGTTAGTATTGAACAGAATTCACTTCCTGGAGTGTCTCTGAAAGTTCTGCCGTTCATGGATTTGCAAGCACAAAGGCAGTGAAAAAACAAATATACAGATAAAACACACTATTAAAATTTGGTCCACAGTACAAAAAACATTTAGAGGAGCGATAGCCTTATCACGTGCAATACCCATTAAAGATAACCCTGATTTTCTTCCTTCTGTATCGGATAGTGTCTTTAACAGATGGGAAAAGAATGGTTTAAAAATAATTAATCAGCTTTTTGATGGGGAGACCATAAGATCTTTCTCTCAGTTATCTAATAGGTTTATACTGAAATCTAATGATTTCTTTAGATATTTACAACTACGACACTATATCACAAGTCATAAACAATGGGATATAATTAAAAGATCTCCAACAAATGTAGAAAAATATTTTATTGATATTATTGAACATGGTTTACCGACTAAAAATCATATAGCCCATTTATACAGAAAGCTAATGCAAGATAAATCTGATGACTCATTCCATATCAAAAGAAATTGGGAACTAGAATTAAATACTATAATAGAGGACGATATGTGGACAAGTGTATGTGCCAGCTGTCATAAGGGTATAAGTAGTCAAATGTGGAAGGAGTTCGATTGGAAGATGAAGATGAGGTTCTTCAGAGTTCCATTAGTGGTCGCTAAATTTGACAGCAGTTCACAATTAGCGCAATGCTGGAGAGGATGTGGGGAGGTGGGGGACTATGTTCATATATTTTGGGAATGCCCCAAAATACAAGTGTATTGGCAGGGGGTTAAAAGGGAGATTAGCAAAGTTTTAGGATATGATATACCAATGCACCCAGTATTTTTTCTGCTTGATGGTTTCCCTCCTGATCAGTTTAGTAAGTCCCATCTATTTGCTCTACATATATTATTAATGGCAGCTAGGAAGATAATCACTGTGAACTGGATGAAGGTGCACCAACCCACTTTGACAGAATGGATACAGAGACTGAATCAGATATATATATTTGAGAAAATGACAGCGGACCTACAGCTGAAATTGGACATTTTTCAACAGACTTGGGCATTAATCGAAACATATCTACTTGGTCTTTGAAATGTTGTCGGTAGGGCCTATTTTTATTTTATTTTATTTTATTTTATTTATTTTTGCCATTTCTTGTGATAATCTGTACCTTTAATCTGTACCTTTACTTATGTATTTGTTTATTTTTCTCTGTTAATATTTCAAGTAAATGTTATGTGTATATTGTTATGTTTCTAACAAGCTTAATAAAAACACAGTTCAAAAAAAAAAAAAAAAAAAATAACCCCTTACTTTTTAATAATAGTGTATATATTTTCCTAATATTTTGGCTCCAATATATGTGCCTTTTTGTGTTGTATCAAGTCTTATTATTATTATTATGTATATGCATTTAGGATACTGAAATGCCTGCTGTGAAATCAGCTTCAGAAATGCACATGAGTAGTTCAGAAAATATTAAAAATGTCATTTGAGAATGAAATTTAATTTCCCACAAATGTTGTTCTTGTTTTAGGCATAAAACTTGTGAGTTTTTTATATGTGTAATATATATATATATATATATATATATATATAACATTTTTCCAAGTCTTTATATCTTATACAATTTTACAGTTTTAATGATGTCTAGATATTTCTTACTTGAAAACAAGACAACAACCGTTTTTTTTCTTCAGTGTGCCTTTATTTATTTTTGTAGTGCAGTTCTCCGGGTTTTAGATTCTCACATAAGATAGCTGCAGTGTGAAACGGCGTGGAGGAGCAGCAATCTTCTTTTGGGGGTCCCTGCAGTCCATCAATCCGCCATGAAGAATAACTGCTCTCCCAGCCTCTATTTCAACACATCGACACGGCCACCGCAGGGGCCGTCAAGTACTCATATGTTTGTATCCTCCGTCTAACTCGCAGGTGTAGCAGAGGTGATCGTGTTGGTGGGAGGAAGACAGGCGATCGGGATGAACCAGCGCTCTCTGACGGCCGTCACGTGCTTCAACCCGCAGAACAGTAAATGGTATCCTCTAGCCAGCCTTCCGTTCTACGACCGCGAATTCTTCAGCGTCATCTCCGCCGGGGACAATATTTACCTGTCAGGTATGTCAGATTTGGGAGGGAAGGTCGTATATCAACTCCACGGTCACTTCCCAGACTGTTTTTGCATTGATCTGATGAAGGATCACCAATGCGGTTACATTAATCTGCATCCACGCACCCGTAATATCAAAACATCTATAGGTCTCCATGCCAGATAAGTGCAACAAATCCTTTATCAAGGTCACGTTTCATCCTGCTTATTTTGGTACTTTCTGAGGTTGTGTTACAAGTGTTGGTGTCCATGCGGCATCGGTAAACAGTTGTAAATGTATTCCCAGATTTTTTCAGAGCATTTTCAACATTGACTTTGTGCAATGTCAAGGCGTGATGGTGCGTGGTCTTGTTTCCAGGTGGTACGGAGTCAGGGGTGACAGTGGCAGATGTGTGGTGCTACATGTCACTTCTGGACAACTGGAACCTGGTGTCCCGGATGACCGTGTCTCGCTGCAGGCACAACAGCTTGGTGTACGATGGGAAACTCTACACTATCGGAGGACTCGGGGTGGCTGGAAACTTGGACCATGTGGAAAGGTAATTTGTCCTGCAGTTAACTAGCTCGGGGGAAAATGAATGCACAGATGCATTGTGATGGTTTTTCAGATGATTCATATTCCGCATGTACTCTCAGAGCTGGAGGAGATTTGGCTATTCTTAGAAACTAGCAGTGTTATTTTCAAATCATTCATGTTACATTTATGCATTTTGCAGACGCTTTTATCCAAAGAGACTTACAGTGCATTCAGGCTATACATTTTTTGTCAGTATGTGTGTTCCCTGGAAATCGAACCCACAACCTTTGCGATTAACGCAATGCTCTACCACTGAGCCACAGGAACACTTGCTGTTACTATGTTATAGTTTTTTGTTAATATTTTGAGTTTTCACTTTCATTTTAGTTAGTGTTAGTGATTCTGTAGTGTTTTGGTAGTGTAGTGGTTGGTGAAAATGGTTCCTGCTTGTTAACCTTGAAACCAAAAACAGATTCCTCAACATCAGATATCATCCATAATAAACGTGACATTCATGTCATCCTGCAAAATTTAAAGTCAACATGATTTGTGTTGGAAACACTTTTTTAACTTCTTGATGAACACATGAAGGTTTTTAGTGCTAAATCACCGTAATGAAGAGCAAAGGATTAACGTTAGATGTTTAACTGATGTTTTATCATTCTAGTGCTGTTACAGAGTCAAATAATCCTATCAACCAGCTAAATGAGTTGTTTTTTTCTAGCAAGCCTTCGTGCTATTCCTCATTAGCAGTACACGAATGCGTATAAAATCAATTGTGCTGTCAACATTATAATTACAGCTTATGATCAATAATCAGTTAGCTTCCACAGTGATTCTTTAATTAACACTCTGGCATTCTCAGTTTAAGAAAAGTTGCTTTCCAATTATCATTTATTTATATCGCTTTTCTATATTTATATTGACATTTATAGTCGATAGATAGATAGATAGATAGATAGATAGATAGATAGATAGATAGATAGATAGATACATGAATAGATGCAAAGGCTCCCTCTTGTAATTATGAGTTCATAGTGTCATGCTCGTGCACTGAACGATCTTTCTGACATGACTTGAGTGCAGCAAAACCAAGACAACCAACTGGCTATGTGAAGCACTGCATTATGGGAAATATATGTGCACAACGCATCTTCCTCTGCTCATATCTCCTCATGTGAATGTGTTTAACCTCTTGGAGCGAGACTGTGAAACTGTCTGATGCTCCAATTGCACGAGAGGGCCAGATTAAACGGAGCAATCAAAAAAACATTATGGCCGGTATTAAAGGAGCCCGCCACAGCTCGTTACTGGTCTGAAAGGAGCTCAGGAGTCCCTATCAGTGCATGAGTCTGTCAAAACAGCCTATAATTTGATATTTCTCTTTAATGTCCATCATATTATGACGCAGCAGCTTTCCCCCTGACAGTTTTGAGCTTAATAACCCAAAACTTCAGATGAAGGTTTCCTTCCCTGCCAGAAATGAGCTGCATACGATCATGTTATGGAATAGTTTATGTATAAAGCCCTGGCATGCCAGACATGTATGTATGTATGTACACTGCGTTCAGCTGATAAGCATCCTTCACCCAGCGGAGCTGCTTGGTCTGTATGTGTTGAACGTGAAATCGATATTGTAACTTAACTCCTCATCATTATATTCTCATTATTGTGAGTTTAGCTGCACGACTGCATGCTGTACCTCAACGCTAGCGCCACAGGGATAAACACTTACTTTTGCAAGCATATAGCATGCTATTTGAGTTTTAACAACCTCAACACCTTGAATATTTGATTTGAGTTTGTATCCAGGGTTTGTGGGTGGGTTATGCTGTAGGGTCTGTACTATACGTGCGTGAATGCTAGGATTTGATCACCAGAGACGAACGAACACTCTTTACACGCCAGCGTGTTTTACTTCACCCGTCAGGCAGTGGCGGAGCCAGGATGTGTTCATAGGGGTGGCCAGGGAGGGGGCAGCAACCAGCCTGGGGTGGCACAGAAATCTACTTCATTTCAATATAAACATGTGGTTACTATAAATTACTAGACTATTTTAGTGCCTAAAACACAGCTGAATACAACTAATTTCTAATTATTTGTAATTGATATTTGTGAATTATTATATTACATAACACTCAGTGAATATGAGAATTTTTCGTATTATTCTTCACCTCCAGGTATTTTAATAAAGGGGCTCACTATAGCTCAATTGCTCTGTCAGTGTGGTTCTGGTTCTCAAAACCCCCAAAAACATGTTCTCTAACATTACATACTCATGGATGAGACTTGAGACATGCAGTTAGTGATGCGAATGTGAAAAAGGCCGGAAGACAACAGCACAGAAATGCCCGGAAAATGAGTTGTTTTATGCATTTAAATGGTTTCATTTTAGTTTGTAATTTTAAAAATAATGAAAAAATAGCGCATATTTTCTAGTATTAGTGCAATGTGCTCACATTTACTTGTGCATTAAATTACAAATTAAAATACATATCAGCTTGCGCCTTATTGTGATCTGGTATTGCACAATAGCCTATATTTTAGTATGCATTTGAGAGACGTTCTGAAATATAATGCATACATGCGTGCACAGTTTGCACACTTTAATCACCTTTTTGGTAATTTCATGACTTGGCAGTTCACGACAGAACTGCGTCGTATGCTCATAGTTTCTTGTGTGCTTATTTATGATGACGCGATCAGAGCGTGCGCCGTGATCACCGTGACGGCTGACAGGACAGAAGCGTTTGTTTTACTGACATATAGATTAGTACTTGAACTGTGCATGAGGAATGTCCATCAGCAGTATCTCTTCAAAGTGTTTCATGTGTAAGTACAGTAATTATATGAGTGAACATTTGAACATGCTTTAAACATTAATATATCAATTCAATAGAATTTTTGTGTATATTAAATATAAATTAGATTTCAATTTTCATTAATTCATGCTTTATTATTACAATTATTTATTAATTTATATTGATAATTGTACTAATGTTTATAAATATAACTAATAATTATAATAATTAATAATTGTATTTATTTTATAATAAATGTATAATTTTACAATGTAAATTATTTTACAATGTATTTTTAAGAAAATGATTTAATTATATATTCATTATTTAATAAAAACAAAAAAGATAAACAAATAATGTAATTTTCTTTCTGTGGCCTGCACGAGCCGTCTCCAGTCGGGACACACCGCTGAATATTGCATTACTGAGACAAATTTGTCCATATACCATGTTTTAAGTCCGTTTTTGATGAAAAATATAGCTTACAAAGTCTAGTTCCATCTTTCTTGCCCTCCTTCGATCTCTAACCCGCCTTGTTTGTGGCCCTCCATCTGTCTTACGGTACGTTTTCATGCGCAGAGCCATGAGATCATCAGAAGCATGTCTTCAGTCAGGGCTCTCACGGTGACTGTTCTGCCCCCCCCAGCATGAGCGCATCGGGCGGCTACTGTCCCAGGGTCATGTTGTTGCCATGAAGCAGTGTTTAGATTTCATTTCTGCTTTCTGTTTGTGCACAGGCATACTGTTAAGTGCAGTTGATTTACTATTCCAAAACAAATAAAAGCAATGCTCCCCCACCCCTAAATTCCATTTTGAGTTTAATGAGCTCGTATAGATACAGCCAAATAGCTCTGGAATATTTGCTATAATTGCTGAGTTCATTCAGATAATGAGAGCAACACCACGGAGCATTAGAGCGGAGACCGGTTCATAAAGCATGACCTCACATGCTCTGTGCTGCTGTTTCTAACACTATTCAAATCAAACTCTGCTTCTTGATTTCATGGGCTGTTTGTGCAGCCGAGGCGTCGCGTTATTACATGCCCTCGCGCTTCTTTTGAGTGCTCTTTATATCGTTTTAATTCATGGTAATTAGATCAAATCTCGTATAGATAAAGAACCATTCATATTAAAATAACAGATGCATAAATAAATAAATAAAGATTGTAAGTGTTTCAGGTTTAAATTGATGTGAATACTTAGTTACTTTAACTGCTCTCCATTTCTCTTTACCCGTTTAGCCTTCACTAGCTCATTTAAATGGCCCTGAAGTGTGATAAATTCATTTTAAAGCGCAATGATTTCGTGTAGTTTCTAAATTAATATGAGGTCATTAAACTGCATTCATAATGATTATAAAATGATTAGCAAAACTGTGTAGTAGTTTTAAATAAAGTCTAACTTGTCATACCGCAGGATATGTCAACTTTATAATGTACTGCACAGTAAGGCCGACAAAACAACTATATATATTGTTATACATTTACATATTTATATTAAAATATATATGTTTAAATTCATAAATAAATCGATATTTATGTATTTGTTTGTATAAAATGTTGTATATTGTGTGTGTGTGTGTGTGTGTGCGTGTGTGTGTGTGTGTGTGTGTGTGTGTGTAATTAATATATATATATATAAATGCTATGATAAATCTATATGATATAATAATAATATAATATGATAGAATACATATCCATTTAAGTGTTTGAAGAATGCTGACATTAGATACATTTATAAATATGATTAATTAATTAATTATATATAAAATAATTAATGATATTACTTAAAAGTAGGGCACAATTGCCCTACAATGATTTTTTTTGCCTGTAACTTGAATTTTGCATAACTTGCAAATTAATTATTTCATGTTTGGATAAAATAATTGCTTGGAAATTAATCAATTTATGTATTTGCAGAAAATTGCCAGTACATTTTGTACAGTGTATATAATAAAATGCTTAAAATATGCATGTATATTAATGCATCCTGGAAATATTAAATAAATGGGATTTCATTTAATAAAAAAATGAACAGCTTGTATATCGAAGTGTATTTTGTCTTCCTGCACTGGCAGGTTTGATGATACTCTAAAGTCCTCATGTTGTATGCTGTCTTGTTTCTAATGCACATTTCATTTGTTTCAAGGATTTGAGGCAGATTAACTGCAAATAAGAACAGGAGTGTATATACCGTAGTGCACATAGTAACATGTACTTTGTTGTTCTGTTGAGGGAGACACTTCACTGGTAGTCCCATGACAAATATACAGTAAGGCTGTACTCCATTAGACACCCTCTCAGGTGTGACAAATGAATGGATGGCCAGGCATCAGAAAAGCTTTATGCTCCGAGATGAGAGATCCCCCCCCGAGGGGCCATTCACTTCCAGTCCGTCCCGGCCAATGCTCAGCGTCCCTCCACAGAAACACTTTGACAGTAATCCTGTTCCTATTGTCCTGTAACCTGAAGAAGCTGTCAGGCCCTTCAGTGCACCCTACTGAGCCTAGAAACACTTTATTCCACACAAATGGAGGCACACTGGACTTAGGGCACATTTTGAACACTTTTAGTATTTCAATTTGAACTAAATGAATGTGCAAAGTATTGCATTTTTCAGTTGTTGTAGTTTTGCTTGTAGTTAAAGATAATACGCCTATTTATATTTTTGTATCATATATAAGTCAAACAAAACAAAATATTAATAACTAAGGTAAATCTAAAGAAGCTAAAAACATACTCAAAGCCACACACATTTAAAGAATACATATTTATTTATTTATAATTTGGTAATTTTTATCATTTTTATTTGTTGCTTAATGTCTGTATTGTTTATTATTGTTCAGCTTTAACTTAATTTTATTTTTATTAATATTTCAAGTAATATATATATATATATATGGGTAGTTGTCATGTATGTCCTATGGTGTGTGATAAACCTCTCTCATGCTATTTGTAAGAATGAAGATACATTTTTCTAATGTTATTAGTATGTTAAGTTTTTTTCCCTACATTTTTGCTGTCACATCACAGGACACAGTCCAATTTTTATTTGTCAACTACCCACATATGTGTATATATATATATATATACACTACACTGTAATATATATATATATATATATATATCAGTTGAATTTCTAAAATAACTCAAACTAAAAATATATAAATAAAGAAAGAATATATATATATATAATATAATAATCACGATTTGATTTGTCAACTACAAATGGGGGCATGTGCTCGGCCTGTAGCGTGGGCTGCGTTCCCTCACACCCCGCTGTGATAATCCAGCACACGGTGGGATTAATAATCTTCAGAGCGCCATCACCCGCTGCGCCCGCTCCCCTTCCTCCAGCGCACTCTGCCCCGTCCCCTGCCGCCTCGTTCCTTCTGCTGGTGTGGAAAATTAGTATGAAGAGTAGCCAAAACCTCCCTAAACCCCTTCTCTAATTACAAACCTCTCCGCTCCTGTTCTCCCGGCTCTTCAGCCCCGGCTCCAGACGCGTGACCGCGGGCAGCGTTCGATCGCCAGCCTCCTGGAGCGAAGCGCTCGGCGGGGCGGCTCGCTGCCTCCGAACTCAGTTCACTGAGCTTGTGGCCAGAGAAAGCTTCATCTTCTTCCATCATCTCAGAAAGGGGCATATTTAGTCCTGGTGGGTATCTAATGAGAGGAATCTGGACCTCTCATAGAATATGTTTTTTTGCATCTCAAAAGAGGAACTTGAAGCATTGAATTACGACTGGGAGAGTATTCGGCCATCTTAAGTGAGATTCTAGATCGCATTTGTTCAGTATGTTCAGTCTGACCTACCAATTGTTATTTATTATACTGATAGTAATCCATAATTATCCATAACCATGAGTCAGCGATGAGTTAAGAAGATCCACAATATAATGACTTTTTATGTTTATTATCATATTGATTATCAGCAGGTACAGATTAAACATCTATTTTAAATAAATATTACAAGTTGTTTATGATTAATATACATTGATGTGTGTGTGTGTGTGTGTGTGTGTGTGTGTGTGTGTGTGTGTGTGTGTGTGTGTGTGTGTGTGTGTGTGTGTGTGTGTGTGTGTGTCCGTGTATAATATATATTTAATTTGATTTATCAAAACACCTACATTGATTGATTGATTTGGTTGGTTAGTAGTAGCAGACAACGCTGTTAAGTGTTAACTCATTCATTCGGGAGTTCCTCATATATATTCCATCATTCATATATATATATATATATATATATATATATATTCATTCATAACTCCTGAATGAATGAGTTAACAGCATTGTCTGTGTTTGACGTTGGTGGCATTTCATATTCAGCACGTCTTGTAAATCATAATACAGCTGATATCATCATTACATCATATTGTAGCTGATTCTGAATGAAGTTGAGGCTTGTTTAAATCATGGCACTGACAACAGCAAAAACATTGAACCCGTTTGTTGACTTTGTGATCAAAGTTTCTTTCCATCCAGATAATAAGCAGCAGATATTGCACAGAAACTCAGAATATACAGTTGTACTGGAGGAATTTGTTGTTTGTGGTGTTTTGAAACTCTTTAATAAGACACGATTCCATCAAACTTGGCCAAATCCAGCAACTCTATTTTATCTAAGCAGAACTGGCTGTTTACCTCTAAACAAACCTGGCGAGTCGCTCACATGAAACTTTCATCAGTGCACAGTTCACACTGGACACAGACAGACCAAACTCTTGAGTCTGACAGCAGATGCCTGAGGTTAGGGGGAACTTTTTAGCCTTCACCTCAGTAAAACAGCGAGGTTTACATAAAACCGATCAAATGTTTCAAAAAGTGTACCATGCTCCCGTATTTTGTTAAAGTACGACCTTATTCACTGACCCCAGATCAGCCATCAGTCATGTGTGCGGTGACGGGGATATATTTCGGCTGCACCCAAGGAGGGTATTAGGTTGCTGGAAGTAATGGATGTCTGAGCGAGACTGTGTACCGTCAGCCCAGATAAATGACTGGCTGATGGTTTGGGAGATTTCCAGGTTGCACCGGCAGGCGACTCATTTCTCTCGTTCCTTCCTGCTTTCCCTCTGCCGCTCCAGCTGTGGAAAGCCGAGGGTTTGCTGACGGAAGATACGGCTCGTGTTCGAGAAACAGGGACTGAGACAACAGACTCATGAACGGAGCCGCGGGAGAGATTAGGAATATCCACAATTCTCTCCGGGAGATATGCGGGTTGTGATGTCATGAAATATTATTTGCGCTGTTTTTATAAATAAATGAATAGTTTGTGTGATGGATTGATGTGGAGATCAGGTTTGCAGTGGAGTGTTGACTCATTTACAAGAAATTAGTTTTAAAAGGACTGAGTTGTTGAGTTTCTGACAGAATTATTCTCAGTATTACAGTGATTTGAGGCAGCAGTTTTACTGGCTGATCTATTCAAGAGCTTGAATTCACTTTAATGGCATGTTTAATTTAACTTCACTTTGCGGGATTTTGTGTGGACAAGCATGACTTGGTTAGTCTTGTGTGACAGATTTTGCTTTAAATATGAGAAGCTTGGGTGTTTTATTTATTTTTTATATAAATGTATTATCATTTTTTTAAAGGAAAAAAATATATACAGCAAAGATGCAATAAATCAATAAATTGATCAAAAATCACAGTAAAGACATTTCAAATGTTATTTCTATTTGAAATAAATGATGTTCTTTTCAATTTTATAAATGTTAAAGTTACCATTTATATTCAGATGTAACAATATTATAAAAAAAAATTATTGAGCATATAGATATATACAAATATATGTATTATATCGGAAATATTACTGTAATATTTAATAATTTTATTCATACAAATTTATTAAAATGTTTTCATATTATATATATATATATATATATATTTATATGGATTTTTGAAGGATTGTGACACTATTTAATATTTGTATATAATGTAATGTCAAATCTTTTGTTACTTATTGTATACATATTTGTTACTTGTGTATATAAATGCTTAAAATATATTTATTATATCTAAAATATAATAATATAAAATATATATATATATATGTATTATATTAAAATACTGATGTAAAAATGATTAATATACAGTTTTAACACACCCACACTGTATGTATCTATGTATGTACACACACAGTGGTGGCCAAAATTATTAGAACACCTGACAGATTTGAAAATATTGACCTTTTTCGCCTCCAAAACATGATTTAATTTCATAATTTTCAGAAAACATGCAGATGGTTGCTCTGAGCACAATAAATATCAGATGAAGTGCTTCGTACTGTTTTTATCCACTTTTATCTTTCACGTTGCCAAGAGAGAAGTTATGTCACAGATAAAAGTGAAGTAATGTGCCACAGAGTCTTTCTTTAAAGCAGACCACAGACAGCATTGAAAGACGGCTGTGTCTCATTAAAGACACCAAACACACAGTCACAGGCTGTTCTTTTGCCATCGTCTGCGTCCGAGGATCCCGTGCCGACTCCACCAGCAGCACTCGGGTGTATGGTAAGCACCGCTTCATTCAGTACATAATGAAAAGGGATGGTAATGAAGTCTTAGGCGAGCTTCCGTGGCGGCGACCGCTCGCACAGTGAGCTTTGGTAATTGGCGCATGACCTACTCCGCCGTCGAGTTGTAATGTCACAATTTGTGTGTGATGCACAAATCCAATTAAGTGCGAGTGCTGTGCAGAGTTCTGCTGATGGAGGCTCAAGGTGCCCTCTGCAGCGATACTGTGTGTGCAAACGCCACTGGAAGCCTGGAAGAGCCACATCACAAATTGGTGAGATCAGAGAGATTATTAAACATATCTGTGTGGGCCCTTTAAGAGCAGATTAGAGGAAGTTAACAGAGCTAATGTCGGATGAAATGAACATCTCATGCGTACTGCAAACACAACTCAAAAGCTGATTTTATCCACCAGGACGCAATATAGTGTTTAAAAGACGTTCAGACAGAAGTAGTGGATTTAACATTTGTACACCAAGGCTTGGAAACAGTGTTAATGTTGGCATGCATTTTTGATTTAGTCTTAGTCTTTATCTTGAGACGAAAATGCTTTATAGACTTAGTCACATTTTAGTCATTTGAGTCTTTCATAGTTTTAGTCTAATTTTAGTTGATGAAAGTTAGTACATGTTTGTAACTTTTAGTCTTTACTTTGTCAAACTGCAGTTACCAACATTTATTTTGGTAGCTATTTTACACAACAGAAAAATATTGACTTTTCTCAAAACATGATTTAATTTCATAATTTTCAGAAAACATGCAGATGGTTGCTCTGAGCACAACAAATATCAGATGAAGTGCTTCATACTGTTTTTATCCACTTTTATCTTTCATGTTGCCAAGAGAGAAGTTATGTCACAGATAAAAGTGAAGTAATGTGCTGCAGAGTCTTTCTTTAAAGCAGACCACAGACAGCATTGAAAGACGGCTGTGTCTCATTAAAGACACCAAACACACAGTCACAGGCTGTTCTTTTGCCATCGTCTGCGTCCGAGGATCCCGTGCCGACTCCGCCAGCAGCACTCGGGTGTATGGTAAGCACCGCTTCATTCAGTACATAATGAAAAGGGATGGTAATGAAGTCTTAGGCGAGCTTCGTCACCGCTCGCACAGTGAGCTTTTAATTGCATGACCTACTCCGCCCGTCGAGTTGTAATGTCACAATTTGTGTGTGATGCACAAATCCAATTAAGTGTGAGTGCTGTGCAGAGTTCTCGTGATGGAGGCTCAAGGTGCCCTCTGCAGCGATACTGTGTGTGCAAACGCCACTGGAAGCCTGGAAGAGCCACATCACAAATTGGTGAGATCAGAGAGATTATTAAACATATCTGTGTGGGCCCTTTAAGAGCAGATTAGAGGAAGTTAACAGAGCTAATGTCGGATGAAATGAACATCTCATGCGTACTGCAAACACAACTCAAAAGCTGATTTTTCCACCTGGACGCAATATAGTGTTTAAAAGACGTTCAGACAGAAGTAGTGGATTTAACATTTATACACCAAGGCTTGGAAACAGTGTTAATGTTGGCATGCATTTTTGATTTAGTCTTAGTCTTTATCTTGAGACGAAAATGCTTTAATGTCTTAGTCACATTTTAGTCATTTGAGTCTTTCATAGTTTTTAGTCGACGAAAAGTCATTGCGTTTTTGTCAATTTTTAGTCATTACTTTGTCAAACTGCAGTTACCGACATTTATTTTGGTAGCTATTTTATATGTAGTCGTCAAACAAAAATGTATTCTTTAGACCAAATCAACTAAGCTTATGGGAAATTTGAATCAAGGATTGAATTAGGAAAAACTGATTTCTTTTCTTTTTTGTAAACATACAAGAACATACATGTAAACATACAAATTAAACACATACATTAAACAGTATACATTTATTTAGCATATTTTGCTGGTTAACATTAATGACACAGATATTTCATTATGAATGCTGTTCCTTTAAGATGCATCTTTAAGATTATCTCTCTATAATTTGAACAGCCAAGGATGCAGAAGTTCTGTTATTTTTCTGAATCATGATCAAGTTTATGTTTTCTTCTGTAAAGCTGGTAGTTGTTTGATTCTGTAAATGTGACACTGTAAGAATAAGTTTGCACTGGGGCTATTTTTGTCTGTAGCTTTTATTTTGCTTTTTTAATTTGTATATTTAAACCTGAACATTGATGAATAATTAAAGTGTATAGATAAATTAAATAATGAACCAATGTAAGTTACATAACACCTTTGGAGTTTAATTTATTGATATGTCAATGATTTCCGTCAATATTCTTGACCAAAGTGTCGAAGCTCTAAAGATTTAATTTGGAGACAGTGATGAAGTTATTATCAGTGATGTCTCTGTGAGGGGCCGTAACCTCAATTACAAACCGCTATAGCGTGCGTGAAACAAGATTCAGACTGCAAATGAAGTCCATCAAATGCTGTTTGTTTATTGTGACGGGCCACAGAGGGTGAGAGAAAGTCTTTCCCTCCCATCACAATGCTTCATTTACAAAACACACATCTGTTGTAATGCGTTTAGTGCGCCTGCAGCCAGGAAGATTCATGTACAGAACAGCGGTTTATTGTTCATTGAAAGTAAGAAACTTGATTTGAAACATTTTAGTAAGCTGAAATAGTTTAAAGCAAAGTCATTCTAGGCCTAAAATTAATAACACATGGTAAAATAAAAGTGACCTAAAAAGTAATTAAAACTAGTATGAAAAATGATATTACATTATATTGAAGACAATATATTAATATTTAATTTATTCCTTGATCAAAATCCACATAAGAACAGAAAACAAGTTATTCATATATATTCACTGCTGTTTGGTGTTAGCTTGCCAACTACCTGAAATAAAATGAGTTTAACTTCGCACTAAAAATCACTAAAACCGACAGAAACAAATTAAAGCTAAATATAAATCAAAAATTAAATAAATGGCAGATGCACATAACAAAATTACTAAAACTAAAATTTAAATGAAAATCAAGGAATAAAGAAAAAACAAATGGAAAAAATAAAATACAAAATATATATATAAAATAACAACAACAGCACACATAAAATTACTTAAATTAAAACTTAAATTAAAAGTATTTACTAAAACTGAAATAACAATAAATTAAAGATATATAGAAATATACGAAATATACAAAATAAAAGCTAAAGCTAAAAGTAAAATTGTAATATTATTTTAGTTTATAATTATTATTTATATATTATATTATTGAGAATAATCACGTATGCCTAAGTAATAATAATAAACATAATAATACTGTTATATAAATGAATTAATAATCTGCATTCTTTTAAGCAGAAAATGATGTGGATAATATATTCACAGCTGTTTTGACCGCAGCTAATCTCAGATAAGAAAGTTCAAATGTGTTTGTTAGAATTAACTCCTTTTATGTTCTCTATATTTGTTTTTATGTACATGCTAGATGGCATGCATTATTTTCTAATAACAAAGACGGCGATGAAAAGTGGTCTTTGATTTTGTGTTATCCTTGACAAGTTGAGAGGAATCTTGTTTTATTGTCCAAAATAAAAAGAAACATTCTTGCTGTAAATGAAATAGTTTTGAAACGGTGTTGAACTCTACATCATATATGTGAATTACAGCTGTAAGCCACAAGAGACTGTTACAGTGACTTTACCCAGAACAGAGTGTAATTAGACACGACGTGAAGCTGAAAACACTCTTAACTGCTGTAAAATCATTAGAATGGCCTCTCGGGGCTTATTTCTTTTATAAAACGGCAAGGGCAGTAAAATGAAAGATGGTAATAATTATGAATTAAATGCATTCATAGCTCGATGTTTGCTTTTCCTCAAAGTTGTGTGAACTGTGCGGTTGCCAAGTGTTGCTATGCAGATTCAGGAGTGTTCTATGGATCTCAAGCAACTGAGAACTAAATCTAAAACTAATCAAATGTGTTTTTGCTCATTGAAATAAAGCTAAAAGAAAACAGAAATGTTCAATGAAAACTGAAAAATTTGAAAAATAAATATTAGAAATATTGATAAATAACTTTAGCTAAAATTACTTAAACTAAAAACTGAAAAACAAACCAACATAATATTGACATTGGCTCATAAAATTACCTACACTCACACGTGTGTGTATATATATATTTACAGGGCCTTGCGAAAGTATTCATACCCCTTCATTTTTTAACTTTTTATGTTGCTATCTTATGTTAAACTGCTTTAAATTACTTTTTTTCATATAAATCTATACTCCATACACTATAATGTTAAAGCAAAAAATATATAATTTAACATCTTTACAAATTTATAACAAAAAACTTAAATGATTCCATTGCGTAAGTATTCATACCCTTATCTGGGGCCGTTGGAATTTAGCTCAGGAGCATTCATATTGCTTGTAGATGTTACTAGACTTTGAGTGAAGGTAATCTGGGGCAAATTCAATTGACTGGTTATGATTTGGAAAGGCACACGCGTCTTAATAAAAGGTCCAACAGCTGATAATGCATATCAGAGCAGAAACCAAGCCCTGGGGTCAAAAGAACAGCCTGTAGAGCTCAGAAACAGGTTTGCATCAAGCCACACATCTGGGGAAGAGTTCAGAAAAACATTTACTTTATTGAAGGGTCACAGAAGCATGTAGTCTATGTTACCCTTAATGGAAGAAGTTTGAAACAACCAGGATTCTTCTTAGAGCTGGTCTCCAGGCCAAACTGAGCAACTGATGGAGAAGGACTTTGGTTAGAGTCGTGATGAAGAACCCGATGGTCACTCTAGTTGAGCTCATGATCATATATTCAGATAGGAGAAACCTACTGAAGGACAAACACCACTGCAACACTCCATCGATCTGGGCTTTGTGGGAGTGTGGCAAGACTCAATCCTCTCCTCAGTGAAGGCAACAGAAAACACTCTTGAAATATACAAAAGAAGCACCTAAAGGACCCTCAGACTCTGAGAGACAAGATTCTCTGATCTGATGGACCTCAATGCTAAGCATCATGTTTGAAGGGAACCAGATCTGCTCATCTCCTGCAGAGTACCATCCCAAAAGTAAAGTGTGCTGGCAGCAGCCTCGTGCTGGGGGGATGTTTTTCAGCGGCAGGGACTGAGGGACTCGTCAGAATAGAAGAAAACTCAATACACCAAACTATAGAGATAGCCTTAATGAAAACCCAGTCCAGAGCATTCAGAACCTCAGACTGGGCAGGAGGTTTACCTTCCAACAGGACAATGACCCTAAACACACAGCAAGTGTGGCTTATACACAACTCTGTGAATGTCTTTGAGTGGCCCAGCCAGAGCCAGAGCCTGAGCTAGAACCAATCAAATATTTCTGGAGAAACCTGAAAAGGTTTGTCTGCCCCATCCACCCTGACAGAGCTTGAGAGGGGAAGAGGTGAGGAGAAGAATAGCAGATAACTGCCAAATGTTGATGAGCAAAGCTTGTCGTATCAAACAAAAAAGACATGAGGCTGTAAAGGTGCTTCCGTTAAATATTTAGTTATGGCTATGAATACTTAATGCAATGTACTTATTAGAGTTTTTTACTTTTAATACATTTACGAAGTTGTGATAATTCTAATTTTGCTTTGTCAATATGGTGTATGGAGTGTAGATTGATGGGGGAAGTAATTTAAAGCAGTTTAACATAAGGCACCAACATAACAAAATGTGAAAAAAATGAAGGGGTATAAATACATTAGCAAGGCACTGTATACATAAGATTAAACATATATAAATAATGTAAAAAGGATAATAAAAATAGCAGATTACAATTACTTAAACTAAAGTTGAAAATTTGAAAAAGTAAAATGAGTTTACTTTGGTACTAAAATTACTGAAACTAAAACTCAAATGAAAAATAAATACATATTTTAAAAATATTTTATGTTACAATTATTAAAAAAAGCACATATACAAAAAATTACTGAAATATTTGTTTTATTTAGTGCTACATTTACTAAAATAAATAGGAAAGAATTATGAATAAAAATGACAAAAGCACATAAAAACACTAAAATTAAAACTGAAGCAAAAAATACTACAAAAAACTACAAAAATTGTGCAAATTCAAAACTAACTGAAATGAGTTAGTACAAATTATTAAACCTAAACAAATAAATAAATCAAATTATTGAAACTAAATTAAATCTACAAAGAAATATAAAAATGACAAAACAGAATAACTAAAACTAAAATAAAAATATTAAAATAAATTCTAATGCTTAAAGATAACTTGTAATAAATCTCATAAGAGTATATTAATAATGCTAAAGTAAGAGATCTTAGGGTGTTGTGATGCAGTTCTGCAGGTGTTGTGTGTTTGCTCACAATGACTCGGCCATTGAGGATGTTTAGTTTGTAATAACAATCACAGTGAACAGACTAATGCATTAACAAACAAACAGTTTCATTTGCAAGTTGCAGGTGTGTGTGTAGAAAACATCCAGCACTGGGGAGTTTTATGCTGGTAAATCTAGCACAGATCATTTGCTTAATGCTGTAGAAATCCCTCAAATAATGAGAGGCTGCAGATGTCCAAGACATATTTTGTTTTACCGCTAGCTCGGCACAACGAACTTGACCCTTGAACGCAATGGTGTCGCGAGGATATACCTGAGAGGGACGGCAGATAAAGCGCTTCGTCAAGGACGGGAGGAACGAGAAGGTCAGACAGGAGCACAGAAGTGCCATTCTCTGGCTTTATCACAGCGAACGCGAGGAGATTTTCTATTCATGTTTCCTAACAGCCCTCA